>JALMGF010000049.1:4945000-5627500 GCA_023333645.1 Sceloporus occidentalis | reverse complement strand
ACTTGATTTCTTTCCGTTCAGTCTTCTATTTTTCTTTAGCCTCCAGCACCTATTGAATTGACTCTCCAGCCGCAGTACATCACTGCTGCTCCCAAATCCCTGTAGCAATCCCAAACTGGAGTCAAGCTATCAGACAGTTTCAAATCAGTGGTCATGCCATCAGACGCTTTTTCTTAAGATTAGCAAAATGTGCCTTAGACCTGGAAATGTGATAATAATCATATAATGTTACAATTTTTAGTGGATTTTGCAGAGTTCTTACACAAATATATCTCCCTGCAAAATTAGATACGTTTATTAAACAAATTCAAGGTAAATATCCGCTCATTTCTAGCAAATTACCTTTTATAACATTTCTGCATATATTACAAAATTCCACCGTTGGACCAACACATTTACACTGCACATATCTCACACACACACCCCTATATAATATCTTACAATATGGTGCATTTTTACTGTGGCAATTTAAAGATATAGCACCCCAAATAGCAGTGCAGTACTTGATAAATGTCATATTTCAACATTCTACATGGAATTAAAAAAAATTCCCCCATTGGACCAATACAGTTACACTGCAGATATCTCAAACACAACCCCCTCTATTATTTCTGAGAATATGGTGCATTTTTACTGTGGAAATTTAAAGCTATAGCGCCCCAAATATCATCCCAGTACACAGCAACTGGCATTTTTCAGCATTCTACAGAGGGTTAAAAAAAAATTCCCCATTGGACCAATACAGTTACACTGCACATATCTCAAACACAACCCCCTCTATTATTTCTGAGAATATGGTGCATTTTTACTGTGGAAATTTAAAGCTATAGCGCCCCAAATATCATCCCAGTAGACAGCAACTGGCATTTTTCAGCATTCTACAGAGGGTTAAAAAAAATTCCCCCATTGGACCAATACAGTTACACTGCAGATATCTCAAACACATGCCCCTCTATTATTTCTGAGAATATGGTGCATTTTTACTGTGGAAATTTAAAGCTATAGCTCCCCAAATATCATCCCAGGAGACAGCAACTGGCATTTTTCAGCATTCTATAGAGGGTTAAAAAAAAAATCCCCATTGGACCAATACAGTTACACTGCACATATCTCAAACACATGCCCCTCTATTATTTCTGAGAATATGGTGCATTTTTACTGTGGAAATTTAAAGCTATAGCGCCCCAAATATCCTCCCAGTAGACAGCAACTGGCATTTTTCAGCATTCTACAGAGGGTTAAAAAAAAATTCCCCATTGGACCAATACAGTTACACTGCACATATCTCAAACACAACCCCCTCTATTATTTCTGAGAATATGGTGCATTTTTACTGTGGAAATTTAAAGCTATAGCGCCCCAAATATCATCCCAGTAGACAGCAACTGGCATTTTTCAGCATTCTACAGAGGGTTAAAAAAAATTCCCCCATTGGACCAATACAGTTACACTGCAGATATCTCAAACACATGCCCCTCTATTATTTCTGAGAATATGGTGCATTTTTACTGTGGAAATTTAAAGCTATAGCACCCCAAATATCATCCCAGTAGACAGCAACTGGCATTTTTCAGCATTCTACAGAGGGTTAAAAAAAAATTCCCCATTGGACCAATACAGTTACACTGCAGATATCTCAAACACATGCCCCTCTATTATTTCTAAGAATATGGTGCATGTTTACTGTGGAAATTTAAAGCTATAGCGCCCCAAATATCCCAGGAGAAAGCAACTGGCATTTTTCAGCATTCTATAGAAGGTTAAAAAAAAAATCCCCATTGGACCAATACAGTTACACTGCACATATCTCAAACACATGCCCCTCTATTATTTCTGAGAATATGGTGCATTTTTACTGTGGAAATTTAAAGCTATAGCGCCCCAAATATCATCCCAGTAGACAGCAACTGGCATTTTTCAGCATTCTACAGAGGGTTAAAAAAAATTCCCCCATTGGACCAATACAGTTACACTGCACATATCTCAAACACAACCCCCTCTATTATTTCTGAGAATATGGTGCATTTTTACTGTGGAAATTTAAAGCTATAGTGCCCAAAATATCATCCCAGTAGACAGCAACTGGCATTTTTCAGCATTCTACAGAGGGTTAAAAAAAATTCCCCCATTGGACCAATACAGTTACACTGCAGATATCTCATACACATGCCCCTCTATTATTTCTGAGAATATGGTGCATTTTTACTGTGGAAATTTAAAGCTATAGCGCCCAAATATCATCCCAGTAGACAGCAACTGGCATTTTTCAGCATTCTACAGAGGGTTAAAAAAAATTCCCCCATTGGACCAATACAGTTACACTGCAGATATCTCAAACACATTCCCCTCTATTATTTCTGAGAATATGATGCATTTTTACTGTGGAAATTTAAAGCTATAGTGCCCCAAATATCATCCCAGTAGACAGCAACTGGCATTTTTCAGCATTCTACAGAGGGTTAAAAAAAATTCCCCCATTGGACCAATACAGTTACACTGCAGATATCTCAAACACATTCCCCTCTATTATTTCTGAGAATATGATGCATTTTTACTGTGGAAATTTAAAGCTATAGTGCCCCAAATATCATCCCAGTACACAGCAACTGGCATTTTTCAGCATTCTACAGAGGGTTAAAAAAAAATTCCCCATTGGACCACTACAGTTACACTGCAGATATCTCAAACACAACCCCCTCTATTATTTCTGAGAATATGGTGCATTTTTACTGTGGAAATTTAAAGCTATAGTGCCCCAAATATCATCCCAGTAGACAGCAACTGGCATTTTTCAGCATTCTACAGAGGGTTAAAAAAAATTCCCCCATTGGACCAATACAGTTACACTGCAGATATCACAAACACATGACCCTCTATTATTTCTGAGAATATGGTGCATTTTTACTGTGGAAATTTAAAGCTATAGCGCCCCAAATATCATCCCAGTAGACAGCAACTGGCATTTTTCAGCATTCTACAGAGGGTTAAAAAAAATTCCCCCATTGGACCAATACAGTTACACTGCAGATATCTCAAACACATGCCCCTCTATTATTTCTGAGAATATGGTGCAATTTTACTGTGGAAATTTAAAGCTATAGTGCCCCAAATATCATCCCAGTACACAGCAACTGGCATTTTTCAGCATTCTACAGAGGGTTAAAAAAAATTTCCCCATTGGACCAATACAGTTACACTGCACATATCTCAAACACAACCCCCTCTATTATTTCTGAGAATATGGTGCATTTTTACTGTGGAAATTTAAAGCTATAGCGCCCCAAATATCATCCCAGTAGACAGCAACTGGCATTTTTCAGCATTCTACAGAGGGTTAAAAAAAAATTCCCCATTGGACCAATAGAGTTACACTGCAGATATCTCAAACACATGCCCCTCTATTATTTCTGAGAATATGGTGCATTTTTACTGTGGAAATTTAAAGCTATAGCGCCCCAAATATTAGCCCAATTCATAGCAAATGGGATTTTTCTAAAATCTACAGAGGGTTAAAAAAAATTCCTCCATTGGACCAATTTAGTTACAGTGCAAATATCTCAAACACACCATTCTCTATGATTTCTGAGAATATGGTGCATTTTTACTGTGAAAATTTAAAGCTATGGCGCCCCAAATATCATCCCAGTGGACAGCTAATGGGATTTTTCAACATTCTACAGAGGGTTAAAAAAAAATCCCCCATTGTACCAATACAGTTACACTGCAGATATCTCAAACACATGCCCCTCTATTATTTCTGAGAATATGGTGCATTTTTACTGTGGAAATATAAAGCTATAGTGTAATTTAGTTATAAATATAAAGGTCCTGGTATATGTCACTGTCAAACAACCCCCCAATATGTGTTCAGCAACATCTCCTGAGTATGGTGATACCCCACATGTATAGGTTTGCCAGATTGTTTGGCTGGTAAAAGGCTACTTTTGGGACATGCGTAATTCAGGTAGTCTTTTGGTCATTCTGCCTCTATATCCTCTTTGGATCATCTTTGAAGCAGACTACTTCAATTTACCCCATCAAACCATATATTTTTGAAAACTAGACACCACAAAGTATTTCAAATGCTGGTATTTTAACCCTTTTATGCATGAGATTCTACTACCTGTCTTTCCCAAAATTTTATTTTGTATTTTTTTCCACACACATTGTACTTCAGGAATGAATTCATAGCTCCTGGTATGCGTCACTATCAAACAACCCCCCAATGTGTGTTCAGCAACATCTCCCGAGTGCAGTGATACCCCACATGCATGGGTTTGTCGGGTTGTTTGAGATTTAAAATCCCACATTTGGGAAGTGCGCTTTTTTTCTCTATTTTGGTCAGTCTGTACCTATGCCCTATTTTTGAGACAGGCCACTCCAATTTACCCCATCAAGCCATTTTTTATTAAATTAGACACCCCTTGGTTATTTGAAGTGCTTTTATTTTAACTCTTTGTATGTTGAGATTTTAGGACTTGCTCAAAATAATAAACTTTTTATTTTTTTATTTTTATTTATTTATTTTTTTTACACATTTTGCTGGTACTGGATGGTTCCTCTGGTGACATCACTGCATAATTATTTTTAAATGTTTTTTTTAAGCTTTTATTTTCCTTTTTTTTTTATATTTTACTAATCACATTGTGATTAGAAAGCTGGGCTCCATTGACTTGCATGGTTGAGTGCAGTACCTGTATTCAACCTGCAAGTGGAGCCAGAGTTCTCTAGAGGGTCTGGAGACCATCTAGCGAAATTTTTCGTCTTTATTATTTTTTTTTCAGGACGGTCGCCATCTTGCCGATGGTGAAGATCACCGGCAGCGGCGGCTGTGACCGCTCTCCTGAGCGGTCACAGTCCATCCCAGGGTAAGTGTTTGGTGTCCCTGAATGCCTCCTGATCGAGGCATTCTGGCGACACCATTGAAGTTTAGGAGGTGGACCGTCAAAGGTCGTTAAGTGACCGTCTTTCCGTGACGGTCCTGAACCGGCAAAGGTCGTTAATGGGTTAAATAATATAAATATTTTTTTTAACCCTCCGTAGAATGCTGAAAAATGCCAGTTGCTGTCTACTGGGATGATATTTGGGGCACTATAGCTTTAAATTTCCACAGTAAAAATGCACCATATTCTCAGAAATAATAGAGGATTGTGTGTTTGAGATATTTGTACTGTAACTGAATTGGTCCAATGGAGGAATTTTTTTTAACCGTCTAGATTTTTTAAAAATCCCCATTTTCTATATATTGGGCTAATATTTGGGGCGCTATAGCTTTAAATTTCCACAGTAAAAATGCACCATATTCTCAGAAATAATAGAGGGGCATGTGTTTGAGATATCTGCAGTGTAACTGTATTGGTCCAATGGGGAATTTTTTTTTAACCCCTTGTAGAATGTTGAAAAATGACGGTTGCTGTCTACTGGGCCGATATTTGGGGCCCTATAGCTTTAAATTTCCACAGTAAAAATGCACCCTATTCTCAGAAATAATAGAGGGGAATGTGTTTGAGATATCTGCAGTGTAACTGTATTGGTCCAATGGGGACATTTTTTTTAACCCCCTGTAGAATGTTGAAAAATGACGGTTCCTGTGTACTGGGCTGATATTTGGGGCACTATAGCTTTAAATTTCCACAGTAAAAATGCACCATATTCTCAGAAATAATAGAGGGGCATGTGTTTGAGATATCTGCAGTGTAACTGTATTGGTCCAATGGGGAATTTTTTTTTAACCCCATGTAGAATGTTGAAAAATGACGGTTGCTGTCTACTGGGCTGATATTTGGGGCCCTATAGCTTTAAATTTCCACAGTAAAAATGCACCATATTCTCAGAAATAATAGAGGGTTATGTGTTTGAGATATATACAGTGTAACTGTATTGTTCCAATGGGGGAATTTTTTTTAACCCCATGTAGAATGTTGAAAAATTACGGTTGCTGTGTACTGGGCTGATATTTGGGGCCCTATAGCTTTAAATTTCCACAGTAAAAATGCACCATATTCTCAGAAATAATAGAGGGGCATGTGTTTGAGATATCTGCAGTGTAACTGTATTGGTCCAATGGGGACATTTTTTTTAACCCTCTGTAGAATGCTGAAAAATGCCAGTTGCTGTCTACTGGGATGATATTTGGGGCGCTATAGCTTTAAATTTCCACAGTAAAAATGCACCATATTCTCAGAAATAATAGAGGGGCATGTGTTTGAGATATCTGCAGTGTAACTGTATTGGTCCAATGGGGGAATTTTTTTTAACCCTCTGTAGAATGCTGAAAAATGCCAGTTGCTGTCTACTGGGATGATATTTGGGGCGCTATAGCTTTAAATTTCCACAGTAAAAATGCACCATATTCTCATAAATAATAGAGGGGGTTGTGTTTGAGATATCTACAGTGTAACTGTATTGGTCCAATGGGGGAATTTTTTTTAACCCTCTGTAGAATGCTGAAAAATGCCAGTTGCTGTCTACTGGGATGATATTTGGGGCGCTATAGCTTTAAATTTCCACAGTAAAAATGCACCATATTCTCAGAAATAATAGAGGGGGTTGTGTTTGAGATATGTGCAGTGTAACTGTATTGGTCCAATGGGGAATTTTTTTTTAACCCTCTGTAGAATGCTGAAAAATGCCAGTTGCTGTCTACTGGGAGGATATTTGGGGCGCTATAGCTTTAAATTTCCACAGTAAAAATGCACCATAGTCTCAGAAATAATAGAGGGGCATGTGTTTGAGATATGTGCAGTGTAACTGTATTGGTCCAATGGGGAATTTTTTTTTAACCCTCTATAGAATGCTGAAAAATGCCAGTTGCTGTTTCCTGGGATGATATTTGGGGAGCTATAGCTTTAAATTTCCACAGTAAAAATGCACCATATTCTCAGAAATAATAGAGGGGCATGTGTTTGAGATATCTGCAGTGTAACTGTATTGGTCCAATGGGGGAATTTTTTTTAACCCTCTGTAGAATGCTGAAAAATGCCAGTTGCTGTCTACTGGGATGATATTTGGGGTGCTATAGCTTTACATTTCCACAGTAAAAATGCACCATATTCTCAGAAATAATAGAGGGGGTTGTGTTTGAGATATGTGCAGTGTAACTGTATTGGTCCAAATGGGAATTTTTTTTTAACCCTCTGTAGAATGCTGAAAAATGCCAGTTGCTGTGTACTGGGATGATATTTGGGGCGCTATAGCTTTAAATTTCCACAGTAAAAATGCACCATATTCTCAGAAATAATAGAGGGGGTTGTGTTTGAGATATCTGCAGTGTAACTGTATTGGTCCAATGGGGGAATTTTTTTTAATTTCATGTAGAATGTTGAAATATGACATTTATCAAGTACTGCACTGCTATTTGGGGTGCTATATCTTGAAATTTCCACAGTAAAAATGCACCATATTGTAAGATATTATATAGGGGTGTGTGTGTGAGATATGTGCAGTGTAAATGTGTTGGTCCAACGGTGGAATTTTGTAATATATGCAGAAATGTTATAAAAGGTAATTTGCTAGAAATGAGCGGATATTTACCTTTAATTTGTTTAATAAACGTATCTAATTTTGCAGGGAGATATATTTGTGTGAGAACTCTGCAAAATCCACTAAAAATTGTAACATTATATGATTATTATCACATTTCCAGGTCTAAGGCACATTTTGCTAATCTTAAGAAAAAGCGTCTGATGGCATGACCACTGATTTGAAACTGTCTGATAGCTTGACTCCAGTCAATCCCAACACTCTGGTAACATTCTTGCTACCCCTGCAGGGGTTTATTAACCCTCTGTGAGCTGCTCCATTCCCCCCAGTCAACCTTGCTGAAGCTTTTATTAACCCCCTAACTGCCCGTTTATGTTCACCAGTGTGTCATGGCCTTTAAATGGTCTCCCAAACTGTTGTGCTTCTTGTATTTATTTTTCTCTGCTCCTTTCCTCATTTCTCCTTCATCATGCAAACATCCTCTTAAGGTTTCTTTCAGCCATATAATTTTTTAGCTGCTTTCCTTCTCACCTTCTCCCTGGTCTTCTCAGGTATGTGAGCTCCACACTAGGGCCCCCCTAGCCCTTTTTTTTTGTTGCCACCACTTGGTCCGTTACCACTGCAATGGCTATATACAGATGTGGCCCTGCTAGGATAGAAGGACTCCCACTACAAATAACAAAAAACAAAGGGATATTAGGATAGAAGCACCTAAAACTGACCGTCTGACAGCAAATAAGTAATGGTGGTTGGCTGCAGGTGGGATCCAGTTAAAACGCGTGCAGACAAAGGTAACAGCTCTCCTGGAGTATAAATGCATATAGTTTGTGGCTTCCTATTTCGTAATTTGTACAAAATAAAAGTTGCTCCTCTGCTACTTGCCAAAGGGGAAATGCTAGCTGTGCCACTGATGCTGGTATCCTGACCCAACTTGTTCTGACCTCACTGCTCTCTACTTTCTCGACCCAACTTGTCCTGACCATGCTGCTCTTTGGTATCCAATTTTGGCTCGTCCTGACCTTTCGGGCTCTTTGGAATCCTGACCTTGCTGCTCTCTAATATCCTAATTCAGCTTATATTAACCTTGTTGCTCTCAGGTCCTGACCCGGTTTCCCTTGACCACATGGTACTCTACCCTAATTTGGTGGCCCTGGTTCCTTAATTCCAAACAACTCTGCTCAGGGGATATGTTCCTGCTCACAGAAGTAGAACACATTTTTGCATTTTGCATAGAAGTAAACATTGGCTATATGAATGTCCACACATAACCAACTATTCATCAATAAAATATAATAAGAAATTGTTATATATGTCATAACAAGGGGAAACACTTCTTCTTTTCTTGGGCTGCTACACCGATTATATATGCTGAGAACTTTTCAGTTGCTTTACAGTATCTTCTCACTCCAGTAAACGTAAGACAAATTCAAGCATATTGATGAAATAGTACTAACATACCAACCAAACAGAAAACCAAAACAAAATCCCGCTTGGGGCACTAACTACATAATCAGTTTTTCTTACTATCTGGCTGGACAGCTAGTCTGTTTTTTGCAATCTGAAAAATAACACCAGTAAGCCCTAAATACCTCACTGGGCTTCACAGCCCAGGTTTGTTCTGCTGGTGCTTACAACTTACAACTACATCGTATATCAAAAGTCAACCTTGATAAATTCTTAATGTACTTAAGTAAGGGTACCATTTGTTCACATTTAACCTACAGTGACAAGAAAAAATATTGTGAACCCTTTGGAATTACCTGCTTTTCTGCATTAATTGTTCATAAAATGTTATCTGATCCATATTTAAGTTACACGTATAGACACACATGATGTGCTGAAGCTATTAACACACAAACAATGTCTTTATTGAACACACCCATTAAACATTCACAGTGCTGGTGGAAAAAGTAACTGAACCCTTGGATTTATTAACTACTTGAACCTGTTGCATTACACAACATCTAGTGAGCTTTAGCTGGCGGACAGGCACCCTGACATTATCCTGTCTGATACATTGATAAACTTGGGAATTCTTTGCGCCCCAGATGATGACAAGCAATCCAGGCCCTGAGGCAGCAAAGCATCCATAAATCATAATGCTTCCTCCACCATTCGTCACCATTGGGATGATGTTTTCATGTGGGCATGCAGTCCCCTTTCTATGGCAGATGTAGTGTTACGTGTTCTTCCAGAACAATTCAGCCATACTTCCATCAGTCCACAAAACATTTCCCCAGTAGCGCTGTAGAGTGCCAAGGTGCTCTTTGACAAATTTCGAATGAAAAGCGATGCTGAATTGGAGAGCAGCAGCTTCCTCCGTGATGTCCTGACATGGACTCACTGCCTTTTCAATGTTTTGTATATGGTAGAATCATGAGCAGAGATGTTCTCCAGTTCCTATGATTTCTTCAAGCGTTTTGCTGTTACTCTAGGGTTTTCCTTTACCTCATTGAGCATTCTGTGTTGTGCCCTTGGAGTCATCTTTGCTGGGCACCCACATCTAGGGAGAGTAGCCACAGTACTAAATCAACTCCATTTATAAACAATTTGTCTTTCTGTGGACTGATATATATGTAAACTCTTTGAGATTACTTTGTAACCCTTTTCAGCTTTATGCAATTCTTGATTGTAGGTCTGTGATTTATTTTTTGTGAGGCATGGTTGACATCAGCAGATGCTTCTTGAGAATAGCAAACTCAAAATGTTTGAGTGTCAAAGCAGCCCTAAACACTCCTTCAATCCCGTCTCATTTATTGGACTCCAGGTTTGCTAAATCCTGACTCCAATTAGCTTTTTTTAATTGATTAGCCTAGGGTTTCATATACTTTTTCCAACCCGCACTATGGCTCTATGAATGATGTATTCAATATGGGCAAGAACAATAAAATACGTTGTGTGTTATTAGTTAAACCAGATTGTGTTTTTTCATTATTGGAACTTAGATGAAGATCATAGCATACTTGAAGACAAATTTATACATGAATGCTGGTTTATCCAAAGGGTTCACTTACTTTTTCTTGCCCCTGTTACCTGAAGTGCTCATGTTAATGAGATAATGAAGGGAAACGGGTGTCTTCAAATAGCTGTAAACATGCAACAGAAATTACAGAACATCGACTCAGGGTGCTGTTTGCCCTGAGATAGAAGGACAAAACAAGATATATTCTGCCCATCATCCTTAGCTCTTTTATCGTAATTCCATAAACTGAATAATATTTGGTTGATCATAATACACTGAGTCAGACATTCTTGTCACAGAAGCCTCCGTGGCCTGGGCTCCTTGAGCAGTCTGAGGGTCAGCCTCCTCCCTACAGACCATGGGTCCTGGCCTTGGAAGGGTTTCTGGTTTTGGGGATGTGAATACAAGGGGACCGTTGGGACTACTTCTTCATCCTGGTACAGAGTGCCACGTTTCCCCAATTACCAGAGGCTCTATAAACTTTGGAGCTTGGACACAGTTTTGGGGTACCTGCATTTTAGGAGGGGGTTTGATGTGTGGTGTGTTGCTCTCCATTAAACTCAGTTCAATATTTTACCCTCAAATATCTAGTCTAAATTGATGTTTCTTGAGGGTAAGGTAGCAATGTGGCAAATAATAAGTGAGAGGTACAGCCGTTGGAGTAGCTAACGGATATACCCATTCGGTGTACTCAGATAAATACAACCTCAGATGAACAACAACATGTGAGATATTACACCGTGTCATGATGTAGGGAAAACCGACTATACCTTACGGGAATGAATCAGAGGGCACAGGTTTCTAATATTGTGTTATTTTTTGTATTAATTGTTTTGCTATTATGTTATATTAATTGAATTTGAGAAGCCCATTTGACAAGGGGTGTGGTGATTAAACAGGTGTAGTTATTTGGCCAGATTATATATATATATATATATATATATATATATATATAAACCCGTTGTGGGATGAAATGATTATCTTGACAAAGATGTCACCTGGATGTGACCCAAAACGTAGTTTAATTTTTCTGTTGTAATTAAGTCTTTTTATTTTCCTTTGAAAAAGACCTGAGAGTGCACACATTTTTTTGGGGAGTTCCATATAGTTAAGTAGTAATACCTGGGCATTTTTTCGCTATATATTTTATCATCTCCAACCAGAGGATGGCCTTTCCAGTCAGGCTGTCTAACTGGGTCAAACTAGTGTCGGCCTGTTTTGGGAGCATAAGGCTCCTTTTTCCACATTCAGCAGGCAGAAATACAGTGTGTCCAGCTAAAGACAATAAATACATGCCTGGACCATATGGTTTCTCTGTTAACTCTGTTTCTATGGTATTTCCAGGAGTCCACACCAGCCAAGTACCTCCTCAACCTGGGCCTCGCTGTCCATGTGATGATCTCCTCCCTGCCACAGGAAACAGAGTCCAAAGACAGGTTTCTCGCCATTGCACTGGGTCTGTTGCTGTGGCTCTGTGCGTGGTCTCCACCGATAGGCTGTTGGTCAAGGCATTTTGTCAGGAATATCTAATTGTGGTATGCTAGCCACTCTCAGGAACACCGGGGCATCAATGGGGGCCTGGGTCGGTGGCTGGAGTGCTCTTCGGGACTGCAGGGTGAACTGAGAAAGGTCCCTGAAGGACAGATTTTGTTGCTCAGGGGCCACGTTGACCGTGCTCTGGCCTTCTGCATAATTTCTTCCTTAAACCTATGGAGCAAACAGTATCTCTTGGTGGTCACATATTTGGGCCTCTTGGTCTTAGACACGATGCACCCATTCAAATTTAATGTGGGTCTCTGGCAGTCTGCGTACAATTGTGTAAGTACACTGGTCAGGTCTCCAAGGGCTTCACGCTTATGAATGCGGCGAATATTATCTGGGCATCCCATTTTCTAAATTTCCAGCTTTTTGCCCATATGAACCAATTGGGATGAATGCTGGGATAGGATATTATCTAGGCACCTTGTTGAGAGTCGTATACCTGTGTGAGGAATTGTTCTGTCCAGGGCAACCTGCCAGCCACCAGCGGTAGCTCAGTCCTGGCAATCCTGCCAGTTTGTCACGTACCACTTGTTTCAGGTCTGTAACCATATTGGTAAAGTCCTTCTTCAAGGGCAACAATTGGAACATGGATGTCAGGCTTCAAGGCTGCTCAGGATGAGAAGCAAGGTCAAGCATAAGCAGAGGGCCTGCATCCTCCATAACAGATTCTAAGATGTCAGGGTCTGCTAAAAAGGCATGAGAGTATTGTGAAGCACTGTGTATCCCTCATCCGTAGCAGATTGAAATTAATGTTCATGTTGCAACAGGCATTATAAAATTATTACCAATAATATAAATGGCTTTTAAAAAATGTCTGATAACTGTAAATATCACCAACTTAAACTTAATGGGTCATTGTAAAAAAATAAAAAGAATTTTAACAGCATATAGTCCAGAATGAAGAACCAATACAAATTGCTCCACATGCTGTGTGCCTAATCACCAATCTGGTCTGTCAATGGTAGATGTGAGTGGTAAATATACTTTATGGTTTACTGCTTCACCAACTTTCAATCTGTTTTAACAAATTTTGTGCGTCCAACTAGCATACGTATTGGAGTTAAAAACTAGTGCATGAATGAACACACTTTTCTAAACTAAACTTGGAATCAAAGAACTGAAACATTCTGTACATTCTATGTCTCTGGCACTTTTTTGCGTTCTTTGGATGCTGTGTTTGTATCAATTAGTAGGACCTGCATAATCGGCATACATTAGTACCTAGCAGAAGAAATTCAAACTGCATCCTTCTTGGAAAATTGGGTTGTTTTATTATTATTTTATATTGTATTATATTAGCTACAGCCATATTAGTACATTGGTTAACAATATTTGCGATTTGTGCTTATTTTATTTTTTTGCATAATAAAAGATACAGTATGTGTCACGTTCAAGGTTTTGCATAAACAAGGTTCATAGAAAAACAACATTGAGTGACATGGTCAAGATCCTGCAGGTGTCTGAATAAACAAGATTCGTACTAAACAACATTGAATGGCATGTTCAACGTTATGCTGAGTGGCAATGCCAACTTTTACCCAAGACAATGGGTACATAAGGAAGAGAAAAAGTAAGTTGGGGGGGGGAACACTGCGATTATTGAGAGACTGTATCCCACGGGTATTTTGCAAATTTTTATCATTATTGGCAATTGTTAGTTTCATGTATTCTGTATATTATATTTTTGGATTCAATGTAATTATTGTTTATATTCTAAATGTATATATTCAATTAACATATATGTCTGATTCACAATTTGCAATTTACAATTATACCCCGAATTATTCATTATGAAGAAAGGGACCTTGCCATTTACCTAAAGGTATTTTTAACATCACCCATATGATAAGATGTTAAAAATTAGAATAAAGGTATGGACCCCAGATGGGACTGTTAAGGATTGAATACATTTACACAAAATAATAGTTTATAACTACTGTGGGTACATTCTTCTTATATATACTGTATAAGGGGAGGTTATGATTTTAATAGATCAGGGTGAGATCAGCCAAACTACCCTCCTAATATACCAGATTTAGGAAATCAAGAGCAGAAAAGTGAGCAGAAACCTGCAGCTTCAGGACATTCACCTGCTACTACTAGGAAAGTGCAAATGGTTAAGAAATCTGAATTATCTTACTTTACAATTCACATATCACAGAATAAAATATAAAGCAATTTTAGATACAGAAGCCGATGTATCTCTGGTACAACTCAACATTTTAATCAGAAATTCCCACTCAAATGTAACTATAGAAACTGTTGAAGGAGAAGGAATATATACTATTTTTCATGAGACAATAAAAATCAATTGAAAGAAAGTAAATTTAAAACTGGTGGAAGATCCTAAACGGCAGCAATCATTTTTTAATTGCCTACAAAGATGTGGTTCATTTTATTGATATCGTTCTCCAATCTGTTTAAGGACCTAAATTAAAATTAACCATTCCTTATGATGTTGAAAGTCAAATTGATCAGCAAATAAATAATTGCTCTTTTGTAATATAATGATCTGCCTCTTAAACAATTATTAATTACATATGAGGATGTTTTCCGGAACTGGGAAAATCAAATTGGACTTTAGAATCTAAAAAGCAGACTCAATATAAAATAAATTCCATAGCCAATGTTGACTTACAAATACTTACCGAAAGAACACTATAGTCTGATGAGCACTACAATCTATTCTGTTCCTAAACCAGATGGGTACTGGATTTTTGCGAAGTAAAGTGAATCATTCCTCCGGTAGCTTTTGAGAATACACATTCACCCTCTATTTTGCAACAAGTGGGCAAGGGGACAACACTGGACTGCTTTAATGGCTTCTGGAGTCATTCTATGACCAGAGAAAGCCATGGTTTAGCAGCTTTCATGTAGCAACTTCAAACCTTGAAGTATATGTTGATGACATATATTTGTCACATTTGCAAACTTTATCTGAAACAATATATACCTGAAGAAATCCCCGATAGCAAGAGATTTCAGTTTTGATATTACAGATCATGAGGATTTACCACCAATTACAAAGAAAAATTACAAATTTCTAGAACTACAATCTTTGAAGAAACTATTATTATTTAATTATTATTATTAAAGTATGCTATGTTTTTTTGTACCAAATTCTACTGAGCTAGTAGTCCCTTTCCATAGAGCTGTATCTCAAGAAATTAGGAATGAACACAAAAAAATTCCATTATTATTATTTTTAGGATAACTCTTAAAATTGCTTCTCTTATCAATCAATACATCTTCGTATTGGCTTTTATTGGGACAAATTCCCCTTCTATAGCGTATGCATGTTTGGATAACGAGGGTGAAATAATTCCTATGGCTTTGTCATCTTATGTGTATACGCATATAAAGAGAAAGTACACCTCTTTAGAGAAATTACTAACCGCTATTTCTGTTGTACTACTGAAAAGCAGTGACTTAGCTCAAGGACAGACTATCATTACACGCACATCTGTTGCTTCTTTAGCAGCGCTGCTGAAAAAAATGATTCCAGACAAAAAGCCTTTAAACAGTCAGCGGCTGAGGTGTTTTTCAATTGTAGAAGATCCTCAGTTAAACTTTGTTTATGATAAAACATTACCGTCCTTAGATGATTTACCTTCTGATGTAACAAATAGAACTTGGGAAACCCAGACATTTCCCAATGATTATAATACAGCGATATATTTTAAAGATGTATCAACTGCTAAATCTTCTAAACGAAATGCAAATAATCTGCTGGCTGTGGTAGTGTTACATACAAGCCAAATTCCCAAAAACTTGGATCACTAAGCTCAATATGCCGAGATCTTCCCATTTGGCGTTCTAATGGGTTTTCAACTGCTTAACACAAGCCATTGAAGCATATTGGATTGTGGAAAGCGATTGGCCATGCAGGTATACGTTAAACTTATTTAGGACAAGATAATATGTTGCTACCTTGAAAGAAAGGGTATTGTTGGCCCAATATGTGGAAAACTATTGTCCAGGTATTAGTTAATTGTAAACCATGTTTGCTCGTGAACAATTCTGATCATTTTGTTTTGCCTTATAATGAGAAGGCTATTCCTAATAGCCCTTTTGATCTCATCTGCATAGTAAGCTTTGGTGAACCCAAGGCTATCCATGTTGGACATAATCCTGTAAAATCATACAAGCCTTGAATGTATGGACTTTCATTATTAAAAACAAACAAGGCCAGCAACGAAATGTAAGCATTGAAAAACAGATCCCTGCTCCCTGCATCAACAGATGACACAAGGTGAATAGAAGATGAAGAAGAAGATGTTGCGGAGTAAGATGCAGAAGTGGTCGGCAGAGACGGTAGGGAAAAATTTAGGTAGCCTGAGAAAGAGAGACAGAGTGAACAAAAATGAGAGTTTAAGAGAATGAGTGAGAGTCTGAGAGACTCCATATCCATATTTTAAATGGTTACCTAAATGGGGCACCTGAGTTGTGGTGTGTAAGTCACACGCTAACTACACTCAATACTCCCTATACCAAAACTGTGTCGGTGATAGTTTTTATGTATTCAACTGATGTTGTTGTTCAAGCTCTTAAAAAGAAATGTGTGTTGTGTCCACTAAGGAAGACAGACCTTATGACTATGCAAAGCGTAATACTAAAAATATAGCTGAACTTCCTTATGTTGAAGCAATATGGCTTATTAATGATACTGTTTTGAATGTTGCATTCACAGATATTCTTAGGCTGGAATCTGATGAATGTCATGTGAAATCTCATATAAGATAGGACAAAGAAGACTCTTTAATAATGCATAGGAACTGATAGCTGTGGGACATCTCTTAAGTGATGCTGTTCTTACAGCAGGAACTATACTGACATTAATGATAACAAATTAAGAGAAGGAAAATGTTATTAAAAGGTCACCTCATTACCTTAACTAGTACTGTTATGCAGGACATATCGTCTCTAGATGAGGGAATTAAGCTTTCTTTTTTAGGACAAAAGTTAGTGGGAACCAGATTAAATTTACAAAGAGGATGGACACAGCATAAACACTACTTTGGTGAATCTGACAGAAATTCAGCAAAAACTTAAACTGACAAAAATAGATCAAGAAGCGATGCTACATATTTCTAGAACTATGATATATAGTATCAGATGAAGGAAATAGTTTTAAACAAATAATTCTGAAGTCAGTCAGTAGAAAGTAACATTATATCATGAATTGATAATTCTTACAGACATTTTTATGACCAGTTGGGAGATTGATAATTTAGGACATTTGATATAATCCGGAGATTGTATATCAGTACGTGTCTAATAAGTGTTCCCAAATGTATGATTTGGCAGTAGATGACTGTAAAGATGATATGGGCTATAAGGTTTGTAATGAAGTTGTGTTACAGATACCTTGTGGTACTGACAACATAACTTCATCTGACAGTCCAATTCAAATAGAACCGGTTAAATCTAAATATTTGTATTTACAGTAGATTCACACTATTATTTAAAATTAACAATATTGCCAATTGTAAAAACCTGCTGTGCAGCCCTTTGTGTTCACTACAAATCAAGAAATCCATTGTTTTGGAGAAATGCTGTATCTTCCCATAAAGTCTTATCACATTGATTACTTTAATTTAAATTACTTTTTTCTCATATGAATTCATAGGAGTGCCAATGATTGTGCCACACATATATTTAACAATGTTAGCAAGTGCGTGTTTGCTTCTGTATGGTGTTAGAATGTAAGTGTATGTTAGTGTATGATGTTTACTTGTGTGTATGAGTGTTAGTATTTGGTGTTAGCATATTGTGTTATCAGGAGTTTGTGTGTCAGTGCATAGTGTTAATGTGTCAGGAGTGAGCCTAGGGTTAGTGTGTTACCTGGGTCCGCAAGGTGCATTTGAAGCATCGATGATCAATGTGTTTTGCAATTCATGGAAAGTCTTGCAGCGAGTTTCATTCTTCATCAAGTTCATAAAGCGCACACAGCAATGTTACATTAACCCCTTCGCGACCTTTGCCGGTTCAGGACCGTCATAACAAGAAGGTCACTAAATGACCTTTGACGGTCCTGAACCGTCAAAAAATTAAATAAGCTTAGAAAGTGATCAAGGATCACTTTCTTCGCTTAAACGGCCTTGCTGCAATGCCTCGATGTCGAGGCATTAAGCAAGGCCGAGATCGGCATCGGGGGCCATGTATGGCCCCTCCCCGGGGCGTCAACAGCCGCCATACATTGTATGGCGGCGGACGCCCGTTTTAAAAGCGTTTAGGAGGCGATCAACGATCGCCTCCTAAACTTAAATGGTGTCGCTGGAATGCCTCGATCAGGAGGCATCCAGCGACACCAAACACTTACCTCTGCCGGTGATCTTCGCCATCAAGCAAGATGGCGGCGGCCCGGGAAATAAAACAATAAAGACGAAAAAGTTCGCTAGAGGGTCTCCAGACCCTCTAGAGAACTGGCTCCACTTGCTGGTTGAATACAGGTACTGCATTCAACCATGCAAGTCAATGGAGCCCAGCTTTCTAATCACTATGTGATTAGTAAAATATTCAAAAAAAATAAAAATAAATAAAAAATGGAAAAAAAAAAAAAAAAAAATGTGCTAACATTTAAAAATAATTATGCAGTGATGTCACTAGATGAACCATCCAGTACCAGCAAAATGTGTAAAAAAAAATATAAAAAAAGTATTAAAAAAATAAAATAAAATTAAAAAATAAAGTTTATTATTTTGAGCAAGTGCTAAAATTTCTCAAAAATCTCAACAAAGAGTTAAAATAAAAGCACTTCAAATACCCAAGGGGTGTCTAATATATAAAAAAAATGGCTGATGGGGTAAATTGGAGTGGCCTAGCTCAAAGATAGGGCATAGGTACAGACTGACCAAAATGGCGAAAAAAAGCGCACTTCCCAAATGTGGCATTTTAAATCTGAAACAACCCGCCAAACCCATGCATGTCGGGTATCACTGCACTCAGGAGATGTTCCTGAACACACATTGGCGTGTTGTTTGACAGTGGCATATACCAGGACCTGTATATCTATAACTAAAGTACAATTTGTGTGAAAAAAAATAAAAAAAATTACTATTACAAAGTTTGACAAAGTGTAGTTCTATAATTGGTGCATGGAAAGGGTTAAAATAACAGCATTTGGAATACCCTGGGGTGTCTAGTTTTCAAAAATATATGGTTTGAATGGGTTAAATTGAGTTAACCGGCTTCAAAGATATTCCAAAGAGGAGAGGGAGGCACAATGACCAAATGACCACCTGAATTACACATGCCCCAAAAGTAGCCTTTTACCAGCCAAACAATCTGACAAACCCATGCATGTGGGGTATCGCTGTACTCAGGAGATGTTGCTGAACACATATTGGGGTGTTGTTTGACAGTGACATATACCAGCACCTGTATATCTATAACTAAAGTACAATTTGTGTGGAAAAAAAAATTACTATTACAAAGTTTGACAAAGTGTAGTTGTATAATTGGTGCATGGAAAGGGTTAAAATAACAGCATTTGGAATACCCTGGGGTGTCTAGTTTTCAAAAATATATGGTTTGAATGGGTTAAATTGAGTTAACCGGCTTCAAAGATGTTCCAAAGAGGAGATGGAGGCAGACTGACCAGATTTGTTAAAAAAGATTTGGAAATCATAAAACGCTGCTTGTACTTATTGCCCTATAACTTACAAAAAACAGCAAAAAAACATAAAAACATTGGGTATTTCTAAACTCAGGACAAGTAGTAGAATCTATTTAGCTAGTTTTTTTACTTGCTTTTTTAGGTGAGTAAAAGATTTTTCAAATAAAAGTCATAAAATGTGTTTTTTTTTCAATTTTTCACCATGTTTTTTTAATTTTTTTTATAGTAAATAAGATGATACGATCAAAATATCGTAAAAATATTCAGATGGTATCTGAAGAAAGCCCATCTTGTCCTGAAAAAAACAATATATAACTTATGTGGGTACACTAAATGGGTGAGGAGAAAATTACTGCTGAACACAAGCACCACAAAAGTGTCAAAACAGCCTCGGTCCCACAGGGTACAAAACGAAAAATGAGCCCGGTCCTTAAGGGGTTAATACACAAGCTGAGTAAATGTTATGCGGGACCTAGGACAACACGGATAATGCACCCACAATGCAGAGCACAACGGGTATAGGAAGTTCCACGGTCGAGGCAGGCAGCACAGGAGCAAAGTCGGTATACAAGCCAAAGTCGGGGCAGGCAGCACAGGATCACGAGACGAGAAACAAGCCAAGGTCGGGGCAGGCAGCACAGAATCGAAGTCAGGAAACAAAGCCAAGGTCAGGTACACGAAGATCAATCAGAATAAAGTAAATCACAATAACCCAGAGATACACACCAGTGACTCTTTGAACGGGCACTGCACTAATGGGACAGGAGGTTTAAATAGGAAGAAGGGCGGGAAAAACCATAGAAACCAAAAAGAAACAAATGTGCGAGACGTCATCGCGACCGGCGCACACTAATGGCGTCGGCGCGATAACAAAAACAATAAACAAAACGGCATCTGCGTGTGCCACACCGGCAGATGCAGTATAAGTCGAGCCCCGCGAACGAGTCGCGGCAACCCGCTCATAACCCTGCGAGTGCCGCCGACTCGTTGCGGCGGCTCGCTCATTACTACGGGTGCGTCGTGGGCGTGCCACGGCGGCTCGCATGTTATCATGCGTCCGTCGTGAGCGCACCACATCGACGCGACCCTCCCTCTGTGCTCGTGCCGCGCGCACAGTACACCGAGAAGACGTGCGCGCGGCACGTCCTCTCTGTGTACGTGCCGCGGGCACGTCACACTGAGAGGACGGGAGCGCGTCATCGCGCAAGCGCCGCCCACCAGCGGCAGACCGGCGAGGGTCCGCGGCGGACACGGCAGGTATCACAGTAAAGTTGACAAAGAACGTGGATCTGACCTTGTCATCATTTGACTTCCGCAATCAGTACACAGTTATTCTTTTATACCTTCTTCTCACTTAGTTTTAACAAATATCTGCTGATTTATAGTAGTCACTCTTTTTTTTCAAGGTTATCCCCCCTGTTCTTGCCTGGTTTTACCTCATTTTAACTCCTGATGATTGGAAATTGTAGGTAAGTTCCCGTTAGAAGAAAAATTTAGAAATAATAAATGTTTAGAAAACAGCACAATAAGATGCTGTGTATCAAGTAATCAGAAAAATAGATCATGTCAGGATTTACCAGAAATATGCTGACATTGAAATAACTCATAAGTATGTTCTGTTATTATTTGTCCATAAAGCTAAATTGTTATCGCCGAAGATAAATGATCTCCATAGTAATGTTTAGAAAGTACATTGTTCCTTTAAACAGGCTAATGTGGATCAATGTTAAGTGGCTATCAGTGTTGTCAATATTACTATATTCTGCTGCGGTGTTACTAAGATAAATAGTGTCTTGGTAGCTATACCCAAATGACTTTCACTACTAATATTATACAGCAGAGTCATATTTAAAATGATTACCCTATATGTTTCTCCTTGTAGGTTGTGTGATAACTAACCATATTTGCTCTTGTAACCGACTTGTCTTTTTTTATTATTTGCATATACTTAATATGGTATTAAGCTGCCGCTCTTCACCGACCCCTATCTGGAGCAATTATCTTAGATGCATAAAATAAGGTAAGTAATGAGAAGATGTGAAAAGGGTTGAAGTGAAAGTGTAGCAAAAGAAACACAACTTTCTTGTTCTAATTTAATTGCATTAATCTTATATCAGGGACAGATATAGATCCCAGGCACCCATATGCTGCTGCACGCTCTTTTTTGGCTTACATTTCTATTTTCATTCTCTAAAAAACACATCCCAAAAAAGGATTGCAGTGAGATGTATGGGCAGAAAATGGTGCAGCCAGGATACAACCCTGGCCTAGATGGCTGAATCAAGCAGAGTAGAGCTTGTAATCCAGATGCAGGAGCAAAGGAGGGAAAGAGCGATTGTTTGCACTTCTCCAAACAGCATGGGCGCCATGCGGCCTTCCCAAGGCCAAGGGCAGGGCCGCGACGAGGCAGGTGCACACCCAGGCGGGAGAGGAGGAGAGAGAGGGACGCCGAGTGGTCACACATGAAAAAGTTTTCAACAACTGCTCGGCCCCCTTTGTCTCCTCTGTTCCCTACAGCTGCCCTGACCGTGGTGGTGGGGCCGCTCATGATGAGCGCCGGAATATGATGTAATATCCCGATGCTCAGCGGTGAGGCGACTGAGGCCTCGAACTCCTATCACAGGACTTCACCAGGGTGAGGGAACTGCAAAGGGGGGGCAGAGAGTAAGAAGGGGGAGAGGGGGTAGATAGTAAGAAGGGGGAGAGGGGGTAGATAGTGAGAAAGGGGAAGGGATTGTGAGACAGGGAGGACAAGGATAGATAGAGGGAATAGATAGTAAGGGGGAAGAGGGGGTAGATAGGGAGAAGCGGGAAGAGATGGTGAGAAAGGGGGTAGTAAGAATCTTGAAATAAATAAAGAGTGAGAATGAGTAAAATAATGAACGAGGTAATGTGTGGATGAATTGTGTGAATGGGTGAGAGAATAAATGAATTAATGTGTAAATGTGAATGGGTGAATGAGTGAGTGACTGTATAAATGTTTTGTGTGTATCATAGATGTATAAGTGATTTGGGAAAGGCAAAGATGGCACAAGCAGGGTGTTTGAGCTTTGGGGATCAAGATAGCATGGGCAGGGTGTTTATGGGACAAAGATGGCACAGACAGGGTGTTTATTGGACAAAGATGGCACAGGGTAGGCTGTTTGGGGACAAAGATGTCTTATGCTCGGCTGTTTGGGGACAAAAATTGCTCATGCTGGGCTATTTGGGGACAAAGATGGCTCTGGCTGGGCTGTAATTTGTGTGTGTAATCTGGGTGCTGGTCAAGTTCTATGTGGATACCAGGGCTGGCCTTTGGGGAGTTCAACCTGTGATCTATGCCTGTAATTTAGTTTTTTTGAATCTATACCTGAGTTTATATGTGATTTCCAGTTGATCTATATCTGTAAAGCCAGATTTGTGTGTTATTCTGTTGATCGTTATCTGCTATGCTATGTTTCCATACATTATTTATGTATACCTGCAAATACAGGGTTTGTATATCTTATTTAGTTGATCTATACCTTTAGTGCTGAGTTTACATGTGATCATCAGTTAATCTATACCTGCAAAGCTGGGTTTGTGTGTTATTCTGTTGGACTATACCTGCAATGCAATGCAGTATGCACGCAAGTGTTTACATGTGTAGTTTACATTACTACAGGGAGGAAGGAAAAGAGAGGTGTGGCTTAGTGAATGAGGGAATAAAGGGACTCTGGGGAAGAGTACTGGAGAGAGGACCTTTCAAAGTCACAGTAGGGTCAGAAGGAGGGAAGACTGCACTGACTTTCACAGCCTTCCCCTAATCTGCATTCAGTGTGGAATATTTTTTTTTTGGTGTGGGAGTGGAGGGAGTGATTGCATGCTAGGGTGTGTGGAGGGGGGTGCACAGGAAATAATTGCCTAGGGTCCAATTTTTTCAATATTTAAAGGAAAAATGTTTGCACTGTTAGCTGTTTTTTTCCTATATTTAATGTATTTAAGGTACATTATTGTTACCAGTGTTTCCAGTTATATTTTATTGTATTTGTTTGCACGTGTACATAAATAATCTCTAATTAAAACTAGTTGTTTGTTACAAGATTTTTTTCCCTTCTTATTTGTCGAGGGGCGCGCCAGAGAAGTAGTCCGCACAGGGCGCCCGAACGCCTAAGGCCGGCCCTGGAATGCCTGACATGTGGATATGCACTAGCTCATGGTACGTTTTTATGCTCATGTAGCCAGGGGCCAGGCACATCCATTGGAACAGCAGATCTGGTTAGTGTGTGGCTCTATAGTGCTATAGGCATTTGCCCTGTTTACTGGCTAGTCCAGACAGGCTACCACGTTTTAAACTCCCAATGACAAACAGATATAGCCAAGGAGATGGCTCACTTCAGTAACTATAGTTTTATAAAGGCACTTTTTAGATTTAGATTTTTGTCTCCTTATCCCAACGTCAGGTACAAGAAGATTTTGTCTTCAATGAAATGTTACTTTATTATTTGCATTTGCAATGTCATTTTTGAATAATTCACTTATCCTTCCCTGAAAGAGAAGCTACTTAGATTTGATTAATGATTTCAGGGACATTACATAGACCCCATGCAGGTGTCGATGTCAGTGGAAAGGACTCTTTGTACTGAGAATAATAGAACATGAGCCAGGGATGTTCTCTAATGCTGTGACACGCTTTAGATGGATAGCTTTGCGCAGGCACTACGTTTTGTAACTAAGGGGTTTTGAGATATCAGTTAAACCAAAATGTGCATTTGAGAAACATATAAATGTATATATGACCTGATTAATACATTGATTTAAATATTGTAGGGTTAACTGCAAACATCACTACACTTAAGCAAAATAGTTTAGCCAAAGCACAAGCAATACAAGCAATTTGCTATAACTCAAAGTAAATCCAGTGGAGGTTATGTATAAAACATTTTGTGATGCAAAGTTTTGAAAAGTGGTCTTCATACTTGGGAATTTTCTAAATCATCTGACCCTGAAACTCTTCAAATATCAACCCTTTAATAGCCCAAGATTCTATATTGTGACTAGAAATATGTGGTACCCAAAATGCGCTAAATGTGTTACCCAAATGGATCTAGTACCTGTCCTCGTGAAATCCTTGACTTGTCATTATTCAAAGATACACTTAATTGAGTCACCTGCATTCAAGAACGGATATCACCCATAACGTACTGAGAGCAAAACCACCAATTGGTAGGCTTGTATGTGATCACAGCAGTGAAGAATAGGAAGGAGTCAGTTCCAGACTGTGGAGACCCTGAATTGGGACAAAAACCCTGAGAGTTCTTTGGTATGTTTGTTACCATAGCAACCAAATGAATCGGCTGGCGCTTTATAAATAAATGTAATGTAAAATCAGGAGGTGATGAGACAATAAGATCAGTTTGTACTAACATTTGCGATTTATTCATAACCCTAACCTGGGAGCTTGCCATTGCATGACTGCTTAGGTTGACAGCCTCAAACAGCCTTCAGCCTCTCCCTGAACCCCATCAAATAAAGACACTGCACCAAGTTAGTGGGAAGGGCATTGGCCACAGCTTTATTATACCCTCATATAACATTAATATACTTCAACCTAACTTAACTTAAAACAACCTGCGAGCTGCAAGGCTATGCCACATTCACACCACAGAAGACAAAGTGTACGACTAGTGCCATAGGCAGCTCACTTTATCATCTCCCCAAACCTGTGCTGATTACCCGGTGGAAATCTTCTGCTGTGACTATAAAACAAATAAGAAAAATCAACGAAACACTGAACAACGATCCAATACATTACATGGAGCCAGAGGATGGGTGGGAAAGAAGTAGGGCCCCACTCATTACCCCTTTCTCAACATTGTTACAGACACCAATGGCCCTGTTACTGGCATGCCCTTACTCTGGCCTAGCCAAGCAGTCATCTTTCTTCTTCCTTGTCAGTCCAGAGGAGCCCTTTCCTGGGGCTCCAAATTGTTATCTCCAGGAAGGAGAGCGGTCATGCCAACTCCACAAAAATTCTCCACCCACACTCCACCCATGCCTTCCCATGCCCCAAGTCAGAAGGAGCTCTAGATAGACAATGCTGGGATGTATCCTGATATGTACATAAATCCTAATGTCATAGCCCTCAGTCAGGGGCGTACCTAGAGTATTTGGCACCTGGGGCGGATCCTATATGTGCCCCCCCCCACAGACACACTTTAAAACTTCATAGCTTCTACCATTATATACCGGCGCAGACACTAAAGGTGGTACAGCATTACTGTTATCATTATATACTGAGGCAGACATTGACGGTGGTACAGCATAACACTTATCACTATATACTGAGGCAGAAATTGACGGTGGTACAGTATAACACCTATCACTATATACTGAGGCAGACATTGACGGTTGTACAGCATAACACCTATCACTATTTACTGAGGCACACATTGACGGTGGTACAGCGTAATCCCTATCACTATACATTGAGCCAGACATTGACAATAGTGCAGCATAACTCCTGTCACTATATACTAAGCCAAACATTGATGTGGTGTAGGCCTACCACTTCATTGTCTGGCTTAGGGATGCACCGAAACGAATTCTGGACTGAAACCGAAAATGCAGCATTTACCTGGCTGAAACCGAATATGACCCCCCCACACCATAAAAAAAATCTAACACTTTTATTTAAAGTAAGTAACACACCAAAATAGGACAAAACAATTAAATAACAATATATATATATATATATATATATATATATATATATATATGATTGTTAACAGCAATCATATTCCTATCATGCCCAGGCATACCCAGATTCCAGGATGTACTCGCAGACTTGGCATGATAGAAGTATGATTGCCCTATCTACCCCTTTTCACTCCCTTCTCCTTATCTACCCCCTATCCCCCATCTCACTCCCTTCTCCCTATCTACCCCCTCCTAACTATCTACCTTCTCCCTCTTTGAAGTTCACTTACCTTTCAGGAGTCCTGCGGTGGGGGTGCAAGGCCTCTGTCTCCCAGATCTGCCACTGTATGGAACAGTATAGAGTGATGGGAGTTATGATGTACTTTAGAGCATAATTATATAATGAAAAATACATTGGAAATGGTACAGCATAACACCCATCACTCTCACACACTTACCAATCCACACACTTACCAATCCACACACTTACCAATCCACACACATACCAATCCACACATATACCAATCCACATACATAACAATCCACACACATACCAATCCACACATATACCAAGCCACACATACACCAATCCACACATACACCAACCCACACATACACTAACCCACACATACACCAATCCACACATATACCAATCCACACATACACCAACCCACACATACACTAACCCACACATACACCAATCCACACATATACCAATCCACACATATACCAATTCACACATATACCAATCCACACATACACCAACCCACACATACACCAACCCACACATACACCAACCCACACATACTAATCCACACACATACCAATCCACACACATACCAATCCACACACATATACCAATCCACACATATACCAGTCCACACATATACCAATCCACACATACACCAACCCACACATACACCAACCCACACATACATCAATCCACACATACACCAATCCACACATATACCAATCCACACATACACTAATCCACTCTCACTGTCACTGTCACTGTCATGCTTTTCTACCTTTCCTCTTTTCTCCTTACAGCTCCTTTTTCTCCTCTTCGCTCCTCTTCTTCAGTTCTTCTGTCTTCTTCCGGTTCAGAGGGCACGGACAGCGGTGGGCGCGGCTTCAGTGTTGTGCACCGGGATTTGACAAAAACCCCGGCGCACAGCAGCTTTTGCCGCGCGGATCACAAGGGAGCGGTATTCGAGGTCTTTAACAGACCTCCGGCTCCCTTGAGTGATTTTAAGCCGGGTTCAAGGGAGATCCTTGCGAGCCTGCTCCTCCAGCGGCAGACATTACTGTCCGTCTCTGGAGGGGTGCCGGCAAGTTGGCACCTCCCTGATGAGCAGCACCCGGTGCGGACCGCCCCCCCGCCCCCCGCTAGGTACGCTACTGCCCTCAGTAGTGCTGCATCTTTTAGGCTTAATGGTTGGTTAACCCTATAATGAATGACGCTTATGGAAAATGTATATTGCTTCACTGCATAGGGACCATCAAGACCACTTTTTTAAATCTCAGACTTTTTGATGCAAAAGTGAGTTTACTTTACTGGTTCCTGTTTCTGTAAAATAACTGGGTAGATATTAGGTTTATTTCGCATCTTGCCAGTGGCAATTACTGTCAAAAAATAAATTTTACCTATTGGCATTTTCAGACCACTGTTATTGTTATTCTTAATCTAAATTTAGCGATATGCTCTGTAATCACTGATGCTATAAAAGTGTCCTTTCAAGGAGTCTAAAATGGACTTCAGAATATACAATATTTGCATTTTCATGTTTACAAAGATTTATTTCCATATTCAATATAAACCATGAAAATAGGAAAATGATAAATGTCTTTAAAAAAATCAAAGAATGCTTGCAGTTCTTTTTAGTTTAAATTATGGAATTTCACTAATCAGAGTCAAACTAAGCTTATCTAAATATAAATACAGAAACTGTGTTGCATTAATGTCTTACCTTGTAAATATGTAAATCATCCTATCATGTTTGGTAGAAAATAAAACATTTTTAATAAAATACATAAAATGGTATAATTTACATGTTACATCTGCAGATTTAAAGTGAAATTACTGTTTATAATTACAGATTTTTATTTTGCATTCAAAATATGTGCAAATGTTAAGAAATATAATATTGTGAAAAATAACATAACATTCTTGTAGTGTTTTCTCTAAAATAAAATATATGCAGGGAATCATGCATATAAGCATTTTCAGGATGCTTGCCAGTTGCCACCATATTGTCCAAAAAAATCATAACTAAGAACAAAACGAGTAATTTCAAGGTTGCCCGCAAAAAAGTGAGAGTAAAAAACGACTGCAACAAATAGAATTCCCTTGAGTTATAGGGATATTTGATGATGGTTGACTCATAGAATATAGTGGATGCATGGAAGGATAGCCCAACAGAGGTGGTTAGAGTTAATCTGAGGTTGATTTAAATGTGTTTCTTTGTGCATGCCCTCTGGATCTGTTCTGGCAAGAGGTGTCATCTTCCCAAAGGACCCCTGTGGTGATTCATGGCCTAACAGATAAGGACCCTGAGTTATAGGAATTCCATTCCTATCTTACGTGGAGGGGTTTCCATCACCTTTACCCCACCATAACTTATTGGCACATCAAAGATGATAAAAAGGAGGAAGGGACCTAACAACTTGGTCTCGAAAGCTCGCAATCAAACTTTCAGTTAGCCAATAAATGGTATCATTTTAACTATACTTTTCTCCTGCTCTCTCCTCACATCAAAGATGGGAACCAATTCTTGGAAAAGGTGTCATATAATTGGACATGCGGTCAGAGGGGCGTTTTCTTGAAACTAAATCTGATTTAGGGGCAATGCAGCGACCTCAAAGCAGAACTCCCCGATATACTCTGATCGGAACAACATCATAAGAAACCGTCTGGACTTAAGGAGTTCCCACAGGCCTACTTATTGGAGAAACTCGTGAGTGAGGGTCCTGTGTTTAAGTCCCATTGTTTTTAAGATCTGTTTTGCCTGTTTTATTTTTCTTTTGTATGTCTTGTTTTTGTAATTCTGGCACTGTGTAATATTTGTCTTTTCGTTATTAAAATATTCATAATCTAAGTCTGTCTTTGGGCTCTAGTATCGATATCCACGAACCCTAAGAGAGGATCATGTTACCAAATTGTTATTAACTAAGTTCTAGAGGATTGTTTGCCCGGGGTGGGTTGATATATATATATATATATATAGAGAGAGAGAGATAAATGTTCTAATTCGGATTTCTCACGAATCCGGTATCATAATTGTGAGTGGTGGCAGACTACCTGGGGGGATACAGGCAGGATTTGGGGGTTAATTTGGTATAACTGATGCCCACTCCCTCCACACTGTCACGGCTTGGCGAGTAGTCCTGACCGTGACAGATGATACATGCCCTCCCACCCCCCTGTATGGAACAACTGATCATTCTTTTTTTACGAAAGAGGGCCAAGTGTTTTGGGAAACCAAAGGACTGCTCCTGAATGAAAGGCTCTTGCGAGGTAGATAGTAGAAGATTTCTTCTTGGGTGTTCACTCACAGGCATTTTTCCTACTGTGGTTTCTCATAAGCCATCTAATGTAAAACATCAGACATCAGTGTAATCCTATGTTGTTGTTTCTCCTGGTTAGTCAGTGTACATGGGTTGTTTGGTTGTGAGTGCGCACAAAAGTAATTCACATAGGGTGCTCTCCTTATTAACAGCACAGTCATAGATCATTGTCCCATCACACATCACACAATCCATTGCTCCTTTTTTCTGGGCATGATGTGATCTTCTGACCCCATCACAAATGAGTGTGTACATATAAATGATTATATATATGATGTATGTGTATAATATGGATGACATATAAAGACTAGAAGTAAATAAAACACATATTAATATTAAAAACAATGCAACATATTTGGAAAGAAAATATAATAACTTTATTTATTGATGTGCCTATTTCAACAGCACCAATGGTATATGTTAAATTTGAGGAAAAAAAACCCAAAATCACAGAGTAAATTAAACAAATATCTCGGGTTGTGTTTGTGACAGAACGAACAATACAACGTATTCTTCATGTCAACCTATCCCTGTGATTTCTAGTCAGCAAAAAACAATTGTTCAAGAATTTGTGACATACTGTTATTGTTGATTACAAAAAGCCTACAAAGCTTTATAATTCAACTCTTCAATATTATTATTTTATGTAGAGTGGAAACGTCATGTTTGCTTTGTGATGATTAAGAGCTTTGTATAGCTTAAAATGGGTAAGATATTTGTATTATTGGTTCCCTCTACTTTTACCCCCGAACATTGATGTTTTTTGATTAATAAACATACCGGTAATTATTTTTCTTGCACTTATGATACACGGACCTATGCACCCCTTAAACGCTGAAGACTTTTTCATCAATATTGGATTTCAGTTTTGTTATACACGGATGAGATGCTGAAGGCTTGGACTGCCAAGATGAGGTAAGCCCAACCAGTTAGATGACATATCTGCTGGAGCAAAATGACTTATATTTTGCTGTACTACTTAACGTGCAAGGACAGGCCCACCATCATATTCCAGAACTACTAAAATGGAATTGTGCGGAAATGTTGTTTGTTTGGTCCAGCTGTGTCATATAAGGGGAAAAAAGAAGAAAAAAAGTCCTTTATGTATCAATAGTAATAGTTCCTTTTTTGGCATTGAAATTAAATGGCCAATACACCAAATTTCGTTGGGTACTCAGCAGAGTTTATTTATAGTGTTTTATAGTGATCCAGTGACTGGTCTTTCTTAAGACTCTCAAACAAGAATGGACAAAGGCTTAATAGGCCGTCCTACGGTGCGCCCCCGCTTGGCTCTTTTGTGTCATTACAAAGGAAAAATCTCGTTCAACATATGTCTGCCCAAAAGGCAAGTGTCAGGACCCGGCTGCAGGTAGACATATTTAGACATATTTAGAAATAATTATTGCATAGTCCTGGCAGGCAGGGTGGACCCTCAAAACTATGTTTTTTTATTAAGGATACTTAAAAACACCTTTCCAAGATAGAAAGAAATGGAGATTTAGTCACATCATATGGCCATATTATGCTTAGACCAACACTACCCAACATACTCCAATGTAGGTGGGTCCTAACACTAAATACTGTTGTTTATATGGCGCTAAATCTCATCAAATATATTACTTACCAGGGAGGAAAAGGCCTTCCTATACGGAGACACTCCTGCAATTTATAGATTTATCTCTTTCATATATATATATATATATGTGTGTGTGCGTGTAAAATTACTCACACATTACTAATACTCAAAGTAGAGCATGTAGGAATAATGTATCAAAATGTATTCTTGTATAAAAATTATTCTTTTACAAAGTGGTGTTATTACTGTAGAGATCAAAGAGATGGTTGTGCACATTGGATCATTCCATTGGCTTCTATATTGAAAAGATAGAAAAATTTCAACATCCCTCAAATTGTTTGTCATGTATTGATACAGAGATATTCTAATACGAAACATATTCTCAGTATGCATATTACGATAAAATGTAAAAGCAGAAGGGAATACTGTAAAACATCTTAATACCAGTAAGGTAAACATTACAGACATTTATTAAACATGATGTGCCAATTTATTTAACATTACTATACATTTCCCCTATTCCGGAGAAAATTCTATGTTTCTGTATAGCTCAGTCCCAAGACATGAAATTGCCATTGTACATGCTTTCGAGCTAATCTCTCTGCCATGTAATTGTGGTTGGCACTATTGGGCTTATGTCAGATTTGTTTCACTAAACATTTTCCGTTCCTTGGAGATGCCCTGAATTTAGTCGCTAAGCCACTGGCAATATCCACAGGCAGACAGCCCCATTTCCTCTCAAAGATTGAACATCAATCATTTCCATTTTGATATAAATATAATTACTGTTGGGGGGATTAAAAATACACACAAGGGATAAATCATCAAAAGAGTGCTACGGTTCTTGATTCATAGACTGCCAATTCTGACATCTCAATTATTGCAGTGGAATATCCTACCACAATTAGTCATTTAGCAAAAATATTAACTTTTGCTAAATGTATTTGTAGCAGAATGATACAAATTGCAGTATATTATTTTTAAAGGGGTCTCCAATAGGCAGACTTCTAGCTGTTGTTATATATAACATACCATGCTATTATGAATCCATCCAGGACTTGGAACAACAAAAAGTCATGGGCCCCCGTGGCAATGCCCCTCCCTTAGCCATGCCCTATCATGACCTAGCCTCTTTCTGCTTACACCCCCACATCTCTAATTTTTCAGTATTTGTAGTAATAAAAAGCTAACTTTTAAACAGTAATCCTAATACATAATGCATCAATATATAAATAAATAAAAATATATCTAAAAGTAAATATATTTAATATCATTAAAAACAGGAACTCAAAATAGGAAGTAGAAAGGATCATTAAAAGCATATTAAGGTTTTGACATGAAATAAGTCTTCTCAAATAGAAATGCTTTACTGAATAGGAATTTAGCAATAATTATAAACATGAATGTTTACCCTAAAACGTACAGGAAAAGAACAGTAAATTGGCTTGGCTAATGCTTTGGCGTATAACTTACATAAGGAGCAAAGAGCTGAGTTCACAGGGTAAGGTGGTTGCATTGTCCTCAATAGGGTCAATGTCTATGGGTTCCATAGGGTGGTCCTCAAAGGGTGACGGTTCTTAGGGTGCTGACATTCCAAACCCTTTTAGGGCCCATATGCATCCCTTCACATCAGGTGTGAAGGTGATTTTATCTCTGATATCCCTTTTGAAGGCTGTCCACGCACCTTTAGATGCCATCCCCCCTCTCCCCTAAAGGATGTAGAAGGATGGGTCGACAGGGTGTGATGGCATTTCAGTAGGATCATAACTTCATCTCAGGCACCTCCTGGTGAGCCTCAGGGGGTGAAGGGCTTTCAAGAGATTTTTGGGTATGATAGGTCTTTGAGGACACATACCTCCCCTAAGCTGCTTTAACACCCTTCGGTATCCATCCCTTCACCCAAGACTGTCTGTTGTGAAGACATCACCTCCTAAACTTCATGCCAGACTTCCCTTGATGGCTTATCCCTTTCCTGGGCTGCCATCACCCCTGTGGGGACCCATCCCTTTATACCAGATGTAATTGTGTTGAGTCTGCAGGGGGTGATGGCAGCTCAGGGGGGTTAACCTCAGGGGGGTTATGGTCCCTGAAAGAGCTGTCATCCCAGACAATCCCTTGAAAGCCCTTCACCCTAGACTGTGATATGATTATTAATTGAAATAAATAACATTTAAACATTACATTAAAATGAAATTTAAAAAAGGACATTAAAATGATTACCATTATTATACCTATAACATTGTGCCACATAATTTATACTTGCATTATTCTATTTTTTGGGGCATGCGCAACTGTTTAATTACAATGCATTAACATATCTACACTAGATGGCATAGGAGCGATAGCCGACTTGCTATTGCTCTGATGTGGAAAATCAAAATACATATAATTAACTCTACTTAAATTGACCTGTGTAATTCAGAATGAATTACTCATTTTGAGGACAATGGACTAGATCCAGAAATGTTTCATGCTTTTAATGCCAACTAGATTTTGTCAAAAAAATGTAATGGTCTTTTTTTTAACAAAGGTCACTACACACACAAGCAAGGGCAAGGTTGTAAATCTCTGACATTGTGTGGCTATTATGAAATAGCCACTAAAGGTTTGTTTTTTCCTGACTAAAGCAATTGTCAGGAACGCAGCTGCAATTCCGAATGTCATCATTTTTTTTTTAAAGGTAAACTTTTTTCAACGCTAATTTGCATATTATCCAATTAGGAAAACATAAATGATTTTTCTAACGTGAAAATTAGCTGCCGGCAATGTCAACCATGGCTATTGAGGAGAATACAATGGGAATGGGCTTGTTGACACAGTTTGGACCATTGTAGCATAAAGCATAAAATTTGATGGAGGTTCTCAAAAGCAGCCTTTACAATGTAAGAAGTGGAAAAATTGGCCATTTTGTGCTAGTGAAGGAGTTTGATGTTAATGAGTGAAGCAATTCTGATTTGCTTCACAGTTTTAGTTTTGAAAGTATGAAAATATAAAACAATATTGTATCATTGAGAAATAATGGCTTAGTGTACATTGTGCAAGAGAGGTTCAACTTAAATAAAGCAAATGGAAGCGAAAAAATATATATCTGTTTATTTATAGTGCCTATGAAAGGTCGTCATTGCAAACAATCAGATAACATTTTTAGGTGATCCATTACAACAAATTACATTCATAATTACAGATTTTATGGTTTGATATAGAAACATAGAAACTTACAATTTTACACTAAATAAGAACCATTCCTCCAATGTGATCTAAACATTTCCCTGATGTGAGGACTAAGACCTTAATCAGGTCTTGTCTTAGATTCAGGATAGCTTTATGCCTACCCCATGCATGTTTAAATTCCCTCACTGTATTAACCTCTACCGCTTCTGATGGGAGGTTGTTTATCAATCCACTTATCTACTAACCTACTGGTAAAAAAAATAATAAAAAGTAAACACGTCATAAATTAGTTCTATTTTAAAAATGGACAGATTATGAATACAAAATATAAATATTATTTCCGTGTCTTTTCTCATTTTTTTAATGCTTTTTCTGTGATTTTTTTTTGCTCTAGGTTCCATACTCCATTGGTTGTTTACAATCTTACATATGTATGCAATAACAGTCCGGGAACAAATCCTTCTTGTTTTTAACTTTTTCCATTTAAAGGGTAAAAAAAGGGTAAGACAGTGGAGTTAAGTTTTACTTTCTGGGATCACTAAAGGTTGCCTTGTGTAACGCATTTTTCATTGTGTTTTGATGAGCTTTGTAATGTGGATTCATAAGAAAAACCCCATGTAGCACCTTTAGTTGAACTCGCATCTAATGGCAGGATTATAAGCCTAAAGCTGATTTGCAGGTCAGCTGTATTTCTATTAGGACAGTGACATTTTGCTCTAAACATCTTCAAATGATTTTAAGGAAGAAGATACAAAAAGCCCAAGCCTTTATCTAATGGATTTTTATAATAAGAAGACATGACTTCTGGTTCTGGTTTTATCCTTTGAATATATACTTTAATCTCACTATTAGATAAAAAGTAGAACACATACAAAAAATAAAATATTACTAATATTGTCATAGCTTTTATAAATTCTGTCACCTTACGTGGTCCAGTCAGAGTCACAATGAGACACTGTGCAGCCCCAGGGAGATGTGCGGATTCTATGCACGGGCGATTTAAATTGTGTGTATGGGTCCCAGGGGTGGAGTATTTGGAGAGTAGAGCAGGCCAATCCTCCACGTCAGGACTGCACAATCCAGTACAGGATTTCGTGAAAGCTATGGACATTAAAACTTCCACAAGTCTCACAATCGGGGTCCTAGGTCAAGAAGATGCCCCAAAAAGAGTGTGGTATTAGCCACCTGGACCTGTGTATGCTTGGGGAGGGTTTCTAGAACCTGGCTTAGCTAGGTGCTAGGTCTGGCTGGGAGGCTGAAATTAGTGAGTGCCAAGGCTAGTCAGCCTGGGCCAGCAAAGTATAGCCCGAGAGGGCTCCAGTTTTCTATGATTTTGTTTTGGGCATTTTTTGTTCTGTACAACTGTATGTAAAACAGTGCCCTAGAGGACCATGCTTAAAATCACAAAAAGTGTCTTATTGACCCTCAGCTATGGCGTTTTGTTGGAAACCTTAGTGGGAAAACTACAGTTTCCCAGTGCAGCCTATAAAGCTAGTCTAATAAATAACCGTACTATATGTATAAATAGTCTGCCATACCACAAATCTCCCTTCCATAGTTATGTCACTTCAATGTACGGTGTGAATGAAAGAAGTCATTTTTTTCTAAGGATACTTATTGTTACTTGTTGCTAGGATATCACGACATTGAGCCCGCGACTAATACCGAATTCTCCAATCAAATAGTATTTGTTTCCTACGGTACACAAACAACTTTCTATCAAGGCTGTCTATGTCATTAAAAAAATAATTAGCACAGGAACAGCTTTAAAGCAGGCTAAATAAAAAGTTTATTTTTCTAAGGGTTTGAGATAATGGCATTCTCCTAATTAAATACTCTGTTTCCACTTCAGTAATTCCATTCTCAGGGCCTAGTGTTTGTTGTATGTTGGTTATAATGAATTTGCATATCATTAATGTCATTAAAAGGGGGATTTAATTTTCACTACATTTTCCTTTTGTTTTCTCCACATCTCAATGCATCTAAATTATTTTTAACATTTTAAAGATAATATCTACTAAACTCAGATGTAACATTTAATGCGTTCGTTCTGGATCAAAGTGTTTACAAATGGAAATTAAATTGGGAATTTTTTTTAGATTGAAATGCTAGAATTTTCTGTGAATACAAAGCTAAGATCTCTATGCTTTCAGTTTTTCTGGTTGTGTCACATGAAATTCTTATCCTAAAGGGGGAAGAACTTAATTGGTAACTGATATGACATAGTTTTTAAATCATGTGTCTTCAAACATATTTGTGTTCAATGTTGTTTTAAAATGGTACATGGAATATGTAAATATTAGATGTTATTGTGATCTTATTAAAAAAAATCTCACAACTCTAATAATTTCACGATTAAAATGGAACTGGCAAAATGACAGCTTTTACCAAAAATCAAAGTAATTCATTAAAACTATCGACAGGGTAAGCATTATCTTTTTCAATCCGTGTGGCCGTTCTGTATAAATGGGCTGCATGTCAGGGGTTATTATATATCAGGGCAGTTTAGATCCATGGCTAATTTAGGATATCCACTATTTTCTTGTCCTGAATGCCCCTCTCTCCTGATGTATTAGAAGCTACTGAAGATGTAAGATTGAAAACATCTGGGTTCTGGGACCTTGTATGATGTTATACAAGCATTTGTGTTCCAATAACATGACCACACACGGCCCGCGCTATACAAATCCATCAAAAATAAATTAAAAATGTAATTGATTTATAGACTCACTTTTTCTTCTATAAGGATGATATGATGTTCTCACCTGTTGGGTTCAATTTATGGCATATGAATTCTGATATATGATGAAAACAAATCAAGATACACACTGATTTATGATAGCTATACTTTTTTGAAGGTCCTTATGCACTAAGGCATTTCTACCGAGTATCGAAATATGTTATGAAATCTTTAGAAAAGGTCCTTGCATCACCTGTAAATGCCACAGTGATAAATTGAAGGATTTTGGACAATACTTTTTGTTGTAAAGTAAAGGATATGTATTTGTAAATAAAAATGCCTAAATTAATGAAAATCAATAATAACATACTATAATCTGAGTTACAGCATTCATACCCAAATTTACATGAGAATTACTATGTATATAAAATCCCCAATGGTTTTAATCCTACTGTGGAAATGTTAGCAGATTTCTCGTGTATTCTGCCATCCCACTGAACAGCCTCATTGTCTCACTTTTACAGGCAGTGGGGATCAGGGACCAGTTAGGAAGATCCTCTGACCCACCCAAACCAGCCCACTGAGCAGAAAAATTGGTTGAGGTCTTTGCAGCTTCCCATGGCCGTCTTTTAATGTAGTAGATCTACGCATCATATCTCAGTATTCGCATTACTACTTTACTACTAGTAAGAAGGCTATAGCCATGACCCCAACAAAGGTTTGGACACCTGAAATGCGGGGTGATACAGTATGTGTTAATAATACCACTAATGAAATACAACAAAACAGACCAAGTTGCCCTTTTGGAATAAGCGGGCACAAACTGTGCCACATCTAACAATCACCAAATGTTCCCAACATACAAATTAAGCCAACTTCAATGAGATTCTTCTGTGAGCCAAATCATCCATGTACACCAAGCAGCCATAACATTATGACCACCTGCCTAATATTGTGTTGATCCCACCTTTTGCCGCCAAAACAGTCCTGACCCGTCGAGGCATGGACTCCTCTAGACCTCTGAAGCTGTGCTGTGGTATCTGGCACCTTAGCAGCAGATCCTTTAATTTCCATAAGCTGCAAGGTGGGGCCTCCATGGATGGATCCTGGTGCCATGTGTTCTCCAGGTAAGCGACGCACCCGACCATCCACGTGATGTAAAAGAAAACGTGATTCATCAGACCAGGCCACCTTCCTCCTTTGCTCCGTGGTCCAGTTGTTCTGCTCACATGTCAATTGTAGGTGCTTTCGGCAGTGGACAGGGGTAAGAATGGACACTCTGACTGTTCTGTGGGTACGCAGTCCCAGTTTTTGAGATACTCTCACTCAGTCGTCTAGCCATCACAATTTGGCCCTTGTCAAAGACGTTCAGATCTTTATGCTTGCCCAGTTTTCGTGCTTCTAACACATCGACTTTGAGGATGAAATGTTCACTTGCTGCCTAATATATCCCACCCACTAATAGGTGCCATAATAAGCAGTTTATTCACTTCACCTGTCAGTGGTAATAATGTTATGGCTGATCAGTGTATATTGCATATTTACTTCTACGGGATCTAATGTAGATTTACATTTACCTGGGATTGGACATTTATAATGAATAGTTAAATTGCTAAGATTAAATAATGCACCATGTTGTTTAATGAATAAAGAGCTCTCAGCTGCATTATATTCTATAAACACATCTCTAGGTCACCTTGCTCCACCATATATATTACAGTAAAAAACGGATTGTGTAGCGTGGCCTCCATTATAATTGAACAACAAGGCTTTTTTTAAAGAAAAATCACAAAACATATTTTACTCCAGCTTGACTTAGATGTGGCCCAACAAGTTGAGGCTCAACAATGGTCTGGGTAAGCTAGTACCACGCCATTGGCTGATACTTTTTTTTATATTTTATATTTTTTTAATTAACCGTTTTGCCCCCATGGATTTAACACAGTTTCTCCACATAAACATTATGTACACATTAATATTCACCAAAATAATTTTAAGACATACAACTAAAAATTAGGTTTTAGACGACTAATCATTTCCTGCAGTCTAAGATTGCTCCATGCTGAATATTTTATTCAGTTTCATGACATAGAAAAAAGACCAAGAAGAGATGGAATGACCAGACCTAAGTATTAATGTAGAGAACTTATAAAATATTCATCCTGCAAAATTGCATTTATGTCACGGGGTCGGGGAGAGAAGAAGGATCCTACTATGCAGATATGTACTGTAGAGAAGTCCAGTAAACAGTCCGCGATCAAAGGGCAAAGGCAGGCAGCGAGGTCAAACGTATCCGAGGTCAAGGCAGGCAGAACAGGAGCAAAAACGGGTAAACAGGTCCGAGGTCGTAGGCAGGCAGCAAAGAATCGTGGTCAAAAAACAGGCAAAGGTCGGTACACAAGGCAATAGAGATAATACAGGAAACAGCACACCCAAAAAGCATAACACTTTGAATGGAGAGAATAATGGGGTTTAAATAGGTGAGCTACTTACAGGCCACGACGTTGCGTGCGTTGCGTACGTTGCGTATTCTGCGTACGTTGCGTATCGACCGACGCGGACCTTCGCCGCGTCATAGCCGCGTTCCCGCAGTGTGCGCACGGCGGCGGCCGCAGTGACGGAGGGGTCAGGAGCAGGCGTGGCAGCGCGAGCGCCGGAGGTAAGAGCCGCCGCCGCGGCGCGCGTGACAATTTAAAATAGTACAGGTCGGAATATTGTCATGAGTGTGTTCTGTTAAACGGAATGGGTGCTAAGCCAATTATCTAGAGTCTAGGTTTTGTCTGTTCTGCTGAAGGAAAAGTTACATCTAGTGTGATTTGTTTTTTAAATATTGAAGTCCCCCTACGTTTTTCTATAGCTATACAGAAAGTTCCAATGAGAAACATTGAGTTTTTGTGTGTCTCTCCACTTAGTCATGTGTGAGAGGTCTGAAAATATTCAGCCTGGGGAGCAAATTCCACCAAGTGCCCCAGTAATAAAGCAGCCCGAGATTTAACTGTCAGCCAGTATGCTAAATATATAATATCAAGTCTTGCCCATTATATATTTACAGAAAGAGAATGCATGGAAAGCCAATAAAAGGAACACAGAAAGAATCCTTTAGAAAAGTAGACTTTAACCAAGTTGTGTTCCTAAAATGAGCATGTTTTTAGGCAAATCCCCACACTGCTCTATTGCGGATGATAACTAGCTTTTAGTGGGCTGAGTGAAAATGCTTTTTGAATTTTGTTACTGGCTTAAAACATTGTATGTAACACTGCATGACACTTTAAATAAATAAATAAAGAGACTATCCACTCAAATATCACCAAAATTGCTAATGTATTTTGTTTTTTTTGGAGCAATCAACTTCCTAATGTATTTGACATTTCCATAGCAACTTCAAATCTCTAGTATCTGACATTCTCAAAATCATAGGATAAAAATAAACCAATATTTCAGGTGGTTTTTATTTCTTAACTTATCTCTTATATCTTTTCTGTAAAACTTTTATAAAAAGCCAGTGGCAGCTACATGGCCGTGACACCACAGTGTGTCTAGCGGTGGGTTGTTATGGGGACACTGCCACAATCCAGTATACAAGATATTTGTTTTATTTTCAGTTAGGGGGTAATAATGACCCTGTTATATTATCTCCTGTTCTATGTGTGAGAGCTAACAACTAGTATTAACAGTTATATAATGCTTCATTATATAAAATATTACCTTATAGAGGATCTATATAGCTATATAAAGTCTGATCACTAGAAGGTGCTCATGTGCATACATGGAGCTCCTCCTCTTCTGAGGGAGTGGCTTCACATAGGGGAAGTGCCTTCTGTGTGTAGGGGCAGGGCAAGTCACATATAGGAACAGTGTTAGCGCCTCAAAGCCTTTAATGGTAGTCTGAAAGTGGGTGGATAAGTGGGCGTGGCCAAACCATGCTCTCCTGCCCAGAAGAAGCTCACCAGGAGACCCAGGGTCAATTCTGGACAGTTCCCAGGTATGATAATGAGCGATCTGCTAAAATAATACAGGTAGATTCCAGGGATGTCATAACAACATCAATACATTATTTACCAGGGATAAGCATTATGGGAAATGGTAATAAAATTGTATGAAATATCCTTGTGATGACTTTTCTGTAGAAAAATACAAATCTGAATTACTTAAAAACAAAACTTTCCAAGATAATAGTAATACAAGATAGAAGTGACAGATGGTTTTCAGTGGTGGGTTCATTTATGGTTTTATCTTCGATATGACAGCTCAATATCCATGCCATATAATAAGGTAATGTGTAAAATGCTGCATCATACTGACACCAATGTTCTGGAATGTCTAAACTCTTCACTATATCTTTCACTATAGTAGTCATTTGAAACTTATGAATAATAAGTGGAAAATGTGAAATGTTTGCACTTGGAACTTGCAAATAATCTCTTCATGTGAACTAACTTCACAGTCCCTTCTGTTACAAACTTGTAGCCTTTGTTATCTGATAGGTGCTAACAAAGGTATTAAATCTGGAAAGGACGTCATTCTCCACAATTAATTTGTCATAATTTAAATTCAAGGTGGGAGCTATTAAACAAATCCCAGCGATAAAGTGAAAGCTTACATGTACTACTTAGCCAAAATATCCTTAGTCCTAAGAACCTCAACAACAATTTTGATTTATAGGTATTCACATAAATGGAAGAAATCCATGATTAATATTGTTACTTTCCACTCAGTAATTTGAACAATTGGGAAACAGTCAGAGGGACTCATACACCAAATCACCAAGATTTTTTTGTCTACATGTTTTCAGCTCGTGTAATTTAGGGGTTTATTCACTACACTGGGAGTCTGTAGGCACATTTCTAACTCATTGTCTTAATTATGCATTATGAATTTCCAACCCCCGGCAAGCTTAATCAGTAAGAAGAGTTTTACGAAACCTCCCCATATTAACTCTATTAAGCAGCTCAGCCTTTCTTGCAGGAGGCTTTGCCCTTAATAATCCAAGTCGCAACTCTTCTGCAAACTCCCAAGTTAGAGACCAAAAGAAGTATAGATGCCAAGGGGCTGCATGTTGGGACTACAAGGAAGCAACTGTAAAAATGATGATGTCTTGGGGGTGTAAGGAGTGTGTTTAGGAATGACTCATGCCATTGAAGAACCACAAAGTGCCTGCAAGAGCAGTACCCACCAAGATGATGGGATTGCTGAGGATGGCATAGTAGTACAGAGAGGAGGTTTTCTAGTGGTAACCCAAAGTATACTCTTTGTGATGTCTTTAAAGGGAATGTTGGGGGCCCATATGTGGTCCCTATTTAACTCTGCTGGTGTTATTGCACCTGGAGGATGCACTCTAATACATTTCCTCAATGGTCTCTGTGTTTATAATTGTAATTCATATGTTAAAATGATTTACCATTGGTACCTTTTACCACCCATAAAGGAGCAATTCTGTTCAATAAAGCTGTGGCTTCCGCTTTGCAGGTTAGGTGATGTATTTGGGTGTATGTTTAAACACATTGGTAACGTATATATAGTTAATTAAGGCACTTTTCATAGGTTCTGTTCTATGTGTGAGCTGAATAAGCATTTTGTTATTATTGCCTGTGCCTCAAATTAAGCCAGCATTTATCCATTTGCTAGCCTTCTAATATTATTATGTGTATATACAAGAGATATTGTAGTTCCTGCATCTCCTATAAAACACCATGCCATTAGTGCTTGCTTGTTGCTTGTTGCATGCTGTGTGGTTTACCTTGTGTACTCTTACCAGTTGTTCCCTTAAAGCTACAGTCCCTTTTGTACCCCTATTTATCATTTGACCTCCTGGCTTCTGACCTTGGGTTGTTCCTGGACTTCGTGAGACTCTATTAACCCGACCTTGGCTAAGTACCTGGACTTTGTGTTACTCTTTTACCCTGACCTCGGCTTCCACCTGGACTTTGCTTTGACGTTACCTGCCCTACCTTGGTGTTATTTTTTTCCATTAAACCACTGCCTGCTTTTGAACCCCAGGATAGTTTGTGGCTTTTCTTTTTGTCATTCCTACGCTACACTCCACTGACCCAACCATGACAGAGATGCTGTGAGATGACTTGCCTTTAGCAGACACTTGCATGCATTCAGAAAGCCATCGCTAATTTGCCCAGCCCTGGCAGATACAGAGAAGAAGTTCTTTAAATCAGATTCTACTGATTTAATGTGACCTGGCATTATATATATATATATTCCTGATATATCTTATATTTCTGCTTCTTCTCTACTTATTGTTAGAACAACGAAATTGGAAACAGAAAATAAAAGGGTAACCGTGACTGCAAAATGTAAATCTATTGTGGATTCTTTTGTTGTTTCCTAAAATTTATGTTACCATGGTTTCTTGGAACACTTGTTGAAAGTGAAAATCAATTCAACAACTGTAGGATATATAAGAAAAGACACTGTGACCAGAAGGAGTACTGCTTGTATATACTTTAGGATACTCTTGAATTTATTGAATTATGAGAATTTGAAACACAAATGTAATATTAATAATAATGAAATCAAGGTTTTTGAAAGGGAGAGGTTGACGTTCGACAATCCAACAGACAAAATCAAATGTAAAGGTCAAGTGGTCGCACAGACCTGATCAACAACTTTGCTCGTACATGCGTTCTTCTGTGAAGTGAAATAATTGTCATAAACTCAAGTGTATATTATGACTCAATGTTCTGTATTCATTCAGGTATATGAATTATCAGTAGATAAGTAGTTGCCCATGTTAGTGGCATACCTGGGAACTCTCCGGGTTGGGCCCAGAGAACTCCAGGAGAAGCACCGCTCCTCTGGTTCTCCGGGTCAACACTCGAATCCTCGCAGGAGCGGGGTCTCGACACGCACCACTTCCTGCCCATTTCACCTTTAAATGGGGGTGTTTCACTGATGTCAGCGAGAATGCCCACTGACATCAGCAAGAGCGCCCACTGACATCAATGGGCAGTCCTCTGGGTAGCCGAAGCCTACAAGTTCCCTGGTATGTTTACTGGTATTGAGGCAAAGAAAAACATTGGCAGTTTTGGCTCCACTTCGTTTTCAAGAAGATATAAAAAACAAGATGGTCTGCACAAAAAATTTAGATGGGGCATGAATTTAGATGGGGCACGGGCATAACATGAGTAGGTCAAAGCGAGAAATGTCTGGGTTGTATGTGAGGCTTACTTGGTGTTTAAGGCAAGGGCTGACCCTTGGTGGGAACTTGCAGTAGCGACTGATTTGCACACAAAGCCAGACCAGATGATTTCAGTCCCTGGCACTTTAAGGCCAGCTGCAGGTAACTGATGTACTTATGGGTTTACGCTATGCTACTACTCTTTTGCAGCCCCTCATTTTGCAATCGATATTTAGCAGCTCTCAACCCAACCCCCAATGGCAAATGATCGCAGCAATTGCCAGTCACGCTTGGGGGGCTTAACACAAAGCCCAATGAGACTCTAGCACCTGCACTTTAAGCGGACTTTTACCTTAAGCCCAGTGTGACCGACAATTCGCATGGTGACATGACAAGCCTTTTATGTGAATACAGATACAGGAATGATTAATAGGACTATGCTAAAATTGGAGAGCCTTAGACTAGTCAGCTTTAGGAAATATTTCCACAGGCTTTAGCTGTTTCATCCCTTTATAGGGCTATTATTTTGATTACGGCTTTCTATTTCCTATTGTTTCTTTAGATTAAAAAACAGCAGGCCATTAGTAACAGCCACCTTAGCTGCATTAACAAAGCGTCCACATAATCTTAATTTAAAAAAGTTGAAATGTATTAAGAAAATGTTTCCAAAACTTGATTAGTTATTTGGTTTTCTAATAAAATGAATTCTGGATTATTTATGGTTCTGTCATTAGACTTTAGCTGCCCATACATTTAACATCTACAGCATAGATATTCATATCCACAGGTTAATATTCCTTTCGCTGGGCATTGTTGCCATTGTCCTGCTAATAGAATGCTATTAATACCCTGTCCGTTAGGGCCTCATGTTGCAAATGTTTTACCGCAGACCTTCTGTTTTGCACCAGAGTTCAGTAACTCCAGATTTGTCTGGATTCAGAGAAAAGTCAAATACAGAATGCAGATAGAATATTCAAAGCAGTAAATTAATCAGCAATGAGTGAGTATATGATTCAAAGCAACATGTAACCAAGGGCTAAATGCCTATGATACATATACATATACATATATACAGTATAAGGTCCGGTATAGGTCAATGAGTTTATGCCCAAGGAAGCTCCCTAATTAGCCCAACCTGAACAGGGTTATATATCTTGATCTATTACAGGGATAATCACAAGAATACGCTAGTTCATGCTGAGTTCATGTGGTTAGGGACTTTTACACCTAAAAAGCACAAATAGAATTTATTTGTTTCAGAGCAGTTGAAGATGTTTCTAAATAAATGTGTACCCAACAGATCTCCTAACATCCCATCTGGCAAAAAGAGCTATGCTTTCATTGAGAGGTCTACCGAGTAAGGTTTACTGGGATTTTATTTGATTGTGTGACCTACTACTAGTGTTTTTATGTATGTATGTATGTACAGTATGTATGTATAATTTTGTATAAGGAGAATGCTCATGTACAGGACTCTTACAGACATTTTTATTGGGGTCCAGTAGATACCATCAATAAACTTGCCTTACGGTATAATAAGAATTTGCAAGAATGATTAAAATTGTATATAGACAATTGAATCTAATAACATATTCCAAGTTCCTAAGAATTATATCAGACAAGGAAAGTATTCACAGGAATCTTAAGTGTCTAGCAATCATGAACAAATGGGCCAAAAATGATTCATACTAATTTTTTTGGCTCATTAGTTTTCAGGCCAAAAAATTTGCTCCCTGACCATTAGTTTCAGCTGAAAATTTAGAGGCATTTTTTATTCAAAATTCATCGCCTGGTGCCCACACTCTCTCTCTTATACTCTCTCACACTCTCTAAATGTTTCCCTACCTACTCTACCAATCACTTTCGCTTCTGCCGACCAACTCCGCATCTTCTTTCTTCTCTCCTCTCATCTCTATCGTCAATCATTAATCTGCTATCTTCTTTCTTTGTCTGCATCTCCGTAAACATAACCTGGCACCAACTTCAGCTAAAACGTCAGTGACATCATTTTCCTGATCCTCCAATAGGGGTAGAGGATGTCACTGCAATCCCCATCATTTTGCCCTCATGTGAACTGAAGGCAATATGTCAGAGCTTGCGGTGACGTCATCTCCCGGATCCTTCAAATGGGGGAGAGGGCTTCACCGCAAACACAGTCGTTTTGCCCTTACAATATGGTGGCAATATGGTGGTGCTTACGGTGATGTCCTGTTCTCCGATTGAACAATCGTGGAGGACGGCACCCCCATTTTGGTGAAACTTGCCACTGGGTTATGTCCACGGAGATACGGAAGAAGAAAGAAGATAGCAGATTAAGAATTGAAGATAGAAGAGAGAAGAAAAGGGAGAAGATATAAGATACAAGATGAAAAGTAAAAGATGCAGAGTAAGATGCGGAAGCAGAATCAGATGTGGTCGTCAGAAGTAGAAGTGGTCGACAGAGAAAGTACGGAAACATTTAGAGAGCGTGAACAAGAATGAGAGTGTGACAGAGTAAATGAGAGTATAAGAGAGTGTGAGTGAATGTGGACCAATGAATTTTGGATGAAAATTCAGTGCATTTTGCTTCGTTTTGGTCCGATTTGTGGGGGGCCTGGCCTCATTTTCAGGGCTTCGTATAAATCACTGAATTTACAAACTTCTGTAAATTTGCAATTTGTATTAATCCGAATGCACAAGTCTAGTGTGTAGTATTCCTTCTTCCAGCTTGTCCAGGGGTAAGGATAGACAAAGAAGAAGACCAACAAGTGCAGCGTGTCTGTATCACCTGGAGTTTAGGGTCTGGTAATGGCTATACCACCTGTGATCATTTATCTCCACCATAAAGCCAAAGGGATAATGAGGATAATGAGGATTTAAATGTGAGAGACATAAAATAATTTAAAGTTAATAAAACAAAATTATATTTTTACGATTGAAATGCAGAGCGTTAGATGACTTTTCACATAGAAACGATAAATGAATTAACTGATTGACCCAAAACCCATTTTGAAAGCAAATACCAAGTTGCCAGTCACTGTGCACTGCCCCCCTCAACGTAACTTTTCTTATATTTACAGAGCATAAGGTGATTCAAAAAACAGAATTTCAAAAGGAAATGTAATAAATTAATTTCCAAAACATAATAAGCTACGTCTGTACAAGCGAGTGAATGGTCATGTTAAAACCAAAACACGGGAGGAATGTGGCTGATTAACTACAATGTTCTCAGAAAGATGAATGAACCTTTCTGCAAAAACATCTGTTTTATAAGTATGGATTATGGCCACTTCATTGCCCGGTGGTAAAATGATATATTTTTTCAGGTAAAACTTTGTAAATAATAATAAAAGCTTCATATACTATTTGTCATTGTTTATGCATTCCATTTTTTTCTGTTGTGATGTGATTAGCAATTGATATCCTATTTTTAAAGATGAAACACAGGAACAAGAATATAAAAATAACAAACATAGGCTTGGGAACCCACAAAACCTTTTGGTTATATGCGTTTTGCTGGTGGTGGTTGTAATTATGATGGTAATCATGAAAAAAAAAAAGAAGAACCGGGTTCATTAATGAAAACATTGGGACAATTATTCAAAGTAAATCTGGGGCAAAGAGCAAATGCAAGATTGGAGGCAGGACTGCAGGGATACAAGTAGTAATCCAGTAATGTGTTTCACCCAATTTGGCTTCCTCAGAGTGGGTGTTTTGACTACTGTTCCTCCTTTATTTTCAGTCCTAATCCCGATATCGCGATGACCCCTGTTACTTCCGGATTTAGGTACTTCCAGTGTCCACGGAGAGAACCTCTCAAGCAGTCATGCGAATCACAATGGTCAGAGAAACAAGAAAAAGTCCCATGTATTTCTGTATGTCAATAAAAGCATTCTTTGGAATTTGATTCTGTTTTTTTTTTTGTTTTTTGTTTAAATCTTTTTATTAGCATTGGTCACAAAGCAGAAATAAATGACAGAAAACTCAATAGTAGCACGGTCATTGAGCAAGTATATCTGGCGCATGAGGTCAGAAACATACATGTAATGCACTAGTAAATTCAACGCGCAGATACAGAGAAGCCACATAACAGTTAGCGTTGATTATGGCGTGATATGTCGGATACACAGAAATGGACCAAGAAGGACCAACCACAATAGTACGTGAACGACCATGTATACAGTGTGACACCAAAGCAATTTTCTATGTTTATATAGAAATGTCGAGAGACTATTTCTGAGTGAGGGGGGAGAGATGAAGAGGGGAGAGAGTAAGAAAGGAGGGGATGGGAAAAAGAAGAGAAGAGAGAGAAAAAAAAAAAAATTATGTCTCCAGGTACCTAGAGGTGCAGAGCGGAATGGACTCCATAAAGGTAGATATCCAAGGATCCCAGATCGCCTCAAATTTTGGCACTTCATCTCGTAGGGTAGCCATCATTTTCTCCATAGTAAAAATATGCCAGATATTAGCGTTAATTTCTCCCTGAGTGGGGGGAGAGCCCTTACAGTGTCGAGCTATTGCTTGTTTGACCGCCGCACATACACGGTGGATAAGACGAGAAGCAGTGGGGGACAAAGAGTCCGTTGTGTCCATGAATAACAAGGCAAGCTCAGGGGATGGCGTAATGACGACGCCAAGCGCTCGTGACAACATATCAAAACAGGAGGACCAGATCGGGCGAAGGTGTTCACACGTCCACCAGGCGTGGAGGTAAGTACCAGGTTCCCCACAATTCCTGAAACAACTGCGGGCGCTCTCCTGGGTCATGCGCGAGAGTCTCACAGGCGACAGATACCAGTGGGCTACCACTTTATAAGATCTTTCACGGATGATCGTGTTGGCGGTGAGCTTGTGGATGTGTTCCGCGGCCTCATCCCACGTTTCATCAGGGATTTCCTCCTGGAGTTCCCTGTGCCATAGAGATCTGTAGGCCGGCTGCTGGGGATAGAGCACGGACACAAAGTGAGCATAGTGCAGCGATATAGAACCTCGGAGGCGTTTGTGAAGTAGAAAGCGCTGTTCAAAGGTCGTGAGGGCCTAGAGATTCTGTTTTTATTTTATACAAAGCATTTTTTTTAATTCATTTTCTAGAAGTGGATGATATTTATTCAAATGACAAAACAAGAATTGACAGGACCGATACATTAGGTAAAGAGGACCCTGCTTGCAAGCTAACAAGCTAGAGTAGCCAGGTCAAGGTCAGATGTAATAAGTAGCAGTAATAATGAAGCTATGAAAATTACATAGTAGTATTTACATAGTAGTAGATTTTAGTAGCCAGAACTGAGGTCATTTACAAGCAATTTTTCCACTGGAAGCAGAAATGATGGCACTAAAGCAGTGTCATATTAATAAACATCAACAAGAGAAAAACATAAAAGATGTATAACCAAGCCTTACCTTCTTCTTTATCTGCTGAACTTTGTGTTTTTAATAGAGGCAATTAACTTATTTATGGTCAAAAAATGATTATTTTTATCAATGGTATCAATAACAGCTCTGGTATTCTATCTGTATATTGAGATATATTACTGGGGTTACTCACTTTTGTTTTGTTGACTATGTGCTTTAAAATGGAATTAAATTTGAACTGGGAGAGTCAAAGAGATCACTAAAGGCAGTTCCTGCTGCTACAAAGTCACGAGCCAACATTACAGAGCATAAATCACAATGTAACAGCCACATGAGATACATAACTATGTACACTCAGCACAAGGAAAAAGAATAAAGGCTCTCTCAAATCCTCGATGGACGTAACAACATTGCATAAATAAGATAAATGCTTCAATTGCAAAAAAAACAAACAAAAACAAATACATATCTAACTTGTGATCTCAGCTCAGCTAGCCTTAAGAGGAAAAGAGATAGTGTTGTGTCATTTATAAATACGAGTGAATTTAAATCACATTGGGAAGGGTATGTTTATATTAGTAAACTTGATTCCCTTGCCAGCGCTCATTTTTTAAGGGCTACTGCTACAGGGTCTTTTTATTGTGGTTGGTGGTGATATAGTCACGGACACCTAGTGTTTTGTGCTTAGCTACTTATTCTTATGTTAAGCAGTGTATTGGAAATAAATCATAAAGTTCTCTATGGATGTCCATTTTTTTCTGTCTTTAGAGTACCTCTAACTGACTACGGACCAAATGGGGGGTGACAACCCTTCATTTATGTCAGATGCCCCATTACTGAAAAAATAAGGCCTTTTTGGCCACATGCACTATCCATATGGGATGTTGGGCACCATTTGCTTCTCCAGTACCTACGCCATATCACAAGCTACATTGTATATACCATCATCACTGCAGTGTTTTGAGCTTTAGGAGGCTTCTCTAGGTCTTGAGGAAAGAGGCTGGAGAGTATCAGAGGTTAATGGGTAGGTGAGTATTACAAAAACTTAAAACAAAGCCTTAAATATTTATTCACTAGAAAAAAAAACTTTGGGCAAGGTAGTGAGAGTCCCTTGTAAAGGCTGCTTCGTGTGATTGTATTTTCATGTGTCCTGTGCTACTAATGTAGAGTATGCTGAAAAAAATTCATCATTCTCTTTCAAATGATCCCTTCTGCCTTAGACCACAGCAATAAGGGGTGATATTGTTGCTGTGGCCAATGGGGCACACAGCGGAATTGCTAGTGGGCCCCAGCATTCTCTCATCGTCAATGAAGCACCAGTATTCATCCTCATTGATATATTAGCCACTTATACACATAAAAATTGGGACATTTACTTTTTTCCCATGATTTTTACATATACCATGTTTTAGTTTTTCCCTTTTACTGAAGGTAAGTTTTATAACATGATGTGTAGTTCACAGCAGAATGGAAAAGTAGGGTCATTACAATGGGAAAATGTTTTGTTAAAATTGTTCCTAGTACAGATCCAAACATTATCTGGGTCTTGGGTTCAGATTTTTTTAATAATAGTGAATAATTTGCGTGAAAATAAAAGCTTCCTCTCTGGCTCCCCCATACACTTCTGGCCTGACCACAAATAAATTGCTAGTGTTTAAATGGTTATTTAAACTATTTATGCAATCCTTTCCCAACTGAGCTACAACAATTCAGTGAATGTCACTGTACAGTAAGGCACAATACAGAAGGCATTGCATATTGTAATTGTGATTGGAATCATTTTGCTTTAAAAAAAACAGGGATATAAAAAGAAAACATGGCCAATAGTGCTCCTTGGCCACCAGATTGGGTTCTGTAGTATGAGGCCATTGGCTGGATATGCCTGGCTTCATGCCGCATGACTATGAAAATGTAACATGTGGACACTTGTATCCAGCCCTGGTGCAAACAATGACTTCATAGGACTGCATCTGACGAGTGTGCCCTAGGCAGTTCCCTATGTTTTCTATAGTGAACGAAGGGTTCTAAGAACATTTGTGATAAAATGTTTGCGTATGCATAGGATACGTGCTTAGCTAAAATGTAGTAACTTGCCTAACTGTAATATTTAGCAACTGTTAATTACGTCACATTCTTTATTAAAATGTAAAGACGCTGAACACATATCAGACTGCCCAAACTTTTCTAAATATCAGAATTTGTTACATTGGTTCCTTTGCAACACTTCCACCTAGTGGAGAACTGTTGGTACTTCATTTACTGTATTGTTTCTAATTATTGTTCACAACTGTAACAAAGTTTCGTTAATCATACCTCCCAACATTCAAAATGGCCCAAGAGGGACACTTTTGTTTTAAGGGGGTGGATTAGAGGTTTTACTATTACTATTACTATTTACTATTCTAAAATTCATCAAGCCATTTTATGTGCTGTTGTGACCCAAGATGAAAAGTGTATGGTTCATACCAGTAGTAATTATAATACGTGCGTTATACATATTAAGAACAAAAAACTGGAAGGGCAAAGTCACTCAAACTGCTTCCAAAATGGGTAGCCTTCCTAAGCCCAGTACACTTAGGAGTCTTTTGGAAAAATATGACCAGATTTTCCTTCTACCTAGACATACTTTTTTAAAAAAAATTATATTGCAAAGGTGCATTAAAATAATAGCTGCATGATGTATCTAATAAGCATTTTGCAAATAAGCTAAGCATATGAAACTTATAAATACTTGGGAACCATAAAAAACATACTGCAATTTCTATGAATAAAGTATTAAGTCAGACTATAAACAGATTATTTATTTGTCATTAGATGGCACTACAATACCTCAAATTGCTATTTCCTTGAAAACGTCTGAACCTATTCTTAAATTAACATAATATTTGATATGCTATATTGATCTAAACCAAAACTGGGATTATTTTAAAGAAAAAAATAAAAAAATATATGTATACTAGAAAATAACACTACTTTTCCTTAATTTGTGTGCAAAAAAATTCAATATTTTAAACCTGCTTCTAAAGGTAATATGTATAGCATACTTCCTAGGACTGAGCTAAACGTTATCACCAAAAGTAAGTGGACATCTGACCATCACATCTATATGAGCTTGCTGGAAATCTCATTCCTAAACCACGGGCATTAATATGGATTCCCCCACCTTTGCAGCTATAATAGACTTTACTCTTCTGGGAAGGCTTTCCATACGATTGTGGAGTGTGACAGTGGGAATTTGTGCCAATTCAGCCAAATTTGAGGTTAGGTACTGATGTTGGATGAGAAGGCTTGGCACACAGTCAGCATTTAAATGTATCCCAAAGGTGTTTCATATGATTAAGGTCCTGTGTAGGTCACTTCAGTAAATCACAGTTATTATGGAATTGTGTTAATTATCACGTACTTGCTACATTTATGAATGCAAAATAATTGATAAAATGTGGGAAGTTTATACTAATCATGCACTTAGATATTTAATTTTTAATTATGTTATCAAATTGTTTATAGGTTGGAATGCTCACATTTCCTATTGATTGAGCCACTGAACCTTCATTGGACTTGCTTGTGTGTTTTGGATCATTGTCCTGCTACACAACCCAACTGTGCTTCAGCAATTACTTTTTCACATAGGCCTAGGTAGAATTGGATGACTTTTCCCCTCTATACATGAATTTTATATTTCTATACTTCATTAAAATTAATTAACATTTAAGTATAACAAATATGCAAAAATAGAAGAAATAGTTTTTCACAATGATGTATATTAGTTCAGATTCATTATGAAATCATGTATTGTTGTATGCTCTTCGACTGAAATTTATGGATAATCAATCGTATACTTTGGTTACATATTACTTGTTTTAAACATATTTACTTTATTCGTTCAACTCATATAATATGATAAACCAGGGATATTGGAGCTAAATAGTGATGAATACATGTACCAAAATGAGGATACAGGTAAGTACACCAATAAGATACTTTATGTGGATCTACGCCAAAGGAGGAGAAGGGATAAAGACAAGGTAAATGGAAAAAGAGCGGATTGGTAAGACTGAGAGCTAGCGGTTCGAAGAGACACTAAGAAACGTGTTCTCAACGCTTAATAGGATATAAAAACAACAGTAATAATATATTGGTGTGAGCGCTTCAGTGATAAAAAAAGAGTAGTAAAAATATAAAATACTTAAGAATTTAATGCATACTTAATACATATACTTTAAAAAAATAAAAATAAACCTGCTGCAAGACCCAATGAGGGGGCGATGAGGACACAAATAGTGGCTGCACTCCCTGATGGAGAAATGCTATGTTCACCATCTCTGACCCGAATGATTATTATTAGGGGACCAGATATTCCGTTTATAGATCATGTAGTTTCCTGGCCTAATTATTTAACTATGCATCATATTATATTTCTGTAGACCAGTTGATCTGAAGACCAATCTCCTTGGTGAGGCTCTACACTTACCTGACTCTTATAAGAAGACATTCCTAAGTACGCTGATAAATTACTGTAATCTGCAGTATTTGTAATGATTTCATATATGATTAATTTTTAACAAACCCCTTTTTCAATTGTTTCGAAAGAGTAACCTCCAAACTGCCTGCATCTGTGTTTTGATCTCCAAGGACCTTACAGACAACCTGCCGTAGTACCACATGGCAATAGAGTAAAAGTACTGAGTCCTATTATTTCTTTCCCAATGTAGGAAAGAATACAGTGAGCAGAGTTACCAGCCAGGTTCTATTTAGAATTGCCAGCGCTTTTACACGAAGTGATAATACCTACTGTAAGCTTGCGTTATGCTCACAGATATCTCATTACCTTACAAAAGCGGTACGCTTGCCTTGAATGCTGCAAAATCACATGTTGTTAGGATTAGCACAATATAAAGAGGTTTTATTTACCAATAGTTTATCTTTGCCATAATATACCAACACCTTTGGTAACCTCTTACCAATTATTAATTATTTTACTCACTCTGTGTTATGTGGTTTAATAGACAACCCCCTGGCTTGAACGTTTATAATGCTACATGGTAAAGTGACAAAGTCAAAAACATATATACAAAAATACCTGCAAATCTATCCGTAGCTCATCAGAAAACACATTGGTATAATTTTTTTGTAATCCTTAATTGTGATTGATATATTTTGATATTTGCTGTATTTTGCTGAACAAAAGTTGAAAAAAAAAAAATAGAGGGGAAAAAAAAGTTTTGCTAAGGGAATCAAACTAAACCTATGGAAAATAATGCATGCTTTACGTATACATATGGGTATATTTACAAGAACAAGAATAGATGTTCAGGTGTATAATGTACGTGCCATTGAGTTTCTTCAGTATAATTGAGTCTCCAAGGCTTCTTTGGTACGCAAGTATGTCTATAATGGCAAAAGCTGCTAACGACTTCCTACATTACCTACTTAACTGGCTTATGTTTGTGCAAAACCAAAACATTTTCAGTGAGTACCCATTTCACGTGTGTGCACTTACATTGTTCATTTTCTGTAGCTATAAGTTGATGTTACTTAGTATGGAACATATTCTTTTTTTGCACAAATGTTGCATCTTTACTGTAACTGGTCTCCCTTTTACCCAAAAAGACAAAATATAATTTTGGGAAACTTAATCTGTGTTCATGCAAAAACATGAAAAGTTAAAATGGGTTTGGTTTAGTTTTGGAATACCCTTAATTTTCAGTTTGATTTCTGGTTCAAAATATCTCTAGTCTGAACTTTTAAGTCCACAAGATCCCTCTTGCACTTAAAAGGTTAGTTCAGTTGGATCCATCGCATGGATCAACTCAGACCTTTTTCATTCCACTCCAAGTACCCGGGATCAAACTCTTGAGTGTTTTCAGCAGCCCATCAAAATTGTTTCCTTCTAAGAAAGACCTCTCCAAATAAAAAAAAGTAGCAGATTGGTTATCTAGATACCTTTTAGATTGTAAGCTCCCTTGAGCAGGGCCCTCCATACTTTTTGTTACTGTAAATCAAAATTATGTCATGTCCACATGTTACGTCCCTTTAACCCATTGCAAAGGGCTGAGCAATATGATGACACTACAAATCAATAGGTAATATAGAAAATTAATTATACAAATTTTCTGAATAACACTAACAAAAATCTTTGCATCCACGTCTTTATGTTAATATAATATGCCTGGCAAAATCTGCGCTTGCTATAAAAAAAAAGAAAAAAAAGATGAGGGGCCCCAATTGGTATTTCACTTATAGTAATCTGCCAAAGGGTAATAGCTTACGTTATAATGCAGAACAGATGGTGCGCCCATTATTGTACACTTTGACATAATGGCTTTTCAGCCAGATTCCGTTCAGAAAAGAATGCATAAAAGCAGTATAGTAATGGAACCCATATCAAAAGTTGGCTCTTCATTATTTGCAATAACAATGGGCAATCAGGTTTAGCTGAAGTAACCTTTGTTTAACGCTCATTCCTAGACTTTTATGTCTTGGCTGCATACACCTGCTCAATGGCACAACAAGCAAGCAATGCAGAAGCAAATGAAGAACTGCCACTAGAGTCATTATATCCACGGTGTAAAAGCACTTATTTAAGGCACAAAAATTACCAAATTCTATTGTACTGTGACCTCTGTGTTATATCCAACGCTACTAAATGCAGTTAATCTGGATGTGTCTTAAGTGGACCTCCAAGAGAAACATTATGTGGTCCAGGTAGACAAAGTCTGAACCAATGTCTCTACAAGGCTTTGTTTCTCGGTTCATGAGACCTATTACTACGTTCAGGGCATTCCATCGGGAACACATTTGTAAGTGGGTAAAAATGTCTTGGTTTTAGCCAGCAATAACACTCAATGTCATCTGACCCTGGCAGTCATGACACTTACTCAACACTTTAATTTCTAGTTTTATTTTTCTTTCAGCTTCACTTTACATATCATACCAAGGCCTTTCCAAAACGACATCCAGACAATGACAGTTTTTAAGTTATGTGTGAAAGCCTCGAAGCAATAAAATGTTATTATTACACAAAGCCCACTGGTGTTAACAATCATAGACAACATAGTGAAAGTGAGAAATTAAGATCACTTCATTTATGGAACTTTAACATCTGTTTCCTGAGGCTTAAAATATTTTGTACGGCATTGAAATGAAGCTTTGGCATAATAAACCGGCACTGAAATGTATTTTCATTTGTCGTGTTATATAATGTACTATACAAAAGAAACAGGCGTCCAACACATCTGCAATAACTGGATCTATGGGCCACAAATGGTGGTAAAATCGATCCAATATATTGTTAAAAATGTGGTAGATTTACTAACAGGTGAAGCATAAAAGGGTTTTAAAAATGCAAAAAAAACCCAAACCCAGCAGTGTTGACAGTGTTGTTTGCCACAATAAAGTTACTACAATGTCTACAAATAAACAACCATGTATTGATATGACTGTATATGATATAATGTAACCACATTTTCAAGATTATTTATTTTAGAGTGGAATGGACTTGATTCAGTGACCCATCTGAACCGTAATTGGTGTAAATGGTAATTAAAAAAGCATGGTTTGTATCAGGATGATAGAAAACAAAAGGAACCACCTTCACGTGAAATGTGATAGTAAATAAATAAGTAGATATATACCCTACACGTTCTGCTGCTCCCAAATAACACTCCTCACAAGTGTTCAGAGAATCAGTATATCGAAAAAGGGGCGCATAAACATGTGGAGAAAAATAAATTAAAAAAACAATAGTGTAATAAATTCAAATCAAAAGATTAAAATAAGTGTATTGAATGCACTCACCAAAGTGACTTTAAAAGGAAGCTCATCAGAAAGAACTTTGCATCTTCTTGAGGTCTGCAATATAGATGAAAAACCACAAATGGTGCAGTAATTTCTAGCAATGGTTTAATAAGGAAAAGCAGAACAACTTACAGACAAGTTGGCATAACAGCTAAGTTATGCATATGAGCAGTAGGAAAGTTTCAACCGAGACCGGAGAAAATAAAAATGTCCGTGTGGTAAATCAGTAGGTTAAAAAGTATCTCAACGCGTTTCGCCAACTAGCATCGGCTTCTTCAGGAGAAATAAAATAAAATTCCACATGTTTATGCGCCCCTTTTTCGATATATTGTATCAGGATGATGTCAGATGGAGGGAGAAGACACATTTCGTCATGTTTTTGTGACAAGACCATGTCCAGACCCAATACATCTTTGTGTGAGGCACAAATCGCGGTGCAGACACCTATGAGTGACATAACTGGAAGGGGACAGATACCACACAGGTAACTTTGCTTGGCAAAGACCGGTGCTTGGTTGTTAGGCTCAAACTCTCTCTTCTTGGAACTTTTGTAGATTGCTATTACCCGTGTTGAACCTGGACTGTTAGATGACCTCCTTCAAATGTTTGCCCTTGTCTTGTGTCCTGGCTTGTCTTCTCACCTGTCTTCTTCTCCCATTTCGGCTCTGTTACTCTCTTGGACTTTGTTTTGCTTTCCACCCACTTGCCAGCGGGATCTCCTGTACTGAGGTCTGTCATTCCCTGTCTAGATTGAAATATGAGGATGCAAATTCGAAACTGTGACCGCTTTAACTACATTTATATGGATAGGAAATAACTATTAAATGTTTGACTGGATGTGTGGAAATTAAGCATGACTTAAATGGATACATTCTTACATGTACATTTCAAATAAAAACGCTGATTAGGCTTCACAAGCCAGTGACAATATAACACTTTAAGTGCACATGGATTGTATTGAAAAAGTAGCCACTGCTTTACTAATACAGTAAATGTATATTAAATATATTTAATTATAAAATTATTAAATTATTAAATATATTAATCAGGCAAGATCCTACTATTAGTGTACTATAAATAGAATATTACTATGGAAGTTTGAACTCTACATTGTAATGAACACCTAGTTGATAAGGTATACAGTATATTATTAATTTGGCATGTATTGTAATATTCCCATCAAGTTTAGGAAATGTTTCCCAATGCTCTGTTTTAAAAAAACAATCTCTAAAAACCAATAGATTTCTGACCAAGTTTTTTAGCGTTCTGTACAGTGATGTATCCTGGCCTAGGCAGGTCCAGGAGGATATATCTAGATATAAATGAACACTAGAGATGCTTCATTATAATGCTCTATGTCCAAAGCAAAAATAATAAATAATATGCAAATACGAGTAGAAAAACCTCAAGTATGGGTTATATAGAAAATATAGAAATCTACCTAGGGAACCAAGCTAGTATGCCATATGAATGCAGGACATGGTAGCCCCAAATATATTTAGTGTAGAGCGCTATGGGCTGGTCCTGACCTCAAAGCTGCCAAGCAAGGAAAAAAATCTAGAGCAAAACATGACAGGGGTGGAAGACAAAGAATGCCACGTAAAGGCATTTTTTAGTACATACAGCATATCTGCATCCATATTATTTTAATGTAGTAATAATGTACTAATCATGTTCTATTGTATATCTTGAGTTAAAAAAAGAAAATGTCATTCAAATAATTATTTGAAATAATTTATTTATCTCAACTCGAATAAAGCAGACATGCAGAGGGATAAGTGAAGTTTCCTTCATTTATTTCTGCTGTTTGAGCGGTGAGTCTAGTGATCCAGACAGGCCACCTGATGTTCTAGATACCTAGTAGACAAGCAACGCTGTTGACATAAGCATGTGAATTTGGCCACTAAGCTTATTGTTTCTGAAAAAGACACTTTTTCTGCAGTAAATGAAAGAGTCGAGACGTCAGTATTTTGTACAGGTATTCGTAAATAATTAAAGTACAGAAAAGATGCACAACTTTTGTATTATTCTATATCCAGAAAGAGTATAACAATACCTCTAAGGTCACTGTTTGTCTACTCCACTCCTAAATTTCTATGAGTGTCTAATTAATTAAAATGATTTCACTGTCTAAAATAACACGCTAAGCTTGTAAAGGTATCAGATATTAAATTGCATAGAGCAAAAAAAAATATTCAAAGCAAAGCTAATTAATTTATTTTGGAGCAAAGCATGCTTAAACAAATAAATGTGTGATTCAAAGCCAGAATCATCAAAATCAAAGGCAAAAAGGGAACCCTGGGAAAGGAACGGCGGACAAGAATATCCATCTATCTGAAAGTAATTCAATACATTTTTCAAAGCTTAAGGATAACTACAAGCTTATTTAAACCTAGATTAAGAGTGTTATTTAATACACTTACACACATGTTCAATTCTTTCTATAGAAATTATATATATATATATATATTTATTCACAGATTTGGGGGTTATTATTAAAAAGGAATCTTCCGGAAGTCTCCAAATAATTAGAAATTAATTTATATCCAGAGAGTGTAGGGCACTTGACTCATACAGTCAGGAAGAGCTAGATCTTGAAGCTTTGTCTGGGGGCACTAATAGTAAGAAGTAAGAAGGCCTTGGCGTCCACAGAGCATCTGGAAGAACGTGATTGCAATGAAATATTAAATAAACCTCGTTCATTTGGTTCTTCAAACTATGCAGCCTGTGAGTTTAATAATGATGCAAAGAACAGTCATAAAATATGAATAAAGGGAATTGAGGGTTCCAGCAATAAAGAACATTTAGCTAGGCAGGATTTTTTACTCTATGTTCCTGAGGACGTTATCATAATGTACAAACGCATTCAAGGTATATTTGAGCTTTTCTGGGGAAATGTGTCACACCCTAGACAGATAGCACAAAGTCACGATAATTAGAAGATAAACTTTATCATGATACATAGGCAGGGGAGGGCTGGCACCTCCTGGACTGTGGGGCGGGTAAAAGCTAAGTAGCCCCATTGGCCCCTTGCCCCCTGTAACTAATATACACACTGACACACATTTACATACACACGCTAACACACATACGCAATCATGCTATTGCACACTTCCTCTAATATACCCTTACCCATACACGTTAATGCTAATACACACCTATACACTCTTGCGAACACACTGCCTCTCACACACTCACACATACACATAGTTGATACCGAATTCCGGGGACCCCTAATAAATGGCTAACAGGGAGAAAAAATTTACTTTCTTCCCCTGAAGCATGAGAATCTCCACATCAGTCCAGAAGATCTTCTAAAGAGCAGATGTGAGACAGCTCTCCTTCAACAAATGGGCATCCTAAACTTTTATTCGCAATAGGATCCCCATATAAAACAAACTGTGTGGAATAGTTCCATACACACTCACGGAACATCTAATAAATGACAGCTTAAAATTGGGAGAAGAGACATCTATTTTGCATCTCTTTATGGCAATATTTAGAATCTATTCCGGACTATTCTAGATAAAACTTCTTTAAAACACCATAACCGTGAGTTCAAAAGGGGTTAGAACTCTCTAGAGCACTCCCACTATTTCTTATCACTGTTTAAATCTTGTGTGGAGGAACCACAAGGGTGTTTGATTGGTAGCTGTTCAGTACATAGTACATAGGGCTTGTTATTTACCTTTTTTACATTAAATTAATGCTAACACACACTTACACATACATACACATACAGCCTCACTCTAACATCCACACAGCCTCACTTTTACTGTGGGGTCACTGAGCATCGTGTTCCAAGGCTCTGCTACATTCACCAGGACTGGACTGGTCTACATTGGACCAGCCCTTTGAGAACTATTTTGGGCTGGGGGGGACGATTCCAAACCAATGTAATGCATTACCTATGGAGGTGGTGACCGCAAGAACTGGTGAAACCTTTGGGAATAAATGGGATTACTTTTGAGTCAATTCATAAGTATTCATGAGTATATATTCATCATTATCCTGACTACCAATGCAGTCGTAAAGGAATTTGTTTCCTTTCAGTGCAGGAATATCTTGGAAAGGTTGAGCATAATTGCCATTTGTCCTTTTTACAGCCTTACTATTAATTTAACATATACGCATCTGACTTTACCTTAGACATGTCAAAGGTGATTTTTTTCTCTCTCTTTCTCTCTATATATAGATATATAGATATACACATATACATGTATATGTGTATATATATACATGTATAGTTTTTGTTTAGCTTTTCAAAAACTCAGAAAAACATTAGCACTCATACCCATGAACACTCAAGATCTGTCCTGCAGGCTGAATAACGCTACTGTGTTGCCGAGGAGCCCAGCTAAAGGTTATGTGCCCCCCCCCATGGATCAGAGTTTATACATAAGGCTTAAGTGAGCAAGCAGAGACCGAACGCCATTGCAATACAAAGTGACAACCCAGCGATGGTACCTTTTGTTTCAGAAACAAGTGTCAGAAACACATATTCCAATAGTATATGTATCTCTTTGCTTGATATTGGATTATGGTTTTTCTTAGTAATCTCAAGGTTATATACAATGAACTTTGTGACATTGCTGTACAGTTCAAATTGCTAAATATTTTTTATGAGGATTACAACAGATACATAATATAGACACAGTTCAATGCATTATCAAGGCAGCTGCGAGGCAATGGAATCTAGGTATGTTGTATAATGATACATAAACATAAATATATAAATGACATAGGATTTCAATTACAAAAAAATCTGACAGTATAGAATGTTTACAGAAGATGTTTTTAAAATATTTAATAACAAAATTACATTTCCTGCTGTTGGTCAGAACATATTTCCACCATGTATCTATCTTACTATCTATCTATCTATCTATCTATCTATCTATCTATCTATCTATCTATCTATCTATCATCTACCAACCTGAAAATGTTGCAGCTGTAATTGACATATATTCCACTGGAGGGCAGTCTCTGTACAAGTTTGGATACAATTACTCTCAGTTTGTAATATATCCTAAATACCTCCAAAACATGGAGTATGGCTCACACTTACTCAATTTATAGCCACTCTTCTGATAATCAATAGTACGACTAAAGATACTATATTAGCTAGTAAATCTAATTTTCTCATTAACACAATGTCTCATCGACCTTGTTGCACACCCATAGATGCCAAAAATGGCAGAAGGAAAAATACATGCTTAGATGGAAGTGTCAAACCAGATTAACACTAATGTTCAGGGATGGAAATTTCCACTAATCACTTATTAACAGGTAAGAAAATCCAGCACCTAGTACATCCTGTTTTTCCATTTATTTATCACAAAGTGACCTTTTGCCTTCTGATATTTTCTTTAGCATGTTTACTTGGGCTATATATTAGCAGAGCTATTTATGATTCGCTAGAGAGATTATGAGTTATCAAGAAGTAGGTGATGGCCCATTTAGTGTGAATATAAATAATTTGGGTTGAATGTAATAGTATAATGAAAAATGTGGGCTCAGTGCTACAGTGCGTCAATACAAACCTTAATTAGCTGAGTACAATAAGAGTGCAATTTTTTAAGGCAATTTATGTCTCTTCTACAGGTATGTTACAGAATGGAAACTGAACTTTCTCTTAAATACATCTGCACAAGATAATTTTTTTGGACAGTGATACAGATAAGATTAGTAATGAGTTGATCAGTCATGAGTGGCATCGTAGTTCCTGGAGGTGTCAAGAGTCTTTCAAACTCTGTGTTCCATCTGAAAAATACTAGGAAAACACAGAAACTGATGAAATAATGGGGAAGAGAGAGTTTCCAAATCCTGAATTTATAATATACATATTTGGCTTCTTTTATGCTTTTTAATTTTTGAGTTTGCTATCCTTGCAGGAAAATACCAAATGCACGATAACTTGTAAGGAAAGGCTTTACTATATGCAAAGCTGAGAAATTGCCTAATTTTAAATATGCGTCTCCAGGTGAAGAGCTTCAGGTTAGTGTCTTTAATCTCTACATGGTGGCGTACTGTTTGATCATGCCTACTCCCCACACAGGTTCAACCTACTCCCTGCCAGGTTCAGCCTACTCCTACCTGCTCTCTGCCCAACTCCTACCCCTAAGGCAAATAAAATCATGGGGTGCATCAAAAGGGGCATAGATGCCCACGACAAGGAAATAATTCTACCCCTGTACAAGTCACTAGTCAGACCACACATGGAATACTGTGTACAGTACTGGGCACCAGTGTACAAGAAAGATATAGTGGAGCTGGAGAGGGTTCAAAGACGGGCAACCAGAGTAATAAGGGGAATGGGAGGACTACAGTACCCAGAAAGATTATCAGAATTGGGGTTATTTAGTTTGGAAAAAAGACGGCTTAGGGGGGACTTAATAACTATGTATAAATATATAAGGGGACAGTACAGAGATCACTCCCAGGACCTATTTATACCCAGGACTGTATCTATAACAAGGGGACATCCTCTACGGCTGGAGGAAAGAAGGTTTCTACACCAGCACAGACGGGGGTTCTTTACAGTAAGAGCGGTGAGATTATGGAACTCTCTGCCAGAGGAAGTGGTGATGGTAAACTCAATAAAAGAGTTCAAAAGGAGCCTGGACGTGTTTCTTGAAAGCAATAATATTACAAGTTATGGATATTAGATTAATAGGGACAGAACGTTGATCCAGGGATTTATTCTGATTGCCATATTTGGAGTCGGGAAGGAATTTTCCCCCTGGTATGGGGCAATTGGCATCTGCTTCATAAGGGTTTTTTGCCTTCCTCTGGATCAACACAGTAGGGACACAATATGTATATAGGTTGAACTTGATGGACTTTGGTCTTTTTTCAACCTTATGAACTATGTTACTATGTTACTATGACATGGCCTTACCTGGGAACATCCAAGGTCAGCTCACCTGGAGTTCTTAAAATTTGCATGAGAGTAGAACAGTAGGGGAATAGGATGAAGAGTGGTCATGGCTAAATGAACCAGAGAATCGGCGCTTTACCAAGGAGACTCCAGGTAAAATCTGGTCCCTGGTATGGTCATAGCCACACTCTAGGCAGCCAGCACTTACAGTAGAAGCTCCAGGTATGACCATATGGCACAAACAACTTTTGGATCCCTACCATGGGTGTCTCTTTTCCGACAAATTGTCTCTTAATGTCCTGACAGGTACCCGTGTGCCCAGGTGTCATTAGCATACCTGGAGACCCTGGGAGAAGCATTGCTTCTAGGGTTCCCTGGGTGAGCACCTGAATCCTCCTGGTCTGGGACATGCACAAGTTCCCAGGTATGGTTATTAGATGTTAAAAAAAGTACATGGAAAATTAGGTCAAACGGGAGAGTAATATTCATCCCCACCCTTGACCTAAGTACATTTCTCCATATACACTTTTCCAGTGGCTCCTGAACAGGTAGGTCTTCCGGGGATAGCATGTGTCTGCGTCACGTGAACTAGAGGGGCTGTGTGCTTTTTGGGATCCTCCATGTGAATGCCCAGAAACAAGTGAGTGAGGGACTGTCTAGTCTGTTCTTAATTCAGGTGTTACAGGAACTTTGCTAGAATAGCATGTATGTATGGAGGATGATATTTCCAATAATGTCTGTGTGAATGTCATTAAATACAAAAAACAAAATACTGTCTGCGCTTCTCACCCTAATAAAGTTGGCAACAAATATATAAACATAATATAAATGAGAGGTTTTGGTTATATGAATTGGCCAAAGCATAATTAAGCTCACCCGCCACGTCAAGGCACACTCTCAATAGGGTGAGAACCTACTCTCACCTCCTACATAGTGGGCACACAAAGCAGTTCATACTGCTACCAAAACCAAATTAATGTGTTGGGGGAGGTGCAATTAAACCTCCTCCCATTTAACCCCTGGACAGCAAGCTGCAACCAGACTAATGAGGAGCCAACAACCTCAAATATGTGCAAACAGGGAAAAGAAAAAATGTCGGTGCGCTAAGCTAGTCTCAGGCTCAAATAATACAAATGTATAATATGAGGCCTACCAAACAGTGTGAGCATGCTGCAAATACAGTGTGTTGGCTGTACAATGTATACAAAAAACAAAATACTGTCTGCGCTTCTCACCCTAATAAAGTTGGCAACAAATATATAAACATAATATAAATGAGAGGTTTTGGTTATATGAATTGGCCAAAGCATAATTAAGCTCACCCGCCACGTCAAGGCACACTCTCAATAGGGTGAGAACCTACTCTCACCTCCTACATAGTGGGCACACAAAGCAGTTCATACTGCTACCAAAACCAAATTAATGTGTTGGGGGAGGTGCAATTAAACCTCCTCCCATTTAACCCCTGTCCAGGGGTTAAATGGGAGGAGGTTTAATTGCACCTCCCCCAACACATTAATTTGGTTTTGGTAGCAGTATGAACTGCTTTGTGTGCCCACTATGTAGGAGGTGAGAGTAGGTTCTCACCCTATTGAGAGTGTGCCTTGACGTGGCGGGTGAGCTTAATTATGCTTTGGCCAATTCATATAACCAAAACCTCTCATTTATATTATGTTTATATATTTGTTGCCAACTTTATTAGGGTGAGAAGCGCAGACAGTATTTTGTTTTTTGTATACATTGTACAGCCAACACACTGTATTTGCAGCATGCTCACACTGTTTGGTAGGCCTCATATTATACATTTGTATTATTTGAGCCTGAGACTAGCTTAGCGCACCGACATTTTTTCTTTTCCCTGTTTGCACATATTTGAGGTTGTTGGCTCCTCATTAGTCTGGTTGCAGCTTGCTGTCCAGGGGTTAAATGGGAGGAGGTTTAATTGCACCTCCCCCAACACATTAATTTGGTTTTGGTAGCAGTATGAACTGCTTTGTGTGCCCACTATGTAGGAGGTGAGAGTAGGTTCTCACCCTATTGAGAGTGTGCCTTGACGTGGCGGGTGAGCTTAATTATGCTTTGGCCAATTCATATAACCAAAACCTCTCATTTATATTATGTTTATATATTTGTTGCCAACTTTATTAGGGTGAGAAGCGCAGACAGTATTTTGTTTTTTGTATACATTGTACAGCCAACACACTGTATTTGCAGCATGCTCACACTGTTTGGTAGGCCTCATATTATACATTTGTATTATTTGAGCCTGAGACTAGCTTAGCGCACCGACATTTTTTCTTTTCCCTGAATGTCATTAAAGCCACCATTATTTTAAAAAAAAATGACCTCTATAACAGCAACAACATCTAGTGAATTTGGGAAATTTAATCTCATTAAATATCTCATGGGGATAAGTAAAACAACAAGGTTTTACATGAACACACCGACATGTATTCTACAAGTACATACTATGGGAGGCCCAACAAGTTCTTTGTAAGTTCACCCAGGCCCCTATTAAACACAGTAATGATATTGCATTTTTAGGTTGTGTTTATATCTAAAAAAATCTTCATGCAATTTTGTATGGAAACTAAAAAAACAGCATTTTAATAAAATAATACATTTTTGAAGGCAATCATACAATTCCTGAAAAAAAAATTCTGGTTTCTGTCCACTTTACATATTTTGGAAAGCTAAAGTATTCAGTATTGAAGAATTCATTACTAAGTTTATAGCATTAACATTATGTCAACAGATAAAGCCCAGCTGCTACAATAATTCCAATTATAATGTTCTTTTCAAAACAGACCAACCGCATAGAAGCATGGAATGCCATTTCACTTTCGTAGATCAATGAAATGTATACAAAAATGAAAACACAATTATATTTCGTAAATTCACGTAGACTTTTAAAGTGTATTCAAGGACAGTTTGCGATATCTCAGCAACCTGCATTTTTTCCAATTCCTGGGTTGATCCTGGGTTTTATCTGATTTATAGATTGCAGAGAATATACTCTAATCAACGTAGATTAGGTTAAAAGGTAATACGTTTAAGATTATTATATTTTCAAAAGGCATGTTTTTGTAACACAGATGATCATTTAATTTTTTATTTCTATATGTACTTGAAGATTAGAAACATTGACACTTTATAAAAGTGTTAGATTTTGGTATTTATGTATATGGCATATATTTCCAATTCGTTAACTAGTAAATTAAGGCTATATTCAGATCATTCATTAAAGCAATAGGTTACCTTTGCAAAGTTTAGCATAGGAAACATAATTTATTAAAACTACACATTGCCTCGAACTTTACGGGTTTATTCACCAATGCAGGAGTTAGTAGCAGAGGAGGATTGGCTCTTCTGCATACTTTTTTGTCAACCCCCCTTTTCCACTAGTTGCTTTGGATCTTTTTAGTTGAAAAGTTTAACCATAGGGAAGCTGAGATTTGTGATAAAACCTGAATAGCTGATCTTACCGTATATCTCTTATCCTCACCCACTCTTCAAAAAGTTGCTTGAACCAATCAATATCTTAATTAAAATGTGAGAAAAGTAAAAAAATATTTCCTGATCAAAAATAGTTTTGTTAGATTATTAAAAAGCTGCATGATATGTCTATGCAATGTCGTTAACTCTGTTTGTCTTTTCTTTTGTCATGCATTATTTACGGATTATAGATTATGGGTAAAAAAAAACTTGGCAGAAAATGATGTCTACAAATGGCAGAAAATCCCACTTTCCACCCTGTGGAATCTTGCCAGTAAACATGTCCATGCTGCTTATGGCATCATGTGTCATGAAGTTTACATCACATTAACATCACAGCATGATTAAAGTTTCTGCACTACTTCCCCAAGCCTTCCTGAATGAGGTTTCAACAAAAATGGAAATGCCACCAGGGAAAGAATCTTTAATCTTTAAGACCATTTCTATCTCATTACAAATCTCAGGTATTTTCGTATATTTCAGCAGAAGCTCTCCTTATTTGCCAGTCTAGTCAGCCTATTTTTCCTAAAAATGCAATTAACTCCATGGGAAAATACCCAATGTGACTATTGTCCATAATCTATAACTACGGTTAACATACAACCAGCATTTCCAAAAACATACAAAATAACTTAAAAAAAACAAGGGTTTCAGCTCTCACAGAATTCCTCTTTACCGTAATAGCACTAAAATTTGGAATATGCTACTCATGAGAATTGTGATTAAAAATGCAGTTGCTATTTGTAAAGAGAAAAAAAAAATTATAAAAATAAGAAAGCATGACATCTAGTGCAGACAAAAGGCATTGAAGTGAATGCCAAAAATAGTTAGAACACAGGATGAGCATTGATCCAGAGAGAAACATAATATCCATTACTGTAGCCAGAAAAGATTTTTCCCACTTGTAAGACACTGGCAAATGTTTTAGTGTTTTCTATTCTTTTCACATATTTGCTCTATCAATAAAATAGTATGTGTATCATTTGGAAAGGATAACATTAGACTTAGCGAACATACTGAATATTCTCTTCCAATAACACTATATTACAATATCATTCTACACGTACATTTTTCACACTTGAAATACCTTACCCGAGGACAAAAATAGATTGATTTAACTTGTTGATATGCATTTAACTTTGTGAAATTTATGTGAAAAAGTATCTCCATTTGGTAGGACGGGGGAGCAGATGAGAAGACTTTTGGGGAAGGGTTTGTATTCAATAGAATTAGTACTAAAATGTCCTGTGGGCCATTGGACCTGGGCCTTGTTTTCAGTTGGAGACAGTATGTAACCACTGAATCCATGTTATATTGTGTTATAAACGTGAGGGGCTATTTTTGATTAGTAAAATGAGTTTATAGATAAAGCATTGACTTGGTAACAGGTTCAAACAATATAGATACTAAAAGAGAATGCTCTAGAGCATTAAGGAGAATGCTTCCCAGAAGAACAGTTTACATACCAACTTTCTCTATCACAATTAAGAAAGTAAGATTTATCCCCATTTGCCTTTGCATGGCATTTGATATTTGGTTGGGACCAATGACGGATTAACCCTGTGAGCTGCCCTTGGTTTAAACCAGGGCAATATGGCAGCCGTCCTCTCTATGGAGCACTGGGATAGGATTTGTTGCGCAGGTTTATTGCAAAAAATACATAAATACTTGTTCAATTGCATTCCTAGTTTTACGGAAATACCCCATATGGATAGGTGTTTTTATGGTATTTGGATATACCAAAATATACAAATTTAAAATGTTCCCTTTTTGTTTGATTGGCCCGTGTATTGGCTGAAGAAACTAACACAAACCGCAGAATGGTATATATTTTTGAAAGTAAACCAACAATATTTTTTCTACTTTCTAAAACTTTTGAAAAACCTTTTGAAATTGTATTGTGTGAGTGTACAGCAGTACTTTGTTACAGTTTTTGTTCTAGGGAACATAAGCAACTGAAATTATTTGGGAATGCACAATTCTAGCAGAGAGGGGCAAGATGGGCAGTAGTAACTTGAGTCTCTCCTGATACCCTTTTTTGTGCACACTCTGGAGAGACCTTTGGGATGCAGTGGGGAGAATCCTGCTAGGATAATGACAGAAAGCCTCAGAACCTTTTATGTTTGAACATTTTCTGTGCAAGAGACAAGAAAATTTTAAATAAACAACTTGAAACTCAAAAAAAAAAATCCAATACCTCTTAACTGTAACAAGTTTTTGTATAGCACATAAGTGTTGTACACAGTACGGTTATTTGGGAAAAGTTTTTTGTACCATATAGTTGATTTTTGGTGTGCCAGGTACAGCTGTAGACACAGGTGTAAACTACACCCCAATCCCCTATATATTTGTTGTATTAGAGGATGCAGTGTGGTTTGCTGACTTCCTTTCTCTGGAAGTCCCTGTCCTTTTGGTGTATAATCCACAGAACATACATATCCTCTCTGTCTTTATAATGTAGGGCTAGCAGTTTCTCATTGAAGAAAGCTATAACGGTACCATGCTTTTTTGGGGGGAGTAAGCCCTATTTTTACACACAGCACTACAGGCCAAGGTCTCAAATAGGTAGAGTTTCCTAAGTTATTTTAATGCCGGTATAATAATTATCTAGACAGAGGATACAGGTTTTTATCTTTCTTCTGATATATGTAAATTGAGTATAACCTGCACTGCTTTCACATAATTTATAGAATTCACCCCATACCATGATCTTTTAGATGGGATACAGTGCTTAAAACGGAGTCTTAAATGGCATCAGTGATTCGCCTACACAGACGTTTTACTCTGGGGCGTACACCTCTAAGAACCTTTTTGAAAGAAAGGGTCTCATCCTGTCATAATTAGATCACTTATAGATAGGCATTGTTATTAAAATGCAAAAACCTTCAATGGATTTGGTAGCTCGCCCTGTTTGAGGTACCTGGGATAAAACTAGATTTTTGCTCTAGTTAGAGAGAATACTGTTTATAATCCCACCCCCCAATTTGGTCAGTGGGCTGCCAGAGTTAACAATAAGATGATGGTATTGTGTGACATACCCATAAAACTATAGTTTTAAAAACTTATCAGTAAAAAAAACATAATTAATTGGCTCATAGCCATCAATAATACAATTGATGCCAGGCATGGCTGGAAATGGTGGAATTTCGGGGACTACCATTTTTGGGGGTAATCGGGTTTCATTACCATACATGGGATGTGCACCTTATTTTTGAAGGTGAAAAAGCCCTTAAAAGTTTTTTGTTCATTTTTCTTTTAGTTTTTTTTTTTTTACTTTATCCCTCCCTAATGCTAAAACCCTCTATACTACCCCCAAAATCCCTCTACCCAACAAACTAAACCATACACTAAACCTGCTACACTATCCCCAAATTTACTTTACCTACCAAACACACAAAAAGCCCCTACACTACTCCCAAATTCCCTCTACCCACCAAACTAAACAATACGCTAAAACCCACTACGATATCCCCAAATTCCCTATACTTACCAAACGAAAGCTTAAAATTATATTTTTTTATACATATAGTTTTTTTAGCAAATAAAAAAAGGGGGGGGGGAACTTTTGTTTCATTTTACGTCCCCAGTCCCCTAGCGCTTGTTTCCGAGGATGTAATAGTTAAATATTTTGAATTGAAAATACAATATGAATGACTAGAAACAAACAAGTTCATTTTGTTGCTTGGTCAGACTGGTTGGGCCAAATGGTTCTTATCTGCCGTCACTTCCTCTGTTTCTATGTTGTTGAAAATTTTGTTGAAGGAGGGAAAGAAACTCCATTAAACAGTTATAAAAAAGTATATATACAAAATTAATTATAACTATTCAAATTGAAACTTAATTTATAACCAGAGAACATTATTAAAATAACATTATGTGGGATTGGCGTAAACACTTATTCCAGTTCTACATCACAATGAAATTTTACATTGGAATATAATGGATGGAAATATTAAATGGGGATATTAGATCATTCGTTTTTTCTTTTCCGTATATTGTATGGCACCTCAAGCATATTATTTAATATGGTTCAGAAACGTATTTGTGGCACACATCATTTTTTAAGCATGGTTATGATTCTCTGGATATTTTCTGGTAATATAATGACATGGATTGTTCAAAATTCAATACTAATTTATTAAATATCTATATATGGAAATATTGTGAGGTTGATACATATAATCAAATTTAAATGTGTTTCATGTTTTGTATTTTACAGAGTCATTACAACAAGTTTAGGTCTGTAATTTCTAACTACGTACATCTGACGTTAAACGTTGACGTCAAGTCATGTTAATAATGTTTCAGAGCAACGCATAATAAAATCAAACAGCAAATATCATTAGATTGTTATCACATTTAATTGTGAATAAACTATACATGGAATTCAAGGCAGCGACCAAATAACGTCAAGCTAGAGATGACCTTTTAGTGAGAAGATACAATTTAACATATAATATATAACATATTTTTATTAGTATGACATATAATAATAATGATGAAATGTGTACGTTAAACTCAAAGTAGAATTAATGAAAATCGTTATTTCATACAACCAATTATGCAAATTTCCCCTGAGATCTCAAAACTTTTCATTTTCTTTTCAAAGTCTCAGTGGTGTTAAACATGTAAATGCATTTAAATTTATTTTTCTTATAGTTCCACTTCACTTGTGATCAGCTTTAAGTCATTACCTCTTCTTCAAGTCTACTTCTCCTATACCATAACTCTTGACGATTCAAACCTTCTATGTCAATACCTGTTACAGGGCAGGGCCGGACCGCAAATGTCGAGGCGGTCATAGCATTTAAAGGCCAGCGGCCACTTGATGACGTAAGTGTGGCCGACGACTGAGCATGGTCTTTCTACGTTCTTATGTTCTTATAGCCTGCAGCTGGGCATATCCAGCCGGTGGCCGCATACCGTCGGACAGCGGCCCACCAAGCATTTGCCCCCTGTGCCTTATGGCCAGTCCGGGCCTGGACATTATCTCTTTATGCACAGGAGCAATGCACATATACAGACAGCAAGTACTTAATGCAAAGGGAAGATAAAATGAAGATTGTATCTAAATTAACCCCTTTGTGACAATGGCTGATTTTATTTTTTGTACCCTTTGTGACAATTGCTGTTTTACCATATCTGTGGTGCTCATGATGTAATTCTATATTGTTTTTTTCAGGACAAGAAGGGCTTTTTTAAGGTGTCATTTTTTAAAAGTAGACACCCCATTGACATTTAAATATTTTTTTATATATATATATATATTTTTTATTTTTTGGGCCTTTCTTTAACACAATTTTTGGAACTGGAAAGTTCCCCTGATTGTTTTTTTTTTTTTTTTAATAATTACATTTTAATTATAAAGTAACATAGTAACATAGTAACATAGTAACATAGTTCATAAGGTTGAAAAAAGACCAAAGTCCATCAAGTTCAACCTATATACATATTGTGTCCCTACTGTGTTGATCCAGAGGAAGGCAAAAAACCCTTATGAAGCAGATGCCAATTGCCCCATACCAGGGGGAAAATTCCTTCCCGACTCCAAATATGGCAATCAGAATAAATCCCTGGATCAACGTTCTGTCCCTATTAATCTAATATCCATAACTTGTAATATTATTGCTTTCAAGAAACACGTCCAGGCTCCTTTTGAACTCTTTTATTGAGTTTACCATTACCACTTCCTCTGGCAGAGAGTTCCATAATCTCACCGCTCTTACTGTAAAGAACCCCCGTCTGTGCTGGTGTAGAAACCTTCTTTCCTCCAGCCGTAGAGGATGTCCCCTTGTTATAGATACATTCCTGGGTATAAATAGGTCCTGGGAGTGATCTCTGTACTGTCCCCTTATATATTTATACATAGTTATTAAGTCCCCCCTAAGCCGTCTTTTTTCCAAACTAAATAACCCCAATTCTGATAATCTTTCTGGGTACTGTAGTCCTCCCATTCCCCTTATTACTCTGGTTGCCCGTCTTTGAACCCTCTCCAGCTCCACTATATCTTTCTTGTACACTGGTGCCCAGTACTGTACACAGTATTCCATGTGTGGTCTGACTAGTGACTTGTACAGGGGTAGAATTATTTCCTTGTCGTGGGCATCTATGCCCCTTTTGATGCACCCCATGATTTTATTTGCCTTAGCAGCAGCTGCCTGACACTGGTCGCTACAGGTAAATTTACTGTTAACTAAAACTCCTAAGTCCTTTTCCATGTCAGTCGTCCCCAGTGTTTTCCCATTTAATACATATTGTCAGACACCAGCAAGTGTCTGTGTTAGCAGGGTAGAAGGAGCCCAGAATGCAGGACTACTGGAGGTAACCGGAATAGTCCAGAGTAGTAGAGATAGGACGCAGTAGAAAACTCAGGTAGAGGCAGTACTCAAAATAGCATAGACAGGTAACAGGCCAGGGTCAGGTCCAGGCAGCAAAGTAGCGAAAACAGGTCACAGGCAAGGGTCAGGTAACAGATCAAATCAGGAGACAAATGGGTAAAGGAGCACAGTACAGGAGACGCTGTGTAGGGCACAGAGCGTCTCAGAATATCTGAACGCCGACATAAGGGAGCTTGAGGGTTTTATTGAGATCCCAGACGTGGCGTCTGACGTCACGTCTGGATCTCCGCCCTCGGTTCCGCCCCCAACCCTCTCTCTCCTGTGAGACGGCACCAGAGGTGCCGCCCCTCCAGGGGAAGCCTCTCTCTCCACTCCTTCCCCTCCCCCCTGCATACTGTTAGCAGGAGGAGAGGAACTTAGAGCGGCGTGCTGGAGCGCCGCCCCCTCCGTGGAGACCAGAGCCGCGTCGCCGGCGTGTTCCCCAGCTCCCCGCGTGGACGCGGGGAGTGAAGAACAGACTGCCCGAGCCGGCGACAGGGACCGGGAGCCTGTCACGAGCAGACGCGGTCTGCCACGAGAGGTAAGTCCCGGACCTTGAATGGCACGTACCGTACGCCGGGCGGTACGTGCCTTACACATATTCCCAGCCTGGATTTTTCTTCCCCATGTGCATAACCTTACATTTATCTGTGTTGAACCTCATCTGCCACATCCCAGCCTCCAACCTATGCAGATCCATTTGTAATCGTGCGCTGTCCTCTATTGTGTTAACCACGTTACAGAGCTTAGTATCGTCTGCAAAGATTGATACTTTACTATGCAATCCCTCTACAAGGTCATTAATAAATATATTAAAAAGAATAGGACCCAAAACTGACCCCTGTGGTACCCCACTAGCAACAGTCACCCACTCAGAGTATGTACCATTAATAACCACCCTCTGTTTCCTATCACTGAGGCAGTTACTTACCCACATACACACATTCTCCCCCAGCCCAAGCATTCTCATTTTATGTACGAGCCTTTTATGTGGCACCGTATCAAATGCTTTGGAAAAATCAAGATATACGACATCCAGCGATTCACCCCGATCCAGTCTTGAGCTCACCTCCTCATAAAAGCTGATCAGGTTAGTTTGACAGGACCGATCCCTTGTAAACCCATGCTGATATGGAGTCATACACTTATTTTCATTGAGATACTCCAAAATAGCATCTCTTAGGAAACCCTCAAACAGTTTACACACAACAGAAGTTAAACTAACAGGCCTATAATTCCCCGGGTCACTTTTTGTCCCCTTTTTGAATATTGGCACAACATTTGCTATGCGCCAGTCCTGGGGAACAGACCCTGTCACTATAGAGTCCTTGAATATTAGAAATAGGGGTCTGTCTATTACATTACTTAACTCCCTTAGAACGCGGGGGTGAATGCCATCTGGACCTGGTGATTTGTCTATTTTGATTTTTTTTAGGCGGCACTGCACTTCTTCCTGGGTTAGACAGGCGACATGTACTGGGGCATTTATCTCATCCTGCTGTATATTACCTGGCATTTCATTTTCCTCTGTGAATACAGCAGAGAAGAATATATTTAATAGATTAGCTTTTTCCTGATCCCCGTCTATAACTTCTCCCTCATTACTTTTTAAGGGGCCAACGCTTTCATTGTTAACCTTTTTACTATTTATATAGTTAAAGAACATTTTGGGGTTTGTTTTACTCTCTTTGGCAATGAGTCTTTCTGTCTCCAATTTTGCTGCTTTTATCTGATTTTTACATATTTTATTTTTTTCCCGATAGCTTTTTAGTGCTTCCTCACTGCCTTCCTGTTTTAGTAGCTTAAATGCCTTTTTTTTGCCATTTATTGCCCCCTTTACATTTTTATTTATCCACATTGGTTTTCTCTTGTTCCTGACTCTTTTATTCCCATACGGTATGTACCTTTCACAGTGAGAATTTAAGATATTCTTAAAAATCTCCCATTGAGCGTCTGTACTCTTGTTTTTGAGGACATTTTCCCAATTTACAGTGTTAAGGGCTTCTCTTAGTTGATCAAACTTTGCCCTCCTAAAGTGCATAGTTCTTGTGGCTCCTCTAAGAGTTCCCTTATTGAAGGACAAGTTATAATGCATCATATTGTGATCACTATTTCCTAGATGTCCCCTGACCTGCACATTAGTTACTCTGTCAGGTCTGTTGGTTAATATTAAGTCCAGTAGGGCGCCCCCTCTGGTCGGGTCCTGTACCATTTGGGACAGATAATTATCCTTACTTATAGTCAGAAACCGGTTTCCTTTATGAGATTCACAGGTCTCGGTTTCCCAGTTTATGTCGGGATAGTTAAAGTCCCCCATAATAACCACCTCATTGTGATTAGCTGCCTTGTTTATTTGCTTTAATAATTGATCTTCTGCTGCTTCCATTATATTTGGTGGCTTATAGCAAACCCCGATCAGTATTTTATTTTTTTTCTTTCCATATATTTCTACCCATAATGACTCCACATTATCATTTCCCTCACATATATTCTCCCGCAGTGTGGCCTTTAGGCTGGACTTTACATAAAGGCAAACTCCTCCCCCTTTTCGTTTTTTCCGATCCTTCCTGAATAGACTATACCCCTGTATGTTAACCGCCCAGTCATAGCTATCATCCAACCATGTCTCTGTTATACCCACTATGTCATAATTTTCTTCAGACATTATTAACTCCAGTTCGTCAGTTTTATTGGTCAGACTTCTGGCATTAGTAAGCATACAATTTAGAGGTGTATGGTTTTTTTCCCTATGAAGCCTATCCCTATTAACTATTCTAACCCCTCCCTCTGCTCCACCCCCAGGTACATTTATAAGCCCCAGCTCTCTATCTACACTATCTTCCCCTTCTATATTGTAGTTTCCCTCCCCCCCTTTCCCTAGTTTAAACACTCCTCCACCCTTCTGACCATCTTCTCCCCAAGCACAGCTGCACCCTCCCCATTGAGGTGCAGCCTGTCCCTACCGTAGAGCCTGTATCCGACAGAGAAGTCGGCCCAGTTCTCCATGAACCCAAACCCCTCCTTCCTACACCAGCTTCTGAGCCACTTGTTTAGCTCCCTAATCTCCCGCCTGTACCTGTATTCAACCTGCAACTTGTTTACAGGACGCGCCGCCATCTTGCAAGTGGCAATATCACTCGCAGTGGTGGTTTTAACCGCTCTCCGGAGCGGTCACAGCGCATCCTGGGGTGGGTGTGCGTTGTTTTTGAATGCCTCGTTATCGAGGCATTTCAGCGACACCATTGAAGTTTAGGGGGTGATCGTTGATGACCTCCTAAACTCTTTCAAAACGGGCGTCCGCGGATGTTGACGCTGAGGAGAGGGGCCAGACATGTCTGATGTCGATCTCGGTGTTCCTGAATGACTCGACATCGAGGAATTACAGCAACACCATTTGGGTGCAGAAAGCTCTGGGTGCAGAAAGGTTCTGGCACATCAATTGTTGTTAACCATTTGTTTTCACGTGACGTGCCTGGACCATCAATTGTCATCAAGGGGTTAAATAATGTTTGCAAAACAATAGGGCTCACCTGCATTGTCTCTGGTTCATACAAAGCTACCCAATCAGGCCTGGATAAAAATAGAAGAACCAATAAATATGGGGTGAAGAATGAGAAAAATAGGTGGAACGTGGTTGAAAACAGGATAGTCAGGAGTATGTGTAGTTTTCAATGAGCACGTCCTTTTAACTTCTCCTAGTATCCTTGCAAAGGTGGCACCCTAAAAACTACAAAAAAATATATGATCTAAACTTTTCTATAGAAAGCTTTTTTAAAGAAAACGTTTTGTAATCAATATGCTGCCCCTCTGTCCCCCCCACCCCCGAGGTATGCTGCCACTCTGTCGCCCCCCAAGATATGCTGCCCCTCTGTCCTCCCCCCCTCGAGATATGCTACCACTCTGCCCCCCCCCTCGAGATATGCTCCCATCGTGCAGACGTGCCGGCAGCGGAGGTTGTTTACGCGAGCATCGCTGCAGCCGTGAACGTCTGCGCGATGCGCTTAGACAATCTCTTGTGCCGGCACTCCCCCCGTGGAAAGTGCCGGCAGGGGAGGCTGTCTCAGCGTATCGGAGAGTAGGATACGGGTGCCCTGCACCGCTGCGGGGGATCTGTATCCTAACCCTGCCTCCTGCCCGGCGCCCGGAACTGCATGTCCCGGGCGTCGGGTGCTAGACCCCGAATATAGGCCGCACCCCCACTTTAAAGACTTAAAGTGGGGGGAAAAAGTGCGGCCTATATTCGGGCCAATACGGTAAGTTAACCCTTTAAAAAAGACGCTTTTAAAATATGTTCAATGCATTGTTTTTAATAACAGTATAGCAATAATTTAGTGGTTTCTTTCTAATAATGCATTATATTATATGCGGGTATTCTTGTGTGACCTTAAAACCATGAAAAACTATGTAAACTCTCACGTGCTAAGAGAACAGCTTGTTTGTGAAAACAAGGACCCTCACCCTGACATCTCTTGAAAGGAAGTACAATTTTTGGTAAAAATATGTTGCTAATGTGCTTTCTGGCAAACATATGTCCCTTTTACCTCCAAATTTATCTGGATGAATTTTTTCTTAAGAAACTTCTTGGAATATTGGGGGAATTTGCCGCATTTTGGTCATTTGTCAAATAATTTACTCCTGGGAGGTAGTTGTGGTTCCATTTAGCAATGTTTTAAAATGTAGAAACACAACAGTGACTTTTTACAAAGAAAGATGAAATCAAAACTATTGTATTATTATTATTACGCTCAGCAATATGATGGAGTTATATAAATAATAATAATAACAATAACTATACATTGTATATACTACAATATGTATGTACAATATACATTGCTACTATATTATTTACAGGCAGTATTGAAAATTAAAAAAAAAATTATAAGAAGACAAGCCTTATGCAATGGACACAAATTGCTCGTTCCTGGTTCTTTTTTTTCAGTAATAATGCTTGCATTAGGCTCATATTTCAGTATGTGAGATCTCTGATATGTTTGTCATCTTCAATATTGTTGTTGTGATGTCAGCATTTATCAGGTATGCAGTTTCAACCTGTCTCCATGTTTGGGTGTCAAGAACCCCCTCTGAAAACAAGTTACGCTTTTACAGGTGCCAGTGAGAACCTATCCTTGTCCCTTTACAGGCACTGTCAAAGCAGCTGTTAATAAAATAAAATTGTATTATTTTGCAACCCTTGTTTTCTACAGCAATTTGGCTTTGTAGCATCTATTGGTTCAGTGTATGTTAATTAATAAAATGATGGGATGACATCATTATGCTCTGTTGCCTGGACCATCAAGATATGACTTCACCAGGTAGACGAAGACTTGAGTTCCAACTACCAGGTCGATGAGGTGGCCAGGAATGTAGCAGATATTTGGTCAATTTTATATACTGCCCTCTCGGCGGTAGATAGAAGGGTGTTTGGATGAATGGTTGGTCCCTTGACATGGCTTCTAAGAACAATCTCCATGGTATTCCATTCCTGGGAAAATAGCTATTTAGGAAATAGGTTGAATCTCTCATGGAATATACCACAGGGGATATGTATTTGTTACCTTTCAATCTAAGCATTGTACTAAGGAAAGACCCTATCTTACCTACTCTCATCTTAGGAGATGGAACAGATCAAAGCAAATGTCGGATCTTTTTTCCAACCTGGGAATCTATCACCTCAGATTTCTGGGCAATTTAAATCATTCATTTAGGCTATGACAGAGCTTGCCACAATATTCTTTTAATTCTTTAAGCTTGTTTAGCTAAAGGGCTGTCCCTTGTCACACTTAGAGTCCCAATTTCTGCCTTAAGGGTTTTTTGGGAGCATGGTTTGCCTGATCATCTGTGGATCCAATGTTTCTTACGAGTCTTTAAAGTAGTTATAATTAGGTTTCCTGTTTGGGACTTGTATTCTATTTGATTCTATTTCAGTCTTTTCTCCACTTGTGCAACTGGATGATAAGTAAGGAAAATAAATTAACAGGCATGGAAATGCTCCATGTTTGCTTTAGTACAGTGAAAAGGAAATTAAGTTGTCCGTTCCTATTGTATTATTATTTTTATTATTATTTATACATATAAAGTAGGTTTCTATTACATTTTTATTCAATGTTCAGCAAAATGTTGTACTTGTGCAAAAATAATCTGTTTTATTTCGGAAACAAGATAACAGAGGATACCTCTTCAGTCCAAGACATTCTTTGTATTCCATTAAAAAACTAAATGTTTAAGCTGACCTTTACAGCTCATTTGGTCTCTCAGGCATATTATTTTTCAAGTTTTAATGGTTTGATATATTTGTGTTGTATCTGATATAATTTGTTTCTTTTCTGCGCTTTGAATATCTTTATTTTTAGTATGTATTCTATTTTTTCTACTGTGTTAACTCACAATCCTGTAAGGGGTACACAGTATGAAATGCTATTTAAATAAGAATTTGTTCTGTGTCGATCCTGCCTTTTTCAATTATGGCATATGCTTCCATACATATATGCTTCTGCTGTGTTGCACACCTGATCCTGGCTTGTTTCCCATCTTGTTCTATCTGGGGTTATGCATAGAGGTCTGAATCTAGACCAGTGTTTAGGTTTCAACATTGTGTTGTCTTGTACTGTATTAGATATAGGATGTATGGTTTTCTAGAGAATAATACAGTATTTATTTGATTATATATGTTTATAAATAGAGTGCCCAGCATGCTTCATATGTCCCTGTGTGGTTCGGGATATTCACTTTTGCTTCTCTGTCACATATTAGAGGAGAAAAAATAATAAAAAGATAGAGGTAAGAAAACAATAAAAGCAAGCAAGAGAGCAAGCAAATGACAGGAAGCAGAGGATAAAGACCAGTGAAAAAAATGAGGGAGGAGAGAAGAGTGAAAAGAAACAAAGCAGATGAGAGAACAGAAAAGAGAAAAATCTCAAGGTCAACCTTCACCCGTGTGTCAGGAAAGTATTATGACACGTCAACCCCCATGCTAAATATTGTCCCCCCATCTATATATATATGTTCTATGAACATTCCAGGGCCCTCTAAGTGCCCAAATGAGCAGCTTTCAATTGAAAGAAGTCACTAAAGATTAGCATGTCCACTGGACCATTATAGACCCAGACATAAAGAGGTAAATCTTGGAGCTGGTACTTACCTTTTTTATTTTTGGGGCTGTCCAGGTGTGGCATGGACAGGTTGCAACACTAGTTATGAAAGACCAAGGAGGAACACAGAACTTTTTGAGTTTGCCAAACTTCACCACATGTTATGCTTTAAGCACTGTATAATTGTTTAAATCTACCATAGCCTTAAGATTAAATGGTTCAACGTAAAGATATTCTACCTCTTTTTGTATTAATTGGCAAAGCCACGTTTTAATCAATCTTTTATAAATCATTCTTTAGACTTTCCAAACAATCTAAATTCTAAGTCAGAATAAGAAACTCTAGAATTGATTTCAAAAGTATTGTTAAACAATGTCATATTCAAATGTGCCAAGAATATATGAAAAAAGAATCTGTTTCAGTGAACATCTGTTCATCTGTACTATGCAGACGTACTTTTCTAATACTTCACATACTTTTCATACTTTAAAATAAATCCTACATTACCAAAGAAAAATAAAAACAAAATATTTTATCAGACTCTATTGACGTGGTTAATTCAATATACTAAACTTCAATCTAGTTAGACCCCAAAGCTACTTGGCATATCTCATAGAAGAAACCTTGATCAGAAAACTTGACATGCTGGCATAGCACAGCCTGACCTAATCGCATTACGATTATCATGCTTTTGATTCCACCGTTGATAACAAAATTGGTCAATTATGAATACTTCAAAAGACCATAATTAAGTTAGCTTTTTTATAATCGTTCATGATATGCAAGCACAACGAATACAATAATGATATCAAAACAGGAAAGTATATCAGTATAGGTATAAGTATAGACTTCAAACAATAGTTATATTTAGGCTAAATAAATTTAAATGTGAGGTCCCATTAAAAAAATATGTTTTTCCCTGAGCGTAAATCCATTGCTGTATACAGTAATATAGGTTAGCATTGACAGAAATCTGTTTCTATGTCATTTTATCTCAATAAACCTCTGCAGAGGCTGCCATTGTTGCCATTCATGTCATATTTTAGTTAGCTTATTCCTTTATGGGAATACTAATGAAGTCCATTCCTCCATAGACTTTCATTAGCCAGAGTGTCCAACTGGGTGAATGCGACTGAGCCAGTCTATTGTTTATCACAAGGCAGTATGATAAGGAGTTTGTCTAGCAGATAACAGAGCTAGAAAACATATAAATGGATAATATGCAGCTGCCTGAAAACATGGCCTAGCTGGCCTAATCACTACAGGGATCCATACGGGTTTCTGCTCTACATTAGTTCTGTGTTATGCACAATTATAGTTTTGCCTCGGGTGAAGCTAACACTTGTAATCCTGTGTTGTACCTCTAGCACCCTTTATATATGCTGTGGTGTGTCTTGGAGCAAAGATATGATTGGGGAGACATGAGGATGGTGGTGGAGCCAAGCAGATGAAGACATATCACAGGATCAGTATTCAATGGTAGCTTACAATAAAGGTTGAGCAGGGATGCTTGTGCAGAAAAAAGGAAATCAAGTCCCTGCAAAAGAAGCTACTGTATATTGCATTATGAAATTGAATATTACTTTTCGCAACTGTACCATCAATTTCAGGTTAATATAAAAGACACCTAGAACTATATAAAGGGATTTTTAAAAATATGGGTGTTCCATATGTATGTGCGATTAGTCAAACAATCACTAAAGTAGATGTCAGACCTTGTTGAGATGAGGTAGGGGAATTTTATTAATCAGACAAAGGGCGAAACAGTAAACAGTTTTTTTCCCAGAGTAGATCTTTTTTTATGTGAGAGATTGCGAGAATGCAGCAACTTCTAATAAATTTAACTTGGTATTTACCGGATCAACCCCATTCTCTCAAACCATTTCACAATTATATCCAATAATTTAAAAATAATAATGTTTTCCAGTAAACTATTTCCTTTTAATTATAAAATTGTTGAGAAGTAAAAAAACAAACACATCAACCCCTCCCCCAATCCATGCGTGTTCCATGCATTTTCCAGGGCCCTGCTCAGTTCAGCAATCAGCTCCTTTCGCTTGCCCATAGTGAATGAAGATTTACATGGCCATATTTCCCTGGAAATAACCAGGTAAAACCAGAACCTTGCACTTATCTCTTATTTTCCAAATATCTGTATTTTGTGTCCCAAATTATGACCTATTTTTTTGTTTACACTAATTATAAAATAACATTTATTTTGGGATTCATTTGTGCAATTGGTTCATCTTAGGAATCTATCAACAGCTGTGGTGAAATGAAGTTTTAAACGTCCTTTCATTTTGTACATTCACTTCAAGGATTTGACCACAGAGTTTGTTTTTCTTCATAACCTGGAATCCCTCCAAAGCCTTCTGTATCTCTTTTTATGGCTGGGCTATAGCTTCAAGCATAGCATTCTTCATCAGGCTTCACCCTGAAACCAGTTGTCTTTGTTATGACTACATATATTCTGAACTATTCTGGACAGCAGACTTGTTTGATTGACTACTGTGCCTGAAATATTTCTATCAATATACAGATTTACATACTCTATAGTTGCTCCAAAAAAAAAATTGAAAAGCACATGAAAAGGGTTTTAAGGCTCTTCTCTTCAAAATGAGTTGTTAGTTTATTCTATATTATAGGCCCTGATTAATATCAGATACTGTTGGGGACAAAATAAAAAAACCAGAAAGTGTTAAATTCAAATCCTGCTTCTAAATATAATATTGTTGTCTGTGTGGCTCGGTGACACTGACTTTGTTGAGAGTTATGCAGTTTTTCATAGTTATTAATGTAGCAAAGTACGTCATATAAAACAAGAATCTATTTTAGTTACTAAAATTAATTTATATGGAGGGGAGAAGCAAAAATCTCAGAAATTTCAGTAAGATTCCTACGTTTGTGTGCCATGTTTTTCTGCCGTTACAAGCCGTTTGGCCCCCATTACATCCCATTTTGACTCTCTTTCATGAGGTAAAGTAGGCCACCCTCAAAATATGTTATACGTTCCTTATTTCTTTAAATGATGAGGTAAAGTGGTAGGGGACTGTGTATAGGAGGGAACATATACATGTCTGATAGGTAGAAGTAGCTAAAAAAGGGGGGGGTCTCATTTAAGGTTATGGCTGTGATTGATGGGTCAAACAGCCTGTGGGGTTTTTTTCCTTACTTTTTTTCACTTTGGCCAACCAGCATTCACAAGGGGAGGGGCAAGCATTATATATGTGCTGACGCCATTTTAACTTGTCAGTAGCAGCAGACTGATGAGGGTTGGAGTGTGAGGCAGTCAGTCAATTCAGTAGTGTAGCGCAGAACATTTACCGGGTTGAGGGGAATTGGAGAAGCTGTAGTGTCCTGTACAGTATATTAGCTCATTATTGATATACAGGAGCAGGAATTTCAGCATTTGTTTTAGGGCTGTTTTTTTTATTAAAAATTAACTAGCAAAACCTCTACTTTATGGACAATTAAGCATCTGGCTGTACTTGCACACAATGTGTTTAAGTTGTTGAAATACTGTTCCTGAATTGGGATTAACCCCTTAAGGACCGGGCTCGTTTTTTCTTTTTGTACCCTGTGGGACCGAGGCTGTTTTAATACTTTTGTGGTGCTTGTGTTCAGCTGTAATTTTCTCCTCACCCATTTAGTGTACCCACATAAGTTATATATTGTTTTTTTCAGGACAAGATGGGCTTTCTTCAGATACCATTATTTTTATTTTGATCGTATCATCTTATTTACTATAAAAAAAATAAAAAAAACATGGTGAAAAATTGAAAAAAAACACATTTTATGACTTTTATTTGAAAAATCTTTTACTCACCTAAAAAAACAAGTAAAAAAACTAGTTAAATAGATTCTACTACTTGTCCTGAGTTTAGAAATACCCAATGTTTTTATGTTTTTTTGCTGTTTTTTGTAAGTTATAGGGCAATAAGTACAAGCAGCGTTTTATGATTTCCAAACCTTTTTTAAAAAATCTGGTCAGTCTGCCTCCATCTCCTCTTTGGAACATCTTTGAAGCCGGTTAACTCAATTTAACCCATTCAAACCATATATTTTTTTAAACTAGACACCCCAGGGTATTTCAAATGCTGTTATTGTAACCCTTTCCATGCAACAGTTATACAACTACACTTTGTCAAACTTTGTAATAGTAATTTTTTTTATTTTTTTTTTCACACAAATTGTACTTTAGTTATAGATATACAGGTTCTGGTATATGTCACTGTCAAACAACACCCCAATGTGTGTTCAGGAACATCTCCTGAGTACAGCGATACCCCACATGCATGGGTTTGTCAGATTGTTTGGCTGGTAAAAGGCTACTTTTGGGGCATGCGTAATTCAGGTGGTCATTTGGTCATTCTGCCTCCATCTCCTCTTTGGAATATCTTTGAATCTGGTTAACTCAATTTAACCCCGTCAAACCATATATTTTTGAAAACTAGACACCCCAGGGTATTCAAATTGCTGTTATTTTAACCCTTTCCATGCACCAATTATACAACTACACTTTGTCAAACTTTGTAATAGTAATTTGTTTTATTTATTTTTTTCACACAAATTGTACTTTAGTTATAGATATACGGGTTCTGGTATATGTCACTGTCAAACACCACCCCAATGTGTGTTCAGGAACATCTCCTGAGTGCAGTGATACCCGACATGCATGGGTTTGTCATGTTGTTTGAGATTTAAAATGCCACATTTGGGAAGTGCGCTTTTTTTCTCCCTTTTGGTCAGTCTGTACCTAAGCCACTCCAATTTACCCCATCAGCCATTTTTTTTTTATATTAGACACCCCTTGGGTATTTGAAGTGCTTTTATTTTAACTCTTTGTTGAGATTTTTGAGAAATTTTAGCACTTGCTCAAAATAATAAACTTTATTTTTTTATTTTATTTTTTTTTAATACTTTTTTTTATATTTTTTTTACACATTTTTCTGGTACTGGATGGTTCATCTAGTGACATCACTGCATATTTTTAAATGTTAGCAAATTTTTATTTTTTTTTCCCATTTCTTTTTTGAATAAAGTTAACAAAAACTTTATTTAACATGGAGGATGTTAAATAAAGTTTTAAAAAAACAACCCGATGTTTTAATGGAAGCCCTGTGCGGCCGCAGACCCCTAAGGCCGGCCCTGGTGGGGGCTTCCCGGCCCCTTAGAGTGGCGGACCCGGACGCAGTTGCGGCGGGCTTAAGGGGCAGGTGCCTATTTTAAGGTAGGGGCCTGGAGCTGCAGCTCCATCAGCCCCTAAGTCAATCCGGCCCTGCTGCGGCCCGGCCCACCGGTTTGCCCGGTTTGCCCGATGGCCAGTCCGGGCCTGCTTATGATTCTCAGCCGGCCATGTGTCCACCATAATGCTGGCTGAGCATCATTGGAAGAGTAGTCCACAGCAGCAGAGAGTTTTTTAATTAAGGCTCATGTTAGCCTCCCCCCTTTGATTTTGGAATCAAAACATTTTCTACTGCAAACATTTTTAGATGAAAAAATTCCATTTTATTCAGTGGAACAAAACAGTGATCACATTTTTCTTCACGATATTCTTGTATTTTATTAATTCATGTAAACTATTTTTTCATATTTAAGAAAGCTGTGATTGAGACATTTTTGTTTTTATTTCCTTTTATTTGCCAACCTGCCCCCCCAGTTATGCACATCTGCCCCCCTTACAAAAAATTACTGCAGTTTTTCTGAAGTACATAAAAAAGTACATAAAAAACTGCAATACTGCATTTACTGCAGTTTTACTGCATTTGTACTTCACTGTACTGCAGTTTTACTGCAGTTATTTTTGCAAGGAAGTACAAATGCAATAAAGCTGCAGTACATTGAAGTACAACTGTAGGTTTGCAATATAATGATGTAAAAGTGCAGTAAATGTGCAGTAATACTGCAGTAAAAGTGCAGTATTGCAGTTTTTTCATGTCCTCTACAAACAAACTGCAGTAATTTTTCGTAAGGGGGCAGGCTTGCCACTCTCCCCCAGAAATGCCTTATACCCCCCTATATGTCACTCTGCCTCCCTGATATGCCTTATACCCCCCTAAATGCCGCTCTGCCCCATGATATGCCTTTTAACCCCCTATATGCCTTATACCCCCTATATGCCACGCTGCCTCCAGAAATGCCTTATACCCCTATATGCCACTCTGGCATATAGGGGGTTAAAATATGCCTTATACCCCCTATATGCCACTCTGGCTCCAGAACTGCCTTTTACCCCTTATATGGCATTCTGGCAGCAAAAAGGCAGCAAACAATGTTTATGATTTCAAAAAGTCATGTTTTAGGGAGATGGTCTTTATGCTTTTAACTTGTCCTCATGGTTATGTTCTGTAGATGTCTTCTTGTGGTCTACCCCAGATTGTATGCATGGGATGAAAAGTTTGGTTCCTTTGACCAAGATGACACTAGCTTTTTTTCTGATTAATCTGGCAATCCATATATGACAGGTTTTGCCTGTGAAGTGCTAAATGATATGTGTATAGGCAAAAGTTATATTTATGTATGGAAATAATGGAGGGCATAAAAGATATTATGAAAGATTCAAGTTCGTGGTAGAATTGTTTGCCTCATTTTAATTTTTTTAATGCTAACGTTTGTTATTCACAAAATTGAATCTGACTTTATTGTCTTTTAGAACATCTCTACTAAACATTAAATATGTCAATACAGTGACTTTTATGTCACAGGGTTTTCTATTGGTAATTATTTGAACCATGTGTTTATAGAATAGATATTGCTTTCATGCTAGGGATTAAGTTGCAACATATGAATTTACTCATTCTAGTAGAACACATTGGAAATATCTATTTGATACATCATCAACTTTTGCTCTGATATTATTAAGTTCAAAGATTTCGAGAACTGGGAGTTCCTTTTATCTGATTTTGGCCTTTTATAAGTCAACATCTGGGAGAACTGATACTGTTACAGGTGTTCCAACAAAGAGAAACTAAACCACTAAAAAACCTCAGACATTCCACCTCATTCTTCTGAAGAGAATTTTCCCAATGAGACTTACTTCTACCCATCACTTTATTTCTAACTGTCATTTAATATGTTAAATTATATAGAACAGTATGTGTCCCATTGCAATGCCATAATTAACCAACTAAGTAGAAATATAAGACCGAACCCAAAAGACGTTCCAATAAACGGTTTTACAGCTATACTACTGCATTAGTACTACATTTTAAAGTAGTTTAAAGGCTGCCTAGTACAACAGACATTTCCTCTAAAGGGATCCATGTATAAAGTGGAAATAGAGGCAAAAATGTGATCATTTGTTAACCTTGTTTGCAGTTGTGAGATTTCTGTTGGAAAAGCAGGTCTTGCCTGGTGGATATAGATGAGTAGTTTAATAATGTCTGCTATTACCTAATTCTTAGTGGAGGGGTTTTCTATCACACTTTGTTCCTCACCTTACCTCATTTCAATTGTATTATATTTTGACAAAGATATAATGCCTAAGCCTCATAATTCATAACATATCTGCTTTTAAGTTTGCTATTGAGTGTTTTTGCTTTTCATGCCTTCAGTGGTGGTCTGCCCCGGGTTCCACTCATCAGGGGATGCCAAAATTTTCATCTAGTTCAGGTAAGACCAGCCCTTTATGAACAATTTTGGACGAGCTCAGGTAAGCAGTTAGCCGCAAGGCTGCTCGCACGGCATGTGAACACCTGAGAGAAAGCTACCGTCAGTGAGGTTAGGGAGGGTGTGTGAGGGAGTAGTGAGAGTGTAAGGAAGTGAGTAGTAAAATTGTATAAGTATATATATGTGAGCATGTATGTATATATTTGTATGTCAGCATGAATGTGTATGTGCAAATTTGGGAGCATGAAGCATTTTCAGCTTTAAGTAACAGGTTATGACGGTGCCTATTCTCAGATCAATCTACATGGACGCACTATAGAGGTATAGTTCCTTGAGAGTTTCAGGTCAAGGTGACTATGGGATGCCAACAACCAAACACACAGGAAAGAATAGCTTGAAGACACACCCAAGAGTCGTAAATTATACAAAGAAGTACACAATACACAACTCAGACTACATCTTGAAAGAGTTGCATTACAAAGCACTCCATGGTGTTTTATAGGCCTTTGCTGTCGATGTGTCTAGATTCACCTGAAGACAGGTTTCAAACTCTGGGATTGTATACCCATTCAGGACGCTATCCCAGACAACTGTCCTATGCTAATTCGCTGATAAGCAGGCTTAAACCAAACAAGACCCCATTTGTTACATTTCTCAATTGTTTTAGAACAGAAAGATTCCCTACTGTTTTTCTTTTTGTATGTGTCCTCTCTATCTATATGTTATTGTTGAAAAAGAAGTAAACACATTCAAACAAACTTAAAATAGGAGGCAATGGAAGGTTTATTTTCTTAAAGGCTCATTTGCAGGTAATTTGTGTTATAAATAGGAATATTCAATGTGCAGAGCCAGACCTAGCAAATAGGAGACACTTGTTCTTTAGGGGAATGAGAGACCCTCATCTTACCTCCACCTGCCATCTCAGAAGAGGGCTACCACGTCAATGGATTAGTATATAGTGATGGAGGTTACGCTGTACCACCACCAATGCTTGGCTCAGAATATAGTGATGGCATTATGCTGTACCTTATCTGTTCAGTAAATGTTGTTTATTTAAAGTTATTTAATTTATTTATAAGTTAATCATTTATTTTTTCAGATTTCTAGTTTCTTCCAGTTGATATACAGTTTACAAATTTGTGAAATAAGTATTCTTGCCACCATTAAGGTTTTGGTGGGTGTCTTTACATTTTAAAGTGTGGGGGGGTGCCACTTACAGGATCCGCATGGGGTGCCAACTTCTCTAAGTATGCCCCTGAAACATTATGCAGGGCCTGCTCAGTCTTTACGGGATCCTAATTAATATTTTAGAGCTTCTTGATCCAATGAGAAATTCGATTGCCTTTTGGAGTCAAGAAGGAATTTTTCCCCCTGATGGCAGAATTCAAAGTAGCTTAATTAGGGGTTTTTTTTGCCTTCTTTTGGATCAAGAGTAGGAAGGTAAGGAGAAGGGTTGAACTTGATGAACTTTATTCAACCTTATGTACTATGTAAACCCCAGTGCCTTTATATTAGAGCTGGTCCTGTCCTGTTCTTCCTAAAATAACGTCAAATCACAAGTTAATTGAGTCGTTGTAATTAACCTTTTTAAAATCAAAGCATTAGGTGAAACATCAGCAGCTACAATTTACACTCTAAATTCTTAGAAATGGATTAAACAATAGATTATTCCAACCAGATGTTTACGTTGTAAAGCCTCTTGGAGCTGGTTTGATATCATGTTATTACATGTTATGTGCTGGTCTGTCTGCAGCATTCTATTTAACTAATAACTTTTGAGTGCAACAGGCTTCAGAAACCCATAGTATTTGTTAGAATGTGTCTTTTATGAACAATCTAAAATAGAATAGATCAAAATATATCCAGGCATTTAACTTGCTAACAATATTTAACTGTAAGAGAAGCTTTGGGAACAAGAGTATGTGTAGCAGGAACAATGAACACGAAAGCAGTTACGAAGTATAAAAATATTTTTTGTCATCACAACAAGCATAAAAACCGTCAGCTTACTCAAATAAAAATGTCAGACCACATTTTGATACAAACTTCAGTTTATTAATATTGTAGACTGGAAAGCTTCAAGCATAACTCTATTTTTTGTTGTTAATATCAAACATGGCTTGAAATCCGGTATTTTGTAGGTTGAGTTATGGTAGGTAGTTTATATATTAAAATCAGTCAACAAGATCAAAAGACAGAAAGGGTGATTTTGACATTTCACAGATTTCAAATTTTTCAAAGTCAAACCCATCTAAATTTCCCAAGTTTCTGATCATTACTGATTACTGACTCATGGAAACCTTAATGTATCTTTAATTAAAGATGAGTAACATGCATTGAAACAGGGATATCAACCATGATTTACTGGTAGCAAAAGAATGGATCAGAAGTCTTGGACATCATCAGGTCAATGTAGAGTATGGATGAGTCAGCTCTAGACAACATAAACTAACATTTGATGAATACATCAGTGTAAACACACTGACACAACACTATAGCATACAATATATATTTTATATGTGATTGTATCTATATTTATATATGTTAATGCAGCAGTGAATAACCTGATTGTAACTCGGGTTGAGCAAGGCTTAAATATTCTTAAGGGTGCTCCTCATTATCATATTAACATACAGGTTTTTTTATAGAAACTAAGCAAATTCGGTAAAGGTATAAGTTTATTATAATATAATAAGCCTGAAGATCAAATCTGCTAACATGACCTTACATAAACATTAAGCTTCACTAATATGAGAGCCACCTTTGCTCATGTGATAGCTTCTAAGTTCTAATCAATTTAGGTCTCTTCTTCAGGCATGATGTGAAACGGCATTATCTCATAGTATTTTTAGATGTGTTGTTTATTTACAGAAGATTTTTTTAATTATTAAATTAGTTTAGTTTTATAGATCCTGCCTTTTATATAGACGATTGTTCTACTGTGTGATTTTAAATATTTAACTCTTTAAGCACTCCCACCAATTACTGTTTCTACACAAGTGCTGCCTGTTATAAGTTTCTCTCAATGTGTCTATTTTTGTAAGCCCACATAAACACATATACTTATTCTAGATGCTATAAAATGTTTCCTTTTTTGTTGGTATCCTCAGATCTAAATTTATACTAATATTTTTTAAATATTTCTTTACTTTGGACAACTTGCTTTATTACTGAATCCAAACCACCAGGAACAGACATTCTTGTCTAAACATTTGATATGTCCCAAGTCACCAGTAATATTGACTGCCACATTAAGAAAATATGTAAAATCTTTAACATATGCTTTTATTCCGTAGACCAATGTTTCTCATATATATAGTTGACCTATTAGGAATGAAAAGAACAAATACAAATAGACATCTGTGGGATTAATCAGACTAACACGGGGTGCATATTAATAAATTGTGCTATAGGTTTAGAAATTTGCAAGAACCGCTCCATCTGTTTCAATAAAAATATCAGGATTTTGGAAGAATTTTGGAACATTATACAAATGTTGGCTGTTTAGCTTAATGATAAATTATGTTACAAAATGCACAAGATGCTGGATTTAAAAAACTGAGTTTTTTCTAAAGAAATAATTCAGACCTGAAATAGCATTTTATTTTTTTTCTGTTGTTTTACTGTGTTTGTGTCAATAAACATTGTCTATATGTCCTTAAAAAAATAACAACTAGGATCCCCTACTGAATTTTTCTGGAACAGCACAAGGATTACCTACTATTTTTCTTTTTCATTGTATGTTGGTGACACTGGTGATAGTAGGAGACTGCCTTTGAGCCAAAAAACATTTGTGATGTGGTGAGGAATACTCTATTTAAGATTATTGGAGCTGTATGTTATGTTTGGAATAGCAACTGATCACTGGGGGGGGATCTCTCCATGTACAATATCTATTATTGACTGGAGTGGGGAATATATAAAGAAACTATAGCACATGGGTTTTTGATCTTTTCAAACTCAGAATATGTCTTCCAGGTTGTGGTTCCTACAAAAACATTTTGACATCTGATTAGGTTGTTTTAATAAAAATGACAACAATATTACATAATTTAACCTATCGTATCAGATTATAAAACCTGTCACGTGACAGTAATTCGATATTTCATTTCTTTTTAATTTTTCTTATCTCTCGATCTTTCCCTTCAAACTGTTATAAAACAATGCACACATTTAAATGCTTCATATATATAATATGGTGATATTATAATATAAGTCTTTATTACGTTAACTTTTGTTAATGTTAGGACTGGGATCTAAAAGCTGATTCTTGAAGCAAAGGAAAGCTAATGGAATCCTTTTCAAAGTATGGTAGTAGATAAGGAGTGGCAAGAAAAGACTTTCAGTCTGGAATGGAGAGGTAAGTGGTATTCAAGAGAGGAGATTATAATAGAGTAGTAAAGGATTTTCTGGCATTTTGGGAGAAAATTTTTGTTCTTTGAGTTTAGAGTTGTTAAAGATTAAATGTGAGGGGTGATGGAGAGGATCTGTTTAAAGATAGCCCCGACACTGCACCGGCTACATCACACGCAACATAGCATGCAATGTAATATATGGATGCTGCAAATGTGTCTGACAAACCCAAGACTATGTAGCCACCTAAATCACATATTGCAGGAAAAAAATACAAAATGTTGATGGAAGAGGAGACTGAGTTTCAGATGGTGATTTCAAATCTAGGAGAAACATGTTTAAGACACAAATATCACTTTAGTTGAAGTATTAAAACATATTTAGCTAACAAACTTAAGTTAAAAAAAATTACCATCTAGGACTTGGGGTGATCAAAATGTATCCAATCGAAAGCAGGAAAGTAGGCTTTGATGGAAGCTCTTGAGAGAACCATAACGTTTTGTATTGCATGTACAGGACAACGCAAATTCCCTATTTTGTAAGTCTAGCGAAATGTTACCTAAACATGGGTCTCTGCCAGGGGTCCCTGGTAAATAAACCTTTCCCTGGGAGACCATTATATTTTCCCACAGAGCGCATTTGCCTTTTGCTGTGGGGTTTATTACTAATAAGTACATTAATAAATAATAGCCAGCCCTTTAGCATATAAAATCCATTGCTTCCATCGCCCACTGAGACGAATATGAACACTGGTCATCATAAGATATATGTGATCTAGTGACAAGCACTGTACCAAAGATTATTAGCGCTGTATGCAATGGTTTGAATCACAATTCATACAGCAACAACACTGGAAGAGATCTCTCCATTTATACATTTATCTATTATTATAGAGAGAGTAGTATTTACTCTTGCATGGTGGTATGGCGGTGTGGGCAGAGATGTATTTACCTTTCATGCTGCCCTTGGCTCGACCTTGGACAGTGCCCACAGCCGCCCCCTCATGGAGCAGTGGTATATAACATCATATCCCAGTGCACTTAAAGGCACGCAGCTCCTTCTAACGCAGTCTATGGAAATGAGCCGGTTGGGGACTGCCACCCGTTATACTTACTGCCATAGGCTTAGTCAGCCATTGGCACAAATGCATTTAAACCAGACAATGCAAACAAAGGGTATGCCATTTCTGGTAGAAACATTATGGACTAATTCAAAAATATAAAACCAATTGTAGTGAGTTAAATAAAATCGGGCTTTTCCTACTAGGATAAAAAGAATGCCCCATTTGTTTGGTCAAATTTGGTGAATATGTTTCAAAGAAGTGCAATAAAATCACCACTATCAAAAATGTTGACACATAAGTAAAAATGTTTTCAGGTGTAATTAAGATTCATGTTAAAACAACTATGTTGTCAAATCTTGCATAAGTAGGTTCACAGCAAAGCAGCAGGATGGGTACCACGCACTTTTTTCTGGTTCCTGGAAATCCACAATGCCCCCTGACCACAAGTACCTTCCGGTGTTAGTGACTGTCCAGGTGTTCATTGCATTCCGTAACACCCCAAACCAGAGTGCTATCACGCAAACGGGTGGCAGCATCTATTTCCTCCATTCATCGTAAATATTTGTTTCAGCGCCGAATATAATTTGGGAAAGATAAATCTTGTAGGAACAAGACTACCACTTACCATGCCGGTGAGTTTGATGTTATTTTAAATCAAAGTGCGGAACATCAAAAAAACTTTGCTAAATAGTTTTGTAGACTTTCATGTACCACTGTGTCATTGTAAAATTAAAGACCATGAAAACTAGAGTTCATTATCTCCTGATGACATCATCTAATCATTCACGTCGCAATGCTAGGAAGCATGGCAGCGCAAAGTGATTGCTTCCTAAATGGACACTTTGATTTATGACAATTTCCTTTAACGGTAATTTGATTTCAACAAGATTCTACTTCAAAGAAGTTCTCATTACAGACTCCTTGACAGAAATTCTTAAGGAATTGAAATGTTTCTTTTGAAAACCTTATTTCACAGCTTTATTTCCTGACTTTTTTTTATCCTTTTTAATGTTCGGAAGTTGACTTTTTATAGATTTACTGCCATTGGAAAAAAAAACAATTGTTGCAAAACTCTTTCAAATATTATTACTATAATACAATATTATTCCGCAGCGCTGTACAATGGGTAAATATATGTTCTTCTATATTTTTTCTGCTATAGTTTTTAAATGTATATACATTTATATAAATGTAGGGATGTAATGTGTTTTGTCATACACACATATAGAAATCTCATAGTATTACTAATAACAAATTAATAATACATATTTTATTGGACCTACATTCAATTTCATATACCGATAACCATAATAATAATATCGGCAATATTGATTTGATAAAGAAGAAAAGAATATGATGAACAGCCACATCCACCCTTAGAGGGTCCTTTTTCAGATCAATCTATGTATTCTCAGGGGCATTTTAAAATATTTTATTTGAATTTGCTCCATCATCCTAAAGAGTGGATTTCCCTTTTTGAGCATCTCACCAAAACTAGAAAACTAATATGAAGGCTATATAAATATATGCATTTAAATAGCCTGGTAAAAAAAAATCAATATTTTTACACATTGTTAAAAAAATTGAGTTAAAAAAATGTTTAGCAAATAAGGTGGTTTATTTAGGTCTTCTATCTTATTTTAACAATCTCACTTTTTGTTGCTGTATAGAACGATAGACGTTTCTTGTTTCTCCATGTCGGTAAAGTGTGCTTAAATACATTTAAACTGTGATGTTTTAAATATCTAATACCAAAATTTTTATATCATGGCCATCAAATTTATCTTATTCTCCTCCTCTGTGCCCAATATTGGACTGAAGCACTAGAAAATATACTTTTACAGCTACAGCAAAACAACAAATCACTTAGGAAACATAATGCAGATCTATAGGTGATTTACACCTTCCTCATTTGTACCACCATTGTCAACAGGTGAATCCATCAGAGGTGGTGCTTTAGGATAGCATGCATCTGATGTCTCTGATGATAAATGTAGTTGTGAGTGATGACTGAGATTGTGAGATACACACTAACAATACAATTATGACATGTTTAATGCTGGATAGCGCATACCAAGAGGAATATCTGAACTATATAAGTACAAGTTGAGTAGTCCATCAATTAAGAGTTAACTTGACTGACCAGACATGACTGAGGTTGTCCTTACATGCTGTTTGAGAGTACCTGGCTTTTTAGTTCCAGGTGAGGGCATGCAAGTGTTCACCTTAAACTCACAAAATTTGCTATCCTGACCTCCCATGATATAACTGAAAAAAAGGATTTATTGACCCTTTAGTAACTGGATGTGAGGGGAATGTACATCATGGTGTCTATGTCTCCCATAGGGTCTGAACAGGGTAGGATGGCGAGGGTATACTTGGGTAGCTACCCCCCAGCTTGACTTAATTATAAAAGCCAATTCCCTGTTTCGTGCTGGAAACTGGATCCCTGTTGTTCGGCCAATGTGCTGCTGCTCCCCTGGACTAAGCCACTAAGCTTACCTGGTTCTTCTCTCGCATGTGAACCTTGCCTTTTGTCTACACTGTAAGTCAACAAGTGTAACCGTTTTTAAAGTAAATCAACTATGTTGAGTTGCATTCTACCATTGCATTTGTTTGTGCACAGGGCAGACAGAGTAATTACAAGTTAGTCTCTTGAACTAATTATATAAAGTGGTTTATGAGTTTCCAAATAACAACATTATAAAAATGTTTGAAGACCTATTAAGCAGGAGTGGGATGAAATAAATGAAAACAGGTCCCTCCAATATGTATTAGGTAACATGGTTTAATTAAATGCTTATGTGAACCTAACCTTATGGCATAACTGCGTACTTGTAGATTTCTATGGATGAAGGATAGCACAGAGTAAAATATTTTAAAATACTCTTGATTCCAAAAGGATGAAAAAAACCACAATTCATTAATAGTTCCTTTGGTATGGTCGCCATGTTGATAGTATACTTTGACATGCCAATGAGCTGCAGCATTTGTAAGTATATATAATTTCATGGAATGGGTTGAGCCAGGTTCCTCGACACAATCTTGAGTAGCCCAGTTGGACCACTGAACAGTGCAAGTGAATTAGCCCATGATCTCTCCCTCTCTGCTGACAGCTGGAATTTCAGGATTGTTGGCAGCTATGGCATACACAAGAAATGTCTAGAGACAATAAAAAAATAACAAAGAAGTTCTTCCTGTATTCTTCTTCTTAATAGGAAGAACTTGAGCAATCACCTTAAATTGGTGATCTATGTATACTCTGTAAAATTATTTATGCATTTTAGTTCTATGTGAATGCATAGAATGAGGATGTTTCCCGTAAAATATATACATTAATACAGAGGAAACAGAAGTATGATGTAAGTGGATTAAAGGGAAAAGAATGCTAAACAAATAGTGTAATGGAACTGAAATAGAGTGGTTTGACTATTCTTAGTGGATGAAAATAATATAAACTGAACTAGTTACATGTAGCCCACCTGCTACTCAGTGTATAATAATCAAGGACAGCTCTCCCCTTTGCATGAAACGCAGATATGTTCCAGGTGAATTGAAGTTATTACAATAAGTTCCAGATGAGAATGAATAATGGAAAGTTCTATGGGTGGAAAAGTTGAAGAGGTAGTAACAAAACGATATTATATATCCAATTAGATTGAAACATCTTATTACTTATTCAAGCTAGATCGGACCAAAGTAGACATGAAATAAATATATTGTGCTGCATTATTAGAAATGTGTCTGTGAACTCCTGTCACAAAGTATACTACCTTGAAAGGCAGATTTTATTTTGCTAGGGTCTACTGTATCACCTTGCTTCTCCACTAAGCACATGGAAAAACATTGCTGACATCACCTGTGTGGTTGCCTTAAAGTGACTGCACGTGGGATCCCAGGACCATCTGAGCTGCATGAGATGTAATAAGTAAAAATCGCTATTCCATTTTTCATGAAACACTGTTGGCTCAAGCTTTGTGGAATCTAGGATGCACACTGCCTAGACATGACGCCATACTGGTATTCTATCCTGAGGCTGTGCACAGAGGGAAGAAGAAGCACAGTATTGTTCTGTCCATCGCTTTGTCAACTAAATCATCATTGCCCTGTTATTGCCAACTTTAACTTCCACCTTTGAATACCTTTGTGGCAGGAGAATGGTTCCAAGTGGTTTGTATTGCTTCAGCCTACTATGGACCATATCTGCGAGTTGCCAAAAAGGCTATTTTTGAAACAATTATTGTTTAAATTAATCATAATTGTTATAAATATAAAAACGTGTCTGTATCTTACTGTGATTACTGAATAACATTTAATGTATGAATATATATATATATACACTGTTATGCTATCAATAACCACTAACTATTGAGTGTAAAGTCAGAGTCCACACTCCTTGTTTTCTGCAATTAACAACATTTATTAAGAGAGGCTAAACAAATTAACAATACATATACAAATTACTATAAATTAGTATATGCTGTTACCAAACTATCTATTCATTGATTGAATGGAAATAACAAAGAAACAGCAGGATAAGCCTGTAAACACGTGATACAATTACCACTCCCTTGTGATCATCTCCACGCAGACTCAGAGAGAGAGAGAGAGAGAGTTGGCAGGACTTTATAAACACAATAAGTCCTCCTTCTGCTGGACACTCCCCTGGTAACCTATCTTCTCCAGTGACCCTTAGAGACCAAGGTGATAGAAAAGGGAAAGGACATTGCACTGGGGGAGGGAGTGGAAGGTGACCAAATGTCCTAACTGATTTGCCATGTGCTCTGCAGAGAAGAATCTCCATTAATGTTTGAGACCATTTTAAGGTCTTGTATAGAGAGGCTTTGCCCATTGGATCTCTGCATCAGAACACCATTTCACTTCATTGGCATACAGTTGGTTGTCAATCATGCCCTCCTTTTTACATCCCTCCTTTTGACAATGAAGTGGATGAGACCCCTGGACTCTATAAAACCCACTGGAGACAAGAGGGAGAGCGTACCTCGCAGCGTATCTACTATGTATGCATGCCCAGCCCGCTATTCACAGAGTTCTTTCCATTTGCATTCCATAATGGAGGTGATATACTCTGGCAATCAATGACTTCAGGTAACAACACATACAAACTTGAATAACAATACATACTACAGAAACACACAATATAAGAAGTATCAGTTAACAATTATAATGCTGCTGTCATACTGGCTATGTCTACTGCATTCACTAACCCAACCCAGGCCCTACACCTCCCAGAACTGTGTCCACAATCCCTCTTCTATATCTACTTTTACCCATTCTGCCCACCTTATTAAAGCTCTTTTTATAGTATAGGTAATTCTGGAACAATTTAGAAAATGTGTAGAAATTTGAAATGTGTAGACACTAACCAATCAGTCAGTTTTACATGCCTACCACTTAAAACTACAGTACATTTTCCCCAAACCGACCCTTTACATTCCCAATCATCTTGATTGCCCTTGTTATCCACCCATAATCCCAGAATATAATTATTTCCCCAAAAATGTCCCCATCAATTTTTAACAACACCCCACACCCGCACTGAGTATTACATATAAACACACATCATATACATTGTCACCACTCCATATTTTAGTCCATCCTTCTATTCCATTGGCGTAATTCCCTCTGCGGTCTCGAGAGGGCGGAGTGATGCCCAGATCAGTCCAAGAGCTGTTTCTAGTATAATTGCCTTCAGGATGTTGGTCAAATGAGTTTGTGTTAAGTTCAAGTATTGGAAGATTCATTTTTGGTATCTGTATAACTTCCATTATGTTGCTGAGTGGATGGAGTTGCATTCAGTTCCAATAGGGAATTATTATCGGATTCACATGTCCTGAATTGTTTAAGGAAATGCAACATGACTGGAAAGATGTTGAGCTTCATTCTTCTTAGAATATTATTTCACGTTGTCATACTTCAAGCACCTAAAAAGATCAAGCAGAAGCATCAATCCTTAGCAGTTAACTCTGTATCTGGAGCACAAGTCCCTTTATATAATTTACACTGATCTACATGCACCCACTTATATCCAGGCTGCCTTCTGGCCTTTTTGGGGTTAGACCTCTGTACATGTAGAACTGTTGTGCCCGGTGTGTCTCAAATTACATAGGGCCCTTCCCAATTTGCATCCCAGGGAGAATTTTTCTGAAAATGTTTAATCATTACCAATCCCCCCTTTTCAAACAGAGTTTGAGGTATGGATAAAATTTTGCAATCTGTTGGGGCCATATTGGAAGCAGCAAAGTGAAGCAATGAGTTTAATTGCTCCTGAATTTGGGAGAGATACTGGTCTCTAGATACAGATTCTCTCAGTGGAGTTGAAAGTTGTGGTTCACCTGGATGGCCTAGTGCCATTTTTCTCCCTGTCATTAATTCATATGGAGAGCACCTAGTGGCATTAGAGGGTGTAGCTCTGATAGCCATGAGTACTGCTGGGAGATTGTTAACCCATGATTTGCCATATTGTACCAGCATTTTAGATAACCTGGACTTCAGAGTACGATTCATTCTTTCCACTATACCGGATGACTGGGGATGATATGGTATATGAAATCTCTGCTGTATTCCTAATAGAGAACACAGGTTTTGCATAACTCTCCACAAAACATTATTGCAAAGGTCTACCAGCATTCCTTCTGTTCTCATTACATCTGCACCCAGTATGGTACCTTCAGTGTTTTTACTTTGCCAGATCAGTATTTCTTTACTCCACTGAGCACTTAAAGTCAAGGTGACTTGTGGAATAAGAAATGCCTGAGACTGGGAGCCACCAAGTCCTACGAGAAATGTCTTTTTCGCCCCAGAAGGAGGACTTAATGGTAGATCGGTTAATGTCACTGAAGCTCCTGTATCAATCAGAATCTTAGTGTGATGTCCTGCCATAATACCATGCACGTATGAACGTCCGGAATGGTCCCTAAATGTTTTACAAATAGGAACCATATCGTCCAGTGCTAGTCAATCTGAAAATAAAATTAGATGAGCCTCATCCCCTGGTTTCAGTTTGTGGTCATTAGTAACCGCTCCCTGTACTGCCATCATTCTCAGAGCCTCCCGCGCCGGACCATACAGATTGGTCCTAGGCAGAGGGTTAGAATGATGTTCCTGACCTGCCTTTTCAGGACTGTTATTTCTTTTCATCTTTACAGATCCTCTTTGATCACTTTCTTTGAAAGACCAAGAGGGGGATGGACTAACATGCCATCCCTCAGTCACCCTTTGGTCTCTCTTGGCCTTCCTACATTCTTTCTGTCTGTGACCATGTTTATTGCAATAATAACAAATACCTCTGAAGGGAATCTCAGGTAGAGATTGCTTCCCTTCATTGGTAGTTACAATCGCAACCTTACGCTGTCCTATGACTCCTTTCCTCATTAAATTCTGCCTGGCCTTCCCTATGATGGTCAATACCCCTTCCAAAGTATCTTTTTCTTCTGCCATCATCTGCACTCCGGGGTCTAAGTAAGTGAATTTTTTTACTAGGTATTGCAGTAGATCAGGAGGAGTTTGACCTGGTGGAATGCGGTGGGTTAGCCGATAGACTTGCTCAAATTTGGAAGCAAAAACCCACGGATCATCTTGTAAATTCACCTTCATCTCAGCAAGTGAATGACTATCTAAATCTCTGTCTCCTGTTACAAATTTGGAGACAGCTCTAAGTCTGTCTCCCTCTGTACCCCATTTATCATCTTTAAACCAATCGTGGTCTCGATTAATAGGGCCATTTATGGGTGGATTCAATCTACTTGCAATGCTGCTTGGGGCCCACATTTTAAGCATCATACATGCCTCTTTAGGAGAGAGCATATATTGTTTAACTGCTGATTCGTAATTAGACATGTTTGAAAGGACATCTGTTTTGCAGTCATATGGGGGAAAGAGGGGCTTTAACTTTATCAGCTGTTTCATCACCTTATCTCTATCCTGCTGCTGTAGAATTTTAGCAGTTTGCAGGGTGGCAGATGTCCTGCTTTTAACACTAGGTGAAACAGATAAAGGGTCCATAAAATGTGGTATTGTTGGCTTTGTTACAAGAGGGGTTAATACAGGAATACCACCATTATCTAGCTCATCCAGTATACGGTTTCCTATGTTTGTTCCTGGGTTCTCATTCTCTACAATACTTTGTGCCTCTTCTTCTTCTGCACATGTTTCCCCCTGGCTGCATACAGCAACTGGGGTTTGCGTGGCTAAACATGTTCTAAGGGATGATATCAACTCTCCTCTCGCTTCGTAATTGTCCTCTAATGTGTTTACATAATCTCCATTTAATCCACAGGTTGGACAATCACTATATTTACTTGTGTTGTTTATTATGGAGGCCACAGGAGTGTGCCCCACAAGTATACGGTTCAACTGATTCCTCAATAACTTCAGCAACTTCATACAGTTCTGGATTTTCAGTCTATCTTTATTCAGGCACCACTTCTTATTGTCTACTCTGCAATTCTCTTTCTCACATTGCAACCACAAACTATGCATTTGTTTAAATTCATTTTCATTTTCCATCATTAATGGGTCAAAGGTGCTAGCTTCTGCATACTGTGCTACAATTTCCATTCTTATATATCAAAAAACAAATTATAATTTACTCACACGACTTGTGTCTTCAGACTGCAGGCAATCAAATGGTGTGCACCCCACTTTGAATCCTCGGTCTGGATAAAACACGATCCTCCAGAAATGATGTCCGGCTTACTAATTGCGTCTCACTCTGGTTGCCTCTTAGGATCTCTCACGTCTTGGCCCGAGACGTATTGCAGAAAACGCTTCCAGCAAATAAAACAAAATCGGTTCGGTTATTTTGTCCCTTTTAGCTCACTTGTATCTGGAGAAAACTGGATTGTCCCCCCTTGCAAGTGAGCAAAAAGTAGTAAAAAATAATTACCTGGCTCGCCAAATGTTATAAATATAAAAACGTGTCTGTATCTTACTGTGATTACTGAATAACATTTAATGTATGAATATATATATATATACACTGTTATGCTATCAATAACCACTAACTATTGAGTGTAAAGTCAGAGTCCACACTCCTTGTTTTCTGCAATTAACAACATTTATTAAGAGAGGCTAAACAAATTAACAATACATATACAAATTACTATAAATTAGTATATGCTGTTACCAAACTATCTATTCATTGATTGAATGGAAATAACAAAGAAACAGCAGGATAAGCCTGTAAACACGTGATACAATTACCACTCCCTTGTGATCATCTCCACGCAGACTCAGAGAGAGAGAGAGAGAGAGTTGGCAGGACTTTATAAACACAATAAGTCCTCCTTCTGCTGGACACTCCCCTGGTAACCTATCTTCTCCAGTGACCCTTAGAGACCAAGGTGATAGAAAAGGGAAAGGACATTGCACTGGGGGAGGGAGTGGAAGGTGACCAAATGTCCTAACTGATTTGCCATGTGCTCTGCAGAGAAGAATCTCCATTAATGTTTGAGACCATTTTAAGGTCTTGTATAGAGAGGCTTTGCCCATTGGATCTCTGCATCAGAACACCATTTCACTTCATTGGCATACAGTTGGTTGTCAATCATGCCCTCCTTTTTACAATAATTAATTGAGGACAGTGGACTTACTGAAGAAAGGATCCTAATGCACATTCATACTGTTTTCTATGAAAAAATGAAAATTTCTGCTCACGCTATTAAACCATATAATAGTCCCTAGTTAGGCTAATATTGGAGTGATATACAGTAAATTAACCATTAACATTAACATACAAGACCAAGGACTGATTAAGATCTGAGTCTTTACATCAGGAAAATTGGGACTAGATGAGCCAAATGGTTCTTATCTGCCATGTTTACTTTGATTGACATAGGTGAGCAATCAGGAAGTATTTAGATCCCTTAATATTAGATATAGAATTAAAGCATGAAAACATTTTGTTAAAGAGCAGCATTTTCAAAACCTGCATTAAGGTGGCTTGAAAGTCTTAAAATGAAACATTAGTAAAAGTCAAAATTCAACTTCATTGACCTTTCTAAAGCCCACACCATCCGTTTTTCAACCACAGGGTATTATCCAAGGCAATTTTAAAAATGACACAAACCTTTAGTTTTTATTTGATTGAGGCTTTGTTGGACGTAAGGAATGTGTGACTATATCAAAGGATTCCATTAAGCCAATAAACAGAAACCAAATCTTAAAGTACCTTTATCCATTTCTTAATTAATATCATATTTAACCCGAAAAAAAAGTTGACATTATGAAGTGTTTAAAACATGAACCAGATAAGGTCAGAATAAGTAATTGATTTACACGATTAAAGATGATGAACTGTCTACAAGTCAAACAATTCCAAATGTTTGATAATGTTAAGTAGATCAGGACCCGGTTTCTAATCATATAAAGCCATTAAACTATCGTTGTAGGATGGAGGTGTTATTTGAGTTGTCATCTAAACGCTTAAAGCTTCAGTAGCAGATTAAACATGTAGAACAAACCGTGAGTTTGATGTTTGGTAATTGCACCAGAACATTTATCAAAATCATGCTAATGTGAATCCTGTTAATAATACCTCGTAAATGAATGAATAAAACTAGAACTATGTGCTTTCATGTAGCGGTATAAAGAAGAGGCATCCTCTTTCAGTTAACGTAATCTATAAAAATAATCCTGCATTTATTGAAAATATTTACTTAACAGATTAAGGTTTTTGTGAAATTGTCTCATAAATTATTCTAAATAAATTACTCCATAAAATATTGTCGGAGTTTTTTGTTTGTTTTTTTTAATTTCAAAGTAAACTTATATTGAAAATACAATTTTTAGGTTTATTGCTCACTGAAGTTCCGAGAAACGTCTGATTTAAAGGTGCAGTCTCACCTAGACAAAACCTTAACTGATCTGCGATATGCATATGGCTCCTTAATCTGAGACAAAACTAAGGACTGATTTGTGCATTGTAATGACTGTATTTTCTCCTGTTTCATCTGTTCCTCATTAAAAAATAAAAACAAAAATAAATAGCTTGAGAGTCTTATTGGGGTTAAAATGCAATGATTCAGCTCATTGGTAAGCAACATAGCCATGAAAAATTATATAGGACTTGGAGTACTTTGATGTAGTGGCCGGCTAAGTAATACATGGCCATAAAGTGTGATGGAATCCCCAATATTTATGCCTTAGATGGGTGTTTTTTAAATGGTATTCGCTGGGTATGCGCTGAATTCCTGCTTTGTTTCCTTACATTTTATTGTTTCTGTAACTAAAGAACTCCATATATTTTAATGAGCAGGTTGTCCTCAACTCAATGCAAATGTTTGTCCAAATTAACTTTAAGATGTAGCAGTAACTTCCAGGAACTTGATAAAAAATGCTAAAAAAAATGCTTCTTTTAACTTCCGTATATTAAAATATTGATGTTACAAAATCACGAAACAAATAAGTGACTTAGGAATCCAAAGCAATACTTTGTCCCTGCGGATCAACAGCTGTGTATCTAATGTGCCCTCCTATAGTATGTGAATGTGATAAACATCTGTTGATGTCTATAAAGTACACCCCCACAGTAGCCGCCGATAAACATATATCCGAAAGCTTTTGAAAAGGGCCCGCTAATCACATGCTTGTTTTACAGTATTTACCGGAATATCATAACTTCAGACACTACTGGATACAAATGCAGCCTGTTGCGGGACGCCATAACCGTTTTCTTTATTGAACGCTGCTTAATTTTCTTTTTACATGTAAAACTATTCATAAGCGGCGGTAATGTCTCTAGGCAGACAATAGTTCTGAAATGAAGTATTCACCATAATTGCAATTGTAGAATATACTGTATGAATACATCATTGTAGCAGTTGTGCCTAGTTATCAGAGCTTTTTGGCAACATTTTGAAAGTCCTAATCCAGCTGCACGCCTACTGTTTACGAAAAGACTGGATTTAAGATACTGTCTCCATAATGATTATACCATTTCAAGTGCACGGTACCTGCTACAGGCATATATATTATCTGTCTGGAACCCTCACGGTCCCTTTGGGGTGTGCAAGTTCTTTTTTCAACTTTGATACTGTTACCCATTTTATTGATATTGTGAAGCTTATGTTATCATTACTTATGGTGCATTACGTGTAATTTTATTGGCTGTCGCTATGCCCCTGAATTACCACTTACAGAAACAAAGAACTTGACGGCAGATAAGAACCATTTGGTTCTTCTTGTCTGCCAATTTTTTTCATTTTGTAGAACTTAATAATGTTTGGGATCTATATGCCTGTTAGCCTCTACCACTTCTGCTGGGAAACTGTTGCACTTGTCTACCACCCCCTCAGTCAGGGCCGGCCCTACAATGGGGCCGACTGGGGCAATTGCCCCAGGCGGCACTTCAGAAGGGGCGGCACTTTGCCGCCCCAAGCGGTTTTTTTTAAGCGGAGGAGAGAGAGAGGGGCACCGAGTGATTTTCGCTTACCCGCTCGGCGCCCCTCTCTCTCTCCTCTGCGGCGAGTTTCCCTGTTCGGTCTCGGTGCCGGCTTGTAATGCAGAGCGCCGGAAGTGACGCGAATTTCCGGCGCTCAGCATTACAAGCCGGCACCGTGGCAGCACAGGGAGACTCGCCGCAGGACTGTTTAAGGGTAAGTACCGGCGGCGTTAAGTCTTCGGCCGGCCCTGCCCTCAGTAATGTAAAAAAATATAACCCCAACAAAGGAACGTGGTTTCCTCAACTGGTCCTTTAATGAGCTGCCTATGTTCAAGAAGAGGTTTATGTAGATGAAGAGACTGCTTTAGAGCGCTGTTTGCAGAGTGGGGGAGGGGCAGATGGATATTGTTTTGTGCATGGAGAGGGGCTGCAGTGTTGTGTACGGTGATGGCCTACTTATTAGTGTTGTGTGCTGGGGTGCCAAAAAATACAGACAGATGAAAGAGAGAGAAGAAAAAAGGGAGAGAAAAAAAAAGAGCGAGAAGAAAGATGGAATGTGCCCTTCAGTAAAATGACATGCCTTTAGTGTTTTAGCATTACTTCCTTTGCCCTCTCTCTCCTTTCCCCTCACTCACCCTCAGCCTAAACTCTAACATATCATCTTTGAGTGCCCTTTGAGATCAGAATCTACAAGGTTCATGTGACCAAAAATGTTGTTATTGTATAAAACTTTACGTATAGCCTGTAATAAGTTTTTTAGTTACATAAATTAAATTCAAAATGTATCTGGCTAAAAGTTCCTAAATTACCGTATTGGCTTGATTATAGGCCGCACCCGAATATAGGCTGCACCCTAAAAGTCAGGTGTTTTTCTAAAGAAAATTTTTCGTAAAATAGATATGCTGCCACTCTGCCCCGCCCAGCTATGCTGCCACTCTGCCTCTCCGAGATATGCTGCCACTCTGCCCTCCACCCGATATATACTGCCACCCTGCCCTCCCCCCTATATATACTGCCACTCTGCCCTCCCCCGATATATACTGCCACTCTGCCCCCAAGATATGCTGCCACTCTGCCCTCCCCCGAGATATGCTTCCACTCTGTGTGCCCCCCCAAGATATGCTGCCACTCTGTGTGCCCCCCCAAGATATGCTGCCACTCTGCCCCAAAGATGCGGCCTATAGTCGGGCAAATACGGTATGTCATTGCCACCCTTCTGATTGCACTTTTCATTGTCTCACCTCTCTATGGGCTGTTGGTTGTACAATGCACAGATATTAATCAATGGTTTTTACTAACTTGTGTATAACTTTATTCCCGTCAGATTCTATTAGATCTACCTATAATTATCTCCCTCCAGTGGCTGTAGAGTTGTTAAACCATTCTGTTTCATAGAATAAAGTATTATTATGACAAAATACTTTCATTTATGTGCTGCATATTCTTCCCTTTACAACTTTCATGGCATCCTCTGCCAGATCCCTTAGTGTAAAGTAAAGAATGGGGTAGACTGCATATTTATAGTCAGCAAGCAGCGGTATGTTGTCTTTATGTGGGACTACATGTTAGGTAGGGGTTTGTGTTTTCACTGCACTGTAACGCTCCATCTAATCGATCATAAGCCCCCTTCTCCTTCTGTACTAGTATGTTTTCACATTTGTTAAATTGTCTTGTTGTACCAGCTTTACGAATCTTCTGGTGCTACACTGTATACATAAATGTGATTTAATGCATGCATTTAATGTTGGCATCATATAATATGGAGGTCATATAATATCCACCCCTGAGACCTCCCTCCTCCTGGGGACTGATGACTAAAGTGGGCGGATCCATGATATTAGTGGGTGGGTCCAGTGATATTATGGGCAGAGGCAGCCTCAAATTCTTTAACTTTGTATTGGTGGTGGAGGGGAGATTGGCAAGGAGTTAGGCGGCCTAAATTGTGCCGTGACCTGGAAATCCTGAGAAGCTGTGCTTCACCCGTGGTGTCCCAGAGAATTCCCATAATACTATAATTTTGTAGGAGTTCCAGTGATTTCTGTGCTCCTTCTATCTGAAATAAATATATATAAAGAATATAGAGGTGTTCAACCACATTTGGACTACTTTACAAGACCTGCTTTAATTAAATGCATTTTTCCTGTATATGTGCCAAATATGTATTTTGGGGACTTTGTTTATTTTTTTGCCAAATGTTATTTACCTTTTAGATGCAGATTCCTTCCAGTCGCATTCTACCTCCTATTTTCACAAAAACACCGACTCGTATTCTTGTTCCCCTCTTCTAACTTTCCTGTAACACCACAAGGTTTCTGCGAGACACCATCTTGCCACAAGCACTAAACAACTTGGCCACCTACAACCACTTACCCCTAGTTACTGCTGAAAGAGAGCTACTACTCCCTCTTTTAACCCCTTCCTTTTACCCCAATTACCCATACAATTCCATTAAATTGTAAGCTCATGAGTAAGGATTTCATAAACCCACCATTCTTGCCAGGAACTTTGTATAAAAGTGCTAGACGGCCAGCTCAGGGGCAGGGTCCTTAACGCCTGTTGTATCTGTATTTGTAAATATTTATTATGTATTTGTTAATCTTTAAATTGTGCAGTGCTGCATAATATGTTTGCTTAATAAATAAAAGATAATAATACATGCTTTGATTATATATATATAATCATACAAGTGTGTTTACTGATATCTGAATTTTCAATCTGTTTTCTTTATAGAGCAATTAAACAAAGCATGTGTAAACTGGGATTACATTAGAAATAGATAATTGGATTAAATACACTACAAATGTACTTATTAGTCATACTAAGTGTGTGCCCAGGGAGTCGGTTGAAGGCAAAGAGAGTAGAGGTTAAGAATAGGTGCTACAGCCCAAGACGCTTTTATTTTAAAAAGGTGGCATCCATTCCCAAGTGGCATCCATTCCCAAGTCAATTTATGCCTCTCTCTCTTCTAAAAAAAAAGCATATTAATATTACATATATTTTTTCTGTTTTCAGTTTTACATACAAATGGCCACCAACCAGTGGTGGCTGGTGGGCAATTCCAATGGGGGTTCACATGCTGCTGTCCCCTCGCCACGAACACACAGAATAATGGTGCTTTGTGTCTGTTCTTGGTGTTGAGATATGAAAAGTTAAGAAATATCAAAAGGCACTTAAAACCTACTATTTTAGTGCAATATTTTCCATTTTGAAAGTCAGGGTTCTTACAATATACAATTACTGCAACACTCTTACATTTTAGATGTGGCTAACTTATCCAATTGGTGTAAGGCACCATCCATATGCTGTTAGCATCTAATGATTTTTATGGATAAAAAGAAGGAAGGAGCACCAAAATTGTACATATATATATATGTACCGTATTGGCTCGAATATAGGCCGCACTTTTTTCCCCCACTTTAAGTCTTTAAAGTGGGGGTGCGGCCTATATTCGGGGTCTAGCGCCTGACGCTTGGGACGTGTAGTTCCGGGCGCCGGGCAGGCAGCAAGGTTAGGATACAGATCCCCCGCAGCGGTGCAGGGGACCCATATCCTACTCTCTGATATGCTCAGACAGCCTCCCCTGCTGGCACTTTCAATGGGGGGAGTGCCGACACGGGAGATTGTCTAACCGCATCGCGCAGATGTTCACCGGCAGCGGCGATGTGCGTAAACAGCCCCCACTGCCGGCACAATCTCCCTTGCCAGGAATTCCCACGGGAGTCTGCACCGGTAAGTCTAGGGGGGGGACCTCTTGGGGGCAGAGTGGCAGCATATCTCGGGGGGGCACATCTCGGGGGCAGAGTGCATATCTCAGGGGGGGATAGAGTGGCAGCATATCTGGGGAGGGCAGAGTGCCAGCATATCTCGCGGGGGCAGAGTGGCAGCATATCTCGCGGGGGCAGAGTGGCAGCATTTCTGTTCCACTAAGTGGTTTTTTTTTTACTAAGAAATTTTTTTCTTTAAAAAAGCACCTAACTTTTAGTGTGCGGCCTATATTCGGGTGCGGCCTATATCCGAGCCAATACGGTATATATATATATATATATATATATATATATATTCATTTTTAAAGCTCTTGTCTTGGGTCCTCTGTTACTTATTAACTGTTTAAAACCAATATGTGTGCCAGCTGTAGCCCATACAGTTACCACCCCCATAGGGACTGCCATACTTACAGTTTGTCACTTACTTCTAATTAGAAGTTTGATAACGTTTGCTCCCCTATCTGCTACTGGAATAATTATAACTGTGAAGATGATAGAACAACTCAGCTATTAAAACTAAAAGCATACTGTGTAAAGATATGTATTGTTCTTTTGTATATTTTATTAAAACTTAAGGTGCATTGATCTAATAACAAAATGTTCTAACTCATTTGTATATTCTGGTCTTGTTCTTTGAACTACAAGATTCTTCACAAAATTAAAACAAGGAAATGCTGTCTTAGACCTGATTTAATTATCATACATTTTCCATTGTTATATGACTACTTTTAAGCAAATATAATTGGTCTGTTTTAAAAATACACAGGAAGTAGGTGATAATTTGATATCATAATGCACCCATTGTGCGGCTTTTTAATATAAGAAATTTGTGTTCTTGGCAGGGGAAAGTATTTACCAAAGATACATGATACATGATTGTACTATTTCATTAATTTGGATCAAGTAACCTATACAAGCCAGTATGGGCTATTCATGACTGCCCATCCCAAAACACTTTAATTTCTATTTTAAAATTGTGATTTTGCTATTTGCATGTACACTATATGGACAAAAGTATTGGGACACCTGTCCATTACATCACCAGGGACATTTATGACATTGCATTTTAAATACATAAACATTAATATGTAGTTGGTCTCCCCACCCTTGCAGCTATAACAGCTCATTTATACAGTAGAGTATTTGTGAGATCAGGCACTGATTTTGGACAAGAAGGGCTGGCTCCCAATCCCTGTTCCAGTTTATCCCAAAGGTGTTAGATGGGGCTGAGGTCAGGGCTCTGTGAGGGTCAGTTAAGTTCTTCCCTCTCAGCATACCAAGGCATTTTGGACAATGCTATGCTTCCAGCTTCGTGGGATCAGTTTGGGGAAGGCCCTTCTCTATTCCAGCATGACTGTGCCCCAGTGCACAAAGCAAGGTCTGTAAAGACATGGTTGGATGAGTTTGGTGTGGAACAAAAAACTTGACTGGCCTGCACAGATCCCTGACCTTAACCCCTATGAACACCTTTGGGATAAACTGGAATAGATATTGGGAGCCATGCCTTCTCATCCAACAACACCTGGCTAATAGTCGTTATAGTAATTTTTTTGTTTTTAAGTAGCTTAATGAGAAAGGACAATAATGGCATACACAGTCTGCAATAATATTAATGCAGAAATCTGGATGCCAAGAGTGCTTTATCGGATCCATAGTCATTTAGGAATTTTAGAAACTCCTGGTTGAAAGTTACCAAGCTGCATTTAGCATTGTCATAAACAACCTATGACCGTGCCAAGGGAAATGCAAAAGTATCACATTGTTCTGTAGCAGGAGTTTAATTTAAAAGTCCATAATGTAAGGACTAAGCTGTCACAAGTAACCCAAGGGACAAGTTTCATGAATCTGGACTCAGTCTAGCCCAACATTCAAACTGGACTTTCCAGCTATAACTGCGCCTTGTGAGAGGTGAAAACGGGTTTATTAATAATGAAAGCCAGCTAAGTTTGGAAAGAATACTCCAATTACATCACGTTCCTGTTGAAATCATTAACCTTGAATGAACCCAGATGAGATGTCAACAATGCAGCAATGGCTAATTTTCAGACAGCTTGCAGGTTGATTCAATGCTCACGCACCCCAGTTGTCAAAAGTTGTACCGCGTACCTCAGTACCAACTATGCCGAACAGTTCAGGTTCATCGAACCAATTAATGCAGATCTTCTGCAAGAAGAAGTGAGGCTTGGTTTTATGGACTCACTAGTGCATATGACAGCAAATCTTAGAAAGCTAGAATAGATTTGGAAAAACTAATGAGTCATTGTTTTCCAGAAGCACCAAATCGAGATCAAAGTAACCCTCCCTTCTGATGCCCCAAAACAAAGATATTCAAAACAGATAACATTTTCTTTCTTTGTATGTAGAATTAAAGTGTTACTATATAGTAGTAAAAGCACACTAAGAAAATGATATATTAAATATATCTTTTATTTGCCCGAGTACAATAAATAATATATAATATGCAATATATAGAGTCGTGGTCAATGGTCAAACACCATTCCATGTGACATTTCAGCAATAAAGCTTTTCAAGGGAGATTCATGGGAACGGGCGAATATTCGTGGAGTACCAAGGTTTTGTTTTTTTTCATGCAGACCAACACAAAGACCAAATAAAAAAGGCTTCAGAGAAGAAATGGGAATCACCTGGACCACCTTGGGTATTTTATGTTATTTTTGTATTGAGGTGCTGCGTCATGTTTGTACATCACGATCCTTGGAACGTACTACCAAATGACTAAATTGCACATGAAACATTGGAAATGTTGATTCAAGTGACGCTGACAAATACCCTGGAATAACCACTCATCTAGATGATTGTTTCTCAGATCCATGCTATTGTTTTTAAGATTAAGCATAGTTTTAAAGATTACCCTGCTTGAACAATATACATGAAGTAATTCTGATTATTCCATATGTGATTTAACTTTGCCATGCTTAAAAATGCATCTGCAAAGAGATTCTTAGGAACGGCACTTCATTTGAGAAGATTGCTACTCAAATCAGTCCACATGCAACTCTTATTATGAAAGGGCTTAATGTTCTTCCTTCCAAAATTAGGTATAATTATTTATGTTAAGCGTTTAATCTCATTAGATATCTAGAAATTTCTTGAGGATTGGTTTTACTGGGTTCTAGTTCAGTTGTTCCACTGATCTACCACCCTCCTTCATAAACATATGATAAACTGAAACACACAATCCTTAATATATTGCTCTAACACAACTCCAATGCAAAGTATTATCATACATTTACTCGGAAAGTTCCTTCAATATACCTTAAAAGATATCTCTAAAGCTTGCATTATGGGCACTGGAAGATCTATCTATTTAATTATGGTATGAGCTCTAATTTTGTTTCTATAACAGTAACATGAATAACTTAATATGGTGTGTAATAAAACAGACACTTAACAGTGTTGCATTTACATTTGTAATGGTTTGTAGAGTACAATTCTACACACTTGACAAATAGTGGGAATCTTTAAGAACTGTGACAAGAATCCTTAATTCGCAATGCCCCACAAAAGAATCATCACTCCGACACAGCTGTGACATGGGGCTGGATTCTGGAAATGAAACAAAATAACCCAAAACATTTCAGTGTCAGAAGTTGAATTCCTTTATTTATACACATCCAGCCTGTGTTTTCCAAAGTGGTTGCATGGCTGATTAAATCAGTCGAGGAGTTTTTTCAACTAGTTTTACCCTTTAATTAATAGACTTTAGAATAACCACAAGGGCTTTGTGGGAAACCAAGTCTACACAGAGTTATTTTTCTCTTTGAAGAACATAGTCCTCACCGTCTAGGATCATTTAAGTCATACTTAGTAAAAACAACAAAAGCATCCAATCTAATGTATAGGTTTCTATCTGTTTTATGTTAACACAAATCCCCACTGAGCTGAAAGTGACTAACATAAAAGTTAAAGCAAAGATCTGGATTTATTGCCACCTGTTACAATAACGTCGTCTCATTTCACTGTTGTTTATAGATAAGACCTATCTTCTGGGGGGCTCATTAGAGAGTGGCCTGGGGGTAATCCTGATATGTAAACTACAGCTGTCTAATTGGCCTACACTGTCTTTGCTTTTATAATGGGGAAATAGCTACACAACACTTCTAATTAGATTGTTAAATATAATGGTAAAAGAGCTAAGGAATTTTTTCCCTGCTATTTTTGGTGGGGGCCAAAAGCTTAGAGCAAGAAGCAATTATTTTCTCCTGCCCCTCCTCTGTTTCAATGTTCTTAAGTTGCATGTGAACTTTAAAGAAGGAAAAAAAATGTTTTCAACAAGCAAGAAATAAATAATAAACCCTCTACACACTTTGGTCTCTTCACCATTTGTTCTACATCTTTCATTAATGATATCATTGCTGAGCCAACTGTATGTTTATAATGCATTTTCTATTTTGTTCATGTAATGCCACAAGAATGTTTGCTACAGGCGCAACATGGTGTCCTGGACTAGTAAATAAGCCGGTGTAGAATGTCACGGTTTTTACATATTATAGATTGTTTACAGATGTAGCTCATGTTTTGGATTTTTTTTTTCTTGTCGCAAGGCGAAAAGCTGTTTGCTGCACCCTGGTTTTGCATATAATCCAGAAAAACATTTGGTGGGGAGTGTTTGGCAGTTATGCCATTTATTGTGGTCATTTTTGGTATGGATATTTCCATCAAGTGGTATATATATGTTACTAGCCTGTATCGCACAGACATCTGATCTGATAACCATGAGTAGTGGAATCCTCAACTTCCCTTTCGTCTTAAGGGAGTATTCCGCCAACACTCACTTGATACATTCATGCACATAACCACTCTGAACACAAAATGCATATAAGAATGGCCACAGCATTAATGCATGATACATTAAATAAGGGGACCTTGTCAGCACATTAGACATATGAATATTAATACTTCTACTCAAACTCCAAACCATGAGCCTGGCTGTGCTGTGTCATGAAGAGAAGGCAATACATGCAATGATCTAGCATTGGGTTTTAGTAGGATTTCAATCTACCTTAGAAATAGTGGAAGGTCTCCTTTACAGGGCCGGCCCTACAATGGAGCCGACTGGGGCAAGCGTTTTTTTTTTTTGTTTTTTTTGAAGCGGAGGAGAGAGAGAGGGGCACCGAGTGGTTTTCGCTTACCCGCTCGGCGCCCCTCTCTCTCTCCTCTGCGGCGAGTTTCCCTGTTCGGTCTCTGTGCCGGCTTGTAATGCAGAGCGCCGGAAGTGACGTGAATTTCCGGCACGCAGCATTACAAGCCGGCACCGTGGCAGCACAGGGAGACTCGCCGCAGGACTGTTTAAGGGTAAGTACCGGGGGGGGGTGTAGATAATGCCGCCCCCCCCCGGCGTCGGCAGCATTTTAAACTTCGCCCCAGGCGGCGTTAAGTCTTCGGCCGGCCCTGCTCCTTTACATGGATAAATTGTAGCATTCCACTGCGGGAGACACATGCAGGGAAAGGCCTTTCGCTCCTTCTCTGACAACTATGGAACAACAACAGGGAATCAGCAGCATCGTTGAGCTCCATGGGTCTTTCCATTTTAAGGCCAGAAGGTTTTTACGAAATACCTCCCTCTATCTATCTATCTATCTATCTATCTATCTAATCAAATTTCTTTAAAGGCAAAGGGGGGAAATATTAATTTATATTTTTCTTCTGTTCACTAACTTTGCATTTTGCAAAATGATAAAAATAAACTATTAACATTTTTAAAAGCATTCTTACTTTACAGCATCGCTCTCCGCTTACAACTGCCTACAGTACTGTCAGTGGCGGATCTACCGGGGTCACAGGGGTCGCGACTGCGACCGGGCCCCGGCGGCAGGGGGGCCCAAGCCAAGGGGCCGCCCGAAATCTTTTTTTTTTTACGTTATTTTTTTTTTAAATAAGGCAGGGGCGTCCAACATGCGGCCCGCGGGCCAAATGCGGCCCGCGAGACCTCGAGGTGCGGCCCGCGTAAGATCGGCAGCCAGGGCAACCGATCTTACACGAGCCGCACCTCAAGCCCTGCTACTTACTTGTGGGAGGGTCTTCTGGACAGCACGGAGGAAGCGGAGTTCACGTGACTTCCTACTTCCTCTGTGCTTTAGCAGAGAAGGCAGAGGGAGGCCGCGCCCCCTGCTGAAGTCTGTGAGCGGCATCGAGGGAGCTGCAGTACAGGTAAGGGGGTGGGGAGGGTGTTTGAATGAGTGTGTGATTGAGGGAATGAATCTGTGAATTAATGATTATATGAATAAATGAGTGTGTGTGTGTGTGTGATAGCATGGATGTGTAAGTGCTGGAACCTAGGCATGATGGGACTGTGATTGCTGTTAGCAATCACACTCCTATCATGCCAAGTCAGCCAGTACATGCTGAAACCTGGCCAGCTGCCCCCCTTGTGTAGTGATAATGCCAGCAGTATGGGGTCTGCACTTACAGCCACCCTGTACCAGCATGTACTGGCTGACTTGGCATGATAAGAGTGTGATTGCTAACAGCAATCACAGTCCCATAATGCCTAGGTTCCAGCATTTACTGGATGGATGTGTAAGTGCTGGAACCTAGGCATGATGGGACTGTGATTGCTGTTAGCAATCACACTCCTATCATGCCAAGTCAGCCAGTACATGCTGAAACCTGGCTAGCTGCCCCCCTTGTGTATTGATGCTGACAGCAGTATGGGGTCTGCACATCACTTACAGCCATCCTGTACCAGCGTGTATTGGCTGACTTGGCATGATAGGAGTGTGATTGCTAACAGCAATCAGAGTCCCATCATGCCTAGGTTCCGGCATTTACTGGATGGATGTGTAAGTGCTGGAACCTAGGCATGATGGGACTGTGATTGCTGTTAGCAATCACACTCCTATCATGCCAAGTCAGCCAGTACATGCTGAAACCTAGCTAGCTGCCCCCCTTGTGTAGTGATACTGCCAGCAGTATGGGGTCTGCACATAACTTACAGCCACCCTGTACCAGCATGTACTGGCTGACTTGGCATGATAGGAGTGTGATTGCTAACAGCAATCACAGCGAGCACAGTCCCATCATGCCTAGGTACCAGCATTTACTGGTTGCCTAGGCTAACAGCAATCACACTCCTATCATGCCAAGTCATATTGCTAATTTTGTCCAATTGCGTGTTACCTACTTTTATTAAACATGTGAGTTTTTATTATTATTTTTAAAGGTGGGGGTCATTTTCGGTTTTGGCTAAGTGAACCCTGAATGTTTTGGTCCAGAATTTTCATTTTAGTTCATCCCTAGAATAAATCTAGGGAATCCTGAATTTGTAGTCGCAAAACTTTCAAGGCCCAGAAATCAGTGAGAGGAAGAGTAAAGGTTTTGTGTCATTTTACTTTATTTTAATCTGCATATTTTATTAAAGGCCATATTTTTTGTCACAGTGAAAAATGAGTGCGGCCCTCGCACGGATACAATTCTGATGAAGTGGCCCACTGCAGAAAAAACTTGGACACCCCTGGATTATGCCCTTTGTACATGCGCCCCTTTTTCTTTGATTATGATTCAATATGTAAATTGAATTTGTTGAATTAGTTGAAAAAAAATTGTTGGGTAAAAATAATGTTTTTGGGGGGGGGGTGAGGGGGTGGGGGGGCCCTTAACAGATTCTCGCACCCGGGCCCTGAGGCGTCTAGTTACGCCCCTGAGTACTGTATACTTTTTGGAGCTGGCAACATTTTCATTCTTTAAAGCTGTCTTTACTGTAAGAGCAGGCTTGGCCAGACACGGTAATCCTTTAATTATTTGTAATGCTCCATCCTCATACCAACATATGGGATGAGCTAACAGCAGTTATTATTTATGCTTTCCAGCATCTTGACTTTCATTTTTAAACAATTAATATCTACCTTAGGTAAGCTTAAATACTATTGCTAGTCTGTTATTTAACTATTTTACTTTTTATCATACTCACTACAATCTAGCAAAATTAAAATCTACTCTAAAAAAACAAAACACGTCATATCACTTATTATGATGACTGCAACACATTCTATGATTTTTGCACAAAGGTAAACTTGTATGGCAAAGCAGCAGCCTCAGGGGCTTCGGAAATAAAGAATGACCTATTCTTAGAGAGTCCTCCTCACCTCCATTATGTTCCATTTACCCTGTATAGAGCTGCAGAGTATGGTGAAACTGTATAAATCAATTATTATTATTAAAAGTTATCATTTTGGCTAGACGACTATGTGAAGAAGTCCCCATAAGTGTCACTTTTAACCCAGCTCATACTATAATTTTTTTGTCATGGGCATTACTATGCTTATGAAAAATATGGTACATAAAACCGAACACAGACCCTCAACACACTATAGACACACCACTCATGCACACTATATGCATACCATACTTATATACATGCACCCACATTATATATCTTGAGCAAGAATGCTCCCATTCCTGCCACTTGTAAGTGATAAGCAAGAGGGCTGTGGATGAAGTTGGGCTAGCTAGATTTAAAAGAGTGGGTGTGGTTAGGGCAGGTAGTGGGTGTGGCCAAACTTCACTCTTCACCGCAAGATTAAACACACTAACCCAGGGGCCCAGTTTTCAGCATGACCTTCTCTTCCTAGAGCACAGGGCTGGGCCAAGCTTAGCTTCTCGTAACTTCTACATACTGATCTTTCTGCTTTTCCTAATAAAATTTGCGGCTCTACAATCCCGTCTTTTGTTTCTATAATAATAGATATTACTGTGGATTAAGTGTTTTCTCAGTTGGGTTCCCATGGATTCTCTTTAGTTATACATAAAGCAGAATATGATATCGGTGGTTTCCTTTGCCAAAATACACAGGTTTAGTATTTTTGCACTTTACCTTTTCATTTTGTTTATTTGATACTTGTGATGTTGATCTTCAATCAAAATACATGCATGTAGATCTCCCCTCATCTCCGAATAAGCCTCATAAGCACTGTGTGGTGTATACATGACTTCTTTAAACTAAATGAAAACGTGTATAATTATAATTTTTTTTAATACCCTCAGGCTTGAGTTAACCACAAATATGCTACTTACAAAAGTTGCAGGTGTAGAAAGGAATATCTTTAGAACATGAAGGGATATTCAGAATCAAAGGGTTTGACTTGTAACAGATTATGTTTGCCCAAAGGACAGGAACATGATTAAGAATGTTTTAAATGTGGTCAGGACCTGGGCTTTTTTTTCTTAATATTATGACACAATGCGCTTTTCATGCATACCAAATACTAGATATGCATATACAGAATTTCCGTGCCTATTATCGATACTCGCCTCCCATAAAAACTGCACAAACTTTCAAAAAGTACTTTTGAGCTTCAATGGCCTGCGTTTGTGTCATGTGACACGCGTTCCCTGTGAAGCCCTACCTATGTTTCTCATGCTAAGCATAGTACTGGCAAAACTAGATCCACAAGAAAAAAAAAACATACAAGGAGAATGTATGTGTGCAATTTCAGCATACCTAGAGACTCTCTGGGTTTGACCTGGAGTCACTGAGTGAAAAGCTGTTTCCCTGGGTCCATTTCCTCTTTCTCCGGGCTGAAAAGTGTTGTGTGGCCCTGCCTACTTTCCACCCATATTGTACCTACTCCTTACCCACTTTTCTCTGCTCCCCACTCAGTTCCCTCCCTCTAAAGGCTGTATCTCCCTATTCATCACTAGACCTGAAGCCATTCCACAGAAGAAGAGGGAGAACCTACCCTGGGATGTTCCCAGGGCACCATCCATTGGCGATGAAATGCATTATTCACAGAAGCTTTGATATCAAGAGGCACCTGCCAGATAAGTCACTGAACAGCATTTTATATATAAATACTGTTAGGTTTAGGGTGCCGGCAACATGAAACAAACATAGTTCATCCCTGAAAAAATGGCTATGATTGTCTCTTTAAAGACAGGGAATGTGAATATACAAAAAATAAATACCCACAAATACATAAAGCAGCTACGGTTCAATTATATAAAAAAGCTAAAATGTTGTTTAGAATACTTGAACCAGCTCTCTTTAGGTACGAGTCCTAATATAGCAACAGTAATAAAATTAAGTGTAAATATACTGCTAAATTAAGAAGGGGAACATGTCTGTGCTTGCAAACCCATGTTCAAGAACTGATAAATCTGTCTCTACGCATATTATATGTCTGTTTCTTATTAATGGTTTTCAAAAGTGTGTCCCACCCATACTGAGAAAAAGCAAACTAAATTTGAACCACCTTTGATGAATCTCTAAGCAAATGATGTCTCGGCTACACTAGACAAAGAACATATATTTTTGATATAATAATCAAATATACATACCAGCATCGTTAAAATAGATTATTAAAAAAATATATTTTTCTAATACAAAAGATAAACAATTGTTGTGAAAGGGGCACTGTCACCGACACACAGCCGTTAGTATTGTTCAATGTATTAATTACAACTAACTAGCTTGTATTTTATCACTTTTCAATGAATGTCATTATTCTTGATATATCTACATGTATTTAGGTACTTTAAACAAATCCTAGGACTAACTCCTCAAACATAAAATACAACAGACATTATTCGATTTTTCTTAAAATATCGCAGTTATAAATAATAAACAAAAATGTATATATAACTATTCTTCATTATCTGCCCTCATACACTTTTGGTAACCAGATTTAAAGACAATTTATTCTTAATATCTGGAGTGAACAGCTGGTGTTACACGATAACCATAAAGACTTTATTTTCCAGGAATACTACAGTAGTTGTGTCTCCTCTCTTTTACATTTCAGTAATAAGTCCCCCATGCGTCAAAGTCTCCCTGTCGACCAAAGAGTGTGCAGCAAGTTAATACCACCCTCATCGCCTATGGAATAGGATGAGTGTTAAATAATGAATATATTATCTATGGAAGGCACTGTGCAGAGACCCTTGCTCCTTCCCCCAAATTCCTATGCTGTGGAATGAGAGGCTTTAAAAACATAATAGGTGAATATGGTTCCTCACGGGTAGATGCCTTTTCGGTTCCAGGAGAATGGACAGTAAAAATCACTATATCATTGGTTCCCAAAAGATGCATACTGTAAAGAAAATGATGTTACTGTTTAAGGCTAATCCAGCCTTTTATTCTTTGCCCAGGAAAAGAAGGTCCTTTCAAAATAAATGTAAGAAAAAAAACTAAAGCAGACTTAAAATAAAACAAAAACTAATGAAAAAAAAAAAATTCAAAAATGTTACTCACTCCCTCTTGAAGGAGATAGTTACCAGAGTTAGCTCTTCATAATGCATAGTAAAGCTTTCCCTTCCTTCTCCTTTTCCCTTTTTGTAATCCAAAAATCAAATAAAAAAAATCATGGAAACAGAGAAGAGAATATCTAAAAGTGGACCATTTAACGTTAATACCAGTATATAAAAGATTTTTGGTTTTAAAACTAGTACAAAAATTTACCATAGGTAGTTAAATATATAGGTATATTTCATAAACACAAACTTATCCAAGAAAAGGGTGGGGAAGATGTAAAATCAAACTCAACTACATAAACAATCCTAAAAATGTTACAAACGGCACATCAGGGAGGTTAGAGTTTTAATACAACATTTTCTTGAATTATGAAAAAATATTGGAAGTTAAAACTGAAGCAGACCTCATTTTCAACTCAACCACATAAAATAATTACATAAAGAAGCCAAGAGAGTGTAGAGTGTCCTACTGTTTTAAAGAGGTAGCTGTTTTCTTCACCTTTCGTGGTGTTGTGTGGTCAGAGTCATGTGGAACAAATCAGTTGAGCCATGCCTTACTCTGAGAATTTTGTAAAAAAAAAAGAAAAAAAAAAAAAGAAAAGATCAGAGTATGGAAATGTTGTAGCATATGTCAAACACATTGAAAAACTCCAAAATGTTGAGGTCTCATTCCAATAGGCATTTTGTGTACACTTACACATTGAATTACTGTAACTTCTCATCCTGTTTGGTCTATTTTAAACCATAGTCTTGTGTGTCAGCAGCTGTATAATTATGGGAGGCCTAAAAAAATAAAACGGTAAAAAAAAAAAATTCAGTGGGCAGAGGGTGGAGCTGTTAACTAGTTTTATTGCAAACTTAAACTAACTTAATATGTTGTCACAGCGTTTATCTCTAACTGGCAGAGTTTTGAAGTTGATGTGTTTCACCGCATTTGGGTTCATTCACTAAGAATAATCTTTAGATTATTTCATTATTTGATTGATATCACATGTAAGAACAGTTCTGCTTTTCTTTTTTTAATCCGGTGCAAAGCATCAGCTATTTATGTTAACACTATTGAAGTGGGACTTATGTGTCATCAGACACTCTCAAATTCAGAAGATTGTGGTAAATGAGGGGTCTGTGCCATCTATAGGGTACAAATGCAACACAGTGTGACCTTTCTTAATCCCTTTTGGTACTTAAATGGTCGGTAGCCCACATGTTTCTAGATATGTAAAAAAACACCATTAGGACCACTTAGGGCTATAGCAGTACAGAGCTGTGCAGGGCAGTCCAAGGATCCATCCTTGCCTAGGTCCAAGGATGAAATACTACCCACTCCACCAAAACCATGCCTACCGAAACCACACCCACATCCATTATGCTACATCACTTTCTCAGCCCATATTGATCACCTTTACAAAAGGTTCAGAGGAACGGTGCAGAGGCTAACCCCAATGGCTCTGCCCTTCTGTGGCAGTGCACAGGAGGCCAAGTTCACAGAGAAGCGAAAAAACACAGAAGAAAGGAGACAGAAGCAAGAGGCAAGAATAATGCAGATAGATTTGCGGAGAAAGAGTGGTGCAGACAGAACATGACTTGAGGTGTCAAATTGTCCCCCCTGTAAGGTCCAGCTCTTGAGTTGTGGTTGCTTAAATTAGACGCTCACCTGCAGATTATTATTCATTTAAATCTAAGAAGTTTCTTGCCATGTGAGCATGGTTTGCTGCTAGACTAGACTCCTCAGTGTGCCTTTAATAACAGAACCATTGAATGTTTTAAGTAAACTAGAAGAATGGTCGAAAGTGTGGCAGCTGCAGTTTAATATTGATAAATGCAAAATAATGCACTTTGGGTGTAAATATCTCAAGGCAGAAAATAGCATTAGGGACACTGTTCTGTCAGTGACTATGGAAGAGAGGGACTTGGGAGTAATTATTTGTGATTATTTAAAGGTAACCAGACAATGCAATAAAGCATCAGTATAAGAAGAAGGAGGTGGTGACACTTTACAGATCTCTGGTCAGACCTTACCATTGTGTACAAAGCGCCTACCCAGAATCCCTTGTGGTTGTGGCAGCACCATGAGATTTCTGAGAGAAAAACAAGCCTTCTGGCTTGTCTGGTGTCTGTAGACGAGTGTTTAATAATACTTCTACTACCCCAACAACATGCAAGAGAGAAAGATTACAACAAGAGGTCATAATCTTGAACTAGAGTTAGATGTAATGTAAGTAAGTTTTACATTACTGAGAGGGTGATAGAAAAATGGAACAGCCTCCAAGCAGAGGTGGTATAGGCTAATACATTAAGGGAATTTAAACATGCATGACATTAAGTATGAAGCAATCCTGACATGACCAAGGACTGATTAAGGTCTGAGTCCTTATATAAAGAAAAATGGACAGACTGGATGGGCCAAATGGTTCCTTTCTGCTATCAGACTCTATGTTTCTATCTCCTGAAATGAGAGGAAAAAACCATAGTTTAATAAGCCAAAGTGCCAAACCCTAATCCTTTCCTGCCTGTGACCGTGACCCGTTCTGTGTCTTGGGCCTTTTTCATTTCATTCAGTTATTTTTAAACCAAATGCTAACTACAATAATTGCACTATAACTTGTACTGGAAATATTTAAATAGCGGTGTTGGTTCACACTTACTAGAGAATGCTTCCGCTGACACAATGTTTAAAAAAGATGAGTCCTTGGGTTCAATCAAGTTGTATCTGAAGAGTCCAGTGGTAGTTGTTTAGAATAGCTGTGACAACAGGCTATTATATTTTGGCCAACTAACCCGTAATCCACAATATACAAGGAAAAACTATACCTTTGTGTAGAAAGTCTCTCAAGGTTCGAGTGATAATTTAGTGATTTAGGTGTTCCCTCATACCCTTCAAAAGAAGCCACCGTTTATTCAAAAGTAACCATGAAATGATATTGCATTATATTTTCTGTAACGCCCTTGGGAACAAAATCTTGCTTTTTGTGCAGCCCTAGCAAATCTCACTTTAAATGTTGTGTTTAACTTATTTGGTATATTATAAAACAGAATTCTTAGATGACTTCATCAGACTTGATACACTGTAATAAGAGACCTCTGCGGTCCTGTAAGGTCATTATTATTGTTTTATTTTTTTTTATATAGGGCCAACAATTTACGAAGTGCTTTTCACAATACCTATATTCAAGGCGTATGACAAAACTAGAATGACAAAACTAGAATTGACGGACTAAGACAAACCGATAAAAAAGGTTAAGAGTGCTCTGCTTACAAGGTCACAATCTATGCAGCTTTTTTATGTTAGCCTCATAAAAGACACTTTAAGATTTGCTCTTGAGTTAATACGGCTATATCCATTTTTCATACCACACGAGGGGTTTGACACAATACAGTTTCAATGAATCCCTGTAAGGACTCAAAGATTCAAGTAATGTATGGAATGAATTGTACTACTGCAGAGGAGAATGTGTTCTATGGAAGAACAGAAAAGAGCTAATTTGAGTATGTTCGAGCAAATTTACTTACATATAATATTGTGGATAATACTGTGCTTCCTTCAGTGATCCCTTTGTCTCCATAAGAGAAGTGGTGTCACAATCATTGATTTCCTAAAGGCTATCTTTAATTGTACTTGTACCCAGAGGAAGATGGCACCTTCTGGCCTGGTGGCAGCTAACACCAAGTTGCTCCATGGCCCTTTGCCGTCCTCGCACTGGCATACATATTTACACACACTTACACACTTAACATTGCATGAACACCCAGATGTCCCTGTCTCTGTAATGTCTTGTGCAACTTGAAGGCGGTCAGTTAAGTGTTCACTTATACCCTTAGCTCTCCTACCATATGGTTGGGTTCAAGCTACTAGCTCTATCACCATAAACTAACACATGCATATATATATATATATATATATATATATCATATATATGCATATATATTCATATCTGTCTCAAATTTAATATATACTTTAATTTTCATTTTTAAATCTATGGCAAAAATTATTTAACTTCATAATTATCAGGTTTCCTTATTTAATTCCCCAATCATTTCATGATTCAAGTACACCATCTAGACTTAAAGCTATATAGGTGATGTCAAACACACAATTAATCTTTCGACAAAACATTTTAAATAATTATGTTCCAAGCTGGCAAACTCAAACAGCTGTTCATCAAAAGTAGTTATTGAAAGTTTATAACTGATCTCTAAGGGAGTCTGACTATATATTATACTGACAGGTGCCAAGAACAAAAGACAATAGAATATTATTTTAGGAAGTTCCTTCCAAACATATTTTCTTCTGTAGTTCTATAACTAAATACAATCGTATAAATCTAAATATTTCATGGTTTATATGATCTATACATATATTCTGATCAGTTTGCCCTTTGCCATTATTTACATTTAGATGAGGATATTTCTTTAAAGGGACTTATATAGAGTTATTTAACAAGAAAAAAATGTTTGATTTGTAAAGCTACCCCACCGTGATCAAAATGCTGCAATTTATGGTTGGGTGAAATGTTAACGGTTAGGAAAAAAAATAGGTGTCTTTTCCTTGTCTAATTAAGAATTTATTGTTGCATTTGTTACATCCCCTATAGATCTTAATTTATTACCCACCAAAGCTGAAAGTCGCTGTGATCTCTAAAATGAATACTCATTAGATGTTAGAAGCTTTGAATGTTCTAACCATGGCATTCATTTAGAGTTCTGATTTATGTTTTAATTTTAACCTGTGAAATAATCTATGTTGGAAAATATAAATGATTGCCCTTAAATAAATGAGAAAAGCTTAAAGTGTTTTTTTTTTTAACCTCTTGTCACAATTTATCCGTGTTGGTTAACTAAGGCAAATCAGCTTCTGAAATCCCCTTTAACTTGTTTTAATCTTTCTGTCACAGTGATCATTAGGGTTTTCTCCCACACACAGTTTGCAATGTTCAGTATGGCACATCACCTTCCAGGCAGAACTCATCACTGCCTTTTATTCAGAGCCTTTATTAGCGTAACAAGGCAGCTGTGGCTCATTAGGGTTGAGGCACCAGCCAAAATTTCATTTGCAATATTTGCTGTCTGTAATCTCTCTTGTTGCTATTCCTTACCACACTCTACACTATAATGTGCTTGACCTCCCACTTTATGCAGTCACTTAGTGAGATAAAATACTGCTCAACTTTGAATTCCACCATACGAGGAGCTTAAAGACTTAGCAAGTATTCAAATGTCTAAATTAATACTTAATGTTTGTATGTTAACTTTTAATGTATGATACAATACTTTCAATAATCTTAACAACCTGACAAGCAGGAGTATTCATTTTTTGGAGACTTGGATGTTCGGTTTAGCAGTCTCTCTCTCGTTCCGTCTCATTTCTCAACCTCCTTACAGATTGTAAACTAGACTTGGGCACCAGGGGGCTCTTCGTGTTCGTCTTCGTGCTCGTCTTCGGCAAAAAAAAAAACTTCGTATTCCGCGAATATTCGCCTGGTCCTGTCTTCTCTTCGGGCGAATATTCGCGGACATTCTTCGTGTTCGGGTTTTCTTCGTTTTCCCCGGTTAAGGGGTTAAAACCGGGTTAAAGCCGCTCTGGCACCAGGAGTTTAAATGTCCGTATGAGCAACTCTATTGGTCGTCAGCAGGGGGCTCGTCTGCCATTGGTTGATGGCAGACGAGCCCCCTGCTGGCGACCAATAGGGTTGCTCGTTCAGACTGTTAAACTCCTGGTGCCGTAATTGTTCGGCAGATCCCGCTGGCCTCCCTGTTCTATCATTTATTAACTGATAGAACAGGGAGACCAGTGGGATCTGCCGGGTAAGTTTCAGCATTGGGATTTTAAAAGTCTGTACGAGCGACTCTGTTGGTCGCTCGTACAGACTTTTAGGGTCCTGGTGCTGTAACTTACCCGGCACATCCCACTGGTCTCCCTCCCTGTTCAATTAATTAAATGTCCGTACGAGCGAACAATAAAGTTGCTCGTACGGACATTTAACTAATTGAACAGGGAGGGAGACCAGTGGCATCGGCAGGGTAAGTTTCAGCATTGAGGTTTTAAAACCCCAATGCTGCAACTTGCCCTGCAGATGCCACTGGTCTTTAACTAATTGAACAGGGAGGGAGACCAGTGGCATCTGCAGGGTAAGTTGCAGCATTGGGGTTTTAAAACCCCAATGCTGCAACTTACCCGGCACATCCCACTGGTCTCCCTCCTTGTTCAATTAATTAAATGTCCGTACGAGCGAACAATAAAGTCGCTCGTACGGACATTTAACTAATTGAACAGGGAGGGAGATCAGTGGCATCGGCAGGGTAAGTTGCAGCATTGGGGTTTTAAAACCTCAATGCTGCAACTTACCCGGCAGATCCCACTGGTCTGCCTCCCTGTTCAATTAGTTAGGGGTTAACTTTATTTTTTAAAGGGTTAAGGGGCCGTGCAAGTGAGCCTATTGGTCGCTTGCACGGCCCTTTAACCTATGGATTTCCGCTCCTGTTAACCCCTTCAATGCTGTGTTAGATAACGCAGCATCGAAGGGGTTAACGGGAGCGGAAATCCATAGGTTCGCTGGCAGGGGTTACAAAGACCGTGCAAGTGAGCCTATTGGTCACCTCCAGAGGAGGTCCCTGTAGGCGACCAATAAGCTCATTCGCATCATTCATGTGTTAGAAGCAGGGAAAATGGGATTTGAGCGACTTTGGCAAGGGCTGAATTGTGACAGGGTCAGAGCATCTCCAAAACTGCAGCTCTTATTAGGTGTTCCCGGTCTGCAGTGTTCAGTACCTATCAAAAGTCCAAGGAAGGAAAAGCAGTGAACCGGCGACAGGGTCATGGGCGACCAAGGCTCATTGATGCACGTGGTGGTGGGGGGGGGCTGGCCCGTGTGGTCAAATCCAACAGACGAGCTACTACAGCTCAAATTGCTGAAAAAAGTTAATGCTGGTTAATAGAAAGATGTCAGAACACACAGTGCATCGCAGTTTGTTGTGTATGGGGTTGCATAGCCACAGGGTGCCCATGCTGACCCCAGTCCACTGCCGAAAGCGCCTACAATGGGCATGTGAGCAGAAGAACAAGACTATGGAGCAACAGAAGAAAGCGGCCTGGTCTGATGAATCACGTTTTCTTTTACATCACGTGGATGGTCGGGTGCGTTGCTTGCCTGTAGAACATATGGCACCAGGAAGCATCCATGGAGGCCTCACCTCGCAACTTACTGGACTTAAAGGATCTGCTGCTAACGTCTTGGTACCAAATACCACAGCACACCTTCAGAGGACTAGTGGAGTTCATGCCCCTACGGGTCAGGGCTGTTTTAGCCGCAAAAGGGGGACCTACATAATATTAGGCAGGTGGTCATAATGTTATGGCTGATCACTGTGAATGTAACATAATGTATGATCTTATCAGTTTATACAAATTTCATATTACTTAAAGCACAGAGATGTACAAAGCAGTTGGAGGAAAGATAACCTTTGTGAGTCTTGGCCAAAGCACAGTATATGTGATAAGAAAGAGGGCAGGCAGGCTTTATAAGTTTCAACACCATCATATTCCATAGCGTTGTACAAAGGGAAAACAAGACATAACAAGTAGTGCATAACATAATAATTTGGACTTACACAAGTAAAGGTAAAGAGTCATATTTAGCAGATCTTAAAAAATAGAATGAATGCTTTTTGCGTTTATGGATAGATAAGGTAGATCTTATCGTACTTTAATTGTCGAAAAGTCTTTAATTAGTCAATTTTATGAAAAAAAGTCAATGTCCTCTAATATATAGAATGACATCAGTCGTGCATCGGCGGTTTAATATGAAATGTGACAAAGGATAATAGAAGTAGAAGTGTATAATAAATCATGGTTCCTGAAAACTAGACTAAGCTCACTTTTTCATTATTGTTGATTGGAATTTTCAGTTTGAATGCAAGCGATGGGTTTCCAGGCACTCAGATTTCACTGAGCCCACTCTGAACAAAGGGACATTGTTGGAGCATTTATGGCTATGTGTGCAGGGAACTAATGCTTATGTCAGAATAGCTCAGAGGCCAGTCACAGATACTTTCGATCATGCTATCATTTTTAATGTTTTGGATTTTATGGAATTTAACAGCAGCTGAAATCTGTCAAAAGTGTTTAAGTATGTGTGTGCTCATCAGCAAGCGAAAAATAAAAAAAACGCTTGGTAGAATGGGGGGAAGGTAGATAACAGAGCCTGAGAAACTGGAAAAATTTAGGTTTGGCATTAAAAGAAAAATTCTGGAAAGGCATTATGGGCTGTAAAACTCATTAATCATAATGTTTCAGGAGAAAAAAAACATATACATGTCTAGAAATTATTACAACAATAAAAAAAACTCTTTTAGAAAAAATGCCTATATTAATTTAGCTATGTAGAAATGCACTTAATAGCAACTCTTAGTCAAGACAGAGAGTACTTATTGCCTGTATTTTGTGTTATAAGATTTGAAAGTGAACAGAATGGATGAGGCCAGAATGCCATGCATATAACATATGTTATAGGTCTTTAAATAACTACACACACTGTGTTTAGGAGAGATAGCCGGGTGCAAGTTGGGGTAAATAATGTTCATGAGACAGCTAATGTTTGAAATCGGTGTTTTTTTGATTCTTTAAGTATTTCAGTGTCATTATTTTTGACTTTAAAGAAAAGAAAAGAGGAAAATGTGGATGTAGAAGGTAGGTATGTGTGGGGAGGACACCCAACCTTCTCATGTGTTTAGTTGGGCAAAAATTTTAAATTTAAATAAATATCTTAATATAATAACACAACATAAAGTGTGTGTCATTGTTTAATTGATAAATATAAAGGTAGATGACCCTAAATATGATACTATTTGTTATCTGCTGTATATATACACGTAAAAGAAAATTGAACTTCCATAACATATTCAATGGCATTCAAAGCTATATATTAGAAGTATGAGGCACACACTAAAATGAAGCATATCTAAACACGTGCTGTGTTAATATGGATCAGAATTTTTAATGTCATTAGGAATGAAAATAAATAAATTATTTATTTGCCATTTTTTTTTAATGTAAAATTAAATGAAATGTCATAGACTGTTTCTAAACATACTCAAAATCAGATGAACAACAACACATGACATATTACACTGTGTCATGACTTAGTCAAGAAAACTAAAGCCAAAATGGAGAAGCCATGTGTGGTAAACCAAGGACACCCTTACTGCTTCCATAGGAATTAAGGATGCTAATTAGCAGACAGGTGTTGCTAATCAAAGCCCTTGATTAATTGATCATCAGGAAATGTGGCCACCTCTTTAACAAACAAGTAAGGTTTCTTTGGAAGGGATGCCAGAAGAAAGACTCTTCCTTGCAAAGTTGCATCTGAACAAACCACAAGACCTCTTGAACAGTGTCCTTTGGACAGATGAGACCAACTGCAGATGTTTGGTCATAATGCACAGCGCCACATTTGGTAAAAACCAAACACAGCATGTCAACACAAACACCTCATACCAACTGTCAGGCACCATAGTGGAGGGGTGATGATCTGGCCTTGTTTTACAGCCACAGGACCTGGGAACCTTGCAGTCATTGAGTCAACGCTGAACACCTCTGTATACCAAAGTATACCAAAGTCAAATGTGAGGCCATTGGTCTAACAAAAAAAGCTTGGCCAAAGTTGGGTCATGCAACAGGACAATGATACCAAGCGCAGCAGTAAATCTACAATAGAATGCCTGAAAAAGAAAAGAAGCAAGGTGTTGCAACGGCTGTGGGGTCTTAAGAGGGCTGTAAATAAACAAGTGCCAGCAAACCTCAATGAACTGAAGCAACATTGTAAAGAAGAGTGGGCCAAAATGTCTTATCAACTATGTGAGAGACTGATAAAGTCATACAGAAAACGATTACTTCAGGTTATTGCTGCTTAAGGTTCTACAGGCTATTGAATCATAAGGTGTACTTAGCTTTTCAGACATGGCTTCTCCATTTTGGCTTTATTGTTTAATAAATCATCACAAAATGTAACATGTCATGTGTTTTTGTTCATCTGAGGCTATATTTACTTATTTTTACTTAATTATATGATCATTGTTATTATGTCCTGATAGGATATAAAATTAAAAAAGGGTATACTTTCTTTTTCACAGGACTGTATATATATGCAGCTTTTAAGTGTTCACTTCATTTATTGAAGGTAAAACCTACATTACCAATGTGAAAAAGTAATTGTCTCTGAACCTAATGACTGGTTGCGCCAACCTTGGCAGCAACAACTGCAATCATACATCTGCGATAACTGACAATGAGTCTTTGACAGCGCTGTAGAGGAATTTTGTTCCACTCTTCTTGGCAGAATTGTTTTATTTCAGCACATTGGAGGAATTTTGAGCAAGAACTGCCTTTTTAAGGTCATGCCACAGCATCTCAATCAGATTCAAGTCAGGACTTTGACTAGGCCTTTCCAAATTTGGTTTCTTTTAAAGCCATTCAGAAGTGGACTTGCTTGTTGCTTCCATTATGGCAAGCCGTCCAGGTTTTGAAGCACTAAAGCAGCACCAGATCATTACACTCCCACTACCGTGTTTTACTGTTGGTATGATGTCCTTATTTTGAAATGTGTTAGGTTTACACCGGATACAACAGGATCCATCTCTTCAAAAACATTCCACTTTTGACTTATCTTTCTGCAGAATATTACCTCAAAGTATTGGGGACAATCAAGATGTGAGATGTGGCTTTGTGTTCTTTTAGGTCAGCAGTGGTTTTCACCTTGCAGCTCTCCCATTGATGGCATTTTGGCACTCTCTTTCTTATTGTGGAATTATGAACACTGACCTTAACAGAGGCATGTTAGTCTCTGTTTATAGATAATGGTTCTCACATGTTCTTGAATTTCTTCAGATTGTGGCATAATGTGCTGCTTTTGACCTTTTAGCCTACTTCTCTTTGCAAGCCAGGTTCTATTTAATTGATATTTAGATTCAACAAGATAAATTATCTAGTCGTTTGAGAGGATTTTGTAATGTTTGGACAGAAAAGGGATCTGTAGTTTCAAAACGTGGCCTCCCACTCCATGCATTTTAATGCAGTTAAGATGGTGACGATTGAGGACCTGGCTGTATTAAATTCCACAAGGCTTGCAGTGGTCATGCATGGGTGTCTAGTGAAATTGAACCCGATTTTAAATTAAATTTGATAGATTTTTTGATTCAGTAACTATGGGGACAATTACTTTTCACATAGGGCCAGGTAGGGTTGGATAGCTTTTTTTCCCTTTCTATACATGAAATCATAATTTAAAGACCGCATTTTTTATTTACTCTGTTTAATGATTATTGATTATTTGAAACAACAAAAAAAGAAGAAATCGGGAAGGAGGCAAATACTTTCTCATAGCACTGTATATATATAGATATATAAATAAATATATATATACTGATAGGATACAAACAGGAAGTCACCTCCCCCCTTGGGTCAAAGGTGAAATTTAACCTTTAGAACATAATCATCCAATCCAGAAAATGACAAACAACTTCAATAATAATTATAAAGCATAATCCAAATTAAAGAATTCCTACAGTATTCTTATATTCATAATGATCAAAAATAAGCCAACTGATTTCACCATATTTACCCATAAAGAATACAGCAATATGATAAACTTATTGTGGCTATCCTTATATTAAGACATTAAATGTTTCAACTCATAACCCTCAGCAGAGAGAAGAGAGGAAATGTTAATCTCCCCATTGATGTGTATGAAAGATATTCTTTTGTAGAAACCCACAACAATCTGAAAATAAATGTTTAAAATCCCTTTATACCCTGAAGGAGTTTTAATAAGCCTATTACATGCAAAAATTTAGTTAAATCATGACTTATCACTCAGAGGTGATTGTATGGAAAAGGAAACAAATGAAGGAGGGACGGATGGATCAGTGATCTTCTCATAGATAAATTGTAATCATCATTTAATACACTCGGGAAGATCGTGTTTAGACAAAACATCCACTCTGCTTCCTTAATAAAATCGTATCTCTACTTAATCCCTCGTTCTCTAAAGGGACAGGTTTTATCCCCATAAATCTCAAAGAGGAGATATTGTGATCTTTAGTGATTGGTTAGTATAGCTCCCTATTGGCCTCGGGCCCAACACCATAATAACCAGGGCTGCACAGCTCCAGTCTGCGAGGGCCACAAACAGGCCAGGAATTCTGTGTATCCTTGAATGGACACAAGTAGTTTAACCCCTAGGGTTCCTAGCTATATAGCAGATATATAGCAGGCAAACTCGGCTTTTTCATTGATTCTTCATTCAATAGGTTCTTGAATTTCATCTGACTGAAACTTACCTGGGTTGCCACTACATGATGCAAAGTTAACATGGTCACCCCTCCCCCACACACTCTCTGTTCTTCTTCTTTGTCTAGAAAGGAACAACCTCTTTACTGTTTTAAGAAATGGGAACCCAGTTGAATTACAGCTGTCTGTACAACCGTTTGAAATACCAGCAGTTTCTACAATGAAATAAAATGTAGAGACTGGAACATCCGCTTTAAACTGCATTAGAAACAGACCTTACAATTCCTAATTCCTAGGCCCTCCATATAACGCTGGATGTCCTATAAAGAACATAAAAAGCCGAACTTCAATTCATACACAATAAATTTTTACATCATTCTAAGTCCTGTTCATTTCTTTCTGATTACTAACTGGTCAGATGAGTAATATTTTGGTTAATAGATTATTAAAACAATTGACAACATACAAAGGATACAATAATTGCCCATTTTCAAAGGGTAAAACACTTGCATTACGATATTGTTATTACAAGTCAGGTTGTTATAAAATATGTGGTCTAACGCTAGTTAGACCCACGACTGTAGACATTCTTAAGAAGTAGATTCCAACAATGACCTAATTTAAGAAGGAAAATCTACTCTACCCTTCTAAGAACCATTTCTTATTTTTCAAGCAAAATCACATTAATTAAATGTAGTATATGAAAAAATAAAACTTTTCAATTTTTTAGATACCTCCCTACACAACCAAGAGTTAAAAAAATAGTAAATCAATTCAGCTATCAAGTTGCTCTTCAACTGTTGCTAAATGACCACCACCATGATCCGCGGCCGTTCTCAGTGTAATGCTGGCTAGGACCCATGGGAGTTTTAGTTTAACAGCTGTTGGCTACTACTGCTATGAAATATTAGTGACTGATTTAAAGTAATAACAATTATCTGGGCAAGAGTTTGTGGATACCTTGGTATCAGTAATGGAGAAAAACAACAACTATAACACGGCATGTTTATATTACGTGTTAAATGTTTAACCCCTTCACGACCTTTGCCGGTTCAGAACCGTCATGGGGTTAAATCGGCTCAGAAAGCAATCAAAGAAAGAAAAAAAACCTTGGGGAGCAGTTAGATCCCCGGAGCTTTTTTATTAGTTAAAAAAAAAGACGGCAGGTCTTTTAAATATGGCGGCGCCATGCCGCTAAAAGCTTAGTTTAAGAAACGATCAGAGGTCGTTTCTTCCACTCAGTTGGTGTTCTTGAAATGCCTCGATATCGAGCAGTGGCGACTCTAGAAACAATATATAGGGGGGGCACACAAGATATCACATTCAAACTGGGGGGCATTCATAATTTCCAAAAATAATGTGCTATGGAATTATACTTTTGTTATTGGGCTAAAATAATACTTGATCATTCAACATGGGAAGCCTGAAGCCACAATTGAGTGCAACTAATCCTTGAAATAAATATTATAACACAATAAATAACTTTTCCACTAAATGATTTCAGGGCCTTGAACGTTTTGTCCCCTGAAGTCACTACAACTTCAGGAGGGCATTTTATCTCTGGATAAATATAAATTAAATAATTCCTACTGTAAGTTAAGTGCCAGGAACAGATGACCAAACACACACACCAACACAGGCTCTGTCACACCAAAACCCAGACACACACACCAGGACAGGCTCTGTCACACCAACACCCAGACACACACACCAGGACAGGCTCTGCCACACCGACAACCAAAAACACACACACACACACACATCAGGACAGGCTCTGCCACACCCACATCCAAACACACACACACACCAGGACAGGCTCTGACACACTGACACCCAGACACACACACCAACACAGGCTCTGTCACACCAACACTCAGACACACACACCAACACAGGCTCTGTCACACCAACACTCAGACACACACATACCAGGACAGGCTCTGCGACACCGACAACCAAACATACACACACACCAGGACAGGCTCTGCCACACAGACACCCACACACATCAGGACAGGCTCTGCCACACCCACATCCAAACACACACACACACCAGGACAGGCTCTGCCACACAGACACCCACACACATCAGGACAGGCTTTGCCACATCCAAACACACACACACACACCAGGACAGGCTCTGCCACACTGACAACTGAACACACACATCAGGGCAGGCTCTTCCACACCCACATCCAAACACACACACACACACAGACAGGCTCTGACACACTGACACCCAAACACACACCCTAGGACAGGCTCTGCCACACTGACAACTAAACACACACCAGGACAGGCTCTGCCACACCAACACCTATACACACACACCCGAGGACAGGCTCTGCTACACTGATAACCAAAAACACACAAACAGCAGGACACAATCCACGTCACAGACGTCTGAATCAGGATGGATTTTTCACACTGCATTGTCGTTTATACCCCCCTTAGTGTTTTTGCCCCTGCTGCCCATATATATTAATATTAGCCCCAGTTGCCGATAGCAGGTACAGATCAACACATTAACACACAAACCAAGCTTTGCATGGATAGATCAACTGAAATTCACCTGTGATCTCAGCACTGAAGATATATATCAAATAAACAGAATCAGACATACAAATCCTGTATTTGCAGGTATACAGTAGTATATGAAACGTAGCATTGCAAGTATAGATCAAATAAATACATGGAAACAGCATTGCAGGTATTAATCAACTGAATAAGACATACAAACACTGTATTTGCAGGTATACATAAATAATGTATGGAAATATATAGATATGGATCTACAGAATAACGCAAAAACCCAGCTTTGCAGGTAAAGATCAATTGGAATTCACATAAAAACACGTCATTAAAAGGTATATTTAAAACCCCCTAAATTACATGCATAGATCACAGGTTGCGCACCCCAAAGCCGGCCCTGCCGTCCACACTGCCCACACAGCAATCACACTCCTATCATACCCAGGCAACCAGTAAATGCTGGTACCTAGGCATTATGGGACTGTGCTTGCTGTTAGCAATCACACTCCTATCATGCCAGGTCAGCCAGTACATGCTGGTACAGGGTGGCTGTAAGTGATGTGCAGACCCCATACTGCTGGCAGCATCAATACACAAGGGGGGCAGCTAGCTAGGTTTTAGCATGTACTGGCTGACTTGGCATGATAGGAGTGTGATTGCTAACAGCAATCAAAGTCCCATCATGCCTAGGTTCCAGCACTTACACATCCAACCAGTAAATGCTGAAACCTAGGGATGATGGGACTGTGATTGCTGTTAGGAATCACACTCCTATCATGCCAAGTCAGCCAGTACATGCTGGTACAGGATGGCTGTAAGTGATGTGCAGACCCCATACTGCTGGCAGCATCCATAGACAAGGGGGGCAGCTAGCTAGGTTTCAGCATGTACTGGCTGACTTGGCATGATAGGAGTGTGATTGCTAACAGCAATCACAGTCCCATCATGCCTAGGTTCCAGCACTTACACATCCATGCTATCACACACTTCATTCACAGATTCATTCCCTCAATCATACATTCTCATTCAAACTCCCTCCCCACCCCCTTACCTGCACTGCAGCTCCTTGATGCCGCTCACAGACTTCAGCAGAGGGCGCGGCCTCCCTCTGCGTTCTCTGGTAAAGCACAGAGGAAGCGGGACTGGAGCAGAGTCATGTGATGTCACGTGAACTCTGCTAGGTTCCGCTTCCTCTTTGCAGTACAGAAGACCCTCCCACAGGTAAGTAGCCGGGCTCGAGGTGCGACCCGCGTAAGATCGGTTGCCTTGGCTGCCGATCTTACTCGGGCCGCACCCTCTCTCTCCTCCGCGTTTAAAAATAAATTAAAAAAAAGAAAGAAAGACGGGATCCAAATTTAGCAGGGGGGCAACAGGGGGGGCAAAGATTAACCTAGGGGCGACGCCACTGATATCGAGGCATTTCAAGAACACCAACTAAGTGGAAGAAACGACCTCTGATCGTTTCTTAAACGAAGCTTTTAGCGGCATGCCGCCGGTTAACTTACCTTCAAAGATGGCGCTGCCCTTCTCCTGGCAATGGCCTCAGAAGCGATTTCAAATCGCTTTCATCACTAGGGGGTGCTGCTGGATGCCATCAGCATCCAGTGATTGACACCCCAAGCCTTGATTTGCTCAGTCAAAGGCATTGTTTATAACATTTGACCGGTAAAGATCTGCCTCCCTCCATCACTTGCTTTTAGTGAGGGAGAGAGACAGATCGTGAGAAAGCAGGTACACTTTGATAAAATCTTATCAAAAATAAAAATTTACACAAAAGGCTCTTATAAGAGCCCCTCTTTTTTTTTTTAACCCCTTCCTTACTGTTGATCACTGCATAGGCAGTGATATTGCACATCAGCACTTTTTTGCTGTTTGTGCACTTTTATTTTTATCCACATTTTTTTATACTTTATATTTTATATTATTTCATATTATTTTTAGGTACCATTAACCCCTCCTTTGCTGTAGATCAGTCCTTAGGGATTGATCCCATAGCAGCAGCACCTTTTATCCTACTGTTTTTTTTTGTTGTGTTTTTCTGGCTAGTTATTTTATAATGCAGCGCGTGTATACTGCTGAGGAAGCGTATGCATTTTTGGCCTCAGATTCTGAGGCCACTGACACAGCGTCAGATTTAGATTTTGGTCAGTTCACAGATACATCTAGCGATGTATCTGTGGCTGCTGGGTCCGCTGCCACAAGTAGTGGTATTGCACCTGAGGAGTGGGTAGTGCCTAACAGGTATACACCAGCTATCCCTCCTTTTACTGCAATTCCTGGCATCAGTATTGATGTTACAGGATTTACCCCATTGCAGTTTGTGCAGATTTTTTTAGGAGAAGATGTCTTGGGAGACATTGTCTCCCAATCCAACATCTATGCCCAGCAGTGCCGTGCTGCTAGCTACCACTTGTATGTTGACAACTTTTATACAAGCGTCCCTTTGTTCAAGTTGCTGTATTGTTTCGATACAGTAGCTTGCGGTACTATTAGAAAGAACCGCGTGGGTTTCCCACAACGTCTGGCACGAACCCGGCTAGGAAAGGGGGAGACCTCAGCTCTACGTCAAGAGGAGAGAACTGTGGAGGTTTCTGTCCGTGGCAGAGCTGGGGTCACTAGAAAGCCAGTGTGCATCAGGGCCTATAACAAGAACATGGGTGGAGTTGATCTGTCAGATCAACTCCTAGAGCCCTACCTCATTTTGAGGAAGACAAAGGCCTGGTACAAGAAGGTTGCAATTTATCTAATGCAAATTGCAACCTACAATGCTTTTTTGTTGCATGAAAAAGCAAATCCCGGAATGTCTTTTTTGCAATTTCAGCTTCGAGTAATTTCGGATATCTTGTACCAAGATGCACCTGGTCCCTGGGCGGTGATGGAGTCTAGCAGAATTGGGGCTACCCATTTTATTTTTAAAATTCCTCCTACAGAGAAGAAGCAGAATCCCCAAAAGAGATGCAGGGTATGCTACAGCAGGAGGCAAAGAAAGGACACCCCATTCTACTGTCCAGATTGCCCTGGAGAACCTGCACTCTGCCTTGGTAACTGCTTCAAGCTGTACCACACGGCTGCCCATTTTTAAATTGACCTCTGTGTCTTTCCCATGGCATGAGGGAATCGCTTAACGGTGCTAGATCAAATCCCTTCTTGGAGAAAGGCCAAGCTTTCTTCTGCCCCATCTGAAAGTTGGGTACAAACCAAGTTTTGACCGGATGTTGTAAACAGTGAATTACGCATGTCTCAAATGTTACAGTTTAGCCCCCACACAACCTGCCAAACCCATGCATGTGGGGTATCGCTGTACTCAGGAGATGTTGCTGAACACAGATTGGGGTGTTGTTTGCCAGTGACATATACCAGAACCTGTATATTTATAACTAAATTTGTGTGAAAAAAAAATAAAAAAAATTACTATTACAAAGTTTGACAAAGTGTGGTTGTATAATTGGTGCATGGAAAGGGTTAAAATAACAGCATTTGGAATACCCTGGGGTGTCTAGTTTTCAAAAATATATGGTTTGACGGGGTTAAATTGAGTTAACCGGCTTCAAAGATATTCCAAAGAGGAGATGGAGGCAGAATGACCAGATGCTAAAAGTCTGTGTTGAAAACCTGAATTATGCATGCCCCAAAAGTAGCCCTTTACCAGCCAAACAATCTGACAAACCCATGCATGTGGGGTATCGCTGTACTCAGGAGATGTTGCTGAACACATATTGGGGGGTTGTTTGACAGTGACATATACCAGGACCTGTATATTTATAACTAAATTACGATTTGTGTGAAGAAAAAAAAAAAATAATTACTATTACAAAGTTTGACAAAGTGTGGTTGTATAATTGGTGCATGGAAAGGGTTAAAATAACAGCACTTGAAATACCCTGGGGTGTCTTGTTTTCAAAAATATATGGTTTGACGGGGTTAAATTGAGTTAACCGGCTTTAATGATGTTCCAAAGAGGAGATGGAGGCAGACTGACCAGATTTATTAAAAAAGGTTTGAAAATCATAAAACGCTGCTTGTATTTATTGCCCTATAACTCACAAAAAACCGCAAAAAAACATAAAAGCATTGGGTATTTCTAAACTCAGAACAAGTAGTAGAATCTATTTAGCTAGTTTTTTTACTTGCTTTTTTAGGTGAGTAAAAGATTTTTCAAATAAAATCATAAAATGTGTTTTTTTTCAATTTTTCACCAGGTTTTTTTAATTTTTTTTATAGTAAATAAGATGATACGATCAAAATAATGGTATCTGAAGAAAGCCCATCTTGTCCTGAAAAAAACAATATATAACTTGTGTGGGTACACTAAATGGGTGAGGAGAAAATTACAGCTGAACACAAGCACCGCAAAAGTGTCAAAACAGCCTCGGTCCCACAGGGTACAAAACGAAAAAATGAGCCCGGTCCTTAAGGGGTTAAAAAAAAAAAGAACCCCAAGCTTCTGTATCTGGTCTTTTCTAAAAAATAATCATGATTTATTTGATTTGTCTCCCACAGTTTTTCAAAACAGTCTCCCTGCCTGAAACCACGTGGAGATTAAGTAATCCGCACAACAATCTTTGATCTACCAAACTCAACAAACAGGTCACCTTTCTGTTCGACATTCGTGAAACGGGTTTCATTCTGTACGTTTTCTGATACAAAACAGTCCCATTGGTCTAGTGAAATATATTAGGTTTGATGTATTTGGCTTTATAAGCTTTTTATATTTGCCAACGCTACATTGTCTGAAGTCTCAAATTGAAAATTATAATGTTATTTGAGATGAAGTATAGAGTCTTTTGTGGGATCTAAGCAGGACACATGATGTAATCTTAACTCACTTTGCAGGTGTGATACTAAATTCTGCCAGTACCGGCACCTGGTTTCAATGTTCAATTTGGCTTGGGTTCAGTAAACCCTACTGTACTACTACTGAAGAAAACTAAAAATAAAATAAGATTAAAATTATGTTCAGAAACTCCTTAGGAGCTTAAAACATTAGCAAAAACTATACCAATTTCTCCATTAATGTTTACGGTGTGTACTTTTGCCATAAAGCTTGGGGCCACTTGTAACTTTGTTTAAACGCTATTTTTCTTGTAATGAATAACAGAAAATAGCAGGTGTAAACTGCAGCCCTCTGACACTGTGATGTATAATGTTTTTCATGGGTATATCGAACACAAATTCAATATTCCATACTTCTGAGGCCAAAGCATGAGAACTCGTGTGCAGTTACTTAGATAGATCGCAAGTTGTCCTGTAGTTTGACGTTTTTCCGTTTCTCAATCAACATAATAAATGCAAACAAAATATGCTTGGAATAATGAATTTCAGGTTCCCACCTGATATAATAAAAATATTTTTCTTTAAAATATGCATCATGCAGGGCAGCAGTGGATTTAATGTTTTCTAACAGTATTCATTTGCTAAGTGTACTCCAAATCCTATGTAAACTTTCGTCAACCTCAGACAAAGGTCTTCCTTTGGACTCTATAGCACTACCACATAGCTGCTATCAGTCCTAAATTTACTTGTCTTGGCAAAAGTCTTACTATTAGAACTACTTATTTTGCTTCCTTTTTTCCTCTGTGATGTCACATCCCCTCTTTTAATATTTGTGTAATATGTTGTGACATCACAGGAGGACAGAGCCACACATGTGATGCCACGTGCACACCTGTGTTGATATGTTTCCTTTGGCACAATGTTGTTGAATTCCGATTTCAGGAGTATATAAAACAACAACACAAAATTGGTGGATACATTTATGGAATTTTTGTGTTGAAAGAAAGGACTTATTATTATTATTATTATTATTATTATTATTATTATTCAACATCGCTATTATAAAATGCATGTAGCAAAAATTGTGACCTGGAACCTCAAATTATTTTTATAACAAATCTGGTCATTCTTATCCAGTCTCAAGGGCATGATGAGAGATGTAGTCCAACATCTTAAGGATCGCAGGTTGATTCACACTCGTTTACAGCATTTAGTGTACTAATGTAAGACCTTTGTGGGCTATATATCAAGCTTCAGAAAAGTATGTCTAGACACAAAGAATAAAATACATTTTATATTTCTGTCTGCTCCATCTGGAAGAATCTCGTTATTCCTACATCTTACGTTTGACAGCGATCACAAGTAAAATGAATTTGTGCCAAATAGGCCTCGGTTGGGATCTTGACCTCCTGTAAAAGGAAAAAGTAGCAGATCCAGAATATTTCATTTCAACAGCTTCAACTTGGTATGTTTTATTTAATGATGCATACAATGGAGAAGGGTGCAGCTATAAATTAAATTAATGGCCTACAGACATACTTCACAAGAAAAATGTCATTGTAGTTTGACTACTGGGAAAATAATGTCAAAGTGCAAATATGGTATAGTCTTACAAGCATCCAGTAATTTCCATTACTCCTGAAGATGGATATTTAAGTCTTTTTTGTTATTTTACTTATTCCCACCTAATCTTCTACCAGTCATCTGAAAGGGTCTTCTCTATAAAATAACATTAATCATGGTAAAGTGCACCTATGGGGACATAGATGTGCATACCCAAGCTTGTGGATGTTATGGGTGGCTATGGGGCATTTATAGAAATGTCCATCTCTAAGCCAGTTGCTGGCTACAGCTATTATTTACAATAAAAATATAAATATAATAACGGCAGTCACTTGTTAGGCCACCAAATGCTGAATGTTTGATTAATAAGCAGGTAAAGCTCAATATAAAAGAAACAGTGGTCAGGTGTTCTTACAAACAACAAGATGCTAAATTTAGATCAACCCGGTTTTACCAAGGCTTATAAATCTGGCATATTTCGCAAACTACCGTATATTCCGGCGTATAAGACGACTGGGCGTATAAGACGACCCCTCTACCCAGTATACAACAACCAGCCAATCACGGCAAGCGGTGTACCTTACTTGTGATTGGCTGGTTGTAATATACAGACATATAAGTACATACACTCCCCTTACACACACACACACACACACACATATATATATATATCTACACATACTAACATACGCCTGTCCATACACACACTGCCCTTACCACACACCCCTGCCTTTACACACACACACATATATATATATATATATATATATATATATACACACACACCAGCCTACAAACACACAAATACCTACACTGCTCTTACACACACCTGACCATACACATACACTGACCATCTCACATCAACATATATACACATACACTGCACTCACACCCCTTTCTCCCCATCTCTTACCTTTCTCATCTTCTTTCTTCCATCCAGTTGTGGGAGCGCGAGGTCTGTCATTTCTTCTACTGCTCCCTCATCACTACGCGCCGGCAATTGATGCCGAGCACCGGGACATGACGTCATCCCCGCGCTCTGCATCAGTAGCCGGCGCGTAGTGATTAGGGAGCACGGAAGCTGAGGTCTGAAGTGCCAGACCTCGAGCTCCCTAATGTTGGGCTAGTTAGAGGGAGGTCATGATCTCCCCAACCAGCCCTGCTGATCAGGGCTAGTTGGGGAGATCACGAGCTTGCACTTACCTCGGCGTGGCCCTGAAGACCGGCCCAGGGGAGGCAGCTTCTCCACTCGCCCCTCCCCTAGAGATTCGTGGCTTCTTGGGGGAACTCCGGTTCGGTAAGTAAGTATACCCGGCATATAAGACGACCCCAGACTTTTGAGAAGATTTTCTCAGGTTAAAAAGTCGTCTTATACGCCGGAATATACGCTATGTCGATATTTGGGCAGTAACGTTTCAAAACCCTGACTCTATAGGTTAACTTATTTTTAGTGGGGTGGCGATGACATAATTGGGCAGAGTTCGAACTCCAGGAAAAAAACTGCACGTGAGGTAAGGGATGATGGTGGGAGGGAGTATTTATGAATGAACAAATATATGTTTATTAGTTAGAATTAAAGTGTATGTGTACGTGCATTTGTGTGGTATGGTGTATGTGTAAGTGTTTATGTGTATGTGTGAGCATGTATGTGTGTGTGTACGCGTGTATGTGTGAGCATGTATGTGTGTACGCATGTATGTGTATATGAGCATGTAGGTGTATGTGCTGTAAGAAGTGCTACAGAAATTTTTGGTGGTAACCTAAAGGAAACACACAGAGACGATCAATAAATAATCTAATTCTGCTGACCTGTTCTTACTTAATATCTTAATGTCCAGCTGGGAAGCGGAAGGTGCTGATATCGCATTTTGGATGATGCAAATTTGCTATATAAACAAAAAGATATTAACGATAAGGGTGCGTAAAGGGTGCGAACAAAATAATAGTTATATAATTATTTGAAACACAAGTATTTTAGTGCAGCAATGAGCAATAGCATTATCCCTTCCTATAGGTAGCCGGACAGACGTACAGATCATTTAAAAAACCCTTCATTACAGTTGGCATGCACAAGATACACATTATTATACCCATAAACACATTGTATTTTAATAATGGTGTACCATATAAAGTTTCATTCCATTTCTTCCTTGATTATCTTTATTGCCTGATGCTTAGCATGCTCATATAGAGATATGTATATAAATAGAAGCTGTTCTATGACCTCACTGTTATTTCTGTATGTTTTCATGTTCTCTTGAGGCTAATTCCATCCATCCATTAGGTCAATGCTTCCTGCTACACCATTTCATTATCTAAAGCTTCCTTCACTTACCTGCCTATTTGACACTTGGAAATTATTCATGAAACCTTCTGGCTTACCATTAGAAGGGGTCAAGTCAGGTTTTATCATAATGCAACTATGCCATAATAAAAATGATTATCCTTTATTTTCCTCCATACATTTTGCATAAGGAACTAAATATTCAGTTTATAATACAGGACTATCTTTTATAATGAATACATTTAGTGGGTAGTTTATCCCAATGGAAGACTGACAATTTGGCACATACGCTGGACAAACTGCAGGAAGCAGGTTGGCTAAAAAGTTACTAATTGGGATCCAGTTTTTTTTATTAAGTAGCTCCTACCCCCTGTAAAGTTGTGCCCACCTCAGCTCTAACATGTACCAGGAGGTAATGGCATTGCAGACCACCGAGGTATAGCACAGCCTCTTCTAGCCAGACTAGATGAGCCGAATGAATCTTCTCTGCTGTCACACTCTACATTTCAATGTTTCTATTGGTTTAAACCATACCTTTGGAGGGATGATTTACAAAGAATACAGCTTTGTCAATTTTAGCACCATCGGCCCAATCAAATAACACTTACCACTAAATCTTGTCCTAGAAATTTAATTTCAAAAGAAGGTTTTATTACCTACTGCAGTTTTTCAGTACAAAGAGATGCATAAAACTCACTTTAATCCCATTAATGTATGAAGCATTACACCGTACAGGCTTTACTGTTTTGTTGAAAGATAATATTGGTGAAATAAGTTGATTTTAGTAGAAATCTTTAGATCCTAGATTTTAAGGGGTTTGTAATTGACATAGGAAACAATTCTCACTCAATCTAATAGGTCTTCTCTTCCAGCTACATCTACATTTAAAAATAACAAGAGGGACCCACGCCAGAACTATCTCCAGTGGAAGGAGCCAAGATAGGTACAGTTCTCTCTTTTCCAACAATCTCATGTGTCTCTTCTCACTATAATTAGATTTTGTGGTGGTAGGGTCCTCACCCAGCAACCAGGAGACCATTTATAATATCAGTTATATTCCTATCCAGTGGAAGCAAAAACACGGCTGGTATTTTTGAACCCTAACTAGAAGTACAGATCTTCTTACTCATTCCATCTGTATAAAAATGAGAATAGCACAGGTGGTACAGATGCTTGGGACTAAGGTCCTCTTACTTATGTTATCATCTACTATTGTGCATTGGATAGTATTTAAATACCTTCCCTATCTTTCCATTATGTCATGGGCTGCCAAATTCTTTATATAAAGCATCATATGTATCAAAAATCATAAAAGTCACATGGAATATAATCACATAGAAAATGTTTAAAAAAGCACTTGGTGAACCTGATTTAACTCAACCTGCTATGATTAAGGAAGTAGTTAAACTTATGATGTCCTTCCAGTATCCAGTTTCTTGAACACTCTTGGAGAAAGAGCCACAGCTGGCAGCAACTAACATCCCAGAGTGACAGAGTGTCTTAAGAACAATGACAAACATTAGTGTTGCCTTTTTTGTGTATACCTTTGATTGTATGCATTCCATAATGAAATCTTAAGGAACTGGCTCTAAGCATTTGAAGAGCTCTATGAGCTAATCAGCAGCTGGACAGCTCCTCTGTTAAAATTGCTTTATAATTTATCTTGTTTGGTCACTTCCTGTTAATACACCTTTTTTATCAATAGTAATAATTGATTTTCAAAATAATATTTATCATACTGCACAAAAGGCAGAACCCAACATACAAGTACTTTGAGAAACTGGAATTCAGACATACTGAAACAAAACTGTATGTGGGTCCTACTCCAAACAACTTATTGAGCAGAACAACCACCAAACCGCACCTTTCTGTCTCCTATTATACACAACAAATTATTTTCAATGTGGATACGTCATAATATATCTTGTTCTGTCTGCCTACTTTAAATTGTAATTATTTTTGTAATTTTTTCTTAACTTTACCTTCTCTGAATGGTCACTAGAACGCTGCCTTTTTCTGATACAGTTTAAGATACATCTTAGTGTCTGGACCAAATGTTGATCCTATTTCTTTTATCTTTTTTTTAAATGAACCTCCTCTTTTAGTGTAAGTATAGTTATTACACTTTCCAATTCTATGAAAATTGCTCAAAATAGCAAGTATCGCTTCAGAATCCACTGAGGATTAAATCAGTTTCAAGACTCTATTGACTATCCAACTGAAATCATGTTACTCAATATTAAATGTATACACTTAGCGATTATTCTGACTATTTTAAAGAAAAATCATTGATGGGCAACTTTCAAGATGTTAACTTCTGGAATTGAAATGCTACGTTGTCATTGTGGTTTCTGCTTAACAATTTAATCATTAGGTTATTGGTCATTGATTTTAGGGCGATGCTCTGTATAGGCAGTAGGAAATAAAAAAAATTACGTTTGTTAATTAAACACAATTTAGCTGAGCTGAAAACTGGTGATAATTTATGTAAGTGGCTCATGAGTTATCAAATGAAGACAATGATGACAAAATGAATACAATTAATTGTATGCACCCAGTGGGTAATGCGATTAAGGCATGGAGCAAAAACATTTGTTATATATATATATAGAATGAAAAGGGATTCATTGTTTCAATCGTTCTAAGAAATCGGAACCAGGCTGGGGTAAAAAGTGGGCCCTGATATGTTCAGCCACAGCTATGCATTAAATCACCTATTATGTTGCATGAGCCGCAGCAAAGGTAGGTCATCTGGAATGGCCCATTGGGCATTTTTCTGGTTTGCCACATGGCCAGTCCAGTCATGTATGGATTCAAAACTTTTTGCTTTATCTTCTTAATGTTTTTAGATGTATTATTGTCTGGTCTTGAACACCAAAATAGAAGGCATTATAAGAAATGGGATGTTTCATTTTGTGTGAAGAAATTATGTGATTTGCAAATAAGTTTAACTTTCATTGGTTGGTGGTCTTCTCGGAAATAAAATACTTGATACTTGATAAACAGTATAACTATAGTTAGTCATAGAGAATGGACAGTTCAAGCATTGTGCATTGATAGCTATTTTGGTTGAGAAATCATTTCTAGAAGAAGATGAAAGGTTCTGGCATGACCAGGAAACAACCACAATTCCCAGAACCCAAACAGTTACTTCTCTACTTTAGTTTTCTTTGGAAAGAGCAAGGGTTTTATTTAGTGGGGGGGAGCGACAGTATTCTCCTATATTTTCAATTCTGATTCTAAAAATGCCACAAATCATGCATATGCTCGGTGACATCAACAACTGCAAATAGGTAAAACCAAAGGAAAATGTCTGCCGGTTTATCACTTTGCCCCAGAACGTCACCATTTAACAATTAATACATTATGGTATTAGTAGATGTTTATACAGTGGGTGAAATGAGACATGCGTGGGATAAGTATAAACCTACCCTGAATATAAGATATGGGACTGAATATGTTGAAAACAGTAGGCAGATTACATGGGCCAAAAGGTTCTCATCAGATGTCAAATTCCATGTTTCTATATTGTGAAAGTAGAAAAATAACATGCTGATATTTTATTATGTATTATTATTTATGTAATTAGTATAATTAATTTATGTAATTATGTAAATACCTAATCTAGAAAAGCAATGCTTATGGTAACCAATTGGGTCCTGCCTTATTTTCGTGCAGCAATTATTACATTTCTCCAGTAATTAAAAGTGTTATTATTTATTGATCTATATAACACCATCATATTCCATATGTGATGTACAATAAATATATTAAAAAAAAACAAAAAAACCCCCCATGTTTTCGAAGGAAACTTTTCAGTGTTTTTATTTCGTTGATGTAGTACAGCCAACATTAGAGATGGGCAAAATCATGCAAAACCGCTACTTCCCAATTTCCCGTTTCCATATAAAAAGGAGAACATTTTTATAGTAAAAGTGCAAAAGTATATGCAAAGTGAAAAGGAGTCCTATCTGCCTATAGAGGGAACCTGAGCAAAGGCGCATCTACAGCTTTACATATGACCACAAAACGATGGTTTGGTTTGCTAGCCCTTACCCATCCTATAGCTGGTTTTCTGGATATCAGTGGTTGATATTCATTAAGAAATTTAGTCTATATCTATCCATAAATGCTTAGTTTCATTTATAGGGTATTTTGGGGTTCACCATGTTACCGGGGCCGTTAAAACATCTTGTCTGGAGGGAAACTTTTTAAACGCACAATTTTTGTTCAAATCAGTAAAGAAAAGGAAAAGTCTTCAGCTTTGATACATTTCAACCATCTAATAGAAACCTAAAATAAAAAAAATCATCTAGCCGCATCATGATAACATAATTGTTTTTATTTTTGAAGAATAGATTTCATTAAAAAAAATAATAAGGGAAAGGGAAAGACATCAATAATTATATAGAAACCTATTTTTATAATGATACATTTTGTATAATAATGGAGAACTTGCCAAATTCCAATACATTGTCGTTAGCAAACTGACCCGGTGTAATACCCTGATGTGGGTACACTGAACACAAAAGGGGTTTATTCACTAAATGAAGAGTTGGAAAGAGAATTGAGGTTTCAACAGCTCCTCCTTCGCTATTTATTATGAAGGGCCAACACGGCCAGGTTTCTCCAACAAGAAAGGCATAGCTGGCCCTGTATAATGTATAATTCAGTGGGTGAGGAGACTGATAAAATCTCACTGATTTGAGCTGAAACACAACTCTACTGCAAACTCTCCTGACAACTTTCCCTTTAGTGAATAGATCCCAAAGACATAATTAAGTCATAATCTTACATCACTCCCCACCCAGAAAATGCATGGGCACTATGATTTCTAAAACAAGACCAAAGACTAATTTCCACATCTGGAAAAATGGGAAGAAATTGCACTGTCCAATTAATATTAGGGTCTCGATTAACTTAAAAGTGCTGAAACCGAAGGGAGGTTTTACTGTAGACTCACTTTCCAGTAAAACAAAAAGTCTAAAGATAATTTTTTCCATAAGTTACACACTGAGAGTTCAGCAGTGACTTTTACTTTCATGTGGCTTCTGTTTGATCTGCTTTATCCCACATCTTACTTTCAATAAAATTGTGCATGTCTATTTAATAATAAATGTCAGAATCAATTTTGTTTTAGGTTTAGTTTATTCTCTGTCATGCTTTGTTTTCTGACAACAGTACCAATGTTTAAAACTTACAAACTTGTAAATCTGCTGATCTGCAAAAGCCGCTGTTTTATAAAATGCATTACCTTGCTAAAATGTTCCAGATAATTAAATATAATATTTAAATGTGATTTTGTGTCCTTGGCTTGTTGAAGGTAATAATGCATCGCTACTGTCCACATTACTCAGTAGTTCTTTAGTCTGCATCTTCTTCTTAATTCATGGTCCAAGTTTGACTTATTGCATTGTATCGTGTACAACCGAACTTGGAAGCTGCAGCGTGCCAGGATCCCACAGGTCAGCATCGGTACCCTATGGAAAGTCGGCCCAGGACAAGGGATGACGAGGGACTGGTCATCCCCCGTCCTGGGACAACTCTCCATAGGAGAGCATGCAGGAGGAGGGCATCTAGGGCACTAGAAAAACCTACAAAGCATTTAAGTATTACCATTATATTCATATTATTATCCATTGTTTTATATAGTGCCATCAAATTCCGTAGCACTATACAATTCTCGGTTTTCATCTAACTTCTTAATGTTCAATTCATTTTAGACACAGGCATGGCTTCACTTTTCTTATTTATCACTCCTTTTAACTTAATTTTATAACTTTCTCCTCCTTTCTTCTTGTATTTTATCTTCATGATTCCTCATATCCTCCTTATATCCATTCCCTTTTTGCATTTTATTTTATGACCCTTACCATTTCTGTAGTTTCCACCGACCCGCAATGTGACTTGCAAATTCTGCGCCAACTGCTTATCCACCTTTACCAATCAGTTCCCATAATGCACCCCTAAAATCACGTGATGTTCCTCCAAAACTAACTCAACCTCCCTTAAATTGAATTTCCACCAACTGAGATTGATGACATTGCTGCCACAAGTGTTGTTGGGCATGCTAACAATGACCGTGTCTAATTAACCTTGACTGCATCTGATCAAACCTTTGCTACACACCTCCTGTAGAATCAAATTCTGATGGTCTGTCAGGACCCTGGTAAGCAGGTCAGGTAGGAGCCCAGTAGCAGGGGATACAAGGGGTTCTGTTTGCACCCCACGATGCATGACGGTATGTGATGTGGTACGGACAGGCGAAATAACACACGGCACAACAGAATACGAGGAAAGGTACTGTATTGATGAAGGATATCACCAGCAAGAAAAGGCAGTAGTCTCTAGGCAGGATGCCCACTGGCAGGGCTGACGGGTACGGAGGCCCACTGGGTGGGCTGACGGCAGGAAGCCCACTGGCAGGGCTGACTGGTACGGAGGCCCACTGGGTGGGCTGACGGCAGGAAGCCCACTGGCAGGGCTGACGGGTACGGAGGCCCACTGGGTGGGCTGACGGGTACGGAGGCCCACTGGGTGGGCTGACGGCAGGAAGCCCACTGGCAGGGCTGACGGGTACGGAGGCCCACTGGGTGGGCTGACGGCAGGTAGCTCACGGTACAGGCAGGTAGCTCACGGTACAGGACACGGGTTTAGGTACAAGGCCAAAGCAGAGCGGTCCATGCACTTCAATGCAAAGGCCCTGACTACAGGGCAGGGCAGGTTATTAAAGGCAGGACCCACTCAGGTGATCAGACCCAGCTGACCTGGTAATCTGATCCTGAGCACTGCAGAGAGAGGGAGAGGGTGGCCACTAGTGGTAGCAGCCGGACATAACGGCAAAAGTAATCATACATGGTCCGGGCTAGCAGGGTGGAATCCTGACATGGTCTTAGTGATTTTATTTCCTAAAACTAAGAATTCAATGTGCACCGCAAATAAATGTTAGTTGAAATCCTTATTCTTCATTGTTTTTTATTAGTTGGTTTGGTTTTCTATTGGTTTCCTTCTTAAAGTTCTTTCTTTGGTTAGGATCATTTATCCAGGGCTGTCTTTACCACAGGGCAAAAGGGGCAGCTGCCCAAAGACCAAGCATATTCAGGGTCCCATCCATAACGGCCCCATTCTACACTGGTTTTCTCTCAATCTCCTGTTTGGTGGTAAAAGTTGAGGAGAATAGATTCCACCTGATTTACTCCACTGACATTTCCTTGTTGGAATCTGACCAGAGAATGTTGAGAAATCAACTAATGCAAGCACAGAAAATCAGAAAACATGATCGACACACACAATAACCACAAAAATATACAATAAACATACATTTATATCTGTAACACCAAGATGTACTGACATTTGGTCATCATAGAGTCTGCTTAGAATGAGTTATAGTTACTTGATCACATAAAAACCCTATTGTTTTATAGGGACAACGTACCCTGTTTGTCTGCCCCAATTAATAAACTATTTGTTAACGGGGCCCAACAAAAGAGGTTTTTGCCGGTACCTATTAAAATAAAAGACAGCCCAACCCCTTTCATTTTCGAGGGTTTTAGAACACTCAGCTATGCCACCCTTCTTCATAGTTACGCTTTTTCGCTAAGTTTCTTGTTTTCTGGTGCTCTTGGACAGTATCATGGGAACTAGATGTGCATGCTCATAAATCCTTATGATTCAAAGTATTTTAAGCAACTTTCTTCATTGCTTCAATACAGAACAATCATTTTTCAATGTTATCTAATTATATAAAATATACCTATAAACACGTAAAAGATAATTTATAACGTTTGGACTTGCGTAGACTAAAGAATGTGGCATTTCATTTTGTTGCCATAAAAATTCTTTTGTCTGGATTGTTTCTGCCAGCCTCCAAGCGTCATATTTAATCTTTATCTGTATGTTCATGTTCCAAATGATGAATGAGATAAAACTTAGAAGTGGAATTCTTCTCTAGACAGTGATAATAAATTTTAGCTGTAAGTACATTAATTATAATCTTTATCTAGATCTGTGCTCTCCAACTCTTTCACGGGATGGATCTTTAAGAACTGTTTGCTGGTGGGCTAGAAGCTAATAAAACAATGATTTAGACAAATAAAACCTACAGAGCCACAGAAAACCACCTGTGAAGCTTATGCTGACCAGCGGATTCCGTTTGAACAGCTATTATACTTCTTGTATCGATAACTAAATATGTTAAAAAATCACATTAGTAAAATAATTCTTACAAATATTAAACTGGAGGTTTCAATATGGTATTGTGTCATATTCCGTTGGACAAAAATCAGCTCGCGCATATCGGTAAAAGCTAATTCAAAACTGTTTTTAAAATGCTTAACTTCAGTTTTACTCAATTTTGAAACAATTGTATTATACATACAAGTTATTTATTGAATTTTATTTCCAAATATCAGATAAAAACTGTTGATACATAGTCTGATGTCATCTCTTCACTGGAGGCTTGATATTGTTAATTTAGATGACTTTGGAAATGAATTCATTTCCAAGATAACAGTTTCTGCATTACACAGTAAAAAATGGTTAGTGCCCTAAAAACTGTATTTTCGTCTCTTTCTCTCTCTCTCTTTATGAAACCGCAAATCAGCCTATAAAACAAATAAAAACTGCTATATACTTACCTACTTTATTGGTTTCTACTTATCACCTGGGCTAACTAGGTTGACAATCCAGTTTCGTTTGGGGATAGCAGGGCAAGATCTGCAGTTAAAAACTGCCCGGAGTGGCCATCTGCCACACCGGGCACTGCAGACCTCTCTGTGTGATTAAAGCATGCATCATTTAGCACTTATTTGGCACTCGTGTAATTTGGTGTCCACTGGCCTTAAAGTGCCTTAAATTGCCAGGGGCACTAAGTTGTGCCTAGTGACTTGTCCAGGAAAACCTATGAAAATTAGACTGAAGCTGCTGCTGAGCCTTTCAACATTGAAAATCAGTTCTTATTTATTGTTTTATATGGTGCCATCATATTCCGTAGCGCTGTACAATGGGTTGACATAACAAGTAGTATATAACACAACAATTTGACAATAGGTTCTGTTTTGGTACCTGTTTCCTTTGGTAAAGAGAAAAGCATATTAGGCCAATATACGAGCTCATAAAAGATGCCATCTATAAAGTAAGAATTAAAAATATGCAGATATGGCATTGGGGAATTGAGGAATTATGGATCAATTTCCAACACATGTAAAATTCCACATCCAGGCTTCTTCTATGTGCAAAATTATTAATAAATTAGTGCAGAACAGGCAAAATGTGACACATGAAATGTCAACTGTATTAATTTTGTGTCACCTTTTGGGTAATTAACAGCGTATGTTTCCAACACTAAAAGGCTAGCAGTAACATGTGGAAACATTCCATATTTGTTAATTGCAAAATTTTTACCTTCATCAAATAATATGTACCTTACTGCAGTTGAAAGCTAAATGACATTGCGCAAGATATTTGTGAGGATCTACAATGGCTTTTAAATTGTGAATTTATGGGAGAAATGATGGAGCAGGATGCCAAAAGGTTGTGCCTTGGGGTGCATCAAATGTAATTCCCTCCTGAAAAACAGCAGACTTAACATAATTGGATGTAATTGGCATATATCAAAGCTTAAACAATGATCAAGAACCTTCAGTTAGTCACTACTCGCCCTTCGGAGGTTACCGACACACACAGCGCACAGCATGAAGGTGAGACTGCCAGATGTTTTCACAAACTGGTGGCCATTAGCTTCTGGATGTAAATAGCCCAATAAGCAATTGTCGGCCTTTCAAGTTCATGTTTTCTTTCTTGTTAAATTGGCCTGTATTTGATAAGAAGTCCTTAAACCCAACAGGAAATGAAATATCCTACAATATCCCTGAGTGATTAAAAGTGACCCTCATTGTGTATGCGTATGACACTTTGGAGATAGGTAATAGGGCCTCGACAACGCTATTAACTCTTAGGCAAAACCTACTAAACTCATAATATAATGTGACTGCATTGAGAGTTTGTTTAGTAAAGAAAGAACTAAAATTCAACTTCTTCTATATTGTTGTTTTACATTTTTAGCATGCATTTATCCACTGGCATAATGGAGGCCCCATTGCAGGAAGGTTCCCCAAACACCAGTGCACACGCGCCTTGCATGCTGCTGAGCTGGAGAGCCAAGCTCCCTCAGTTTTAGTGCCAGGATATGATGTCATTTCCCAATGCGCTGACATAGCCAGAGTGTGAGGACTGCCAGGGATCAGAAGAGCTCTCGCTAGTTGCAGTCAACAAAAGTAGAAGGGCGGGGGGTTGGGTGCGTGGGTTGGAATAAATACGTGTGTGTGTGTTTAAGTAAGTATGTTACTGTGTGTTTAAGTAAGTATGTCGGTGTGTGTATGTTTAAGTAAGTATGTTAGTTCATGTTCATAGTGTGTGTAAGTTTGTTAGTATAATACTGCGTGTGCATGTAAACATGTTACTGTGTAAGTATGTTAGTGTGTGTTAGTATGTTACTGTGTGTTTCTGTGTAAGTATATTACTGTGTGTGTATGCATGACACTTTGTGTGTGCAAATGTGTGACAGGAACCACTTTTTCGCTGCCTGAACCATGGCTTTTTCATACCTGTGGTATATAAATCTGCTACCACCAGTGGCCACCCTCCGCCCTCTGGAGCACTCAGAACTCAATTACTAGGATCAGGTGTACCTTATTACCTGAGTTGAGCCCTAGTCAATACATCCAGCTGGGCCTTGTTACCTGGATTACCCTGCCTTTATGAACAGGGTATTGAAGTCTGTGGACCTTTCTGCTATGGCTCTGCACCTGCACCGTTCCTGGTTACCTGCTTTCCTGCTTTGTGTCCTGATCAAGTGGATTCCCTACTTTTGTGCCCTTCCAATTGGGCTCTCTGCCTTTTGTGACCTTCCAAGCGGGCTCTCTGCCTTTTGTGCCCTTCCAAGCGGGCTCTCTGCCTTTTGTGCCCTTCCAAGCGGGCTCTCTGCCTTTCGTGCCCTTCCAAGCGGGGCTCTGTGCCTTTCATGCCCTTCCAAGCGGGGCTCTCTGCCTCTCGTGCCCTTCCAATCGGGCTCTCTGCCTTTCGTGCCCTTCCAAGCGGGCTGTGTGCCTTTCGTGCCCTTCCAAGCGGGCTCTCTGCCTTTCGTGCCCTTCCAAGCGGGCTCTCTGCCTTTCGTGCCCTTCCAAGCGGGCTCTCTGCCTTTCGTGCCCTTCCAATCGGGCTCTCTGCCTTTCGTGCCCTTCCAAGCGGGCTGTGTGCCTTTCGTGCCCTTCCAAGCGGGCTCTCTGCCTTTCGTGCCCTTCCAAGCGGGCTCTCTGCCTTTCGTGCCCTTCCAAGCGGGCTCTCTGCCTTTCGTGCCCTTCCAAGCGGGCTCTCTGCCTTTCGTGCTCTTCCAAGAGGGCTCTCTGCCTTTCGTGCCCTTCCAAGTGGGCTCCCTGCCAAAAGACTTACCGGTATTTATTTATCCTGCCATACATCCTGTTTCTTGCTTACAGACTGTATTACCCTTATTTGCTGGTCCTATTATATACATACAATACATTGTATTACCTAGATTTCTGCTTGTGGTGTCTTTGTATAATGATGCATCGTGGGTTACAGACCAAACCCCAAGTATCCCCTGCACTTGGGCACCTAGCTGACCTAATTACCCGAGTCCTAACAATATGTATTTAAGAAAGTTAGTATGTTAGTACGTGAGTGTAAGTATGTTACTCTATGTGTGCGTTGGTGTGTATGTTAGTGTGTTACTGTGTGTTTATGTTAGTGTGTTACTGAGTGCGTATAAATATGTTATTGTGTTTAAGTATGTTAGTGTGTGTAAGTATGTTACAGTGTGTTAGTGTGTGTATATAACTGTGTATGGGAGCTCGGAGCCCCCACCATAAGGCTTGCAGGGGACCCTGTCTTTTTTTTTTTTTATCCCACTGTTTTGTAATACATTTACTATTTGTTATCGTACTGTGTTTTAGTCAAGGACAGTATAGGTAGGAATTTTGTTAAAAAAAAAGAACCATTTTTAAAAGCTGCAACAGAGATTTATTAAATGGAGAATAATCGTAAGCCTAAATATAATGTGAGGGAAGGCTCTTCTCTATGTTTTGTTTAAGTGAAAAGCAAATCCGAATTCCTGAAGTTTGCCAGACCAAGCAAACACAGACATCTCTGTATTACAGCTTGTTAGCGAATAATTTTGATGTTCATTAAACAAGATGTGTTTTCGCCTTGTAACTTTATACACTGTGAACGTTTCAATACTTTATCTAATGTTGTGTTTTTGCATAGTAAAATAACATTTTGTTTTTGCATAATAAAATGTAATTATGAACACAAGAGATTATTTGGGTGATTACTCTGAATAAACATTACACTGCAAAGTTTGAAAACATGAAGACGTTCCAAGTTTGAGCGTTCACTAGGTGGGCTACTTTCTCAGTGTTCCAAATAATAGAAAATTATTTTACAAAATACTTTTTTTTCTAAATAAATATATACATATACAAATAACATATACATATATATATAAACATATATACAAATGTTTAAATTTGTTTTGTGCTCCTTCATCTAAACAATAAATTGTTGTATGGAATAAGTCGTTTATATTTATTAAAAAAAAAAAAGTATTTTAAGATTACTCCCAGTCTAAACATAAATAATACAATGTTGTTATTGAGTAAGATACAGGTCTAATATCAGGAAAAATGGGTAATTTTTTTTAAATTTTTTTTTTAAATGGACAAAATGCCCTATTTTTGTTTGGCAAGAAAATTCCACATTTTCTCTTCCCATGCCAATTCAGGGGACTCAAACACTATCCATAGTTCCCATATCAAATTATACTTGCCCAAAAACAGCAATAATGTCCATTAATGAAAATGATGTATTGTTTTTGTCACAAGGTGTGTGCCTTTGCTCATGTTCCATGCACACATCCTAATAGCCTGAAAGTACTCTTTGGCATAGGCATGATATGGAGTAGTGCCTCTTCCCAAAGTCAGAGCTGGGGATTTAAATGAATAATAAATTAAATTTTATTTTCTAAAATGTATTTTACAAATATTGTAAGCCTTCCCAACCCAAGTTTCCATATATGCTGTTTCTGTTGAATATGTAGAAATGTTACATTTTGTGCGCCTACGTGCCAGTGGTGTGCTCAGCGTGCAACGGGGTCCCATGTTGAACAACACCAGTAGAGATAATTACACTGGGAACGCATATAAGCACATGGTCAATGTCTGTCAATGAGATAGTACCTGCAAATACCCCTCTCTTTGAAATGACTAGGCTCATTCACTCAACCCCATGACATCAGGAGCCACCTGGGTGGTAAGTAAGGAGAAGCTTTTTACGTCGAAGGAAGCAATTTAGGCATTCCATTACATTAATTCGGTGAGGAATGCAGCGAAAAAGCAACGTTGGTGTTTCCTTAGATTATTTCCTCTAGTTAGACAAGCAAATTTATAGATGTACATATACACATAAATATACAAATGCATGAAATTTCATTCACAAAATACTAGTGCAGTCATTCATAAATATGAAAACCAACTGACATCATTGCATTTTTTCTGTAACAATCATAAATATCCTATCACGGTATAATTGCAACATTCATTTATACAGGAATATGTTTAAAAAAGCATAAATAAACACTCACTCTAAAGTTATTGTAGACTAATTTATATTAAACAGATGCATTTTATTGTGAAAGTGTATTATTGTTAGCATGCCTTCCTTCACAGCTGTTGGGTACAAGAATCTGAGCCCATGTATTAGACCTGTATTTTAGGGCTCTGTCTAAACCAATGACAAGTGGTTTTAGGGTTGGGAAATTATACTGACTGTTCTATAGCTGGGCTATTTTAAACAATTAATTCTACGGAATGAAAAAGGCTATAGAGCAAAAAGTAATAAAAAAAAATGTCAGTTGTCTGTTCTGCTTAATGAGACATCTCTTGAATGTTGAGTGCTGAGTAACCTAATTTGGGCAGAAAAAAAGGGTGAGCTGTGTTATCTGGCAGTTGAGTATCTCGCTTGTTACAGAGAAACTCCTCTAGTTTTGTCACTAAAGAGAGGTCTGGCCAAATAACAGCTTTCTGGTCCCAAAAACTTAGAGGGCCACTAGTAGACTTGTGCATTCATATTCACTTGAATTAAAGTTTTGACGGTTTCATTAATTCATACCCTGAAAACGAGGAGAGACCCTAACAAAACAAATGAAAATGAAGCAAAGAGCTCTACATTTTTATTTGAATTTCGTTGTTTTTTTACTCTCACTTACTATTCACGTTCTCTCATACGCTAAATCACTCTCTCCCCCATTTCTACTGTGCCTGCCTGTGGTCCAATCCACTGCACCAGCATCTTCCTGCCAAAATGAAAATGTGACCTGATGTGTGCTGCTCATCAATAACCTCAGTATGGAGTTCCACCCCTTCTGTCACCCCGTGTGCCTACACCAGCTACAGTTGTACTGTCCAAGTATTTGGCACCCATCAGAGTGCCATCAGTTAAAGAAAGGCATTCTGTGTACTAGTGGTGCTCCATAGGTAAAGTGAATGGTTTGTCCAGCTGCCTTGTATAGCTTGTCCTTCAACAATGAGACACAAGACTGGTAAAGGGAGGGCACTACGGTCCTGCTAAAGGGGTACAACAGGGGAGGAGGTATTGGTGAGCGAGTGCCTCTAGCACCTGCCTGCACCTCTGACATTGATAAGCTGACCAAGCAGTTGTGTCAATTTGACTGCCGCTTTGACATACCCCTTGAATGGAAAGCCCAAAGTGCTTTAAGGCTGGTGCGGTGATGTCCCAACTGTATCTGAGAACCAGTCCCACTCTTAGAGAAGGCTGAGGCCTCACTACACCCTTTGCTCTGGCTGCTGCTGGTGTGATTTTTGTGGGTTTGTTGTTTGCCAATGTTGCCAGTTCCCTCATGAAGCAAAGCTGCACTATGGTGTGTACGTAGGTGTTGGTGTATACCAGAATACATACAGATGTCCTAACACTTCCTGTTGGTGAATCAATGCACTCCCAGGCTGGTGCATCCTCAGAAGATGAATGTGGCCTTTGATAAATTCTCTACCCCACGTTTTCCAGGGAACGGATTTCATCACTAAAATGGTTCTTTTGGATTAGAGTTATATGTAATGAGATAAAATGATGTTGATGATTAAGATAACATTGAAAATGAGGGAGAAACGCTGATGAGGGAGGTAAGGTAAGAAGTGAAATGTCTCTTGTCATGTCTTTTTTGTATAAAGTAGCACTTGTAAAATATTTTATGAGTGTCTACTGTTTGCTGATTAATTCCTTCTTTGCTTACTGATATTCCGCATGTCTCTGGTTAGCCAGGAAGTGCTTAACAGGTCATGTCCAAACATCTCGCACTGTGATATTTATATTACACTCCAGAAATGTTGATTTCATAATATCAACAATGCTGAGAGGTTTTTTATATTACAGACACCAATTTTAGAAAATATTTTAAACAGCAGAAATGTGTGTGATATCTTTTAGTTTATTATTTTAAGATTGCAACATATGCATAAAAGAAATGATTAATTGCTGAATATATTTTGCACTAAGCCATAGGCACAAAAAAACACTTTGAATCTTATTTCCTGGATCTGGAATTCAGTTCTAAACACATAATACCAAAGGGTGTATTCGAACTGCATGTTAAATCATATCCCAGGAGTTTGAGTCCCACAGGCCATGTGTTTTTAATTAGATATCTCTTCTCTTGTAAGGGAGAGGGGTCCGATGTGTTACCGGAGTGTATGTGATCCTATACCTGTACTATACCTGTCTCTACAATACATGTGGCCCATTGAGGACTGCAGGAATACATATTTTTCCTCTCATGCTCCATGCTAGAGCTTTTCACCCACTAATCCATTGAGTGTTCCTGACCAAGAAGTACTTTCCCTCAAAGGACAAGGCGCGTGAAGAACAGAAAAACAAGCATTGATACCCTACAACTTATTTACAGCTCTGCTTACCCAAAATGTTATGGGATCAGAGGAGACCTGGAGGTAATCCTCATTTGATCCGGACAGTCAGAACAACAGGATCTGGTCATGGGAAGTGAAACATTAGACACATTAGACGAGGCTTTTATTGGTGGAATGTGATAATACTCAGCCAACTAGTTATATAATGTTGGCAAGTGTTAAGAAACATAATTGAACGATGGGGGAAGATAAGGGCTTTCTGCAAATTCTGGTTTAATTTGGGTTTCATTGATTCCACAGTTGTTTGATACACTGTTTGATATATATCAGGAGCTTATTTAGTTTTTTCCAATATGAGCTCAAGAAAAGACTGACAACAAAAGCATGTTTTTCACTAACTTGCAAGTTTATAGTGTAGTTGAACATTTCATGCCCCTAATATCACATGTTATGGAGGGCCTGTTTAGCCCGTCTTGCCGGGGACGTTCAATGGGGTTGGCCCTTTATAACGCATAGTAAAATAAGAGAATTGAAAAGCTCTCTGCTCTCCTGCAAACTGTCTGGTTAGTAAATATACACTTAGTTGGTATGAACTAAACTTAAAGTTTAAATGTCAACCCAACGGTCAACTTGAATCAACATGGCTGCCCTTGAATACGTAAGCTGCTATGTTCATCATTAAACTTGGATCTGAATTAAGAAAATTAAGAAAATTATATTTTCTTAGTAAGTTGGCAGTCAAGCTGGTTTTTCAAAATATTTTACTTAGAAATTTTGATCTTAGATTGGGTTGCCATGGAAACTTAATCTTTGATTGTTCACACTCCTGATTTCTCTACAATACAGACAAATTTGATTCTATGAAGCTTCAATCTACTTCTGTATTCCAGACTGCAGGAGACCACAACAACCAGACATTTAGAGTTTTTCCTATGTCTTTTATTTCAGCAAAGGCTGCCCTTGGGATTTATCATGGACTATGAGGTCCTCCTCAAGGCTGAGGACAGGAACCACACTTGCCCCTCCCTAAGCATGGCCCTGGTTTAAGTCTTAACAATGCTTTATGAAGGGTGGACCCCAGTAAGCATCTTGTGCAAAAGGGAAGGACTTTCCCTGCATAATGCATAGTTAATCAGGGAGGTAACCTTTAAGAAATATCAATGATTCAGCTATACATTATACAGAATAAGCTCATTATCGCTCCATAATGTATAGTGATCTTAGAAAATTGCAAAAAGCTCAACTTTTCTGCAGATGTACCTAGAAACCTTTCAAAAACCAAAAAGCCTGCACATGTGTATTAACTTAAGCTATGTTAATAAGTAGTGGAACATAGACACACGTAAACATATGTGCTGTTTAATCTATACAGTGTAACAAAGGAATCAGGTTGAGGACATTGCTTAAACCCTTTAGACCTGTAATGTGTAGAAGACTACAGCTACCCCGTATTGTTTGCACAAACTACTTTTGACCAGACAGTTAAAATGGCTTACAAATTACTGTATAACCCATAGTGAATGTTGAGTTTATAGATGTATTTTATTGTGCATTCTTAGAATTTTTCTCTTCTATGCATAAACATCCTGGAACTAAGTCATTAATGCAGGGGGTCAGTTAGTATAATCATTCTATGTCAAAGCAGTTTTGCTTAGGGAAAATAAAACAATATTAAGTAAGGGGGGGAATTTTGTATGCGTTTAGTAGCAGTAAACATGATACTGATAAGGCTAACATTAAAAAATAGCCATAGATTATTGGAAATATTTGGTTTAAATGTAAGTTGATTGGGTTATAAGTTAGAAAAAAGCATTGCAAAAGAGGCAAAGATAGCCTTTCAATTATAATATAAGACTTTTAGTTAATAATGTTTGCCATCGAGAGGCTAATGGCCATTAAGTGTTGAGGGTGTAGACATGATGGACTTAATGGCAAGCAGACCTCACACTTGTCACTTTCCCTGCAGGAACAATGAGTTTAAACCCAAACTCTTTTAATATATATCCACAAAATACCTGGTTACCCACTAAATTTCATTGTAAGGACTTATAACCATTGATTCCCATTTGCTCTTTTCAAGTAAAAAAATACATTATAAAAAAAGTTTAAAAAAAAAAGCAGTAATAAAAAAATCTTAGAATTGGTGCATTCATAACCTTCACCAATCTTACTCAATTTCAGACATACCAGTACCAAAGTCAAATTAAAATGTTTAACTAAATGTTTAACTAAAACTGAATTTTAAATGGGCAATGAGGTTGTACCAATAGCTATTCAATAGTGGTACAGCTGTCCATCAACTATCTACCGCCAGAGGCCATCTCCCTAGTAGTCTAGCATATGGCCTTATTAGAATTCATAGTTCTATTGACATTAGTCTTGCGTCCTCTGCTCTCGTGCTCTTGCTCTTATATCCTGTCTAGAAATGGATGAGCCATGCATGGCACAAGCAAAGCCTAGGTGAAGCTAGACGCCAGTCCCACAGCCCAACCAATTCAGCCCAAGCATGAGCCAAGCTGGACTCACCCATCAGATAGGTAGGGCCCAAAGACCCCAAAACAAGAGGAATGGAGGAATGTTTTCTGGCATCCACCAAACATTTTGAAGGAGAAACTTAAGAAACGAATAATTCACTACATATCTCAAAAACAATTACATGTTGCCCCTTGCTATTATATATACATTATATATGTAATAAACACAGAGAATGGAAAATTAAGCACCTTTGCCTGGTTTAGAGTACTACCATATGTGTAGCTCCTCAATCTTAAAGACAATGTATTAGAGCTTCTCACCAAAAACAGTATACAGCCTTAGTCTTTTCTCTTACTCTAGAGAGTTTGTATGGTTGGAAAAAATGTATTAGTCAATGAAGCTCAGCTTTTCCATGATATCTCTAATCACAAAATCAGAATAATCAGAAGAATTCCAGCTCACTTGTAGCTGCATCTGCATAAACATTGAGCAATGATCTGACCTTTCTCAGGCCTAAACACACATACCGCACAGTGTCACGCTTAAATAATGAATATGCTAGAGGTGATTGCTTAAGATGTGATCTAATCATTTAGATATGCAGTTATGTGAAAATCATTTCATAAAACAGTATTAAGTCCTAAAGCATCTGTTAAAACACACAACATGTAATTATCCGAGTGAAGGTCACATTTCTATAAAAATACTATCCATATCTTTATAGAAAGGTCTAGCAAGGTTGAAATACTTTTGTGGTTTAATAAAAGTTGCCGAACACTTACGGGAGAAAATGTTCTCCGTTTCCTTCATGTTGCTGATTTGGTAGGATCACACACCCCCTACCATCATCAATAGCCTTTTCAATGTGCAAACCAATACCAGAGAGATCCTTATACAGAGCATACATGTATACAATGTAATGTGTTTGTCCTTTATAAGGTTATATTTTTATTATATCAATCCAAAATAGATCTGAAATCTGTTATTTGATCTGGATCCTTTGTTTGGTGGTACAAAGTCTAGTAGTACTCCAAAATCTGCCATTTGTTTATATTCAACCATGACTCAGCCAAGTAGGCTACAGCATGCCCCTCACCTTGTGATTCCAGGGAGCAGCTGCCCCACTCACCCTGTGGAAGTTACGCCCCAGTGTGTGTGTGTTTATACAAGATAGATAGCTTGATTTATACATGATATCAATAAGTCATGATCTGCTTTCTACAGTCTGGGACATATGTCCTCTAAATAATTCCCTAGCTCATACTTAACATTCTATGCAAATATTTATATTATTTATGTTATGTACATTGCTTACAATGGTTTACGTTTTGCATGAAATGTTTGTAAGGAATATATGCATCAAAGTGCATTCCTAGCATTACAAACAAATAGAGGACATATTTCCATGCAATGTGCGACGTGTACATAGATACAAATGGTCCATATTGCCTTAGCTATTGACTTTGATCAACTACTATCTTTCTATCAACTACCAATCAACATGACTCTTGATTTCTTCTTCAAAGACCAATGTAATGTAGCAATGACATGTATTGGCAAAGAGGCATTGAACCACAGACGTAAAATGGTCTTGTTTGGATGTGGAAAAAGACAAAGGCAAGTGAACATTGCAGTAAATATTGCGAAAAACACATCAGATTGGTCAGGTCTAGAGCAGCACAGGGATAGATAATTGGCGATAGTCATTCCATCTACCCTACCTCATTATTGGGGAAGGCGCAGAGTTGCCTTTAGTAACACATGGAAGAGACAGGATTGTTTTTTATGTGCTACATTCCAGTGAGTTGTGGTTGTAGCTGCCATGTCTCTTTAACCTTACTACAACTTGCTACAACATGCTTCAAATTGGGACAACTCAAGCTCTGTTTTTTCTAAACAGGTCAGTTCAGATATAAGTTCATTATATTAAGATCTTGCATGGAATATTGACCTTATTCAGTCTTAGTTTGTCTTTAGAATTCTTTGTGGGACATTTGCAAATTCTCATGATTCTCATAATTATCTCATTATTGTCTAGTTTCATCTTAAGATACTCACATTGCAAAAAGGCTTGGCAGTCTCAATACTTACTTAGTAAGTGATAGACACTGAACAGGAATGAATGAACTTAAAAAAGTTTTTCCTCTAACATGCCAAGTGATTCTGCCACAATTCTTTGGAATTTAATCTACAAAGCGGAACATATCTTTTTAAGAGCATTTACTATATCTGTACAGGGGAGAAAATCTAAAATACTAAATGTTCAAACTAAATGCATATCAAGAGCTCAGACAACCTTACATATAGGTACCCATGATATTTGCAGACCTTAATATCTGGAAATCTTTAACTACTTTACTGAAAGGTATCACCGCCTAAAGAGTCCTCAGTTCACATCACACAGTCATTATTATTAATAAGTCATCATTGTGTATGCACAATTTAATCATGTTTTTTTAATTAAAAATGATCTGGATAAACATGCAAGATATCTTTTTTGTGGTGTTATGTTTGCATCAATTGTTGTTCAAGTTTCTTACTCCAGGGCTGATGGCCAGTATGTGATGATAATTATTTTGACCGTACAATGAACCTCTATTGAGTGCTTTATTCATAGCAATTCCTCCATGTAGCCCCTGATAATTTCTCTATAAGAAATAATGAGAAAATTAGGATGGAATGTACGTGAAAAAAATTAGGGATTAATAGAGCATTACATTCAGCGCACATGGGACAAGCAAATAAAAGCTTAAAAATAATTTTAACAAACATTGCCTTCTTCACAATACACTTCTGTTGTACGCATTCTAGATACGTGATTTCTTGAGATAATGGTTGTGAGCGAAAATCACAAGGGTGGGTCATTACGCAGGAACTGTACCAGGCAAGAGTTGTACATGGATCTTAGAATGTGGCGCCTTCTATAACTTTGTGCATCTTTTTCCAGTCCAACGATAAGATAAAATGTTCTGGGGAAAAAAAACTAGGTCAAGGACTGAGATACATTAGATATTTTAGCAATGCTAATATTATGTAAAACATTATGTATAATGTATTTTAGTTTTGACACTATTTAGGATAGAGTGAATTAAAAATAACATAAACACTGTCAGTATTCTAGAACTAGAGGTTACAAGATTTATTTTGCTTATGCCGTGATTCAAAATCAGTTGGAATAAGCAATACTGTGATTTGGTTAATTCAGATATAGATCTTCTTATAATGCTGTATATGTTTTCAAGCTTGTACTTTCCAACATACACCACAAGAAATATCAGTTCATAAAAAGAGCAAATCAGGCCAAATAATACATTTGGAGTAATCACCATGGAAATCATTAGAATGTTTCTACAGATTGGGCCAAGTAAATATCTCTATGTAGATAACATGGACTAATCTGTTTAAAAAACCAAATCAACAATGTAGCAAATAGATTTACATAATTATTAACTATATTTTTGGGTGGCATATAAATGTACAATGATATCATGTAAATACTATTATTCATATTTAAATTAATATATATATTGATTCTATGCCATAATGAACTGTGAGCTTTAATGCCTACTGTCATTATCTTGAACGTCATTGATTCAGCTCCTTGGTAAGCAATATATCCATGACAAATTATATAGGGCTTGCCAAAATTGAAGTACTTTGACAGAGTGGCCGGCTAAGCAATATATGACATACAGTGTAACGGAATATCGATGCCATAGAAAGCAGGCACTCATAGGTCGTTGCCACAAAAACAAAACAGAAGAATCTTCCCAAACATTGTTGTTATTTGATTAAACATTCAGAGCAAAAAATAAAATGACAAATGGATATTCATTTAAAATTCTAGAGAATGCAATTATTTTTGTATTCAAAGTGGAACAGCATCTTTAATGGCCCAAAATATAGTGAATAAACTGAAGCATTTATGGACTACAGTGATTGTTCAGTTACGATCTTTTTTTGGAAAAAATTATCTCTATTTTTCATTTGCAAATTAGCCAATTGCATTATAAAGCTTGTTTTTAAGTTTCCTATGGTAATTTTTATGCACAATTATTCAACATGTAAAGTCATGGTTTCTTTCAGGTTTAGAAACAAAAAAGCCCCATGTTCAAAATGGAGTAATGTTCTTTACCTTATACAATTACACAATTCTATATAGTAAAACCGAAAGCTTAATAATTGAGTTTGAAATATAATTTACAGTGAAATGTTATCAATATGGTGTCAGAGCTTCCGCTTTGGAATCAATTCTCCATGTCTGCTAATAGCTTTGTGAACATTTTTAAAATATTATGTCAATAAGGAATGTATTTGAAAAGGGAGACGTTGATCCAATCTTGTGCAACAATTTTGTAATAGTAATGATATCCATGGAATTTACCAAGGCGCATCTGACTGGATGCACGGTTCTCAGAATACACACACAAATTGAAACTATTAGTTATTTTTGGAATTTGTATATAATTGTGCAACATTTGAAGTGTAAAGGATACAATGTTTGAAAAATGCGTGCAACATGTGCAGTGCATATTTCTGTATTGGCTCACATATGAAGACGGACATTGCGTTATCAGTTTGATATTTGTATTTTCTCGTTGGTGACTTTTGTAGCTTTATTTAGTGGTTGAAGTGCTGAGAATTTTACACGTCCACCACAGAAACGTGTTCATTTGCGTTTAATACAATTTGCTACCGGGGGTTAAAAAAAACACAGAAGACAAATATTATACTATATTCTGAGTATAAGCCTGAATGATCAGTTGGATAAAACTAAGGACATCATTACCTCCTTCACTGAGGAGTTCTAGTCATCACGCACAGTCATTCCAGGAAGATGCCTAGCTGTGGTCTTCTAAAACATGTCCTCAAAAAGGAACAAAGTACACAAAGGGATAAGACTATTATTCAAGATGAATGCATCTAGATGATACTATAAATCTGTTATTCATTTGTATTCTTTCTTGAAGATTACAAACGTTGGTTTTCAGGTAATAACTAAATCAGAAGACCATTAAATATTTTAAATGGAAGGATTTTATGATATCTAAAATCCAAATTCAATGGAAAATCAAGTGCCTATACAAACAATTATTTCTAAGCTGTGTACAAGAGCTGACATCTTGCTACCATGGCAGATTTTAAATTCCTGCTGTTTTTTTTTTGTTTGTTTTTTAACAATCTTTTTATTCACAAAGAAAAATACAATGTCCTCCCCAACTTGTACATTCACAACACTGAAATAGAGAGGGTAAAATATATTAACCTTTCATACATATTGAAATTGTGCTTAACATAATCGTACATGGGTTTACAGAGTTATATATTACAAATGATCTTGGCACTAAAACAATAGTAAAAACAATGTGAATGATTAGCCCCCCAACCCCCAACTTGCCCCCCAACAAAAAACAAACATTGTAAACCAAAATAATAATACAAAATAAAGTCAGGCCATCAAATAAAAATAAATATAACAATTTAACAATAAATATATAAAATATAAAAATAAAATATAATAGTGCAAGTGATAGATGGCTTTCAGTGCTAGATTCAGTTCATGGTGTTTGAAGAGGAGATGGGACCATCCCTCTTTAAATGTTTTTATTTAATTTTTGTCCTTAATAAATATAAAATAAAACATAAATTATAAATATAAAATACAAATGGCACAGTGATATCTCTTAGAACATAAAAGAAAAATTATTTCTTTTGTTCTAAGGGATATCACTGTGCCATTTGTATTTTATATTTTGTTTTATTTTATATTTATGAAGGATGGCATGGTAACTAGTTTTATGCATTAAATAATTTTTTTATTGCCTGTATTTGATATGTTGGACTGTCATTGCCTATGAGGCACTCTTTTTGAGGCATATATAGCATGACACATGTGTTTGTTTGTTTTTTGCATTTTAATGCCTGGTATTGTGTAGAGAATTTATCATTTAACCAAAGTTTGTGATCTGTTTTAGAACAACCTATCTGTCCTACAACACCTAACGGTTTGCCCAGGGCCATAGTCTTGTATTGCACACAGGACAACTTCTGAAAATACCTATTTTTTTAGACATATATATAAAAGTGAAGGCTGATTTATGTGGGATATACGTCAAAGACTGAAAAAGTAGTATGGCTGCTTACTGTAATCAGTGGACTAAAACCACACTTACGTCATGCAGTTAATGACAATCTTCTTTCCAAATATTCAGTGTTCCTCATAAGCGCCCATATGTGGCTTCTATTGACTTTATAAACTGTACTTTAATTTATGTTCATAAATATGTCTGTTTAAAACAACATATTTAATATGCAAGGTCACAGGCATCTTTAGTTTATTTGTTGATATACTTACAAAAGGAACTAAACATTCTGTTTTTGGTTATACATTTGTGGACACCAGGGATCAATCCCAATCCCAATCCAATAAAATACATCTGAAAATCAAAATACTTTTAAGAGTGTAGCCGTTTCTGCCGCATGGTGTCCATTGTTGGTTCTGAAAATTCATCTTTTCATGTTTGTGAAGCAAAGTGTAAAAGTTTCATTACCTAAATTTATTAAAACTACCAAGAGGTAAAACTCCTTCTTTGTAGTGTTTTGGATTAAAAGTAAAGGGCTATTTTCCGTGGTGGTAACCCTTCTAAGGGCAACAAGAACCAATGAGATTCATCAGGAGAGGGCTGGCAAGGACAATTGCCCCTTGTCCTGATTTAAAGATTTTGGACCACTACCTTAAACCTCTCTGAATGTCTTTTTTGCAGTTCTGTTTAAAGTGGCCAAAATGCCTGCAGTAAGGATGACTTTATTTCAATATTTTTTTTATTGCGTACATCAAATGTCTGCCGTCCAAAATCTGATTGCCATGAAAGACGTATGTAAATGTGGATACAACATAATATGTGAGAAAATGAAATAAGATATTACATTTCCACAAATAGAGAAAAGGTCAGCAGCCTTATACATGAGCATGTCATTGATACATAGTACATGTATAATATAATGAAACAAAAAGAAACAAAAAATGCGGCTTTACACAATAAATTTGCATTGCTCCTCATAGTTACAACAACATCATGCCCATAATCCCTTCTGTACTTCACGGTATGCCCTCCAAACTGTTCACCCATGCTGCACACCTCCTAGTCAGCCCATTGCAATGAATTGACACCAAGCAAGGCACCTCAGTTCACTTTCGGCTCCTGTACCCCTAGACGTATGAACCAAATTTTCCATCACCCATATCCTATCTACCTCCACCGGCCATTCGCCGATTGTAGGGGCCAACAACTGTTTCCAATGTCTAGGTATCACAGCCTTTGCTGCAGTTGCCTTAACATTGGGATCATCAACCTCCTTAATGGCAGCAACCACCGCTTTCCAAAAAGAACTCCGTTCCGAACATCCCCACCATGTGAATATATGTGCCAGACTCCCTCAAACACCTCCAACATTTATCCAGCCTGGTGCGGAATATTCTGTGAATATCATCAACTTAAGCTGTTGAAAGAACGACTTGGGGATAGTAATGGGGAGCACCAGCAATGGGTACAGTACCCTCAGTAGTACATTAAGAATGGCTACCCTTCTGAACCACCTAAAGGCTTTTTTGGTCCAAGATCTAAGGTCCGATTGAAGGGAATTCAGCAGCACTTCATGATTCAGACGAATATGGCATCCAGGTCTGGAGACAACATAATTCCCAAATAGTTAATCGTGTTCCTACCGGACCATTTGAAAGAGTATAGCTTTTGTAGTAACTCTGCTCAATCCCCTGGAATGGAGATATTCAGTACCTCTGACTTATTGTAATTTATTTTAAAATACAATAGCAAACCGACCACCTCTATTTCCCTCTTAATAGCAGGGATAGAAACCATCGGATCGGTAACTAGAAATAAGAGGTTGTCCGCGAATGCCGCTGTTTTGTGGTGTATCCTACCAATTTTGATCCCTACAAAGTCCGTCGCCGCGCGAAGAGCATTCAGCAAGGGTTCCAATGTGAGGATATATATTAGGGGTGATAACGGGCACCCCTGTCTTGTGCCATTGGTAAGTGGTAGCGGCCTGGATAGTTCCTCGTTAACTTGGATCCGGGCCGAGGGAGTGTGATATAAAGCGGAGATGATATTCAGTATATTAGGGCCAAAACCTAAATGTCGCAGAGTAGAAAGTAAAAATGGCCAACCCACTCTGTCAAAGGCCTTCTCTGCGTCTGTAGAGAGTAACACCACCGGGACATCACAAACCTTAGACCAATGTATGACGTTGAGTATTTTCATGGTGTTATCGCTGGCCTTATGGCCAGGGACAAACCCAACCTGTTCCCCCTCACCAACCCAGGAAGCAATGTTCTCATCTGGAGCGCCAGTACCTTAGCCAAAATCTTGACGTCCACATTCAACAAGGAGATCGGACAGTAGCTGGAACATAGCTCCGGGTCTGTCCCAGGCTTCGGGAGGCACAATGTGAGCCTCCTGCACCTGCAAAGTAAATTGAACCCTTGGGCCAAGGAATTAAACACCTTAACAAGGGTCGGGGCCAATAACTGCCGGAAGGTCTTATAATAAGTGATGGTGAAACCATCAGGCCCAGGACTTTTACCTGGGGAGGATTTGATGACTTCCTCTATCTCTTCCTGACTGATGTCCCTATTCAGAAGATCTATCTCTTCCTCACTTAATCATACCCCCACGTACTTGGATAAGTAATCCTCAAGTACGGCGAACCACCACTCTGATGCTCAATATTGATGCTCAATATTATATAAAGCGCGATAGTATTTATGAAAATACTCGGCTATCATATCGTACCGGAACACCAGTCGTCATCTAGCATTCCTAATTTTAGGAATGAATGAGAGATTTTGCCTGCTCCTCAATGCCCTCACTAACACCCTGCCTGTCTTGTTTCCCTGCTCATAGTATTTAGATTGCGTCAGGGTAAATGCTCTATGGATCTGTTTCGCCAGCAAGTCCGCCAATTTAGACCTGGCCGTCTTGAAAGAACTTCTGGATCAGAATGAGTTTTGTGTAGGGACTCCAGGTAAGCTATCTCCCCACATATCCTCTCCTCCTCCGCCTGATGCAGCTTTTTAACGTGTGATCCCATACTAATAAAGTGGCCCCTCAAAACCGCCTTATGGGGTTCCCAAATTATCGCAGGAGCTACTTCGTCATTGGCATTAAGAGCAAAATATTCCTGGATGTGGTCCTCTAATTGTGTCTTATGTAGGGCATCAGGCAATAGGGATTTGTTCACTATCCAAACCTTGGGGCATGATTCCCCCGAGGGGTTGGCCAGCTGCATAAACACTGGAGCATGGTCACTCCACGTTATGGAACCCACCGAGACCCTGTCGATCCTAGAATACCTATTACGGGGCATCGAATAATATGAAAAATCCTTGACCTCTGGATTGAATGCCCTCCAAGTGTCTATTAATTGTGCTTTTAAAAGCCCCTGCTTTATCGCCCAAAGATGTGTGAGTCAGGTACGAGTGGAGCCCGTAGAGCTAACCAGCCTAGGGTCCATGATCACATTCAATTCTTCCTATTACTACACTCTCTGCTACCTCATCCAACCTCTTCAGGATTATTTTAAGGAACACCTGTTGTCCGGAATTCAGGCCATATATATTGGCCAGAGTCGCTTTTTCATTGCCCAGGTAACCCTGTAAGATTTTTTTTTTGCAGCTTGCCTGAAGATACCTGGATTTGTTGAGCTGTAAGAAAGGTGGTCTACATTATATCATCGGGCAAGCTGCAAAAGAAAATCCTGATTCATCTCCTGAGGAATCCGGTGAGAGGGATATATTGGGAAGCTCTTGCTGCTGGACGGTGGACTTCCCTGTGCATGGTTTTATGCTTATATATCTTTTTATTTGCGCCCCATTTGGAACAGTTGTATAGATTATTAAGTGTTGGAGGAATGTTTATTTGGGTGCTGCTGCCTAATTAGGGAAAGTATTATTTATTTATTTACACCAGTGGTGTGTGTTTGCTTTTCTTGTGTTCACGATCCCTCTTTAGCAGGGCATTAAAGATTAAAGGCATTAAGGACTGGAGGTCTTCCGCGGTATCACTCTCCGGCAGACCCCTGATATGAACATTACAATGCCGTCCTCTATTATTAAGGTCCGTGAGATGCGTCATAATATGTGAGATAGCTCTCTGTTGGGTAAGTGGTTTGATTTCCATAGACTGCATAGCCGTATGGAGAGACGTTTGATCCCTCTCCAGGACACTCACCCGCTGGCCCTGGTGAATTAAATCAGATTTAAATTCAGAGATCTCATCCTTGATTGTGGATCAAAGCTGTTCTGAGAGTGCAGCGAAGTCAAGTTTAATCTGTTGTGTAAGAGCTTTCAGATCATCTTTTGTAGGAATATGCATGAGTTTATTTCTCCATTCTTCTGCGTCCTCACTATGGGAGGATCCTCTGACCTTGTGCTCACTCTCGTCATGTTTTCTCTTCGGGTCGCGGCAGATGAGGTCGGCAGTGGCGACTCTAGAAACAATATATATAGGGGGGGCACACAAGATATCACATTCAAACTGGGGGGGCATTCATAATTTCCAAAAATAATGTGCTATGGAATTATACTTTTGTTATTGGGCTAAAATAATACTTGATCATTCAACATGGGAAGCCTGAAGCCACAATTGAGTGCAACTAATCCTTGAAATAAATATTATAACACAATAAATAACTTTTCCACTAAATGATTTCAGGGCCTTGAACGTTTTGTCCCCTGAAGTCACTATAACTTCAGGAGGGCATTTTATCTCTGGATAAATATAAATTAAATAATTCCTACTGTAAGTTAAGTGCCAGGAACAGATGACCAAACACACACACCAACACAGGCTCTGTCACACCAACACCCAGACACACACACCAGGACAGGCTCTGTCACACCAACACCCAGACACACACACCAGGACAGGCTCTGCCACACCGACAACCAAAAACACACACATCAGGACAGGCTCTGCCACACCCACATCCAAACACACACACACACCAGGACAGGCTCTGACACACTGACACCCAGACACACACACCAACACAGGCTCTGTCACACCAACACTCAGACACACACACCAACACAGGCTCTGTCACACCAACACTCAGACACACACATACCAGGACAGGCTCTGCGACACCGACAACCAAACATACACACACACACCAGGACAGGCTCTGCCACACAGACACCCACACACATCAGGACAGGCTCTGCCACACCCACATCCAAACACACACACACACCAGGACAGGCTCTGCCACACAGACACCCACACACATCAGGACAGGCTTTGCCACATCCAAACACACACACACACACCAGGACAGGCTCTGCCACACTGACAACTGAACACACACATCAGGGCAGGCTCTTCCACACCCACATCCAAACACACACACACACACAGACAGGCTCTGACACACTGACACCCAAACACACACCCTAGGACAGGCTCTGCCACACTGACAACTAAACACACACCAGGACAGGCTCTGCCACACCAACACCTATACACACACACCCGAGGACAGGCTCTGCTACACTGATAACCAAAAACACACAAACAGCAGGACACAATCCACGTCACAGACGTCTGAATCAGGATGGATTTTTCACACTGCATTGTCGTTTATACCCCCCTTAGTGTTTTTGCCCCTGCTGCCCATATATATTAATATTAGCCCCAGTTGCCGATAGCAGGTATAGAGCAACACATTAACACACAAACCAAGCTTTGCATGGATAGATCAACTGAAATTCACCTGTGATCTCAGCACTGAAGATATATATCAAATAAACAGAATCAGACATACAAATCTTGTATTTGCAGGTATACAGTACTATATGAAACGTAGCATTGCAAGTATAGATCAAATAAATACATGGAAACAGCATTGCAGGTATTAATCAACTGAATAAGACATACAAACACTGTATTTGCAGGTATACATAAATAATGTATGGAAATATATAGATATGGATCTACAGAATAACGCAAAAACCCAGCTTTGCAGGTAAAGATCAATTGGAATTCACATAAAAACACGTCATTAAAAGGTATATTTAAAACCCCCTAAATTACATGCATAGATCACAGGTTGCGCACCCCAAAGCCGGCCCTGCCGTCCACACTGCCCACACAGCAATCACACTCCTATCATACCCAGGCAACCAGTAAATGCTGGTACCTAGGCATGATGGGACTGTGCTTGCTGTTAGCAATCACACTCCTATCATGCCAGGTCAGCCAGTACATGCTGGTACAGGGTGGCTGTAAGTGATGTGCAGACCCCATACTGCTGGCAGCATCAATACACAAGGGGGGCAGCTAGCTAGGTTTTAGCATGTACTGGCTGACTTGGCATGATAGGAGTGTGATTGCTAACAGCAATCAAAGTCCCATCATGCCTAGGTTCCAGCACTTACACATCCAACCAGTAAATGCTGAAACCTGGGCATGATGGGACTGTGATTGCTGTTAGCAATCACACTCCTATCATGCCAAGTCAGCCAGTACATGCTGGTACAGGATGGCTGTAAGTGATGTGCAGACCCCATACTGCTGGCAGCATCCATAGACAAGGGGGGCAGCTAGCTAGGTTTCAGCATGTACTGGCTGACTTGGCATGATAGGAGTTTGATTGCTAACAGCAATCAAAGTCCCATCATGCCTAGGTTCCAGCACTTACACATCCAACCAGTAAATGCTGAAACCTAGGGATGATGGGACTGTGATTGCTGTTAGCAATCACACTCCTATCATGCCAAGTCAGCCAGTACATGCTGGTACAGGATGGCTGTAAGTGATGTGCAGACCCCATACTGCTGGCAGCATCCATAGACAAGGGGGGCAGCTAGCTAGGTTTCAGCATGTACTGGCTGACTTGGCATGATAGGAGTGTGATTGCTAACAGCAATCACAGTCCCATCATGCCTAGGTTCCAGCACTTACACATCCATGCTATCACACACTTCATTCACAGATTCATTCCCTCAATCATACATTCTCATTCAAACTCCCTCCCCACCCCCTTACCTGCACTGCAGCTCCTTGATACCGCTCACAGACTTCAGCAGAGGGCGCGGCCTCCCTCTGCGTTCTCTGGTAAAGCACAGAGGAAGCGGGACTGGAGCAGAGTCATGTGATGTCACGTGAACTCTGCTAGGTTCCGCTTCCTCTTTGCAGTACAGAAGACCCTCCCACAGGTAAGTAGCCGGGCTCGAGGTGAGGCCCGCGTAAGATCGGTTGCCTTGGCTGCCGATCTTACTCGGGCCGCACCCTCTCTCTCCTCCGCGTTTAAAAATAAATAAAAAAAAAGAAAGAAAGACGGGATCCAAATTTAGCAGGGGGGCAACAGGGGGGGCAAAGATTAACCTAGGGGGGGCAATTGCCCCCCTGTAGCGACGCCACTGGTCTTTTACGGACGATATACATCTCATTTTTACAACCCGTGTGGTCGAGGGGGTCGGGGGGTTGCTTCCGCATATTCTTCCCCATCGTGACCTGGAATTGTGCGGTATTGATAGATTTTACACCCGAGACGGGAGAGCCGCACACCAGCGTCTGCTCACATCAGTGGTCGGCCATGCCTCCCTTAGAAGGACTTTAAGTGGCATCTTGTGTGTACTGTTTATGGGCTTTCTATACATACATTTTCTGTCTGTAAATCTGTTTTGGACTGGAAGTATGTTTTGCACTCATTTTATGTGTTTGTGTGTGTGCATGTTAATTAGGAAATGCTTCGTAACAAAAGATTAAAAGAAAAGCCTTACATAAGTGTGTCAAGGTGGGTATAGTTGAATGGAAACAAGTTTTTTTGTATTGAATTAAAATATATAATAAAAACTGAGCATGCATGTGATTGGCTGCTGTTTCGGTGACTTCATGAGGAGTGCTACTGAGAATGAGCTACTAATGCTTTCTGCTTTCAGTAGAGGCAGCCAATAACTAAATAATGAGTCCTCCAATTTAAATGCAGTAAATTCAACTGGATTTCAGGTAAAATGGGAATAAAGTGTCAAAATATTTTTTTTTAAAAAAAAGCATGTTTGGGGTTAGGCTACTCTTTTAAAAGCCTTTATGACAATAGATATAATTTTTTATTAATATATTAAATCTATTTAGGGAATATTCCCTAAACTTAACAAATCTCCCCAACCATGGCTGTGTGAAGCAAATTATGAACGGAGAGAATGATGTTACCGTGAAATAACTTACTATTATTAAATGATAGTATAATGTAAAACGGACAGGTTGCACAAAAACAACTTCTACCTACGCACATGTGGAAACAATATATACCAGTGGAGCTCACCCTAAGTACATTTGCTTTGAAGCATGACTGTAGTTTAGTGACAGGAAAACACAAATCGCAGGAAATAGCATTTAAATTGCTAGTACAAAAAAGTAAGGGTTTCCCTATTTATGGAACCTTTGTCACAAAAGGAGAGACTGAATATGATACATATGCATATATACATATACACTTCAATAATGTAGTCACCTTTGTGTGGGGGTGATGTATATATATATTCAAGCATATTTAAAGTGTTTTATACATGCATGCATATGTCCACTTTTTAAACATTTTTTTGACTAGACTGAAAGATTTTATAGGAAAACGCAATTCTGGTGCAATAATAATAATAAAATCGGGGCACGGGAACATCACAATGATAGCAAAATCAATTCCGCCACTGCTACCACTACATAAATCACAAAACATATGGAGAGGTAAACTTAGACTTTCATTTTCCACACCGTGAAAAGCTAGATACAGAAGCTTGGATGGCTGGCAAGGTGACAGGGCGCCAGTTGCCCCTTGGCTGGTATGAAGTGAGAAGAGCTTTAAGAGGTATTTCCACGATGACTGGGTCATTTTATGGATTTTCCTATGCAGTGCACATAAGGCATGTTCTCCTAAGTTGTCACCTATAGGCAGTTAACCAAGACACTACTGCAGGTTATCTGAGGATAATAAAACATTTTCTACAAAGAACACTTTGCTTGGTTCCTCCCGCTACCCTCAGCTTTATGACTCACTGAATGGTTATTTTTTATACATAATAAATAATATTTATAATAAAATAAATTAATTCTAAAAATACAGTATTTATATATATATATATATATATAAGCATTCTTATTTATGAAAACTTTAAAACATACTTTTGTTAAATTATATGTTTTATTATCTTAGTTCATATATAAGCTCTCCAGAAAATAAAAACATAATTTAATTTGTAATTTGGTTCTTTGTTATCAGGTTGTTCATCAACATCTATGCATGTATATAAAAAAATCTGAAGGAGTTTAATACCTAACAAAGAACCAGGTCAGTGGCTTCGTGTGTCATGTATGAAAAATGTATAGTTTACAAAATGAACTTTGCAAAAAAAAAAAATGGTTCGTTTAGCTAATTTTGAGCCTGTCACATTTAACAGCTTTAGATCAGCTGTATTTTAAAATCAGAGATGATTCTTTATGCTAGTTTGATTATGATTACATCTAATGAATAAATAACCTTAGGTCACTATTTAATGTAAACTTGATGGTTGAATTCATACCATGATTCATGCTATAATTGCAAGCATATACAATACTGTTCTGTGGCTGTTCAGCAGTTGCTATCCAAATGAAAAAGTACCATGATGAATAGGCATTTTTTTTCAGCTTTAATCAAAATTTTCTAAAATGAAAATAATTAAATATAATCAGGTAAAATTAAGAACGTAGGATTTTGTGCTCAATCATCACAAGTTAACTATCTGTGCTTCTATGGTTCATTTAGCAAACTCTGCTTCCCAACAACAAATTGACGGAAGTTTCTCTATAAAGGTAAATCCTTTATAGGATTTAAATGTATGATAAAATGTATAACTGTTCCTAATGGAAAATAACACAAGGCACTAAACCTAAGTAAAATGGTGCAAAAGGTTTGTTATAAAAGTGGTAGTCATTTGGCACAATTTCGCTGTTAAAGTTCTAAATCAGGCCTGGCCCTAGAATGTCTATCGCTTACATCGATGGTGTTTCTGGCATCCCCTCCCACACGCACTTGCTTGCTAGAAAGAAAAATATGTCATGGCCGCACTGGAAACCCTCTACCATCTTATTGCTAGATATCAGAACCACATTTGTTCTGGAGTCTCTGGGTGAAACATTGTTCCCTAGCTCTTCAGACAGAGGAGCCACGTTTGGTCAAGCTCATTCCCCAACATTACTCTGCCCACTCCTGCCTAGGTTCTTACCCCTACCCAGTCTAGCTGGGGCTGGCCCTTCTCCTATGTAGGGCTAGCCCCATTCTATTCACCGTCAAACCTTGTATAGACAGCCAGTTTCTTGGTATGATCATTACCATAAGCAGCTGCCAAGTCTGCCTATATGGCAAAACAGGCCCTGGGTATAAGGCGTGATAGTTCTGATGACAATGAGGCATATTGATCATGCAACGGTTCTTAAAAGCAGAAATCTGAAAATCTCATGAAAATTATGTGTCAAGCAATGAGTTCAATCAATAAATATATTTTGATATTTATAGATGTGTCACTTTCCCAAATCCTACATGTTAAAGTTCTAAAAGCTTTCACCATAGAAAAGTTTGATTCCTGACATATAAAAGATATAACGTCACATGTGACTTTTTTTTCCCTTTCCCTGCAGGAAGTTTTAACACATTTCCTGTGCCCTGTGTGTGTTTTATTTTAGGAGATTGCATACAATGTTGGACTTTTCCTCGGAAAAGCTTTTATCACAAATATCTTCGTGGCATACAGTTTAAAATATGTAATGAGACTGCAAGATGGCTATTCCCAAGATAACAGTTAATTGAAAATTGGGTATATATGTATACATTTTATTAAAGTTAATCCAATTAAAGTTTCCTTTTAACTTGATTAACACAATTTTCACATATTAATTATCATCGTATAATATTCACATGGGTAAAACTGTTAAGTGACAGACTTTTTCATATCACAACATATTGTGTCCCCCACTTCATAATATGTTACTTATTTTTATTACATTTAAAGGATTGGCATAAGCTTTCTTTTCTGATTAAAATATCTCAGGTGACCATGCCCATCATTCCAAACTCTAAAATGATAACTTTGCTAAAGTTAATTAAAAAAATATATATATATTTTAACATCATCACGATTATTATTATGAACTTCTTTGAAAAAGTTCACATGAAATACTGCCACTTTGTTTACATTAGAAGACTTTATTTGAACTTAAAATTGGAAGGGTACTTGGAAATTGGATGATTTCACAATGGAAATATGTTGGGATATTGGATAGATGGATGAAAATTGGAAAGAGGAAAACTGGCACTCAGCAAAAAATGAGAGTATTTGCTTTTTTCAAACATATGACACCAAACTAGAGGTCAACCAGGTTCCATAATTTCCCCCTCTCTCTTTCCATCTCCCTGTCCCTCTTTCATTTCATGCCTCGGTGAGAGTTGAAGAATATTAATCCTCTTTCGCAGTAAGTAAAATCACTCAGTTTAATATATGAAACACATTAAACAAAATAGCTAAATAGTAAGACAGACACTACATATTTAATATACTGATAGTATCGTTAGTTGGCTCCATTAGACCTGTGAAAATGCTGGAAAATAGTTTTCGATATCTTAACAGAAAGCAAAAGAGTCATTGCAATGGACCAAACATAGATGTCTGGTGATCTTTTGGGCTTCTTTTAACTCTATAGATAATTATAAATAAAAAATATAACATTGGCACACAAACTTTATGCAACTTAAACACCTAGGATCAGGCGACGTTCATGAATTTGTATTTTGTATTAGGGGTATTTATTAGGGAAAAGACATCCATGGTACTTGGTGGACAAATGTTTCATTGGTAGTACTTGGTTACTAAAAGTGTTCAAAAAGTAGCCATTGCTAGACAAATGTCACACACCCCATTACTTGTGACTGCTTTATATTAAACCTCGAGGTGTTACTGTAGTTTTTTTAATATATGTAACACCTACTGGTTCATATAGTGATCATCCAAGTATATGTCTATATATCTGTATATGCCTAGTTTATATAGTTCTACAAAACTGATAAGCTTAGCTGCTATTTATATAAAAGATAATAATAATAATAATACCATGCATGCTTATTTTAGGGTTTCTCCAGCTTTATACAAAATTATTTTCTTTTCCTGCCTAAATATATATTTTATCTATTCTAAATGGGAACATGAAGCTTCTGTGTTTTTCGGTTTACAGTGCCTTGCAAAAGTATTTACCCCCCCCCTTAGTTTTTTTCCCATTTTGCTGCATTACAACTGGGAATTAAAATGGATTTGTTGGGAGTTTGTATCATTTGATTTACACAACATCCCTAGAAGTTTGAAGATGCAAAATATTTAACATTGTGAAACAAACAAGAATGAAGACCAAAAAAACCCAGAAAACTTGAGCATACATAACTTTTCAAACACCCCCCCCCCCCCGCAAGGCAATACCTTGTAGAGCCACCATCTGCAGCAATTACACTGGGACTTTTGCCCATTCTTCAAGGCAAAACTGCTCCAGCTCCTTCCAGTTGGATAAGTTCCACTGGTGTACAGCAATCTTTAAGTCATACCACAGATTCACGATTGGATTGAACTCTTGGCTTTGGCTAGGCCATTCCAAGACAACCTATCTGATTAATGTCCTCCCTGCCTGGTCCGTGAGTTTTGGTGGACGGCCCTCTCTTGGCAGGCTTGTTATACCACATTCTTTCATTTCTTAATAATAGACTTAATGGTGCTCAGGGGATGTTCAAAGTTCAGGATAGTTTTTTATAACTCAACCCTGATCTGTACTTCTCCATAACTTTGTCCCTGATCTGTTTGGAGAGCTCCTTGGTCTTCATGGTGCTGCTTGCTTAGTGGTGTTGTAGATTCTGTTGCCTTTCAGAACAGTTATATATACTGAGATCATGTGACAGATCATGTGACACTTAGATTGCACACAGCTGGACTTTATTTAACTAATTATGTGACATCTGAAGGTAATTGGTTATTTAGGGGCTGCATAGCAAAGGGGGTGAATGCATATGCGTGCACCACTTTTCCGTTTTTATTTTTTAATTTTTTTTTAAAAAAGTTATTTTATATTTTTGTGTAGGTATTACATAAAATCCGAATAAAACTGTATTTTAATTCCTGGTTGTAATGTAATAAAATAGGAAAAATGCCAAGGGAGGTGAATACTTTTGCAAGGCACAGTAAGTATAATAACTTGTTACCAAAAGGGCTATCGATATTAGTTCTTAAATTGCAGGTAGCTTTATTTTAAAATAATGTAACTGTATTAGATGGAGGTTTAGATATTTATAAAATTATAAATAAATTTTAGATAAACAAGAGCCTCGAGGTTTAGATGTAATGTAAGGAGGTTTTACTTTACTCAGATTGTGCTAGATAAGTGGAATAGCCTCCCAGCAGAAGTGATAGAGGCTAATACAGGAAGGCAATATAAACATGTGTTGGATAAAGCTATCCTGAGTTTAAGACAAGATCAAGGACTGACTAACACCTTTTAGTCCTTTATCAGAAAAATGAGCAAATTCTGTTTCCATCTTTCAACATAAGTGAATTACCAGTTTTGCAACATACCTGACACACCATGATAGAACGGGTATCTGTAGTAAGATTAGACAACTGACATATGCTAAAGCATGTTTATAAAATAAGTACTATAGAGGAGTAGATTTAGGTTGCATGGTTAAGTAGAGAGGGCTGAAGTAAAAATGGGTAGAACAAAACCTAATATAAGGTTTCCAGACGCTGACTTCTGTATCACCCATTGTCTAATGAGGCACATGGAGATTAACCAGGTGAACTGTAGGAGAGAGGAACTCAAGATATTAGCCCGTCAAGACTTGGTACAATGGTCCTGCAATGCTATTCCCCTTAATTTACTGGTTTGTGAGTATGTAAGAACCTCAAAGTCTTTAGATGATTAATCTTTATTGTTTGTGTTTGTTACAAATCAGTTGGCTGACATAAGCATATACAATTACTTTGTGCCATGTAATGGTGGTTGTTTTCCACCAGTCACTATTTCAGTTTTATTTTATTAAATGTTGGCCTAATTCACTACTACAGCCATCTTTCTCCTGAATGTCTGATTCCCTGGTCTTATCGTCTACTCCTGCCCTGTGCAAAAAATAGGGAAAAACATATATATATATTTGTTGTATTTGAAAAGAGCAGCCCAACCTATGCTCACCCACTGACAAAGGTAAGAGTGAACCTTGGTATGCCAAGGCTGGGATGATGGAACATAATAAGATACAGTGAAGGAAGTATCACTCATTGGAGAACATACTGCTCAATTGCAAATGACTTGATTATTCTGTGTATGGAAATAAAATACAGTTCAATATACTTTTGTTAGCCCACCTTAAAAACAGAGGCCCACATTACTGAGTGGTACAGGGTTGGTGTGTATCCAAGAGAGGTCACAAAATTAAAGACTTGTCCCTTTTTGAAAATGCATAAAATTTTAGCCTCTGATAAGCCACCTCACATGGGCTGAACTAGAACCTTGTATACGTTGTAAAGCTGAGCTGACCAGTTGTTATTGGGCCTACATGGAGTACCTTGAATGAGTAATAAAAAAGCAGACGTTTCTTTATTTATAATGTAAATGTTTTCTAAGTGAACACATTATTCAATTCTTTCCAGTGCTTTATTTAAATATCAAATTACAACTTGATAGACAAAATGCATTTTTTGTAAATGTCATTGTCCAGACAACATGGGGCAAGTTCCAGAAAAATACCTTTCATCTTGATGTGAACAAAAACGCACAAGATTAACTGTACCAAGATGGGGTGCTTTAATGGTTATGGAGAATTTTATAGTTGAATTTGGTGTGCAACCATCAAAATGACATTTTTTTCTGTCTATCTGAAAATCAACGCCCTCATATTAAATACTTTAGCAGCTTTTAAGGCAAAGCCAGACTTCTACATTTTCCAAATAGCTGTGGAATGTGTTTGAAGGGCTGTAGTATGTCTTAACAATACTAACATCAAATGCTATTTTACACATTAAAAAGTATTAAATTCCCACTACAGGTTCTTGAAAAAATGAAAATGAGTGCACATGAGAATTCTGGTTTCCAGGTTGTTGTTTTTTTTTGAGTTTTAAAAAATGTTTTAAAGATCCAACTACGAATAACGATTTCACCAAAAAGCTAATTATGGCAGCTAACAAAAAAAATAAGGCCTATAGTTAAATAATTGAGACACAGCTTAATGAGGCACACAATCAGGGGGTGATAGACGAGAAGGGCACTCTAAAGAGAGAGCCTTGTCACGGATGCCATAAGAATGAAGGTTTTTTTCCCCTTTTAGGGAAAGGGGTGATCAGCAGTGTCAAAGGTTGCAGAAAAATCAGAAGTAAGAAGTGATCTTTTGCTTTAGCAGTGAGGCTATCATTAGTAATTTTGGTGAGGGTTGTCTCGGTAGAGTGTGGTGGATGGAAACTGAATTCGAACAAGGTCGAGCAGATAGTAACAGGAAAGAAAATGTTGAGCTGATTGCAGGTTAGGCTTTCTAGTAGTTAGGAGGACAGGGGAAGTAGGAAGACAAAGATTTAGTATTAAAGGTTTTCTTTATAAAAGAGGTGATGAGGGTATTCTTGAAACTGGATGACCACATGCCAAAGGAAAGAGAGAGGTTACAAAGATGGATTAGGGTAGGTATATGGGACCTGGAAAGAGATGGTATGACACTTTCACCAAAACAATGTAGGCTTATAATACTTATTAATATTATTAATATTATTATTGTAATACCACTTCTACTCCAACTATAGTTAATATTATTATGCATGAGGCCAGTCCTGCAAGCATATTGGTCATGCCTGTGGTACAAAATGACCAACATGTTCTTATAATTAGCGTAGTATTTGTTCAGATATCAAGAACTCAAATTCTAACTGCAAATACCTAATTTGTGTAATTTGCTCTAAAATCATATGAACAATTATGATGACAAAGATAATTAAATGCAAATGATTTTAATCACATAATTGGTTGGGTATACAGCTAGGGAATTAACCCTTTGGCGACGGCATTATAGTTTTCCTCAGGGCATGCGCAGTAAACATTAGTAACAAGCAAGTTGCAGGTTAATTTGTTAAGTTGCATCAACTCAACTCTCCTGCAATCAGGTGTATGCGGGTTGTAAGTGTTTATTGGTAAAGTGCTAATGTGAGTTGGCCTTAGTGAATATGTGTGTTGCACCTCAGTCCAAATTGTGCGAGTTTGCAGCTACAAACTTGCATTTTTTGCCACAACACAGGCACTTACAGTTCATTGAATAGATCCTACGGCGTTAAAATATTCTAAAAAGGAAAACAGAATCAATACATTGTTTGGGTGGTCTGTAAATGCTATAAGGGGACAGCAGTAAATTTTGACATCTGAAAATAGCAAGAACATTTAAAAGTCTAACCCACTGTGTGGTAGAAACGACACAGCTCAAATAACACTTTCCCTTCAGATCACATTAAATTAGGTGAGGAAAAATGTAAACTAATATCGTGAAAATTCATATGAAATTTAAATGAACGTTACATGCCCTACCTTTTTTTATTTTGTGTATTCAAAGTTTAAAAAATAAAAAAGAAATAAACTAACCTATGGAGATTACTAAAAATGATAGTAAATTTGCTTAAAATTGTGGTTTTTTCAAAGAGGTTTGAGAAGAGGAAAGACCAGATTACCATGTTGTCACCTTTTGCTCATGTTTTACCACCTGCTGATTTGGGCTAAAATTGTCTGAAAAGAGGATTACCGCAATAGCTACTTCAATTACTTGAATATATTCTCTGATGAAATTTGATCATTTCTACTTAAATTCCTCGTGCTCACGTTCTGTGGGAAACGACTTTAATTCTTTGAGAGAAAAACACAGCTAGAACAAAAAAAAAAAGCCTTACTTTCTTTGCTCTCAATTTGTTTACGTCATGTAATATCCTTTATTAATTCTGTTCTGTGTGTTAGTGTGAGTGCGTGCCCAAAGGGGAAAAAAAAACAGCTGTCAAAAAAGTCAATTTATTAAAATATTACAAAAAAAGCATGTCAAAGCAAAACAAAGGGTTTATAAATTAAAATATTATAGCGCCAATCTGTATAATCTTTTTTAAATCTTCTAAAGGTTTATTCGTTTTCAAATGAAGGCAAATTCTATATATGTTAAAAGAAAAGTTTGCAAAAGTAGTCCCCTGAGACAGTCCGTTGCCTCGCTGTTAAATGAAGTACGGACATAGGGCTGGTGTTGATTTTCCAGGGTTTCCTTATCTAAAATATAGTCCTGTTTGTTAGACCACCTATTTATGAGCAGCATGTTTTATAATCGTAATTAACCTAGATTTACATGGGAAAATAACATTACCAAAATACCTTAATATAGGTATGTTTAAATCTTCTTGTGTCTCTTTATCTATCATTAACAGATTTACTTTACCCTTCATGTTACAAACACAGGAGAAAGCTGGTACCTTACAGCTCTTCCAATGGCCTAGTAATTAAATGGCCTAAAGCATAATGTCGCGGTACCATGCTAAGCGACCACTTTCTAGTTCCATCAGCAAAAGGAAAAACCTAGAAAACTCAAAAAAAATCAGAGAAAAAAAGATATAGTAAAGATATAAATGTATCTACGGTTACTCTAAGTATCCCAAAGGCAATACAAAGAATAGCAAGTAAGAACACACAACAAGGCTTCTGGTAGTGGGCCAAAATCTTTAAAACCCCTGATTAGGTATATTTGAATCCTATATAAAATCTAATCTGTTAAATGTGTCTCCTGAAACCTTGTCATATTGTGTATTTTGAAAAATCAGGGCATTTTCTTTTATTGTTTTTTTTTATTCCATAAACTAAGAGTACCCACAAATCCAAAAATCAACTGCTTACAAAGAAATGAGAGTAACAATTCACATCTTAAACTTTTCTTCAAGTTAACATTAAAACATAAATTATTATGTGATTTCTTATCCCATAAGACCAAAAAGGCTAAAAATACAGATCCTGTAGGAAAAATGAATAACGGTACACACGACCCACATGTGTCTTCAACCACATTTATGGTTCTCTCCTCTACTAGATTCTATTGAGCTGCACCTTATTTCTATAAATAATTTGAATATAAATTGTAAATCACAGCTTTCTCCTTTGCTCTCTATTTTAAAAAAACTCCCTAAAAATTAATATATTTTAAGAAACATTCCATCAAGCCATCAGCCACCACCATCAGCCACAACTACGCAACCAAAACTGTTCTCGTATCCTCCAAACCAAAGAGCCTGGTTTTATGTACTTATTTCTATACACCTTTTGCTCCACTTGATAAAGTACTCTTTTCCCTGTCTTTTTTCCTGTGTTTACTGCATTTACCCATTGGATTTTTTTGGCATACATATGATGTTATTAGTAATACATTAGGAATTTGCACACTAAGTACTCCAGATGATTCTTATCTGCTATCAAATGTTATGTTTTCATTAATTGAAATAATTTGATCCTCAACTGAGGTCATTCCAAAAATGAATGAAGATTTTATCATCAAAGACATTTACCCATTTCTTCTATCATAATGTATCTTGAGATATTTCCCATTTTGAAACATTCATTTTAAGTATGATGAATAAAGGCTGGATCTGTAATAAAGTGTTAAGCGGTGCCATAAGCTAACAAACCATAAACATATCTTAATGCATTGTTCCAATCTACTCATGAGCGTAATGTGTTACTAAATGGGCCTTTGGGAAAAATATTGTCCTTCCAACAGCATTTTAAGTGATTATTTAGCTTCTTCTCCTCAACTACATAAAAAATAATGATTTCCACAATACTGTTTGATGTGGCTTTAAATGTTCCAGCTAAGTTTATCAAATTATATTTTCCACTGCTTAATTATTATTTAGTTACTAATACTAATACTAATTTGTCTGAATTTAGACCCAAAGGTTTAATTAAAGCATGCACAGGTTTGATCACTGTTGAATAAATTAAGAGATAGCATTGAAATAGTTGTGAATTGTTGGGTATGTTATTTAGAAAACATATGTTGTATGTTAATAATTTTTGGAATTAGCAAAAAGGAGACCTTTTGGAATGTTGGAGCAAATTACGTAAAAAAATATTATTCTTTAAATACAGAAATAATCAGAATGAAAGGTTCAGGGACTATTGCATGAATGAATGTAGAAAAAGCATGTGAATCACAGACAGATGATACAGAATGAGATACACAGCAGACTCTGAGATAGACACAGGCTAGTATGTACATGGAATCAAGGAGGTAATATGTACATGGAAAAGACTAAATCAGAGGACCTTCAAAACACTTAGGGCCAGCTAACGGTGAATTGCAACAGGATTTTCAGTGAATTGTCACTGTAAAACCTAATGCATGGTATACTTTAGGACACTATACAACATATAAAGAAATAACTCTTTGTGAAAACGTTCCTTAAGAGCTATTACCAGATAGGTTAGAAAACACGTATTAGGCAGCCCTGAAATATCAATATCCATCGTTAAATTTCTGGTCACCCTATGCTTAAATACCAAGGAATATACTTTTTGCGGTGTCCTCAAGAAGAGGTTTATCTCAGCACCCATGTTCAATAGGGTTGTCTTGGAAAAACAGAACACTTGTGGTTTCCCTCTCTTCGATGCCCCAGCAGCAGATTGGGCGCTGCAGTGTGTGGACAGCGGCTGGATATGTCCGAATGTCTGCAACACTTACGTCATGTAACAAAAATACCAGTTTTCATTAGTAATTGTCTGGGAGTTGATTATACTTATAAATCTCATAATGTCTCCTATAAGAAAGCTCTGAAAAGGTTACGCGCCTCTTATATTATTTGTTTGGGTGTCTGTTGTGGACTTGTATTATATTGTATTATATTATTTTTAAAGAACGTTTTCTTCTGCAAATTCAGTTGAATTCCAAACCAATTTATTCCTAAATCCTTAAATCCTGTTAAATAAACATGAACTAAATTTGTGGGATTATGTCAAAATACATATAAATTCAGAATCCCTTCAAGCCTTTTTGGCTACTTTGGGAACAATGTGACTAAGATAAGGAAAATAGAAACATTTGTGGTTAAATTAAGAATTACCAAAGCATTTAAAGGAGACAGAAAATTTTTTTTTTTGCAACGAAAAGTAAAGCATTTACATTTTACAAAGAGTTAATGCTATTAAGAGGGGTACCTGTGCCTCTCTGCAAAATAAACTGGAAACCACAGAAGCAAATCTTTCATTTTGTATCAAACTGGTGAGCTAGGAAACTGTTCACACAAGATATAGGCTGCTAGACACATATTTTGGGGCAATGAAAGAAAAAATTTCTGTCATCTTTTCTTACCATATCTTTTTGTTTGAGTATTATTGTAGTAGGTCACATATTTCCCAAGACTTTTTGCATCCTAAGTACTTTAGAAGCCAAATATAAATTACAGACAAGGCTGTACTGTTCTGAAAAATAAGGAAAAGTACTTCCAAGATGCCACTTCTATTATTGCAGCCCAAGAGAAAATGTCTGGCTCTAAGTCTGAGGCCTAAAAAGACCTTACCCACAACAGGCTTACTTGATTTTTTATAATAATTTTATGTCAGGTACTTGAAGCAAGTTTCATCGTCAGGAGTTAAAGGTCCATACAAACTACTCTATTGGTCGGCAGCAGAGAGCTCCTTAATTGGTTGATGCCAGAGGAGCTCCCTGCCGGCGACCAATAGAGTCGCTCTCACCGACCTTTAACTCCTGACGCGGAAACTTGGCCTGGGGAGGGATTAGGAGTTAATGGTCCATAAGAGCAACTCTATTGGTCGCCGGCAGTGGCCTCCTCTAGCATCAACAAATTGGTTGATGCCAGAGGAGGCCCCTGCAGGCGACCAATAGAGTAGCTTGCATGGTCCTTTAACTCCTTTAACCTACGGATTTCTGCTCCCGATAAGGTAGGCTAGATGGGGAAGGAACCAGGGAGATGGAGATATTAACGAAAGCGAAGATTCTTTGTGTTGTGTGTTTTCGTCTTCGTCTATGTTTTGCCGCCGCCATGTTTGTTTCTTGGGTATTTGGGCTGAACAGCGAAAACGCACCCTTCGTGCTCCTTTTCATGTTCGCCTGCATACTAAAGCACAAGTCTAGTGCCCAGTTCTATTACTTGTACCTTTGCCTTGCTTTACCTGTGACTTCGGTTTGACCTTTGGAACAGTTCTGGTATTACGTCTTCTGCTTCCTGTCTCCATGGCAACCTCGGGACCTCCTGTGCATTCTCTTTGCCTAGCCCCTTGGTACTATGTATTGGACTGCTTCTAAATTGGAGATTCTGCTTACAGATCGTGAGTGCTGAAAAAATAGCATTTTTATAATGTCCTAATAAGAATTAGTTTCAGATATCAAATATAAATATTTAAATGACTCACAAGTCATTACTCAGAATTGTGTGCCCAAACACTGAAGCTAGAGAAACTCTCCATATTTTTAATCTACCACTGCGAAACATTGAATGTGACAGAAGATAAGATTAATTTAGCCTATGTGTTCCTCCTGTTAGACCGTTCTGATATATATACTGTATATAAACATATTATAAAATAATAGAGCTTAGTATATAAATGATCACAAATCAATGTATCCATTCTAACTAATGAGACATGAAAGATAACATATTAAGAGTAAACCTACCACAAAAAAGGACAATGGGATCCATTGTGGTTAAAAATGCATAGTTAAACTCCCCGACTAAACCCTAAATGGTGATTGTGGATTTTAAGCTGTGACTGCATGAAAAAAAAATTACATGGAACTCAACCGAAAACAGCCACTAAGATACGTTGTGGTGTGCAGAGAATTAGCGTGACTTGTGGAAACATTTCTACATGCAGATTCAGACCATAAAAAACTTGGGCAACTCAAAACATGTCCAAAGAAATGTTACACCCCATAGAAGACTTAAATACACACAACACACATGCATTGACAGGCAAAAACATAGTCTACCAGTGACAATTTAACCCTTTCAATTGTAACATATGGACTGTATCATAAGTAGTCTCTACATAGACTTAGGGAAAAGAAAAAATGTCGGTGCGCTAAACTAGTCTCAGGCTCAAATAATACAAATGTATAATACGAGGCCTACCAAACAGGTGTAAGCATGCTGCAAAAACAGTGTATTGGCTGTACAATGTATACAAAAAACAAAAACTGTCTGCGCTTCTTACCCTAATAAAGTTGGCAACAAATATATAAACATAATATAAATGAGAGGTTTTGGTTATATGAATTGGCCAAAGCATAATTAAGCTCACCCGCCACGTCAAGGCACACTCTCAATAGGGTGAGAACCTACGCTCACCTCCTACATAGTGGGCACACAAAGCAGTTTATACTGCTACCAAAACCTTATTAATGTGTTGGGGGAGGTGCAATTAAACCTCCTCCCTATTAACCCCTGGACAGCAAGCTGCAACCAGACTAATGAGGAGCCAACAACCTCAAATATGTGCAAACAGGGAAAAGAAAAAATGTCGGTGCGCTAAACTAGTCTCAGGCTCAAATAATAAAATGTATAATACGAGGCCTACCAAACAGGTGTAAGCATGCTGCAAAAACAGTGTATTGGCTGTACAATGTATACAAAAAACAAAAACTGTCTGCGCTTCTTACCCTAATAAAGTTGGCAACAAATATATAAACAGTTTTTGTTTTTTGTCTACATAGACTTATATATTATTATATCACATTCGTAGTGACTTACATAGGGATGGCTTCTTTTATATTAATATATATATATATATATATTAATAGAAGAAAAAACAAAATAAATATATTAATTTAACACAAAGATTATCATCCATTAGCAACTTTAAAAGACTGTAAGCTTGAGAGCAAGGCTCTCTACCTAATGTATCGGTTTGTCTTAGTCTGTCAATTCTAGTCTTGTCATACCCCTTGAATGTATGTATTGTATTAAGCGCTGTGTAAATTGTTGGCGCTATATAAATATGAGATAATATTAATAATAATATTAAAGGTTGTTACTGACTGTACCATATTGGCTGTAATGAACTTGTGCGCTGTTTTTGTGGTGATTTGAGTAGTTACCAAGTATTGTGTTGGGGGTTGTTGGTTTTATTTGTACCTTGGCAGTTTAATTACTTGTAAGCATGAGCACACAATTTTTATTTTCTTTAAATAGATGATTAAATCAGAGTAATTCAGGGGCAATAGATAGAAACATTCCAATAGATAGAAACATTCCATTGGTTTCTAAGTAGAACCTTATATTAATCAATAATATCAGCTATATTCAAATATACCTTTGCAGACTCTAACAGGTAAGATTGTCAATTGCCATTGTATTGAATGAAGTATACTGTAGATTACGATTTGGAGGTATTTTACGCAATAAACCCTTGAAATACAATTTTTTTTTACACAAATGGGTATATATTTTTTGTTTCCCAGTGTAAAACTGTGTTGTGGCACATTAACATCACAGAAGTTGTTAAAGGGGGTAATATATGAAAATATGCTCCTAAAGAATCTATAAAGATTACCCCTCTTTAATTTCCACTTTAACATTGCAGAATTTTTGGCTTCCATGGAAGCCATTCAATCTTTTTATTACATTTTGTGAATGAGCCAAACGCAGATGAGATAAAAAGTCATGGCTTAATGACCCAAATTACGTACTAACAAAAAGGATTCACAAAAGGTTTAATTATAGAGTCTTCTAAGAAAACACAAAATAATGGCTTGAAACGCATGTCAGGTTAATGTCAGAGATGGGTTACAATTAGGGGGAGAAGCCAAATTCAGCACTACCATTAAAGCAGAAGCAATGCCGAACATCTGAGTTTCTGGAGGGCTAAGGAACAATAAGAGGAGAGCAGGGTTTATTTTTAACTCGATGAAGATAAAAGTGGCACATTTCAAGCACTTTGACTTACTACAATTAATAGTTTCTAAATTTAGCCAATGCACATACACATCTTGTTTTTTTATTCAGTGATTGGATCTTACAGCCATTGTAAATGCGTGAGAAAATGGATCCACAGCCTGTGTTCGGATTGTATGAAAGATCAGCTTTAGGTATCTTCAAAGATATCTGTAAATCTTACGAGGTTGGGTTTTTTTGGTCCCGTTTCTCCAATTCCTCAGGAAACTAAGAATTGGCAGGGTTTTTTTTTCTTCTTTTGTGTTACTGCCCTCATTGCAATAAGGCACAATCCTGAAGCAAAACATTCACAGTTGTGTTGGGACTGGATGAGTAATTGAGCTCAAATCCCTCTATCCCTCTTTTCTCCTCTACATCCCCTAAATGTTATAATATCTACATAAACAGTAAATGTATTTAGGTTCATATGTGTTCATAAGATATATGTAAAGATATAAATATGTGCCATATTCAATAGGTACTTAGCTGGCAATATATGCAACTAGCTATTGGAAATGTTGGTAGGTATGGCCGTGGTGAGAGCCAGAGGGTTGAGTAGAATAGAATGTAAATTCTAGCATGTAGATCCTTTCAACGTTCTACCTCTGGTTAAATATTTTCAAATCGTTTCCTAAAGTCCACCATTACATTCTGCTAGGAGGGATTGTGGACAAACATGTTCATGGCCCACCAGGCAATCATATTTATGGCATTTTTATGTGGGCTTCATGTTGAACTTCAGAGCAGTAGGTGACACAGATTGGTCATCACCTTTTTGACCGCCATTTAGACATTTGTTTCCATATATGAAAATGAGATTATCCTTAATACACAGGAGTTTAAAAAGTGGTCTTAACGTCACAGCTTCCAATAATCCATTGATTGTACGATTTTGCACCTTTTTTATACATATTCTTTACTTTCAAATCATACATACATGATTCACCACTAAAGAGGAAAATATTCCATTATTATCAATTATTATAGTCTGGTTCACTATCCCAAAATATCTTTGACCAAATAAAAATCCTAAATTTGCTTTTCTAGTGAAACTATGTGGAATATGAAAATAGTGCTTAGTAACATTCTCCCACAGACATGAACTATGCATTAATGTGTCATAACTTTCTTTCATTCTAAACAAAAATAAATTAAACCAAAGGAACTATGCGAACCAATTTACTGTGAAGATAAGCAGATAATTTTAGCTGTTTTTGTTTTCTACTTTTTATCAGTTAAAGACATGTCTATAATTCATCATCTCCTATTTTTATCATGGGTACTCACCTAGGTGGTCCGGTGAATTTTAGCTGAACTTTTGTTGAAAATTGTTAGTTTTATCACAATCCAATGTTTGTGTCGATTACATTTTTTAAAATGTTAAAAAAAAAAACATTTACCAAGTTGCAAAATGTCACTGTTGTCTAAACTAACATCCCATATAACTCAAAGCAAAAAATATTTTTCATATCTTTTGCCCCACACAATGCTTGTTAGAAAAGTGCAACAAAACAACATTTTTTTTTTAAATCAACACATTTATTTTCAGCTTATCGGAAACGTGTTTTTTTTCAAATTTCTTTTGTGGTTGAGTAAGAATCATTGTATGTTTCTTTCGCACAGACCCAAACAGTAGCTTATATTTTTAACATATAACAATTGTTATAAAACATCTGGTGCACTGCACTTTTTTTTAGTTTATAGCTAAATTCTTTCTTTAAAGGGCAGTAGGAAAATCTTATGAGTTTTTTTTTCTCCCTCAACAAATTCAATATTTTCCATAATGCTTGTGCAATTCTTTCGCCTGGTGGATTACTCATTATTTCCATATAACTCAGAGACTGGAAGATAGAGTCCATACAAAATAAAGTCTATAAAAAACTACCTTTGATCATTCACTTTCTTAAAAGAATGTTTGTAATTACTGCCTTTTTCTTATAGGTGTTTCCAGAAATTCAAGGTACAATTATGTAGCAGAATGGAATATTAAGTGATCAGATTAAAGGGACACTAAACTCCTAAGCACATTGCTTTACAATGAGTGGCTTATCTGTCAAATATTTAAAGCCGAACCTTCGGAATACCTTATGTTTAAAATGTAACTGTTTGCCTGCCTAGATACAGACATATTGATATACTGACTATATGACAGAAACAAAAGTCATTTGGATAAAGGAGTATTTTACCAAAAAAAACCTCTTTAGTAAATTTACCTGTGGGTAAAATTGTTTGGCTTTTTGATGTAACCTGTCTTGTTATGACCACAGGTTTGATGTCATTGCTTTACATCCATATTTAAAAAAAAAAAAAAATGAAATTCTAAATAAGCCACTACATGGTTTCTTCAGTAAGAGGTTTATTCTCTATAATATCTCAATGTTTGACGGTGAATGTATTAGGAATTTTAACTCACCAGACCAGCCCTCACATATTCACTTTATAGTGCTGACCCCATAGTAGATCTTTTTATTATCTGGAAAAATGCATTCCCTTAATTATATTTCATTTTAAATATTGGCCCAAAAACAAATCCCTGCTAATAATTTGACATTTATATAAATACTCTCTATTAAGTCACCACATTGAAATATACAAGTTCCTTTTCTGGAGCTACTGGTACACATCAGTCCCATCATACAAGTCGAGGAGCCATCTACAAAAGCGTAAAAGACCCAATATGTGGGACCAACCTAACTTGAATGTGTCACTTGCGCCATTAGCACGATGGCAGGCGAGATAAAGAGTAAAGTTGGAAAAAGGTAATGTAGAGATTTATGAAATTCATCAACTTCCATATTTTGGGCCAATGGAAACAACAAAATATATTGAAATGAACCTGTACCTCCAAAAATATGATGGTGTATATATAAGTTCACTAAACCCTCACTTGTTCATTTTGTTAGTCCTATGTTAAATCCTTATTGAACTCTAGGCTTTCCAAGCTATTGATGAAATTTTATTTCCAAGGATTTGCTGCTGAAGTTTGTTCACCATTTTAACAGTTTGCGAAAATACACTTTTCTACATATAAAAGATTGGAAATATGTAATTTCCATTAAGGTCTTAATAAGTACCAGGTGTTGACTACAATACAGGAAGCAAATACGTAATTGATTTTAGGAAAACTCACACTTTATTAAATATTTTACATTCTGTGAAATGTAGTTTTAAATAAAAACACTCGCCGTGGGGAAGGCTCAGGGGAGATAATGGCCCTTGGGCACTCAAAGCATTGACACCACACAAATTGGTTGGGTTTAAAATCAGTTTCGCCCAAGGGAGGAATGCATATTAAAACACCTGGTTTGTAGGTAGTTGGTATAGTTTTATATTCTCGAGAATATTTTTTTCAAGTATTCTCCTAATTTGTACCCCATACTAGATGTGGTATTTTATGTGAGGAGCAACCTGTTTCATACACGTTCTGGATTATTAGAAACGTGGTAGTTTCAATAACCCAGAACCTTTTGTGAAATGTGTGATTCGCTTTTTAAATTTGTTACACCTTCCAGTGACCAGGAAGACAGGAAACTCTTTAGGAGATGTCTAGTGGACAACCGCAACATATGAGAGTACATGATTAAAACGGATACAATTGTTACAAATATCAGCAAGTGTCCTTAACAGATCTGTTGGAAACTAGCTGATATGTTGTATGTGTCGAATTCATAACTGGGAACTTCCCAGAGCTGGTATTCCAGAACTTCCCCGGACTGCTTCTTATGAGAGGCAGGTGGGGGGCACTGCTGTGTGTACCGATTCCCTACCCAGAGATTAATGGCTCCCCTTGATGACCAGTAATGAACTATTTTTTTCTTCTGGGACTACCCCGAGAGTTCTTGGGTATGGTTATGCTCCTACTCAACTGAGGTGGAAACCAACTCTGCATAGTCATTTTACAGCTTAATGGTTATTTAGATCCGCAGCATTTTAATCCCTGAGTTTTAACATAGGTTCTGAGTAAATGCTTAGCAGAATCTAAGCTCTCAAACTTTAACGTTAAAAGAAAAAATAGTTATTGTTACAAACTGATCACATATTAAGTATTCCATCCTTTACCAGGAATTAGTGTAGTGAAAAGGTAACTTGGTATACATATCTAGTTTGTTCCTGGTAATTTTAATATCCTTTGAAGTTTAGAAAGGAGAGTCATGTAATCATTTATTTATAGTTTTTTCCTTTAGGGTATTAAAAGGGTGCAAATTATGAGACCTAATAAGAATTAGAGTTCAAATAGACTATAAGAAGCCCTGCTTTTATTTAATACAGTAGTCTGTAATCTGCGCCCGTGGTTGTAATTACTGCCCTAATACTAGAGAGGGAGCTCTTCACCTAACCTCCTGAGGTTAAGCTCAACATCTGTTGTCAATTATGTCCATGGATTCTTAAAAAATATTTGTACTCCTTATATTATAATATTTAAATTTTTAATAATTTGTAATCTTTCTTTTCCATGGTTTGTATTGTATAATGTCTGCAGCAGGCAATAAATAAATAAATATATATAATACGGTATATAATATATAAGCATTGTAACGTAATACCAACATTTATAACAAGAAATATGACACATTACCGATAATATATATATATATATATATATATATATATATATATATATATATATATATATATATATATATTCATAGACTGGTCTGGAAAATATTACTAAGCTTTACCAGCCGGCAGAAAAAAAATGTGTTGGTCAAGGGAATTCACCCAATATTAGCCACATGGAACTTTTCTTCCCTTTATCTCAAAATGTAATCATTTTCAATTGGAAGTAGGTGTAGCACGCTTCACCAATGGTAACTCAGGTATGCGGTTTCCATGATGAAGCTCACTTTACAAATCTAAAATCTGGAGAGGGATCAAGAATGCATCATAAACCACATTTCATAAACTGTTGCCAAGGGAACAACAATGATAACACCGCTAAAATGAAGTCTATTCTAAACAAGTTACTTTGTACTCTGCATTTTTGGAATTTCTTCCTGTCTCAGAAATTTAAAGCAATACCTCACATTTAATATAATAATATTCATGGTTTTTTTTGTAATATTATGTATTTTTATTATCAATGTAACCTTTAAGATAAACATTTTATGGCATCTGCTCTGGTTACAGCCTTTTGTATAAACTAAAAGTGGAGAGTAAAGATGTAAGTAAAACTTAACTCCAATAAAAACCCATTCATTATTATTATTATTTATTGTTTTGTATAGTGCCATCAATTTTTTTTTTGCTTTTTTGCAAAGAAATGTATTTACACCAAACATTTTTTTTTCATAGCTAAATCCAAAGAATAAAAGCCTATAACTAAGTAACAAGTGTTGAAGAGCACCTAAAATTCCTGTCATGTGTTAATGCCTTGACCTATTGTGATATGAATGTTTGGGAGAGATAAATTGAAAGGTACCTTATCGTTAGGTATGATTTGTTAAAAAAAAAAAAAGATAACTAATCATTTGACATTTTAAGCCTGAACCAAAGTTCACTCAGGTTCTTAAACAATAATGTAAATACAGCCTCTATGTTACGCATTGTTCCTCAAGCACCGTAAAAAGGACTCAGACAATATGAATGAGACTCTTTAATACCGTATTGAAAGGGATATTGAGAACTGAAAATAAAAATGTATCTATATTAATGTAAATATTGGGTGCCAGCAACTCAGAATGCTAACTTTTGGTGGAATATGGCAAACATTTTGTAAATATGATATATTTGATTTGTATAGACATTAGACAACATTCATTAATATGGAATAACAATGTGATTGTAGGGTTAGTATAGCGAAGTACGTTCATCCTTTAAATTTGAGAAGTAACATTTAGGGGCATGTTGGCCATATACAACAGTTCTCTGGGGCAAATCAATATCGGTCATAGATTTTTCCCATTTTTTTAGTGCCGTGGGCCTCAACGGTGGCCTTTTTACTCTATTCTTATAGCTAAACTACCATTACTAGTGACATCAGATCAAATTTCATTGTAAACTTGTCACATAGGCACACTTCCATACAGACTGATAAACAAGTGCCAACATCAATGCTGATACTTTTACCTAAAATGCTGGTAACATTGCATTGATCAGACATTTAAAGTTTGCATACGTAAATAGAAGATCCTAAACATCACGTGTTGTTGCCATTTGAATTATTAGGATAGGATAACCGGGGATATAAGAAATGTATATATATATAAAGATGGAGGCAAAACACACAGGTACTCCTTGCTTCTGTGTCTTTATTGAAACATATTAACTGCTTCACTTCCTGTTCAGGAGGAAGGAGGAGATAACAACAAAAACTTTATTCATACTTATCTTAACCATGCAATTGTATCACATAGGCTATAGCACTGTGAGAGCACTTTCAGATTATATCTCAACACGTATAGTTCATTTATCAGGTTTACTGACGTTGTATTGGGGCAGGAATTACAACTAGAGAAAAGGATCCAGATTTCAGGGATTTGTTGAATCATTTCCCATGGGATGTCATGCATGAAAGGTCTCAGTTCAAGCTGGGGGTAAATGATGCCACCATCTATATACCTGTCTCTTCTTGGATAAGCCACTGAGATAAAATGCAACATATAATATATACACTACCTTTCTGTCTCATTCAGAAAAATAGCTTATGATCAAACAGTAAATTCTAATGAGGGCCACATCATCACTGAGGTATGAATGGGCGTGTTGTATAGAAATAACGATTTTACAGACGTCTGGGAAAATGTAACATTAAAATGTGCAGAAAACTCTTTCTGTCAGTTGCCTCCAGACTAGAAAGAGTCTGGCTTGGCTGATGTGTGATTCACGGGGGATGAGTCAGACGTGGTGACTGAATTTAAGTCTTATTTCCAGAATCATGCAGATTGTCTCAAAGAAGCTGATGTAGGTAATTCCAGCACCAGAGACAGCGCCGCTGAAAGGGATGGGCAGATCTTATCACTGATATGCTATCCTTGTAGTTGGAATGTTCTCACAAACGCGTATGATTCTTAGAATGCATTGTACACGGAACCATTCGTGTCTGCATCTGCATCTTGGTTATTGGGGGTGTTTGATTTTCTAAAAGGGGATAAAACAGCATATTTTAATATTTTTCTAGTTACCGCGTCACAAAAGTTAAGCCACTCATTTTGTAAAGGGTAAGTGTTAGCAATGTTTTTCAATTAAAGGGTGGGTATTATTGATGTCATTTAGAAGAGTCCATCTTTTTTAAGTTGGAAACTGATTTCTCAGTATTTTGTTAAAAAAGTAAAATAAGATTTTTTTCCTATTATCTGATATACAGTATCCGTCATACTTTAATACACTAACAGAACGCACATATCATAAACTGTATTGTACTTTTTACAAGAGCATTTCATGTAGATTTTATTTAATTTTTCTTAATCTATATTCTCTCAGTAAATATTTTTCAGACTCCCAGGGCCTGCTGTTAGTGAGCCATTGGCAAGAGGGGAATTTCTTGGCTGATTAGGTGGGGTTACCACATGCCAGGTTCTGTGGGCCCATGCCAGGCATCTGTGACAATAACAGGCATCTAGAATATGAAACAATGGCGGCAAATAGGTAGACATCCATTGTATGTTAAAAAGACAGGTTACATGGAGGGGGTTGTTTTGAAGGAACAAGTGCTGTGGTCATAACACAAACGGATACCTTGATAGTTTGGTTCCAGCAAATAGCCATTTCCACACACTGGAAAATCCTACGCTATTCCTACACTAAAGCAGAGCGAACTAAGACTACCCTGACCCAAGATACATATAATCTAAACTAAACATGAACCAATGGAGAGAAAACCAGGAAACTAAGAGCTTACCAGCTCTAGGCAAAAGACAAATAGAACAAACACAGCAGCGGGGTGGAGTAGGGTGAGGTTAAATAAGAGCACAGGAGGCATGATAGCAGAACAGAGACCGACCGAAATGAGAATTAAATGGATACAGAAAGACTAGGTGCCCACCACTGCAGCATCACGCATATTACGCCAGTTCCAGCTGGTGGCTCCAACACATTCCTGTGCCGCTTGTGCATTATTGTTGAAGACTGCACATGCGCCTCTGGCCCTAGACAATGCTTATAAGCCCATTCTTCTGTAAAGTATGATCTGCGGGACTTGAAACAACTTCAAGTGGCTTCTTTTGACATACAAACAAAAATCTTAATTCATATAATAAGTTGTATGAAAGTGTATGAAAAGTGTACAAAGTACGAGTAATGAGTAATGCCAGGTTTTCTTTAACAAACATGATCTATACATTTTAACAACTGTTACCCAACTTGGCATCAACAGAGTCTGGAAATAAGAATAATTTATCCTTATTTTCTTATTCATTACACTTCAGGACACTATCCAGTCTTACATCTGTAAACAGAAACCATGGCCGATTCTTAGTATTTTGTATTAAGTTAGTTCTGAGAAGACAAATCAAGAATTACCACATGTTGGGAAACATGTAAAATGAGTGAATGAGTCGAAAAATGTTTAAAAGCAGAGAGGGGTAATGGATTTAGTATGCCTAACCCCCCTTTTTGTACTACTATGTTCTGTGAAGCTTGGGGGGGTATTGGGTTATGATTGTGAGTCTCTCCTTTTTTAAGTTAGTTTTTTTCCTTTCCATAGCATTGTAAAAATCAATAAAACATTAATAAACAAAATCAGAGAATTTATTATCTGTTGGGTCTGTTGTGAGACATTGGCATTTACACACTTTTAATCGGTATTTTCCATCTATCTGTCTAGTTCACAAATTGTAACAGACGCTCACAACTCTACCGCTCTCTCATAGATACATATTTCCCCATACCTTAAAGGTTTTCACTGCTGAAATTCTAAAGAAAATCCCATTTAATGCTCCTGTGCTTTCTTTTTAATAGGAATAATATTTCCATTAAAAAAATGTCACTCATTGGCCTACAAAGTTGTTTGAAATCTCACACACGTTGAGTCAGGTTGGCTGGGATTATGAGTAAACGAGAAGCAAACTTGTTTGCACAGAATGATTAACCTGTTCACAGATGGATTTACTAAACCACAAGAAAGGAATAGTCAAGGGCAAAGGTGCAAATTTTGTAGCTTGAGGAAAACATTTGTTCAAATTAGTATATTTTTATGTGAATCCAAAAAAAAAGTGATAAACTTATTTGAAAATATGCTGTCTGTCCTTGCCGTATTTACTCTAACGTGGTCATGACGCTATGTTGATTATTCATTAACCACTTCAGTACCAAAGGATTTTTACATTATAAATACTGGAGCTTTCTTTTTTTTTAAAACATACATTTGTTTGAGTATTTTTCTCTTTTTTATGTTCAAATGCAAGTTATATGTTGTTTTTTATGGACAAGCATGACTTTTGAAACCACACTATTAGATCTATAACATAAAAATAAAAGATCATTTAAAAAGCCCTATGTTTTAAATTATGCTTAGGATTTTTTTTTACAAGTAGTCCCGCTGAAACAACCTATTTGTGTTCAGCAACCTTTTCTCAGAACTGTTTTTATTATGTTTGGGATGGGCAGCAAGGAATCATTTTTTATTTTACATGTAAATGGGGTATCAAGTGTTTTAATGTTTTCATAATTATTATTGCATAATATTTCACAATTATTATAAACCAGACTGTACCCTTGATAATATCATGGTGACATCACTGGGTCTGTATAATTATTTATTTCATATTTTTTTATTTAATTTTTCTATTTGCTTTTTTAAGAGGGGGAAACTCTGTTACCCACTGATGCAAATAACATATTGTATGTTAGTGGTTGTTTGGGCTTAATGTTGTTAATGGGTTAAGAGAAACTGTAATAAATCTACCTGACACTGCAGAAAAGTGTCATTTTGGTCTATATATAGATCCAATAAAAAAAAGAAATCTTTACTGAAAAAATAAACATATAGACCAACGGAAGCAGAACCGTATCGATCAACATAAACTCATAAAAATACCTACTCAGGTACAAATAAGTGTATAGCAATAGTTTCTATTACCCACATTGTCCCAAACTACAACCCAATAGTGAACATAAAACAATCGGTAATACTTATATATTGTATTATACTTAAGTAGCATGTAAGTATAATGGAAGTAATATGCACAATATACAGTAAGGCAGTAACTGGGAGAGTTTAAATCAAGATTTTAGTGATAAACATCCTGAGGACAAAAAAAAATTCCAAAAGTCTTATTACCTGTCATATAAAATGCTGGGTAAATTAAGTTAATACAGCAAGTATAGCTTGGTACTGCAAGAATGATTATATTTTAGAAAAGAATATCTAATATTCAGCATTTGTACTGAAACAGCTCAAAGACGATTTAAAGCAAATCCTGGCAGCTATGGAAAGAGGAAGGGCATTCTGATACAGAAGCTTTGAATTATCAGCAAAATTTTTATTTTAGCAATTCTTATTATTATGTATTTCTTTTCTTGTATTACAGTACCAAAGTGTTGCACAAAAATCCGCCAATTATACTTTACTTTACTGAATTGCACTCTCACCCACAGAAACATTTTTCTTTATGGTCTTTATATTTCCATTGATATCTTTTGATGAAATTAAATATTTCATGTCACTTTAAATAAATTATTTATATACAATTTAAACTTACTGATCCACCATAGGATCTATTTTACAAAACAAATTAGACATACATGTAAACGTAAAGTCTTCATTCTCTCTTTAATTAACAAAAAAAAAAAATTATATTTATAATTTCGAGTCTCTCTTTTCTCTTATAGGTGAAGAGCACTATAGCATCTAATTCCAGAAGGAAATAAATGTATCAGCTTAAATATAATGACTTTTGTTTTTATTTTAAAACATGAGGATCCTTTGGAACTTAAACAACTTATAAAAAACAAACAGAACAAAGTAATACAATCAAAATCTACTTATTTACCCAAGAATACAGATAGATCTGTAATGCATCCAAGGAGCAACATGGCCAGAACCTTCCTTAATAGGGGCAACTGTATGTATGGTGGATCCGACAGCTACTTGTGCCATAATAGTTTGTTATTTAAACATTTGTTTTTATATTTTTCTAAATGGTGTGAGACTACAAGAGGGCACAGTATGACATTTCTGCTACGTGGCTTACGGTGGCCTTCGATACATGGTAATTTCACTCAAGCCATGTCATTTTCTTGTATTATACATTTTACTTTGTATTATTACAAAAACTATACAATAAGGTTTGCAAGCTTATTAGACAAAAATATTTTTTTTTATTAAAAACTGAATTGTGCAGAGCATTATGGTAAAATGTAAAAAATGAAGGATTGCAAATTGTATTAATAGAGCCATGAAATATAACACAAAGGAAATTGAGGAAACCTTCGGGTCCTGGTTGTAAGATCATTGGGATTAGTGTTTTATACTGCATATACGTTACACATCAAAAACATCTCTATAGACAAGATATGTTTTCTTTGTTATTTTTAACTGCCAGTGACTTATTGCATTCTGTACGTAGAGAAATGTGCAAATATATATTTTATTTTTTACCAAAGACACCTTTGAAGTCTTGTGATAATACCATTGACTATGGTTACATTTAAAATTGAAAACCCCCTGGCTTAGAGGTTACAAGGCTATTGTTCACGACTGATCCTTTCTTACTACAATTATAACGCTGGGTGTCTAACCTGCAACATTAATATGACTTCTGATCTCTTGGGGTCAAAGTCCAACATGATATGGATGCAGCATTTTACCCAATCTCCAGTCAAAATAAACCACGGCATTGTTATCACCAATATCAGCCTATTTAAATTGTACAAATAGGCTCTCCTTTGGTACACATATATTTCCTCAACAAATACTCATGAAAGATTAAGAGGCACTTACAGGCCCTAGAGTAATCCCGGGGAAGGAAAATAGCTAGATAGTATTATAAATCTCACCTACAACAATTAAAGGCTCCTGTGTACTTATTTTACAGATAAATCTGGGATACGTTATTTCCTGCACATTCAACAGCTCGTAAACATACTTTTCCTTTGATCCTTAAAGTGCCTCTGACACTCCACATTAACAATATGCCAGCATGATTAAAGCTATGGAACATTATGTATAGAACAAGGGCAATCACGTTGAGCTATAACTGGATTTTGTGCAGTCTCTTCAGTAATATTTTGCCCGTTAAGGAAAATTAAATATTCCTATGACTTGGGTATTTTTAATATAATGCAACTCAAACAGGTGTGAGGGTATTGTGTGACTACCCTCATCACTTTGCTAATGTTCTCTAGAAGAGATTTTAGAGAAAAAGTAGTCTGTAGCCACTTCCCCACACCATGCGGATCTGTGGTGTAACTCCCATGGTGCTCAGCCCAATCCAAAATGTGTGTGCCCCTGGCCAAAATGCAGTTTTATAAAAGAAATTCACATTTTTTAAATTCAAATTCCAGGGTAGCTGGTTTTCTAAAATATATATTTCATAAATATATCTCTTAAACGGGAACTGCTACCAAATATGTTTATTACTAGTATGAGATTCAAAATATGTTTTCCAAAATATTGTGCTGTTTTCATTTCTAAAAACACTTCTTGTTTTTGCAAAAGGGCAAATTGCAATTGTTCAAAATTAATCACCCAGCTTCAAATTCTAATTACTAAAAATTCTATGCAGGGCCGCACTAAGGCGAGTGCGAAGGGCGGGGTACACCCAAGCGCCATCAAGGCTGGTCTTCGTACCAGGTCCACTGCCCAAAGATCAGGGCAGGTTGGGGAGATCACGGATCTCCCTCTAACCTGCCCAAAATGAAGGGAGTGCTAGGTCTGTTCCTTCAGACTCTGCTTCAACGGTCCCTAGCACTCAATGCTGGCAAATGACACTGGACGCCAAGATATGATGTCATATCCCAGAGGTCAGTACTGAAGCCGAAACAGACCTCACACTTCCACCACGGGACTATAAGAAGAACAAAGGATAGGGAGAAAAACGGGTGTAGATGATAATGAGAAAGAGGAGAGATAAATAGAAATAAGAGAGAAAAAATAGAGGAGAGATAAGAGAAAGGAGAGAGTCAGTGAGAATGGAAGAGATAATGAGAAAGAAGGGGAGAAAGGGGGAAGATAATGAGGAATAAGAGAGTTAGGGATAGATAAAGAATAAGCGAGATATGGGAAAGAAGAGGGATAAAGGGGTGGGGTAATGAGAAAGTGTGTGAATGTTAGGGAAAGCATGTTTAAGGGCAAGTAAGTGTGTGGCTGCAAGAGGAAGTGTGAGCCAGTATGTTTTTATGTAAAAAACAGATGGCACATTAGCCTGCTGAGCATTGACTCAGACCTTAATCAGTCCTTGGTCTTGTCTTAGATTCAGGAGCCATAAGCCTATCCCATGTCTGTATTACCACATCTCCTGTGAAGCTGTTCCACTTATGCACCAGTTTCTGATCAGGGAAGCCTTTTATTTTATGTTTTTAATCATCTTATGAGATTCATTTTATTTCATTGTAGGCAAATGTTTGGTCTGCCATATTTATTCATTTATTATGTAACTGTGAATATTGAATGTATACCACTAGTAATGCTTTGGCATTATTTCTAAACTGAAGAAAGTGGCCAATCTTGTTTCTGTATGCAGTCACTCATAAAATGTTTGCGGTTTACAGAGGTTATCATGGGATGGGACATTAATAAGAAGGGATGTGTATGGTATGGAAGGGGAGGAGCATTAACAGGAATGAGGATAGAATGGGTCATCATATGAGGGTGGGGTCAATGTTATAGCCTCGCCCACCAACAGGGGCACCGAGGAAATCCTACACCCAGGCACCAGTGACCCCAGGGAAGAACGGCCATATTTAGCATTCCCATGAAGAATCAGCTCAGTGTGGTGTTTAAGTAGGAAAAAGGCTCCCAAAACATCATAAGGCAACAATTCTGGCATCCAGGTCTGCAGATGAAGAAACAAAAAAGGTTAAAACCAAGTTTTTGCCAATTCTAACCTAACTGTTTACAGAACTGTATTTTATGCTCAAGGGCAAAAAATGCGATGGAAGCCTAGGCAAGATACTACAAGCGGATGTGGTTCTAGTACATTTGTAGGGCTTTAGCAGGTGAACCTAGAGTTTAAAAAAGAGATCCTTAATCCCCTGTATAATCTTAGGGCTTTAGCCAGTAGCATCACCTGTGGATAATAATTAAGCACTAGGGACTTCACAAGGCAGTCTTCAAGGCAGCGTAGGACAGTGAAGTTGCTGGTGGGAGCCTCAAACACAGCAGGGAGAAAACTCCTCAAGATGTTATCACATCATTGCTTCTTACATTACATTTTATGTATAAAGTAGCTGCATTAGTAGATTTGTGCACAGCGAGCAAACTCAGTTTGGACAACATTTTTTGTTTCCTTTTTGATTCGTTAGTTTTTAGGCAACAAATTTAGTTTTGTGGGCGTTCTGCTTGGACAAAATCCGGGGGGCATTTTTTTTATTTGGAAGGATATTTTGGGTGTGTTTCCAAAAGAAGGAGATCCCTGAAAACTTCTGGACTCACTTTTCATTATAGAATTTTTTTAAAAAGGTTCCCCCCAGAGTTAGGACCAAGAGGTGAAGCAGCAGCAGCAGTAGCAGTAGTAGAGGCCTGGGCCTGGGCAGGCAGACAATGGCAGATGATAGGCACATGCAGCCCCGTGGAGCAGAACCGAATTTCCACAATATTATATATAATACATTTTATATTGTCACCAATACTTATTTATCAATGAAGAATAATAGATCATATGATAGAAAGATCATTTTAAAAATGGGCATATGTCTTCAACTAAACTCTACTCAGGAACAGGCGGGAAATGTCTGTCCCTGTCATACACTACAGTCACTACAATTTCTCCAATCCACCTCACAACACTACATTTTCTGCATTAAAATAAACTATTCATTAAACTGCAGTATGGTAGGTGAGCAACAAGCATCACTCTCAGCCTCTGCTAAGCTGTCACTGTCTCGCACTCCAACTCTCATCAGTCTGTAACTGCTGCCACTGACAAGTTAAAATTAAAATGGCGTCAGCTCACTTATATATCTAATACTAGCCCCTCCCCTTGTAAATGCTGATTGGCCAGAGTGGAAAAAGTAAGGAAAAACTCCTGCAGGTTATTGGACCCAGCAATCACAGCCATAATCATCAATGTGACCACCACCCGTTTTTTTTTTGGCTACTTCTACCTATCAGTCATTTATATGTACCCTCCGATACACAGCCCCCCCCCAGTGTACATTATCAACGAGGCGTGTTATGATACTTGTGGCAACGAATGGACGCATCATGATAACTTTTCGACACTTTTGCAGTTCGTTTTCAGTTTAGTCGGGGATCGCCCGTGTTATTGTTGATTCATATGAATGCGCAAAACAGCCATTTTTTGTTAAAAATAAAGTTTGTACGAAAAATGAATGCACAAGTCCAGTTTTTAGGATGAAGGGAGAATGCAGATTATTGTATATGTAATATACATTTATATTAGTCCACTATAAGAGTTTGGGTTTTTTTTGTCCTGTGTTTATATAATTTAAGTCTTGTAAAGTTCTTTCTGTACACTTTTTCTTTAGATTTATTTGCCCTCTGTGCAGGTTATACATACTTACACATATTAAAAAATGTAAAGGTCAACTGACCTTTATTTATAGAAATGTATATCCAGGTATAGAGATATTTTTCCATGCGTGCCAAGCTTATAGTAATTATCAACCCTGGTAAAAGCCTTTTAAACAGAGAAGGGACAGAATCATCAACCTTAATTATGGTGTAAGAGGAAGGAAATAACACATGATGAAAGAGAGGACTAACTTTGGGGTAAATAATGGTATCATGTGTCACTTTGGAAATAGACAGCGTGGATGGAATTGGAAACTTCAAACTGCTGTGAGGAAGAAAAGAGGAAAATGCTATTTTGCAGCTAAAAGAAAATGAATGGTCAAATGGCATTAAAACTTATGACTCCAGAGAATGGAAGTGGGACGGTGGGGCAGTGATGCAGGACAGCGTCTGCGAATATGGTCTAAGTCTCTTCATCAGGAAAAATGGGCAGACTAGATGGTTCTGATCTGCCGCCATATTCTAAGTCTCTATGTGATCAAAATCAAGACTATGCCAGAATCCTCTACTACCTTGGTACGCTTATATAGTATGGTAATGGTTACCTTTGCCACTTTAAAGCGGATCCAGCCATCCTTTGGAACCAACATTCGGGAGGAAGTTTTTAATGGCAGATTAAACAGCTCAAACTTGGAATTTGCTTTCTTTTCTAGATTCTGCTTTCAATCTATTGGGTCATTTCTGCAAAAAAAATGTTGTGTAACCTTATAACATTACTTTTGGTCCTATTCTTATGGGGACCTTTTAAAAACTATATACATTTGTGACATTTATTTTAAACGACTAGATCATTTGCAAACGATTACAGACAATTCTAAGTTCTATTGGTTTATTTAAATATAACATTGCAAATGATCACTAAATCCAGTTTTTAAACCTCTTTCTTCATTTAACTTAAGTTCTTCTTCATTGTCTAAAAAGAACACACGGACACAGTTTTTGGCAAGTCCTTTCAACTTCAAAATGTTTTTATAAGATTTGTCAGGTAGACAAAGCAGTTTCAGACTTTTCCTACTGTCCAGTGTACTGTCAGCACACAAGGTTTGTTAACAACAGTGCTAATCACCAGTAATCTGCACAGCTTCCAGCGTGCTCATACATGTTATGACCCCCGTGAATGCTTGTAAAACACTTTAACAGTCTTTGCCTTTATGTAATGTACAACATTAATATGTGAAGGCTGGTGTTAGAATGTAATTAAACCTTCCAGCACTTTTCTCTTCGGGAAACTCAAACAGAATGTGGAAATCCTAGACATAACAAAGCACTGTCTATCCTATCTAATGGCCCCCCATGGAGCCAGAATTTAACAATCTGTAAATCATTCTATTAAAGACTTTGGAGGCCTTTTTCTGTATAGAGTTAAAATACAAAATTAACTTCTCTATATATCTATATATAGATATATATATATATCTATGAATATATATAGATATATATAGATATCTATATATATATAGATATCTATATATATATAGAGAGAGAGATATCTATATATATATATAGATATATATCTCTATATATATACACACTCTTCCCAGGCTAGAAATTACATAGAGTTCTCCCTTTTCTGGGGGAGTATCTTTGTATAAGGGCAGGGCTAGCTGTGTGAATGGGTGGGGCTTGAAGGGGTGGGGCTAGTAACCTGTAGGGGTGTAGCACTAGCCTCAGACATTTTTTATCATGTGGGGAATGAGAATTGAGGTAGGCAGGTGCTGCAGCCCTGCCCAGAGAAAGAGCAAAGTGACTCAGAGACCTGGGGAAGTCCTGATGAAAGTCTGTAATAAACAAGACTGAAACATTGACTTGAAAACCGAAGTTGTTTGTGTGGTTATTTGGAAAGTCCCTGGAGTGCCGGTAACTATTTTTGGACTTTATATTATTTACTGCTACAGCTATTTGGCACCGGGCAGAAACTTGGCATTTGGAGTGCAATTGTTAATTTTGGCATTTTTTGGAATTTTTGCTTACCCTCCAGCCCTATTTACATGTCAAATACATAACAAAAATGCGTTGACTCCAGTGCATTTTACTGCATGCAAATCAGGGCTTGTATCCTTTAGCTACTGGAGCTAGAAAATTAGAATTTTTTTCTTATTTACTAACAACCCCCCCACACACACCCAGCTGCCTCTACTGATAGCAGGGAACATGCATTAGTGCAACTCTTGTTCTTGCACATGCTCAGTAGAACTCCCATTGTATTCGAAGGGAGTAGCAGCAGCCAAACACATGTATGCTGTCTGAACAATGATGTTTTGCTAGCATACATGCGATTGGCTGCCGCTTCAGGATGTCAAAGGTAATGCTACTGAGCATGTGCAAGAAGTGTACTTTATTCTTTATTCACTAAACAGAGAGTTGAAAGGACAGTAGTGGTTTTAACTCTCTTATTATTCATTATCTGATTTCAGTGGCAGCAGTCAGGGGAGAACTAACAAAAGTCTAAAAACTGAAGAATTCAAGCTCCAGTTTTGCGTGCTGTAAAATGTTTTGGAGTCCATAAAAAATGGGCTCAACCGTACATTAAAAGATAAAAATACAATGTAATAGACTGTTTCTTTATTTCTTTGCAGAATCTCCAAAGCAGTTGGTATATATTCAGTATATACATTTATACAGTGTATCAAGCTATATGTTATCAGCAGTGGCACCTCGCCAATAAACACTTTTTTTAAGGCGCACAACCCAACAAATTAACAGATTTAGGAAAGGCCGAACTTGATGGACGCATGTCTTTTTTCAGCCTATATAACTATGTAACTATGTAGAAATCCTATGGAATTCCCAGTAAGATTAATTGAGTCATATTGTAGGGTCACCTCACTTGGGCACAGGTGTCTCCTTCATTAGCACGGGTGTAAACGGACTGATTTGTCTTTGTTCCTGTGAGGAGAAACCTAATGTCTTGGGGATGCCTGAGGACTGACTTTGAGAACCTCTGCTTTCCGCAAAGCTATGTCGCAAGAACCATGTGAAGGAATAGCCACAAATTCCGGTTAAATATTACCCTTAAACATTCTATTATACACCATAATGTATGTGTCCTACAATGATTAAACCAGTCAAGTCTGGATACATGTAAAGCACAGTAATGAATTAAACACAATAGCTACACATTTCACAGGCAAGGAATGAGGATCCGCGTGTTCTTCATAATAACTCAACTTTGTTTAGGCACAAGTCTGATTTGTTTGATTTTCCTTTGCCCTTTTCATGTGTTTGTTTAAAAAATAAAACTGCAAATATTTTCTTCTTCTGGACTGGGGAATGCATTTCAGGATTAAAGGCGAAGTATACACTTTATACATAACAGACATACTTTGAGAAATTGGTGGGCCCCTGCCATGTCTACTTTCAAGGGATCCCCAGTATAATGGAGACTGTAAGTTCTTTTGTAGCTTACTAGGTTTACCCCCGGGGTAGTAGAGAGCACAACTATGACTGGGCCTTAGTCCCAATAAAATTTAGGCTACTCTGTAAGCGTGGTAAACCATGTCACCACTGGGTAGTTGGGATGGGGACCAGGCCACTGATCTGTCTTCTCTTTTTATGTTCCCCGATTATAAACTCAGACAGGCATGAAAAACAAAACAGAGATCAGCATCACATGCAAAGAACCCCTTTTACCCCACCTAGATATTATTGTCCTCAGTGCTTGCACAATGGTAATGAGGTTATATTAGCAGTAGGCTCCAAAAATAGGTACACATAGCCCCATGATGTCAAGGCATACCACTGATGGGGTTTGCAGTATTTTGTGAGTATATAAAAAGACTGCCCCATGTTTTTCTGTCCCACAGACATTGATGGGCAGCCTAGCTTGGCCACTTGCCATCTCTATATAGTGGAGAAAACATCCCTGATCATATGCAAAGGCTTGAGAATTTTCATAGATGGATGCTTTAGGAATATACAATACAGATACAAAGACACATACATAATTGGTAAAAAGGGCTTATCAGGAAATTGTCACAGTCCTTCTCCTGCCTCCTGTATCCTAATGTAGTTCTAATGGATTTGGTGCTTCATACTATGGAACGGCTGGAGCTGAGGGTACCATTGATACGTTTTTTTGTGTATAAGTCTACAGATGCTATATTGCATGTTGATGATGTACTCGTAAAAATGCAAAAATCTTCACTGACCTCCAAAAATTCCATTCTTTCAAAAAGCAGCATCAGCAGATGAACTTCTAAAATTTATGGCAAATACCAGACAAAGGGGGAGGAGAATATATACACAAGTCCACTGATGGGAAAAGCCTCGTGAACACTAACAATTTGCCACATCAATAAATTAATGAGCCAGAGATTTTGGTTTTTGCAAAATGTGATTTATGGGAGTTATGAGGAATTCATTAGTTCTTTCTATTTTAGCCATAAAATTCTTCACTCTTAATATTTCTTTAGATATTTTTTGAGTGGACGTTCTGAAATGTCTCATCTTGAAGATGATAAATGGTTTTGCCCATTAATGCAGTAAGTTAATGTGATACATTGAAACAGAGGGCACATCATAGATAAAACAATGTATTAAGGGATTAAATTGTTTTCCAAGAATTTTAGCTATCTGTTCTTACCCATTTAGTAAGTAATTAAAACATTGCGTTCCTTAAAAGGGCTTAAGTTTAAAACCTTGAATAGAGCCACTGATCTCTCAAAACTACAATATACAGTAGCTGAGACATTTATAATAGATTCATTATATTATATATTCATTAATTTCTGTATTGGTATGTCCTTTTTCTGCTTTGTGGAGGATCAGATGACTGCCGGTGGCCGCATTCTGGTAGTTTCTTCTGCATGGTGGAGTTAAGTATAGGGGGCACGTCTGCGAGGGCACATTAGCTGAGATTGCCCGCCTGGCTATCGTTCAATATTCTGTACCCAATGCAGCAGATTTACAAGAAAAAATGTACCTCATCCAAGGCTCATAGTACCTCATAGTTAGAGGAGTGACCTATCACAGAAGTCAACTAAACAGGTCAGAACGACATAGTATGGTCCAAGACAGAAACCAATCTTAGCACCCTGTCAAGCACCTTCATTTTAGCTGATCTGTTTATATGATGTTAATTTAAATATGTTTGGTGTGCTCTCTTCTTGGCTTTATATACATAATATATACTGTGTATAAAAATATAAATTTGGGAATTGTTAGAGATAATCCATTTAAACTTGTCATACTTGTCATTGTGCTCTTTAGGGTGCTCTACCCTATAAAAAGGTAGCAGGCTGCTAAATAACCGTTGGGGGATCTCAAGTGGTGCCTGCCTTTTGTTTTACTCCTGTTGGTTTGGTAGTATGTATTGAATATTACATGTGAACGCGATGCAGTATTTGGCAATAACTGTATACAGCATTTAACATTTCTATAGCTCATTGGTCTATTTTTTCATTTGTAGTTCTATATTAATTTACACATGTAATTAACCCAGCTCCTCCTTACAAAAAATCCCCCAAAAACAAAGACACCCCACAAGCAGACAGTAAGTGTATGTTGGCAAAAACTATTTTATAGGGTTAGATCCTAATGTATGTTAGCACAATGATAAACACTTACATATCTGTGCAGGAAGACATACGTTTAGGTGATTTAACAAAGATGATATTTGTATTCCAAGAAACAAGCTACCATTTTCTAGTTTGTATGTTTGGCTTTTGCAGTTTTTAAGTAAGATCTCACATAATTATTCTAAAATCTGTTGCAGGCAAGAAAATGCTTCAGTGATGTAACATCTCAGGCACACAGACTGTTAGTAGTTCAAGCATAAAGATAATTTATATTCTATGCTTGGAATTTAAGAACACCTTAATAACACAGCCATACCAAATGTAGACATAGGGTCATGTTACAAGTCTTTGACAAGTGAACTTGCTTGTTTGTACTGTTAAGGTTTAGCAAAGGACAAACCTGTGTAAATGCTCAGGAATTGGTGTCAAGTGGCAAACAGTGAACACATGTCTAATCTCAAGGTTAATAAATGCACAAAAAAACGTTTTAATATGATAAAGTATAATTTTTTGCCCAAAGGGGTTATGATTTACATTGGAATCACAGAATTGTGAATGTGTTATGAAGGGTTCTCCGTGAACTTGCTCAAATAATTAACTGTGCGTCATGTGGGGCCAGTTCATCTCTTTTTGCAGGAGAAGCTCACTGAGGTTGGCACTTCAAGATACACAGTAAAGTTTATGAGTATGATCTAATGAATTTAATTATCCTATTCATATTCAGTTTGCAGCTACATTGTGCTTTACATCTTTTCTTGTGATCCACTGCCAACCACTCCTTGTATCTGCTACCTTTTTCTGACACGATACTGAGTGTGAACTTAGCATGCCAAAGCTCCTCATATTTAATTTAGAACAACTTTGTTGGCCATATCATTAATTGCTGCATATTGCTCCAGCAATGGCTGTATACTGGGTCTGGGTGGGGTGCTCATGCAGTGACATCATTATCCTTTGGAACTTACCTCGCTGCAGGTGATCATATGCATCTGTCTCCAACTGGAATCTTAATTGTAGAGCTGGACAAGAGTTGAAACTATACATACATAGTTATATAGTAATCTGAGTGGAAAAAAGTCACAAGTCCATCACGTTCAACTTTTGCTGTAGGCAAAAAACCCACATTGAGGAGCTCTTGAATTGTGCCTCAAAAAGGGAAAATATTCCTTCTTGATTTTTAACTCTGATTACTCACTGGGTCGACAAGCAATAACAGCCACCAAACCCATATTTAAAAGCATTGATGAAATTTGATAGCCAAATATATCTGTAGGTAGTGAATTCCACATTTGTATTATTCTTACTGTAAAGAACCCTTCTCGTTGTTTTAAGAGAAAATGTCTTCTTCAACTCTCAGTGGATGACTCTTCCGTCGCAGTGCGTGTGGCTTCACTGCTGAGCCAGAAGTGGATGCACACACACATTAACATACACAGACAGACACACATACCCAGACACACACTTACATACATACCCAGACACACACTTGCATACCCAGGAAGACAGACACTAACATGCATACCCTGAAAGACACATACATGCAAATCACTCACCCTAGGAAGCCTCAGCTCACTTTGATGCAGCTTGCCCTGAGCAGGAGCCCCAGGTAGATCTGCGCCACTGGTGTAACTACATGGGATCTCTTCTTCCTGTCTTCTTGTACCGGTTAAAAATTGTTGAAAGGGTCTTTTCTAAACTAATTTGAACCAGCATGGGACAAACAAGCAAACAAAGGCTACTCACACAGTGTGTGCAGCAAGCTGCAGGAGGAGTGAGAGGTAAGCGGGGGGCGGGAGGGAGACAGGTGGGATGTATGTATATGTGTGTTTGTGTGTGTATATATATATACGGTATATGCATTTATGTACGTCTCTAAGCATGGGTGTGTACTGTTGAAGTTGGGGGGCCTGGGGGTAATTTTCGCATCAGGGCCCGATGGTTTCTAGTTACGCCCCTGATCTGCGCTCTAGGTCAGCGCCTACCTTGCAAATAGGTTGCGCCATCCCTGGGCTTAGGAGAGAACCCTGAGGAACTCCACTTACCACTTGGAGAATTTCCCATCAACAACAACTATCTAAAAGATGTTTTGTGCCAGTTTTCAACCTAGGTCCCGAGAACTTTCCTTCTGCCTATCTCTTTTAATTTATACAGTAACTTTTTATGAGAAGCTGCATCGAACGTTTTAACAAAATCAAAATAAATCACATCTACTAAAAGACCATGGTTTACATTTTTGCTCACCTCTTCATAAAATCCAATTAAGTTAGTACAATTAAACCCCCTCCACTACCAGCCATGATCAGTTTCAGAGAAGTAACCCCTATATAACCAGACAAAAGCAGTCTCAGACAATAAACTCCCTGCATTATTAGACATGAGCAGTCTCAGACAATTAGCTGCCTCTATAATCAGACATTATACACACAGTGACACAGACAGTCAAACACAGTCAAATACACACAGTGGGTTTCTTTTTTGGTGCTGCCGCTTGTTCTGAGCTAGGTGTGGAAGGAATCAGCCGATCAGGGGAGGCTTCTGAACTCTTAGCCAATAGTAAGGGCTCTTTCTCCAGTCCACTGGGTATTTACCTTGGCACCCAAAGTATCCAAAATAAGCAACATGGCTTTGTTGTGTTTATTGTTCACTACATATGGTGTTATACACCAGACAGCCTACGAAAAACGGGTAATGGGCTGGTGGGTACCAACTACTTCAATAAAGCTCCAAAAAGGTTGTAACGTGTTACCTTTTGCTTTAGAACTTGCTACAGTATGTTAATATAGCAGTAAAAATTGTTCTTTTAGTAATGTTCTCTTGATTTCACAGAAATTTAATCCTCACCCAATTTTTCATAGTATGTAGAGAAACAAAAGTTAGCCATTGTTGACCCTGAAGCTTAAAAAATATGAGCAAAGCACTTTGTGGATTATCCTCAATGATTCATCTAAAATCAATCAGTGACGAAAAGCAAATGCTGTTCCTTTATTTTTCATTTGAGTCATTGTTACTTCTCTGTCTTTTGTCACAGCCTAGTATATAGAGAAATATTGTGAAATTGTGGCATTGTATTATAACGCTATTCAACTGGCTTATGAGTACAGTGCAATGAAAGAAAGGTTTACTTTCATGTTTGCCTTTTCACATTACTGAAATACCACACAGAAAAGATGCACGAGTTGTGTGATTGCATAAACAGCATAGCCTTAAGATTGCATGAATAGTAACAGTAAGTATTAGACTTGTGCATGCGTATTCGGGCGAACATGAAAACGCACAAGCAACTCTATTTGTCGTTCGTACGGACCTTTAACTCTTGGAGCGGTCTCTCCCGGCCAAGTTCCGGCACCAGAATTTTATAAGTCTGTACGAGCGACTCTATTGGTCGCCAGCAGGGGGCTCATCTGCCATCAACCAAAAATTTTCAGGTGATAATATCTTTGTCACACGAAGCACACATAAATTTTTTGGGGAATTTCGCACTGATTTTGTAGCTGCTGTTGTGCATCTTTTAGGCTCAAACATATGTCTGGAGTTGTTGGTTCATACAGAGGAAGTTTGCCTCACATTTCAGTTCTGTACTTCCCTTGTGGCAGAATCAGATTGATATATTGATGATTTTTCTTCAGTAATGGCACAAGAGAGCTAAAACTTGAGATGCTCCCAAGCAAGATAATGGTAGTTTTGTTTAATTAGAGGACAGTAAATGCTGACATTCATGCATCTACTTTTCCCGCTTTATACAATACATTAAGTCCAAGTACAATTATGCTGCTCTCAAGAACCTTTAGGGGTTTTTTTTCAACTTGCTCAAAAAAAATCCTTTTTTTTTTTTAACATTAGCACATTTTATGACCTATTTCCATTACTTGAACTTTACTGTGTTTGATTTCTGAAAACCAGACACATCTTCACGTCTTTACCTCATCCCTGTTTTATACTTAACCTTTTTCACTGTTGGCTGGAGCTACAGAATTTGTCTCATCTTAAGAAATGTTAACAGCAGAATGTATCCAACATTTCTGTAACTGTAATTTCAATAGGCTTTAGTTTTACAGCCCATTCTTAACTTTCTTCGATTCCTTGGGTTTATTGTGCATTAGCATCGTTGTATTGCGTAATCTGTTTTAATTCATGGTGGTTCTCCACGCATCATCCTGATCTGAGCATCTTTTTATTTTTTTGTGGGTGAGAAGCATATAGTGCAGCCCGCACCCCACCAGCTTCCAGCCAACCTTCTGTGCAATTTCTACTTACTTAAAAAATAAAAATCCCGTCACCCACACAGTTATTCCCTGTTCAGCTGTGTATAGGGTAGGTGTAGGAAAGTAAGTGAACCTTTTGGAATTACCTGGTTTTCTGCATTAATTGTGTATAGACAAACAAAACATGCTAAAGCTAATAACACATATATAATGATAATTGCTGAGGTCTTTATTGAGCACACCCATTAAACATTCACAGTGCTGGTGGAAAAAGCAAGCAAACCCTTGGATTTAATAACTGGTCGAATTTAATAACTGCTTCCATCGGCAGCAATAACCTCAAACAAGCACTTCCGGTAGCCGCAGATCAGATCTGCACAAAGTTCAGGAGGAATTTTAGACCTTACAGAACGACTTGAGCTCAGCCATATTCCTAGGATGTCTGGTGGGAATAGCTCTCTTGTGATTATTTCACAGCACCTTTAATGGGTTATGGTCTGGGCTCTTCAAAAGGAAGATTATCTTATTTGAAACCATTCTATAGTAGATCTACTTTGATGTTTAGGGTCATTGTCTTGCTCCATTATCCAACTTTAGCTTCAGATGGCAGACAGCCACCCTGAAGTTATGTTGATACCTTGATCAACTTGGGAATGAATTGAGACAGCAAAGCAGTGACATATTTTGCTCTCTCCACCATATATCACTATTGGGATGATGTTTTCATGTGGGTATGTGGTGACAATTTTACTCTATATGTAGTGCTGCATGTTCTTCCCTAACAATTCAACCTTAGTTACATCAGTCGACTAAACATTTTCCCAGTGGCATTGTGTGTCAACGTCCTGGTAAACTTCGAACAATGATTTTAGATTGGAGAGCAATGGCTTCCTCCGTGGTGTCCTGCTATTAACTTCATGCCTGTTCAATGTTTTGCATAGGGTAGATTTACGAACAGAGATGTTACCAAGTTCCAATGATTCCTTCAAGCATTTAGCTGTTTTACTTCATTGAGCATTCTGCATTATTCCATTGGAGTCTTCTTGGTTGAACACCCATTTCTAGGGTGAGTATTCACAGTACTAAATCGTCTCCATTTATAAACAATTTGTCTAACTGTGGACTTGTGAAAATGTAAACTCTTTGAGATTACTTTATAACCCTTTCCAGCTTTATGAAAATCAACAATTCTTGCACGTCTTCTGAGATTTCTTTTTTGTGCTGCATGGTTCACATCAACAGATGCTTTTGGAAAATGGCAACCTCCAAAGTATCTCTAAAACACACATGCAATACCACTTCAATGATATGATGTGATACTCCTGACTCCAATTAGCTTTTGTTGAAATGATAAGCCTAGAGGTTCACATACCTTTTCCAACCCACACTGTGAATGTTTGAATGATGTATTCAATAAGGACAAGAACAATACAATAATTTGTGTGTTATTAGTTATGACAGATTGTGTTTGTTCATTATTTTAAGTAATAATCATAATAATCATAATAGATAAAAATCATAGTATACTTTAAGATACATTAATACATAAATGCTGGTAATTCCAAAGGGTTCACTTGGATAACAACACAACAACTCGGGCATAAAGCAGTTTAGTCAAAAATGGATAAGAGGCTATAAAATTCTTGCTGTAAGAGTGGTAAGCATGTTGAATAACAATGCATGCAAGGTGTTTGTTAGATGATGGGGTATTTATTAAGCAGGCTGAAGTAAAAAAAAAATTATAGTAGCGCACAATAATGGCAATATTTAATTGGGGGTTGCTGTTTGTTGAGCATACCAAGACATTATGGACACTGATATGCTTCCAACTTTGTGGAGTTTGGGGAAGGCCCTTTTGTAGTTCAGCATTACTATGCCCCAGTGCACAAGACATGGTCCATAAAGGCATGGTTGGATGAGAACTTGACTGGCCCTCACAGAGCCCTGACCTCAACCCCATCGAACACCTTTTTGATGAACTGGAATGGAGATTGCGAGCCAGGCCTTCTCGTCTAACACCAGTGTCTGACCTCGCAAATGCTAAACTGGATGAATGAAGCTGTTATAGCTGCAAAGAGGGGGACCAACTTCAGATTAATGTCTATGTATTTAGAATGCAATGTCATAAAAGTCCTTGTTGGTGTAATGATCAGGTGTCCCAATACTTTTGTCCATATAGTGTAGATACATAGATGGAGTGAGTGATAGATAAGTGTGTATCTTTAGCAAATTACAAATCCTGCTGATTTGGGCATGAGTCCTAAGATGACCTCTGGTACAAATAGCATTCAGAATAACTAGATCTATTCTTAGCTTGCTGAGGTAGCACCTGAGCAACACGCAACATGTTTATCTCTCAATGTTGACAAATGTGTGAAAATATCTTCATGTTCCAAGCTGCATATAAAACTTTAAGTAATCATTATATTTTTAAATAGACTTTTGTCTATACTAGTAATGTTTCTTCTGGCACAGATCACTCACTGCATGGCATTTTAAATTATTTCTGATTGCCCCTCAATTACCACTGCTGACATGCAGTAAGTGAAAGTCCAGCTGTTGCTGAACTACAACTCCCATGATATCCAGCCAACAAAAAGGTTGTTTAAGTATAACGAGGGCTGGCATTCAACAACAGCTGAAAGGCATCCAAATATAAACTATATACTGTAAATGTCTCCCTATTTTAGGATGCTTGCAAAATAGGTATGTGGATTTTGCCTACAACTTGTAGTAACCTTTTGAGTATCTTGCACATTTTTTACTAAATATTGTATTGTATGTCATTGTAAAATGTGAATTTGACTCATCAGAAGATAGGACATTACCTATAAATGTAAGGATAACAATACTATCAAATCTGATGATGGAGAAAGTTATATTTTGTATACTTTTATCATGTAAAAGTATATAAAAATTGGTAGACATCTCATTAATTTGCCATATTCACCACATGAGAAAATAAACATCTGATTGTAACTTTTAAGACGGTAGAACAGGGTGATACACGCCAACATTCTAAGCTCCGAGAACAAAAGGGAAATTGGAGAAGATGGTGAGAAGGTGTAAGAAAAGGTAGAATTGGATGCAAAATTCTACTAAACAGAAAGACCCAAACTCTCAGTAGTTTTTTCACAAGCCTCCCTAAAATTAATAGCAGTCACTTAACAGGGCCTACAAAGATGGTTTAAAGAGAATATTGCGGCACTTTGTAGAGTTCAGTGTTGTACGTCCAGTGCATTATTGGTCATTGAACATTGCATGTGTTTCCAAGAGCTATATTACTGTCCTTTTTTACAACTCTTAGTCCTCTCTCATTTCTGATTTTTCCAACTTCACTGCAGTAAGCATATGCCTAGGGCTGGCATTAATCATACCATACCTCCAAATATTACAAATAGCCAAATAGGTTAGTTCTGTTTTAGGGGGGGTTGTGGCTAGGGACTCTTTGGAATTTAGCCAAAAGTCTCCAGGTGAAGCCCAATATCATCTGTGTGTCTTTGGGTCAGTTTCTTCTTTCTCCAGGCCTGGGAGTGGTGTTTGACCATGTCTACTTACTGCCTACACTCTGTCCACTTCCATCCCCATTAAAGGCTACCAAGGGCTTGTTCTGTCCCTATGTGCACCTAGCCCCATCCCTTTACAAAATCACCCTCCCAGAAGAGAAAGCGATCCCAGACACCTATCCAGGAAGAGATTATAAAAAAGAGGGACATCAGTGGAAGAAGAAGTAATAGAGAGGGAAATTATATATTGGGAAATATAATATGTAGAATTTTCTATACAAAAATGTTGTATATCTACATACCTCTGGTTTTATTTTCACGCAGCCTTTAATGAAGTCTATTTAGCACTGTAGTGCCACTTGCATACTCGGCTTTCCCATTAGGGACTATTCAGACTTCTTCAGACTCCTTTCATTTGACACCTGATTTTATGACACCAGTAAAACATTCATTGCAACATCTGTCTTTAATGGATACCAACATTGTAGTGCTGCAGTTTCTGAGAGATGCTGTAGGGCACAATAAACTCTATTAAGTGTTTTGTAAAGCCAAGCAGAATTCACTTGTTTAGTACGAGTGGCATACATTCTAAAGTGCTTTTCTCACAAACAAGAATTCAATTAGCATCCAAATAGTTTTTATACATAAATTAGCTTCAGGTGAAATGATAAATGCTAAAATGAATACCAGAAAGCCTAGTTGTTTTGATGTTGTATCAGAAATCATCTTGATTGGAAAAAAGAACAAACATTATCCAAAAGCTTAAGTAGATTTGAAGGAAAGGAAACTCAATACTGTTGTGAATATATTTTTTGGAGTCATGTAATACCAATGCTTTGTTTCCTTTCACTATAGGGATGATATCTAAAATCCATTTAAAACAAAAGAAAAAGATTAAACAAACATTTTAACTCGGCGGCCTTGTCAGGCGCTATGAAGGTCCAAGCTAAGTGAGGCTGAGATGGTGGTCAGTCATAATATATGGATAAATAAATAAGGTCAGATAATAAATAAATAAGGTCAGATGCTATTGCACAATTCCCCCATTCTAATTATACAATATGTAGGGTCACCTCTTGGCCCACCTTTATTCCTTTATATTACCTATATAAGTATCTCTATACCCTATATAGTAACTGTGGGGTGGGACTTCCTCTTCATGGCGGTTAGAGAAGAATAATGGTATCCAGAAGACAGGGCCAAGTAAGGATTAAAGTGTTACTTGATGGTCTAAATGTTACTAATCACATTCATATTATATTTTCACTCTTTAATTAGAAGTATTGGGAAGCTCTGCCCAGTATGATGAGATTCTTAGTTATTCCACAGCATGGCTAGTTGGCTACGCCATGTAACATACTTTGGTATTAATAGATTACACTATGTGACTTTGTTCGCTTGTTACTTATATTGATCCTATATGGAAGCAGGTGTCTTTCCAAACAGTACTACAAAAAGAACTTTTACTAAGATTACTGGAAGAGATCATTGCTTGGAGATCTTTTGTTTAGGGATAGATGCAAATCTGCTATTCAAATGTATGACTTCTGACTTTGTACAATATTAAGGGGAAACACTATTCACATGGCATTAAGGAAATACTGGTGTACAAAAAAAAGGGTGCAGTAAAAAATGTCGAGCTAACAACAGGAAATCCTCCATCCTGGGTTGCTTGCTAGTAGTGGTCAATGCTGAGTGGGGATTATCAACTAATTGAAAAAACTTGAATTGAATAGTCCCAGCTGATAGACCTTCTGCGTAAAGTCAGTCCTTGGTCTTCTTGTCCTTGATTCAGGATCACTGTATGCCCATCACCATATACGCCTCATGTTTAAATGTACCACTTCTGAGGGGCCGCTATTCTATATATCTCCCTTCCTTACATTACATCTAAACATCTGACCCTCCAGTTTTACATTATGGCCTCTTGTTCTAAAATGTTTAGCCCTGCCCCCTGATTGAAGCCACACCCCTAGAAGCAAGGTAGCCGACCCTAGATAGTTCCCAGGTATTGATGTGCCACATGTTGGTACCCAGTGTTCCCACTTACCTGGCTTGCAGAGGCATTCAATATGTACATTCGTCTTCTTAAATACTCAGACTCAGTCGCAAATTTTGGTAAAGGGGTGATCACATCAGCCATGCTTTCCAGGAGACACATAATTTTGACATACTGTTGACTGGCGCATATAAAATGCTGCCCTGCAGTATGTGGGATATATAACTAAGTAGATCCCTTCTGTGAATTTATAAATTTCTAGTGCAGACAGAAGCAATCTACTGCAGATAATGATAGGTACCTAAATTATGCTGCAGATAAAGAAATTATTTGTTAGCCATGCTCACAAGGTGGCAGCATAATGCCATAAATAAAGCAAAATATATTAACAAAGCATGACATTGTATACAAATATTATCTATTAGTGGACCTGGAGTGGTTCGGCTCCAATCAGAGAAAGCCTTCCTATCTTTTATCACATCTTATTATATTTCTCCCTATGTGTTGACATTTACAACTCCTCGGTTAATTCATGGATGCTCCTATGACGTGCATTTGTGCGAAGTTCAGTGCTTGTGCACGTGTAGAGCCCCTATTTGGCTACTCGTGCAAGCACAGAGTGCAGTGGCGCTCACATATGTGTACAGCACCTGTTACAGAATGTATGCATCTTTAAGAGTTTTAATTATGTCGTTGCTTTGTATAGAAATCTGACAGCTTTTACTTTACTCCGGTGACCCAAAAAGATAGGATTCTGGAGTGAAAGACAGGGACAGAAAGACAAGGGTCCAGATTCAAGAATGTCCTACCCCATACAGAGATGTTGGGATGCATGCTAGTTATATGAATGGGCTGGCACATAAGCTAGTTGTAAGCTTCTTCTTTCTAAAGTTTAAGTTATCTTTAAAGACTTAATTCAACAAGCGAGCTGAAACTCAAATTTGTAATGAAAAAGCCATTTGCGTGCTAAAGGTATAGTCACCAGTCAGCAATTCAACTTCAAGGACAAAAATAAAAAATATATATATAATTAATCACTCAAAGCCACAAACACATTTAGTTAGTGTTTACATTTGTAGCAAGCATTTCAATTTAATTACCTTTGTGTGGTTATTTTAATCAGGTAGTGATATTTGCATGGCAGAAAGCCCAGCGATATATCAAAACTGCATTGGATAACCAAATCAAGGAACAAAATACCGGTATACTGATACTAACACAGCAAAACATGTTTTCACATTTAAACCTTTCAATGCTGGTAAGTGTTTAGTGAATTTAATATGGCATTGAAGGGATTACATTGTCCTTGTTAGGCTAGGTTTCCACTTGGTTTTTTTTGCTAAAAACACCCATAATAACGCCAATTCAGCCACACGGCGTTTTTTTTGTGGAAAAAAACGCTGCAGCCAGATGTTAGCTGTTCTTCAATAGGAAATCGCACAATGCCATATCCACTTGGCGTTTTTCTGTTTGGCGTTTTTTCAGTCCTCTTTGGCGTTTTTCTGCTTTTTTTTCAACATAATCAAAGCAGAAAAAAACTTGTGACCATTTCTCTCTCTACCACAATACCTATTTCTTTAGTATTCCTTAATATTGTCTCTGTAGGCAGCCAACATGTGTAAAAGTAGATCTTTTACTAGAAAGTGCAAATCATGGAATATAATCTTGGAAACATTGTTAACCAACCATATGCAAAAACAAGACCTCTGCAACAGTCTGGTCTGCTGATTTAGCTAGATGTTCAATCATGCCATCATATAGAAAGTCTACTGCCTATCAGTCCTTTCACTCCTCTTTGATAAAAGCAGTTAAGATAACATGCACAGTAAAATGTTTTAGATGTTCACGAGTCCTTGTGAAATAGGTCTTATGTTTTCTGACTAATCATTGTATCTAGTTTTGTCGCCATTTCCATTGGGAATAAGAAAAAGTCATCACTAATCTCTACTTTCACTGCTGAAGAGCAGGCTGTCTTATAGTATAACCCATTTCTCTAGGTGATAGGCCTAAAGGCGCATGGGCACCAGGGGCTTGAACCAGGACAAACCAGGAAACTTCTCATATGCAAGAAAGTGGCCAACATTTCTGATCGTATGCATTCAATAAAATATTTTATAATCTGCAAATTATTAAGCCTTCAAAAAGCCAAGACAAATTACTTTCCAGGGTTCCTTCTAAGCCTGAGAGAGTGCTGTCAGTGATAGCAAGACAAAATAAATATTGCAAAGGCTGCATTAAAATCAATGGCATTTTTTTTAATGGTCGTCACATAATATGCAACACATAATATATAACATATGACCTTACATATCTTACTTTTCTCATGGGACATAAACTAGCTATATATTCATCCATGTAACTATCTTATAATTTAATCCAAAAATGCATTGTATATTTACCAAGTTTCCATTCAGTGTGATTGTATTAAACCTTATTGTATCGTTTATTGAAGCTACAATTTATATTAAGATCAAGCAATATGACCTTTTGGTTATGTCATTCAACAACAATTTGTTCCGAAGGGAGTATTAGGAAAATGGATTTAATTTCTTATTTTCAACCATTTGGGTCAATGAAGTTTAAATGTAAAATGTGATATGTTGGTTTTTTTTACATAATGCATGACTTTCACTTGCATACATTATTGTCCACCAGGAAACAGTGACTTATCTAAGTAAAAGGCAAACCATATACAGTCAAGATGTATTCACATTGACCAAGCAATAATATCTTTTTTTATTTGCTAAGGACTCCCACAACCTAATTCTACAAGTATCCTAGGCCAAAATGGGGTACAACTAGAGAAAAATGGGTCACCCGTTATAAAACCTAGGCTCTTTCCTTTTGTCTTCTGTGCCACAATTGAAAAGGTATCTCTTTAATAGCATGTCAATCCGAAATATGCTTATAGGTAATCAAACTTTTTCACAGGAGTTAATTGTACTTAATTGTAACACAACTGTGACTGAAGGCTTATTGTGTTGGTCTGATGGATCACCGTGTCATCACAAAAGTAACTTCTGAAAGACTTCATTGTGCTCAGCCAAGAAATGCTGTAACCACATGGTGTCAAAAAATCTCCATTCTTACAATTACAGGCGAATGAGGAACACAAATACTCAATTTATATCAGTTTATATGTACAATTTACATTAGTTATGTTTTCAGTTTCGGGTAACAGCCAACCAAGTTCAGATAGATTATCTAATACAGTTGTAAAAAGGCACTGATCATTTGATTCAGTCCTATCCAAGTCCATATTTTATTCTAATGGGACCCTTGGCAAGCCGCTGTTGTTGGGCCACATACAGTTGTGTGAAAATGAAAGTACACCCTCTTTGCATTCTATGGTTTTACAAATGAGGACATAAAAATAATCATCTGTTCCTTAGCAGGTCTAAAAATTAGGTAAATACTATCTCAGATGAACAACAGCACATGACATACTACACCGTGTCATGATTTATTCACCAAAATAAAGCCAAAATGGAAAGCCATGTGGGAAAAAACAGGTACACCTTATGATTCTATAGCTTGTAGAACCACAATTAGCAGATATATGGGGACCAACACATGTAGATGTAACCACATAGACTTACCCTAATATACTTTAGGCAAATTTCACTAAAGGTTTATTTTACAGTGACACATGCAATATGTGTAAATATGTGTATACAGGATAATTATGTGTAAGTCTATAACAATAACAGAGAAATTCTGATTACAGTCATCATCCTTGCCAGGATATACAGTATCATCATTACTTACACCTATACTACCCTCACTTATCTGCATGTGAATACACAACAAGGGCATCACATAAGGTCAGTCTCTTAAATGCCTGTGAGACATACACAAACCCTAAGACAGGAAGCACTAGCTGCTAACAATCGACACATGAAGTGACCATGGAAAAAACCACTTGAAGCAGGAGGTGCAATCCATTCACTCTAACACTCAGGGGCCAGTCAGGTCATTGAAAGACAATTTGGGGAAAGGAGCAGCCATGAATAGGCCCCTAACGCAGCTGCCTCTTTTGCCCTGTATCAAAGATAGTCCTCGACCTGATAATCGAATATAAAAGAAACATGTAACATAAACCTGAGCACAGTACTCATTGAACCTCCAGTCCCCTGTCCAAGGCACGATGGAATTCTATAGACCTTCTCTGTGTAATGTTATTTTAGCTAAACAATATGTGTATCGTCCCTTATTTACAAAGTTCTCTATGAACAATGTCTCTTTAATCTGAGCATGGCTTCAATGACGTGTATACCACTGCTATCTGATGTTTTTGAAAATCTGAATTCTGACCTTGAACATTTCCCAGCCCTGATTGTTTTCTGATGGCCTTCATGCAGAAGCCTGACCCAACTTAGGTAATTGTATTGCACTCAGTTATATAATCCTTGCATTAGTGGGTGGAGCTGAGTATGATATTAAAAATATGAATTAATATTTGCTGATAATTTAATACCAGGACTTTACAACTCCTTAAGGCACTGTCTAACCCTGAGGTATTTTATCATTTTGCATTGTAGCTAAATAATGGAATATACCATTATTTCTTGCCTATTATTCAAGGTCATTAAGAACATACAGCAGCTGGAGGGCGGGCAACTTCTAGGCCAATAACACTCACGCGCTCACTCTAACACAGTGATACTCACTAACTCTTCCACCTTTTGTGGAGCCTGACCTTCTCTTCAGAGCCGCTTGCACGCGTTATGTTGCGGGGCCCTGCTGAGACCTGTCTCTGCACGCAAGCTGGTCAGAATTGGGCTGCGGTATGGCCTGGGGAAATGGCTCCTGACCCATATAACCACCGCTGACATACAGATTAAACTTGGTAAACAAAAAAAAATAAATCACTTTTAACCCTTGGGTTATCAGAGAAATTATATGTTTTTAGGGAATGCCCTATACATGCTAAAATACTCTCTGAAGCATACAACAAATGGGATTATATTTCACATATTTATATAAAGCAGGAGTGTCATAATTCCAGTAATTTTAAAGCAAAACTTTAGTGTAGCCACAGAGAAACAGTCTGCTGAATGTGCACTCTTCCTTATTAAAGTTCTGTTGAATAAGCAATTTACCAACAATGCCCTTCTGGAGACACTTCTTCTATGACCCAATTTGGTTGTGTCCTATTTCTCTAACCAGGAAGTCAGCTGTGAGTGCATGAGGGTTTGAACACAGCCTTCTGGTTTTTAAAATCTTTTGCTGATACATATTATTATTTGCAGCATTGGCTGTGTCAGCAATGGTAGCCACTGTTGGCCTTGCAGTGTGAGAAAAAGTGTCCCTGACATTGATTGCACTTTAGAAAGAATATGCTTATCAAGCGCGCACTTTGTATTCTGATATGCTCAAGCATATTGGTGAAATGTAATTACATTCTTTATATAGGAGTTTGCATTCCACAGAGTTATATATCATTGTGTAAAAAAAAAAAAAATACTCATCGTATCTACTTTACATCTATAAAAGTACAAAGTTTCAGTTGACAGATATATGATATACTCAATTTCTGTTTCTATTTGTGTATAAAAATAATGCTTGGGGTATATTGTTTAAATATATTAATTCAAGTGAAAACAACCTTAGTCCAAAGGTAGGAAATATATTTTTCCTCTAGGTTTATGGGCAAGGATTGAATATAGTTTGTTTTTCTATTTGGAGCAGGTGAAATTCTCTATTAGATAAAAGATAACATTCTATAGTCTATCATGTGCACGTGATTAAACTTAAATCAATATTTCGATATCAGTGATGAGCATATGAAATATCTGATCAGACACTGACATGAAAAATATACATATATCGGTGAAAAAAGCAAAGTTTGAGCTACTAGTTTTCTGCAAATTTGTAAAGAAATGTCAATTATCGGCCAATTTAAGCCACTTCCTTGATCTACTCCATTAAGCTACCCACAGCGCTGGGTGGACTCTGTGCCAGCATCCCTAAATAAACGCAGTTTTAAGAAATTGCTTGACTTTTTTCATGGCCCAGCCAAGATACATCTCTGCACAGCCTCATGAACCCATTCAGAGCTGCCCCTTAGCCCTACTCTTTCTATGACCTGGCTGCCCCTTTTGGGTCAGAGTATGATAGGCGGCAAATAAAGTGTTAGGAGTGTTAGGTAAAACTGAGCAGAAAATATCCCACCTTCCCCTGTCCCAAGTGGGTTTGTTTCCAGGACTTTGTCCTGCCTGGAGTATGAACATAAAATAGATCGCATGGGAGAGAGTTTGTCCACTTTGTCTTTTCTAGAAAGGCTGCCTTGCTTTGTGGGATCCCCTTTTGTGTACAACTGCAGGTGGGCAATCTACTAGTATGAGGGCAATATACTTGCCTTATGATTAATGTAGTTGATTACCGTATATGTAACACTGCTATCTTGTTTGGAATATTCACAGCAGATGCTAAAGTTTATAAATCTACAAATAAAAATATCCCTTTATACATTTTGTGTCTTATTTGTAATAATGTAATTGGTATATACACACACATAAATATATACAGATATTTATAAATGAACATAACTGTATGGACAAAAGTATTGGGACACCTGACCATCACACCAGCAGGGACTTTGATGACATTGTGTTCTAAGTACATAGACATTAATATGTAGTTGGTCCCCCCTTTGCAGCTATAACAGCTTCCACTCTTCTGGGAATACTTTCCACAATATTTTGGATTGCTTCTGTGGAAATTGTTGCCCATTTATCCAGTAGAAGGCCTGGCTCGCAATCTCCATTCCAGTTCATCCCAAAGGTGTTTGATGGGGTGAAACTCATCCAACCATGTTTTTATAGACCTTGCTTTGTGAACTGGGTCACAGTCATGCTGGAATAGAAAAGGGCCTTCCTCAAACTGTTCCTATGAAGTTGTAAACATAGCATTGTCCAAAATGTCTTGGCATGCTGAAGCATTAAGATTATCCTCCACTGGACGTAAGGGGTCCATATCCCTCCTCCACCAAACTTTACAGTTGGCACAATGCAGTCAGGCAGGTAATGTTCTCCTGGCAGCCGCCAAACCCAGACTCGCCCACCAGACTGCCAAACAGAGACGCCTAATTCATCATTCCACAGAACACATCTCCTCTGTTCCAGAGTCCGGTGGCGGCGTGCTTTACACGACTGGATCCAACACTTGGCATTGTACTTGGTGATATGAGGCTTGCATGCAGCTGTTCCGCAATGGAATATCTAGCAGGGGTAACATTTTTTTTGTAAACAATTGTTTGTAAATGCAGACCGCATGGCTAGGTACAAAATTTTACACACCTTTGGCAATGGGTCTGATTGAAATACCTGAATTCTATAATTAAGAGATGTATCCATATCTCGTATGTATTGCATGCACCACAAAAGTTGCTTTAAAACAACAGACCATAAAACCATATGGGCATGTATTGGCCACCCATTTTTAATATATGTAAGAGGACAACAAACAGCTTTGCTCAGAGCTCTATGAGAATTAAGGACAATCCTGAATCTATTGGAGTTTTGTTTTTTTTTGGGGGGGGGGGGTTCTGTCAGAATTATCTATTTAAACCAGGCTGTAAAGCCCTATATTTTATAGTATAAATTAAAATACTAAAAATGGCTTACAAATCTAAGACCATAAATCATTTGAAAACTATTATAATGAGTAACTAAAATATATAATACTATTGCCAAATGTCTGGAACATTAGTACTGATTTGCATTTTTCATTTTGTATTATTTAAGTATTTTTAAACGCTAGGGCCAATGCATGAAACACCATGCTCCTCTATAAAAGGTTGACTAATAGATAACTAATTATGTAAGAATTGCTCTAGAGCTCTGCATTAAAATGTTGCAACATACTCAATTCCCTTTTATCACTAGACTGGCTGCAGCACTAGTCACCAGACACCATGTTTCGAGACACTCACGTCAATGCATTTTAAGGTCAGTCCTCAATGTGATAATCGGCAGTAGGGGCTGGTCATGCATAGTGTTTCTACAATCATTCCTAAGTGTCCTATATTTTTTTTAGAAGAAAGAGCAAAACCAGGAATTTCCTTGCAAAACAATGGAGTATAAGGCATAATTCTCATTCAATACAGTATCAATAGGCCAAGGGTAAAATATTATAACCTAGAATATAAGCTTAGGTGTTTCAGATGTTAACATCTTATGTAGCGGTATTTGTACACAATTTTGCAGTAAAATCCAACAAAGAATACATGCAAACTGCCCCGTGCCTGGAAAGCACATCGATGCCTTTGGGTTTCTATTCTCTATTTTCTAAAGTATGGTTTAGATGGAGAAGGCAAAGAAATGGGAAAGGGCAGAGCCGCCGATGCATTTAGGACATGAAGACCACGGATTCATATATGTAACATGTTTGTATTTCCAATCATATCAGCTGAGTAATTTTGAATATCTCATCGGTACTGTATCACCTTCCCGTGCATCCTTTTTTTGGCTGCTAAATTTGTGTTGGAAAATTGACCGTATTATAATTATCCCCATAGCAGGAAGCTGAAATCTATTATTAAAACACATTTTTTAGTAAAGTGAATACAATGAAAGGGGTTGCTTTAATGCTTAGTATATTTTATACTGTATATCGAACTCTAATCTAAGTGATCACTTGCAAAGGTAGTTTGATGTTTGACAGTCTACTGCCGGCTTTTGCCTTTTAATGATTCAGTTCTTTGCTACCATTCAAATCTAACAATCATATTAGGATTATTTATTTATTTTTACAATTTTTCGGAACATCTTCTTACGCATGCAGAGTTAAAACGTTATCTATGGATTCTTCTCAGGCCGCAGAACCAGGATGATCATCAATTCCAATCATGACAACATAAAAAAAACCTTTACATTTTTTTGATCCATATTTCTAATAGTAACGGCATGGAGAAAATGAAAGCCTTGTATTTTTGGCAACAACTCCATACAGAGGATTTAGGAATAAGCCTTTCTACCTCTGTACTCACAGAACAATCAGCTGTCAGAATTGTATTATATCCCTTATAAATATAGCTGGGTGAGACAGCATTACCAGGCTGGCTTGGCTCATTAAAAGAGTAAGAATCATGAATCAGACTTTGGCCTATATGACTTTATTCCTTTTTTTTTTTATTTTTTTTTTTGCATCATCTGGCTCGGCTCCTCCAGCTCAGCTAATAAATATGCGACTAACGCTATTGTGTTAAATAGAACCATTAAAGTCTGATTTGTCCTTCAGTTATATGTTTATCATAACCTTGGACCAATAGTTTCTAGAGAGTCTCTAGAACCTGGTGGACCCAAGGGGATTTTTTTGCTTTAGCTCCAGAAAATTTTACTAGAAAGAAAGATATGCAGGTATTGTGTTTTTTTTATTAAAATAAATTAGAATGACATGGTTTGTTGTTTCCACATTACTTTCAAAGCTGTAAAGTATGGACTGTATGGTCAGACATATGAAACCATTAAACATGTAACCCACACCCATCCTACTGCTTCTCCCAACGGAAAGCTCTTGGCACATCACTGCCATCATTCATTCTACTACTATCTGTGACTGATTGACCGATAGTGTTGATCACTGGCCTTAAAGCAACTTCAACAACATATTGTATTACGTTGTCTTGGGCACATTTTTTTGTTGTTTAAAACGTCAGATGCTGCCTTGAAAGTCATTGAAAACTCAACTGGTTCCAACCCAAGAGCCAGAAGAGCAGTAGATAGACTAGGTTCAAACAAGATATCATGATGACAACAGCTTATGATAATTAAAGATTTCTTTCAATGAGCGCGCGCGCACACACACACACAAATTACCTGGGTAAAAGTATATTACTATCCTTTATTAATATACCACTGGTTTTTTGTTTTTTTTTTACTTCATCCTAATTGCATGAAAGACTAGTTTCTGATTACACATTTCAGAACACTTTTAAATAAATATTTATTTCTATGCTTATTGCTTAAAAAATATTACAGATGTTCCCCCCCCCCCCCCAAAAAAAAAAATGTACCACACATTTCAACCTTGTCCCAGAAGGATTCAGTGGAAAGCACAAAAACAAATTTAAAAATGGTAAAAGAAAAAACAAAACACAAAAAGTATAATACTTCCCCAATGTTATTTGTAAAGATTTATTAGAGTCATTTTGCAAGTTATGAGAGAAAAAAAAAAGAAAATAAAACAAAAAGGATGCTAATGTATTATGACAGATCACGCTGAAAGCATTTTTTCATAGCAGATGTTACAATGACCCCATTGAAACTGTATTTTCTTGCATAAGTAAGTGCACAAACATACAAGGTTACATAAAGGTTATTCTGTTAATTTGGGTCTCACCTTTTAACAACCACCATGAATTAACATTCTAGTTAGAATACTGGGGCCAATTCCACCAATAACTTCCTATTTCACCGGGCTTAAAGGCACCTATGACGTGTACTCTAGAGAGCCTGTAACTATCAAATACCACATTTTAAATTATATAGTGTTGCTGAGTTTTGCAAAAATGGAAACAAATACATTGCCGTTTGATCTGTACTATGCTTAAAACAGGTAGAATATATATATATGCCTATATAGTAAAACGTAGGTTTCGTTGTGGAATGCTATAAGCCAAATGTTAAAAAAAAGAAACTTTTGAAGATCACAGCACAGAAGCTGAAAGGCTGGCTTGTCCGATATTTTTTTTGGTTGGTCAAGCTAAAAGTTATATAATTGTATATATTTTCAAGAATGAACAGTTGAATCGTTATACAAAGTATGGCAATTCCCATCACCAATTTCCTACCAAAGGCCAGCTGAAGATGCAGAACAAGTAGAACCAAAGCATATTAGGTTGTATACCACTGGTATGCTCTTCCAGCATTGAGGACACCGACAACGTCTTGCTGTTTGCTCTACGCTGGCAGCTGTGACCCGTTCATACTACGACCAGATAGGGATTGCAAATGGAGACCAAACTTCTACTGTGCACAGATGTATCCTGCCTCTAGGTGCATATGGCTCACTCGTTTTTCTTTTTAGAACATCAGATTCTTCAAGGGAGCTACTGATAAATCCTGAACGGTGCTGTGCATTTGTTGAAAACCCTTCAAAGTAAGGGTTTTAGATCATCTAGTGGTCACTCACCATGTATTTTATTTAATAGGCCCCTAGGTCAAAAATGTGTTTGTTTTTCTTTAATTTAAACAAATTAGTGGACAAAAAACACCTTTAGGGTTACAAAAAATGGAAGGAATAGAAATATAAAATAAAAAGGGAGTTTTATTGAATTCATGCACCTTAGTTATAAACGTGCGTGAATTTACCACAGGTTCATAATAACCTTTAACAGTTTATGCTTACAGAGCCTAAAGCTTCGAAAATGCCTATCTGGCCTGTACATATTTCATTAAAAATAAACTCTATATAATAAATAAATATATAAAATAAATATAATGTTGCCTTTGGAATTTCTATAAATAATTTTTTTTTGTTTTGATTTTTTTTTTTCCTTTTTTGTTTTCTTTACTAAGAGGTCTTTGATTTTTGCGCAACAGCTCAATGGCAGCCCAAAGAGCAATTAACTGAAAAGTCTTTTTCTTTCATATTAAAGACTGCACCCCTCCATGTAAAATACGCTTACACGTGAGCAGGCCTCCAACCCAAAAATCCTGGTGAACCAAAAGTACGGCAGCTAGGCTGATATACGAAGAAGTAAAACTGATCAAAAAATTAAAAGCATGTGTATTTCCCAGCATGCATCAGGCCTCATTCCTCCTTGCTATTAAGCTTCTTTTTCCCCACTTTTTTTCAGCAAAATTATTAGTGTTATTATTTTTATGCTCTCTGACTTGTAAATCAAGCGACTGGGCACAGCCTTTCCTCCAGGAGGATAAACCTTTAAGTGCAGAACAAAATCAGCATGTCCCATCCAAGCCTCCATCATACATTATGCATGCGACAAAGTTTGGCAACAGTGGAGCTGATGTGATGACACGGCTAATCAATTAGAACCCGCCGGGTGAAACCTTTTATAGTGGTTATATATATATATATATATATATTAAGGGCTCAAGTGAAAGAATCGTCTTTGTCAACTTTGGCTTAGACTATAAAGTTCAGGAACTTTTTCTGGGACCACCGGTCTAGGTAAAAAATGTGTAAATTTTTGATGCCTTTTAGTCCTGTTCCCTTCTCTCGGTGTCCCGTCTTTATTCAATGCTACATAGTATCGACGTCCAGTGTCCACGTGTTTATAGAGGTTTGATGAATAAGTGTTGTACCAGTTCTCTTCAAATTGTTCTCTGAAAACACACTCTTGGGTCAACTTTTCCTGCAATAAAAACGATAACACACATTACTATTAAGTGAATGACTTCAATAATACTTAATATTTGACATTAACATACCCCTCATTCAACATTCATGCATCAAACAAGGGAGATCTCTTTCATCCAATCTTTAAAAAAAAATTATACATGTATATAAAAAGAATGTACTAGATGTTGCCAAAATCATACAACTGTAGCAATTTCAACCGTGGTTGAATTGTTCCATGCACAGAATTAAACCGATGCGTCTTTGCTTCTGTTTGTTATAGTAAACTCTTCTAGAAACGCGTCTACTAGAATCACCTTCGTAACAAGATTAGATAAAAGGTGGAAAATTATTTTTTAAATTAGATTCACACATTCACCCATCTTATATTACAATTTTTAGAGATTCTGATGTTCCCCTGCTCAATCGAAAAGTTACATCATTTGAGTCCTGTTTTTTTTTTTTAAAAAAAAAAAAGGACGTTTAATAGGGCTTCAAGTTAATTAATACTTTTATTTTTATATTATTTATATTCTGCACTAAGCTTAAAAAACCATACAATGTTGTGTTGACAAAACAAAGCATACAACCCTAGGTGTCAAAGCCTTTTATTTTATAAAAAAAACCTTTTTTTTCCATCGTCACAATAATATTGGCTCAACGCTAAGATTATAATTCTTTCATCAAGTGGGTTACACCTTCCTGACTTGCACTGAAATCACTAAAATCATGCATGAATGGTCTACATTTGTAAATAATGAATCAAAATGATGATTTTTTAACCTAGGATAGTCACATTCTGCAACATTACGTGCAGCTCTGCCTCCTTAACGATCAGCGCTCAAAAGGCTTGTATAATATATAGTGATCAGTGAGCTATTTCATACTTTAAATTATTTATCTGTGCAATGGCAAAATGCATTATTTAATATCATCAGCGGAAATTCTTAAGTGGATATGACATGCATAGTGCTACAAATGGAAATACTGGCTTTTTTAAAGGGCGAAAAATTTTAAATTTGAAGAAAAAAAAAAAAAAAAAATATAAAACAGTAAAGTCTTTGATTTCAGTTGTCCTACTAAATGATTTCATTCTTGGGATCATCTTTATATATTCCAAGTAAACAAATTATTTTACAATAGAAATGGGGTGGGTGTATATTATATATATATATATATATATATATATATATATATATATATATATATATATATATATATATATATATATATATATATATATATATATATATATGTGTGTGTGTGTGTGTGTATACATATATACACATATATATATATATATATATATATATATATATATATATATATATATATATACACATACACACACACACACTGTGCATTATTTTTATTTGTAGATAATAGAGCTGGCTTTTTGGACACCGGAGAAGATACGCGAGACCAGAATTGTTTTGAATACACCCTCTCGGATGCCACTTCTACTCGTGGGACAAAGGGCTGGGATATGAAGAATGTATTGCAGTAATGTTTTTGCGACAAGTTGAATTTTCGCTGGCTAACACAATGGAACTTTTAATTTAATTGCCTGGGGCACAATAAAGTCATTGTTAATATTTTGGAACAGGGAGGAGATGTTTGACATTTGTAAGCCCATTAGCAGGGTAGAAATATTGACACTTCTGCTAAGTAAAACGATTTACCAACATAGTGTTCACGTTGTTACGGATTTCACACTCCAGCTTCTTATTTTCCAGCATTTCTACTGTTACTACACTAACACATTGGTTTAAAAATACTCCATAACTAATTCTCTTTTTTAAAAAAACACAAAAAAAAAAAAAAAATCTCAATTTTCTAAATAATCAAATGCTAACAGTTATAAAAAATATTTATTGGCCTAGTGGTCAATGTAAGTACATTGTAAAGATTCTTTTTAAGTAACTGGTCCTATTTGAGGAAAAATATAGCGTTCAACTAATCATACTTCCCAAAGGTCCTCTGTTGGAGGACCATTTATGGATTCCAAGCTCCTTTGTCTCTCCTTTTCAAACCTTGTGTCCCTGTTCACGGGAGAATACAACACACCACTTAGATCCATCTAAATCTTTTATAGCCTCAAAAAGTAAAGTTTTAGTTTAGTCATTAAATAATCTTGGAATGAAAAAAAAAAAAATAGTTTTCCCCGGTAGTAGTATTTATTTTTGTTTTGTGTTACTGCTAAATATAGATAGGTTCTAGAAACATGGTCCATGTCTCCGTCTTCCCTCTTTTTACCCTCAAATAAAGCTTGTTTCTCCAAGCATCATTCATTCAAGAGAACCATCAGAGATGAGTGCTAGGTTTGCAATTCCCTTTCTGCAAGCACCTCGCTGCGTTCTCTGACTGATGGGTTATCTCTTATCCTTATGTCTGAAATGCTCTATGTTGCCTTCTATGGAGCCGTCTTGTCTTGTATGGAGCAGCGCTTCCTTACTTTGTTTTCTAACCCCTCTGGTTATTTCATTATGCGATTGCTTCTTCCCTTTCTTACCGGGCCGAAAGCTGTCTAACCCTTAGGACATTAGCAGACACATGAATGAGGAATCATATGGAGTCAGGGCACCAGCAGGAGACTGACAGGTTTGATTTATGGTTGAATCCTTACAAAGCTATGTATTCTTACATAGAATAGAGTGTTGCAATTCATCTGGACTTTTGTATTTCCATCACACATTAACTGATCAAGCACCATAGACCTCCTCTACCCCCCTCATTTTTTAAATCACAATTTCCTTTTTTATTATTATTATCCTTTATTTATATAGCGCCAACAGTTTACGCAGCGCTTAATACAATACATAAATTCAAGGGATATGACAAGACAAGAATTGACAGACTAAGACAAACCGATACATTTGGTGGAGAGAGCCCTGCTTTTCAATCCCAATTTTTGATTGCTGGGTAAACAAATTGAACACAAACCATGCAACAACAACAACAAAAAAAGTACAAAGTGGGTAGCATTTATTTGGTAGAGCAGGCGTAGTTTGATATGCATACAAAAATCAAAAACTGTCTGCGCTTCTTACCCTAATAAAGTTGGCTACAAATATATAAACATAATATAAAAGTTATATATAACAATATAAGTGTTGACTGACTGCAATAAAAGAGCACACATGCGCTTAATGATTTTGAATTGAATGTAAAATTGGAGATATGAGTTACTAGTTACTAAGAACATGATCATTAAGATAATAAGCGGACTTCAAAAGATGGATTTCCATATACAGAACAGATTATATTTAAATATAATATATATGTGTAATAAAATCATTTACTACAACACATGCTTTTCTTGAGAAGGGGGATGCTGTAAGACACTGGAAAGCGAGTCCAAATAAATAAACACCACATCCAGTAGAATAAGACTAGCCCTATGGAAGTTTAAGAAGCCCTGATACAGGGGCATATCCTTGCCTAGGATGGCAGCGCCTTCACCATATTACAGGAGCCTGATGGCTTTCTTGGGAAGTCAGGCTCCCTGTATAGTGCTACTGCAGTATGAGCCGGTAAAAAGGGAGATCACTGATGTCTCCAACTGGTCCTTTAACACTAAGGCTATGGAGAGATGTTCCAAGGGTATCCTCAAAAGGCAGAGTACCAGGATACAATGTCATAACTTTGCACTCAGCAGAAGGATAGAGGCGGTTGCTCTCAATTACATGGGTTAGGCCTAGGGCAGCACAGAAGGTAAATATACCACTGCCTGTATATACTGATGACTTCATACAACTACCATATGACACACTTAATGATAAAGGCTCCTCACTGGCAAGCTCTACATTAGAGGCAACTCTGGCCACTCTCAACACAGTGAGCAAGTAATCTCTACTAATGTACGAACTAGCAAAGTTAAGTAAAGTAGCAGCATATCGCCCTTACATCCTCATGTAAAGTAATCTGCTCTAAAGGAAAACCTCTCTGCAACTTCTGAAGGCTCCAATAGTGCGTTCATTTTCTTTAATTCCAATGATTATTTTAGCACAGCTCTCACATTTGTTATACATCCACTTGTTTCCCTTTCTTAACACCATTAGCACAAATAAAAAGGAATTGAATAAAATGCATGAATATATGAGGTCATTCCTGTACACTCAGGGCCGCCAGGACCGGAATTGGCATTAACAATCGTCTCTGGCACTTTAAGTCCAACGGCCAATAAATGACATATGTGCAGCTGAATACATGCGGCCACACGCTAAGCTTTTACACGCTGGCACAGTTAAGGTAAATGACCAGTGCATTTGGCCTGTGTGCTACCTACAGAGGATTCTATATAACTATCTAAAATTCTACCAGATAGTTTGTCATCATTGTAATGTACTTCCTTGTTCAGCTTTTATATTCCCAGGGATTGAGGCAGAAGACACACGACTGGCTTTTTTTTTTTTCTTTATTAATTTATCTTTAAATATTACATACATGTATGTGACCATTATACATTTATTATTATCTTTTATTCATGTGTACGCAATGCTTCTTACAATTCATATATTCAAGGGGTATGACAAAACTAGAAGTGACAGACTAAGACAAACCGATACATTATGTAAAGAAGCCCCTGCTCGCAATCTTACGCTTTTTATGTGTGTGTGTTCATGTGGCTGTATGCATGTGTATGATCGGTGAACACGTGAATACATGCCAGTATGTAAGCACTCACAAATTATCATGCATGACAGCTACCAACTGAAATAAAAAATAGAAATATCCCAACAAGGGAAGAATAACAGAGCTACTCTAGAATAAAGTTAATTTGTTACAGAAACAATGGTTATTCAAATATGTACTCCACATTCTATGTATTTATATATACATTTATTGAAAAGGGAATGGGTGACATAATTACAACATATTAATAGTGCAGACTGACCATGCTGATAATTAACCGTTACACTAAGTGTATTATTGATATGAACTTACCGACCCATACAGTTCTCCCTTTTCATTCATTCCAAGGTACAGTCCACTGTCTACACCTCGAATGCTGACCAGACCCACCGCTATACTGATAAATTCCAGAATTCCTAGAAACAAAATGAGAAAACTATTATATTGTATAACAGATATGAATATGGAGGGCAACATTAAATATGAAGTCATCCAATATTATTCAATACAAAAAAAAAAAATAAAAAAAAATAATCACACACACAGTTTATACTTCCGGAATCCTTAAACAGCGTCTTGTTGATTCAATCTGCATAAGATACCATTTAATGTTGTTTCTCAAATCAGTTCCCAAAAATGATCAGGGCTACATTCTTCCAGTTATAACAAGGGTTAAATTGTGTGTTTAGAACATCTATGGGCCCAGTGGAGACACGTGGTATTGGCCGTTTTTTTTAAATGCTGTGGCTTTTGGTGGCTTAACCTATATTGCTATTTCCAAATCCTAAACAAAATTGTCTTAGTCAAGTGTATAAACAGTACTGTGCAAAAGTCTTAGGCAGGTCTGAAAAAATGCTGTAAAGAATGTTAGACTTGCTATTAGTTTATTTTAACCTTATAACAAAATGCAAAGTGAGTGAACAAAAGAAAAATCTAAATCAAATCATATCTGGTGTGTCCATGCTTTGTCATCAAAAGTTCATCAATTCTTCTAGATACACCAGCACACAGTTCAAAGAAGTTGGCATGTAGGTTGTTCCAAACATGTTGGGGAACAAACAAGTTCCATGGATTTAGGCAGCATTAGTTGCTTCTCTCTCCATGCAATCCCAAACATTCTCCAGTATGTTGAGATCAGGGCTCAAAGAAACTTTGGGCCTTCTTGATTACATGATGCTCAAGTATTTGCCTGTATTTCCCAGCATTGAGGAGACCAATAATTGACCAAATCTCCAACTCCATTTGCAGAAATGCATCCCCAAACTTGCAAGGAACCTCAACCATGCTTCACTGTTGACAGCAACCATTCAATCTTATATCTCTCTCCAGACCTTCGGCAAACAAACTGCCTTCTGCTACAACCAGAAATTCGGACTCATCAATCCAGAGCACCTGCTGCCACCCCCCCCCCCCGACATCGGAGGTATGGCTTTTCGGTCAATGCTGAGCAGATGGCACTGATGGATACCTTCTGACTGTGATGTGTCTTTCATCTGCTACACTAAGTTCCTTGGCTGACTACTGTATCTACAATACTCAACATTGCCCATTTGTTTGTGGGTCTTCAAAAAAGCTTGGACAAAACATCTAAAAACCCCATCTGCCTTGAAATTTCTGCCTGAGAGAGACCTAGCTGAGGCAGTATAACTAGCTTGTGTCTTGTTGCTGTGCTCAGTCTTGCCATGATGTATCACTTTTTACAATAAAACAGTCTTCTGCAAACTCACTTTGTTAGCCAGTTTTGTTTTTTCCTTATCTAGTTTTATTCCTCCTACACAGCCGTGTCTGTTTAAGTTAAATGATTGTGTTTCAATCTTCATTATAAATTGATCGTTAGCACCTGTTTGATATACTTTCCCAATACCTACCTATATGCCTAAAAAAAATCCCCAACTTTTTGTAAGTGTACTTAGAAGAATTGATGCAGTTTTAAAGGCAAAGGGTGGTCACACCAAATATTGGTTATTTTTAGATTTTTCTTCTGTTCACTGACTTCGCATTTTGTTAAAAGATAAAAACCATTAACTTGTCCATTTCTAAAGCATTCTTACGTTACAGAATTGTTTCCCCTGCCTAAAATATTTGCACAGTACGGATATATAACAGGGATTCCCGTTACATGGATTCGTTATTAAAATAAACTGTAGCATAATCTGCAGATGAAGGTGGATAGACTCCCTCTGAACATGAACATCTATACTACTGGCAAAGACATTCAAGACGCTGCAGTATGATCTTTCACAGCTTTAATCTTAAGACATACAGGCAAAATCTAAAAGCAAATACAGAAATTCACATCATGTAATGCACTGTACACACCCCTGTGATACAGAAGCAAGATGTATTAAGTTGCTGACAAACTGTATGTTTATTAAGCACCAAGAGAATGCACAATAGTTAAATAAAAATGGAAAGTACAGTAAGTGGTCTACATACATTCTGATCACGGTACAATAGGTATGAATACAGTACAGAAGAAGGTCACTGCACGGTGAGGCTTACAAGCTCTATCAAAGATTTGGGATTTTACTGGACAGATACGTGCCACTTTGCTTATTTGCGCAGAAATCCAATAAAGAGTCTACTCCAGGATTGGAACAGAATGATGCATTGCAGATAGCGGATAGATAGAAAGAAAAAAAAAACAAAAAAAACACACACTGCACCCTTTTCTAACAGAGCTGTGACTTGTGTCATGAAAGAGAAGTCTTCTATTTGTAACTCCAACTGTGGTTGTGTTTTCATGTAGGGCACCAACCCTTGGCTTGCCAGAAGAGTGATAAATGCTTTCTTTAAAATTTAACACAAATAGGAGTGTTTCTAAATATACAGAACGCTAAGAAGAACACACGCTATGCAGTTGATCAAGTTATGTTACTCCTCCAACCACCTTGTTGTAAGACATAAAAGCTTCCTTACTCATGGTGTGCTAGCTGGTTAAGCATCATGCAAAGACTATGGCAGCTGTCACCTACTATTCGGACAAAGATACTAATATTAATACATTGAAATCCAAACTGGAGAAGAACTACATAGCCCTAAGGTGTAACAGAATTTGTATGTGCGTGAAATATAAACATGTGCCTTGGAGAATGACGATTTTATCAGCGTGATGTTGCTGTGCCCACCCCTGAGGAGCCTGACCAGAGATGTTTAAAAGGTCATCAAATAAGCAGAGAATCAAACAGTCCTCAAATGCCTTGCACGGGCTTTATTACATGCTGGGCCGTGAAGGAAATAATCCACTAACCAAAATGAGGGCATTGATTTACCATTGAGTAATTGCTTAACCTTTAATGTTAAGCAAAAGGTTAATACATTATGTTTCAAATATACAATATCTATTTTATACACACAATCTAATCCTATGCGTGTAACATTTATTTATATTTATAGGTTGTCCATCCTATAAACATTGGGGAAAAGAAAACAAAACCAAAGTAAATTATTCCTTAGAGCTTGCAATTTAATGAGTAATACCTACTGGCGTCCTACTAGAGACAGATCCACACAAACACCCTTTTGTTTTCACATAAATATAAAAAGACAGAAGTGACAAGAAAAGTGCAGGACAGCTCCGTGCCTTGATGAATATAATTTGTAGCCTGCAGCAGCTCATGTGCTCCGAACAAAGAGGGTGCCCTCGAGATACGATAGGTGTGAAACGTGGAGCAAAGTGTATTGACACAACTTGACTCTTATTTGCCAACAGCAATTTGCAAGGAAACTATGAAGCACTTCAGGATTCCTTATGGTCACCATTCCTCCGCTCTGGTCTGTTGTCTCATTAATGATGCATGTGTTTGCACATCTTATCCCAGTGCCTGAAACACATCTGTGCGTTTACGCTTTGATTTCAGCTGTACCCAACAGCACAGACACAGCCTGCACATTCGTATTCAGCAGAGCTAAATGGGTTATTGTTTGAAAGGTTTCTATCCTTTTCCATCTTGAAATGGAACCTCTTTCTTTTGAGGAGGTGGGAATGGTCATTGTAAAACATGATGTTGTACCTTAAATTAACTCATGGAATGCCAGAGGCATACAGGTCCATCTGGCTAAATTTAAAAGACGTCAGATTTGGTAGGGTAAAAATGACCCTTTAGAATGATTTTTTTGTGCTACCGATTCTTCCCCATAATTCGTCTCCACCTTTATTTACGGAATCTGAGTTTTAAAGAGACAGCCTAGCGTCCCATGCAGCCCCACAAAAGGATAATATCTCCTACGAAAATGCATTGATTTCAATGACAATGCTTTCCTACCAGTGATCACCTGCTTCTAGAAGCCAAAACTGGAACAAATTGCTGTACGAGGAGGTGAGGTGCGGCGGCATCAGCTGGTTTTTCCCTTGTAGGTTAGGGATGGAGGTCAATGTACTAAGAACTAAGTAATAAGCTGCTCAAGACAGCAGCTTGTCTCTGTATGGGCATTATTTTATAATAAGGGAGATGAATATAGTAATACGTATATAGTATATATATGCTTCTCAGAAGACCATAGGCTTAAATTAGAGGGCCAGCATCTTAATTGTACAGTTAGGAAGTATTCACTCAAAGGACAGTATGTAAGCGTACTAGCTTTCCAAGACAAGAGGTATAAAATAATTTGAGTGAGGGATTTGAAGCACATAATGGAAACACAAGGTATAAGGCCATCCTAAACATACAAGAAGACTACGACAACCTGTCCTGATTTATAATCTATGACATTTTTAACCTCTTCATTTTAAATTTGTTTAAAAGCACATGAAAGGATGCCATAAAGAAGAACAAACTAGCTTTGGCTTGCGATGCATATTTAAATATAACATTTTCACATCATTGAGGCTTTTGAGAAAAAAAATTGCTTAGTCAATATGAGGCAAATGGCAGCTCTCAAATTCTATGTTTCTATATTTAAACAAATTTTAATACAAATACACAACATCAATTTTCAAAGTCCGAGTTCGCCTTTTGTTACAAGACTTCAGGGTTATGGATCGCCATTGGATATACAGCACAAGGGGATTAGTCCCAAAATCATTATATGACACTCATGAAAGCAATCAATGTATTGGGTCAGCTGCGGATACATGGTAGAGCGAATGGCGGTCACAAAATGGTTACAAAAGTAAACTGGGGAAAAAAAAGCCTTTTTGTAAAGTTTTGGACATAAGCAAAATCAGCTCTGCAGTTTGAAAACAGTATTTTAATTGTTTCTATTACATGCCCCCGCTTGGTACCCTCAGGTGCCATTTGGCAGCCTGCAATCTGATGAACTACTGTTCCTATAAATGATCAAAATCAGGGGGTCACCTTTCATGAGGATTTATCAATTTATTTCCCTTTTGTTTAAGAACCAAAAATGTGTGTCCGGTAATAGTTGGAGAATGCATATACATATTACAGTAAAATAACTCGCTTTCATATTACAGGGTATGCAGTCTCCTGAGCCTCATAAAAAAGCACTTACATGGATTTTTACACAATTAATTTTGAATTTCTTACAAAATAGACCATGCTCTAATCAATAACAGGCATGAACTGCATAAATCTAATAAACCACGGGTTAAGTCCCATGAGAGACGCATGTGCAGCTCGAACAGCGCAAAGAACAAATGGAGCGTCCATTGATCACTGGCCTATGCATTATTCAGGCCGTAAAGGTTAACTCCAATTGCATTTCTTGGACTTCATATGCAGAGGGAATGGATTTTCGCTTTCATTCATGAAGTGAATTTCTACTGATCAGGCATCTTTACCTTATCAAAAATTGTTATAAAGCAGCATTGTACCATATTTTAGAAGCAAATTGCAGGAGAAAGAATAAATACAAGGCTTCATGGTTAAATTTGGAGGACGGAAAAAAAAAAAAAAAAAAAAAATAATAATAAAAAAAAATAAATAGATGAGGTTTGGTTATAGTTTGCTAGCTTTTTTATTTACAGGTTGGGGGGGGGAGGTTTGTATTCAGTCCAATAAAAATGCCATTCTCAAATCTTTCATTGTTAATTTAAAAATTCACCCCAAAAGATCTAATCTTGTTATAAAAAGCGCTCTAATAATTATTTAGGGAACCGTATAACTTTACTGCCCTGACTGTATTGTATTCCAATTGTTTGTGAAGCTGAAGTCCGTTTTCCTTTAATATTTGATCAGTCCGTGTGACAAAAAAATTCCAGAGACATAATCAATACACTATTACAGAATAATGATAATCCTCTTGTTCCCGCAAACATAATCCAGGATTGCCTGAGCAGTAATTAGAAAGCAAATAATGTTCAAATTGTACTCTTCCCAATGTCATAAACTTTGTGAATTAGAGAAGGGGTTAAAGCCAACTCCTATCTCTCACCATCACGAGACATAAAGCTACATGGCATGTCATCCCCATTCAAGCTTTTGTGTCCACGAATCTGCATAAATAATGAAAAATAATAAATAACTTTCAAATTGCCCTGATCACTTTTCCAGAAATCACTTTTCTCAAATACAACCATGTTAAAACAAATGGGCAAGTTGTATGAACTTGACTACAAAATGCATAACATTGACTTTGTCAGTGTTAAAAATGTCCTGATATTTTTCAGCTGAATTCCCAAAACATTAACACAAAGGATAACCACTGCACAGTTCTACACAATGTAAAACCATTCAAATATAGATTTATTTTGCCAACGCCAGTTTGGTGTCACAGTTTCTTGCCTAATAGCCACTTAAAGGTCACTATGACAAAATCATGATGAAATGCTTGACTGTAACCATTACTTTGATTGAGGAAGTTCAGGTATAAAATCATCTCCTTTCCTTTCACCAATTTTCCCTCAATTTGCAAATTTAATCTTTTAAACCCTGCACTTTTATTTTTCAGGAACAACTTGTGGTGTGAAACCAGGTCATCTGCACAAAGGCCCATGATGCCACTATAAAGTCACCCATGCATAAAAAGCCTTGTATGAGATCATTTTTGTATGTATGTATGTATATATATATATTATATATAGGTGTGTGTGTGTGTGAAAAAGTCTACTTTACTTCAGGTTGCAGGCAAATAAACATATAGCTCTATTGTAGAATTTTATGGTATATTATTGCAGCATTTTAGGTTTTATAAAGTTTCCTGCAAAATTAAAAAAATTCTTCATTTGCAACAGTCACAGGGATGATTTTCAGCAGGTTCACAACAAAATTAATACCGTTCACATAAATTGGCTAAACTTACAAATAAAGTGGGTCATAACCTGCGCACTGCTTGACTAGCTTTCCTGATCAGCTTGCAGAAGAACTTAATACAAATAGACAGCCGGGAGCAAGCAGTGTAATATATATCACGTAATTGCCCAATATAAAAAGTGACCTGAAAGAGTTTTAGAATAAACTCCCTTTGCAGAACCCAAAAACTGCATTAAGACTCAAGGGCCAATTCAAAGATTGAGAAATAAAATCCTGGCTTTGGGTTGGTCCACAATCTTTTTTATGTTCTAAAGTGTGAGGACCATGGACATTTCTTTTTATTTATTTATTTATTTATTTATTTATTTTTACACAGACCCATCTAAAGCTGTTTGTTGGCAGGAGGACACTACCGTTCCTTATGTTTTTAGTTTTCATGTTACAAATATAAACTACACTTTACATATAACAGACAAAAAAAATAGCCGTTCGCCAATTGAAATGTTGTCGATACACATGCTCATAGTTTTAAAATAAACAGATGTTATTCTGCGCAGACCTCCGGTTATGCCACGTCATTACACGACAAAATAAGCGTGGTCAGCCAAGAGTAGAACACACAGCGGGAAGACACAATAGAATCATTTGAATCCATCTGATTAACAACATTATATGCAGATTATATAGAAAAACATGGGACGTTGCTGGTGCACTTGTAATTCTTAAAGTGTTTGCTTAATACAAATGCCTGCGTATGAAAGTCATCCCACATTTAACACACACACACACACACACACTTTCACATGCAACTGATTTTCTGGCATTTTCTTTGCCCCCTGTTGTCCTTTTGTTTCTCAATTTGTGCTGCCTGTGGGACCACACACTGCTCTCCAAATGTCTTGGAAAATAATGGAATCCATAAGGATAGCTGCATAAAGTGGAGCAGTTTGCTGGTTAACATGGCTCACTCATGCAAATATCTTCAATATGTTATCCTTGAATAACATTCTATGTCACTTTCATTTTCCATGTAAATTCAGAGCCGGGTCGCAAACACATTTAGTTTAGAAAAAGAAAAAAAAAAAAAAAAAAAAGACAAATGCAGAAAGGAATCAGACACAATAAACAAGTTGTGTTGTCTTCTTGTGAACAACAATGTTTTGTGTCCAGCTTTCCAGGGACCTCTCTGGTTCAACAATTCAATGAACCAATAAAATAAGTGATTTAAGTGGCATTTAACGGGTTCAGTATACATATTTACTTAAGGCTGATCTGTAATTATCTAAAATAAACCAAGAATGACAATAACTAAATAGGAATAGTCCTCATATTAAATATAGGTACAGATAAATAAAAGCTATATAGTTTTTATATTACATGTAAAAGTGAATATACAGCCAAAAATATTTGTTAAAACACATTTCAGCTTTTATTTAAATATTTATAAAATAACAAAAAAATAAATAAATACATGTCAGATGAGATCTGATGTTGATGGTGTCATACACCAATCCTGCAACACATGATCCATGCTCAAAGTAGAAAAAAAAAAACCTTTAATCATGGCTTTGGAGTATTGTCCTTGGAGAAAACCATTTATGCTTCACATATAAATCACACATTGAGTATAAAGATCAGATTAAAGCTTGGTTCTATACCGAAGAGAAGGACATCTAGTCTGTGGTGGGGAAAGACACAAACGGCCTGAAAGTTTCCTGACTAGGATGATCACATAAACCATGTTTCAGGACACCTATTGATCCCCCTAGGCGAGTTCATACATTCAATACCAGGAGGCTATATTTTATATTTGCGTAAAAAATTTGTATTCTTGAAAAATTGGTCCCCCCCTCCCAATTTTTGACAAGGTCCTTTGGATGTTATGATGTTAAAATAGCATATTTTCCCCATTTAGAGTGAACACATAATGTAATGTAACACCAAAAGTGAGCATTCTGTTATCGTCCACTGGCAGCTTCATCACCTCTTCGTTTATTCAAATGATGTCATAACAGTATTAGGCACCACCATTGCTCATGGTGGACATTTACTGGGGTCTGCAGTGGACAATTTAATGATGTTCTATGGACCTCACACACCTTGCCACAGACATTGGTGCCCTTGTCCAGACACTTTGCCTATCCCTGTGCCAAACAGATTCAAGGCATAAACTGCGTGCAAAATATTATGTTTGGGCAGGTTAATAGTCGATATTTATTCAAATATTTCACAACTTAATGTTAAAGATCACAAGATTTTTTTTTTTCTTATGGGTGTAAAGAATGATAATTGTAACCTTTGGCTGGCAACTATCTCCCTTAACCACAGGTGCTTATTAATTAGATGATGAATGCTCCTGAACAGAAGTTCATTGAACTGGACTTGTTTATTTACAATACTAACAGAAGCAGCGAACAGGCGCGTATATCATTAATGATATTGTGATCCTCGTAATGGAGAATTTAAATTGCTGTACTGATTATGATTTTAGAATATATTGCGTTTGCTTCTTCAGCACATAGGGAAGAAGTTGAAGTGCAGTAGATTTTCATATCGTGTGTGTGTGTGTGTGTGTGTGTGTGTGTAATATATATATATACACATATATATACGCAGCGTCGGACCACAGAGCGGTGATTGGAGCGGTAATTTATTGCAGATCTGGAAGTCACTCTGTGCTGCCATGGCTTGTGCTCTCCTCTGGCAACCGCCTCGACCCGAGCTCTGTGCAGCCCAGACCCTCGGAAATGCATGGAACATCCGCCATCATTTATTTAGGCATGCTTCATGATATATTAGAACGGGTTTCACAAGTTCACACACTAGGTCTGCAACCCTGGAGGAGTTAATAAGGTGAAAAAATATGGTGATCCCAATAGATTTAGAAAGGTTTATAATTAACTATGGGTTACAAAAGATTCCACTGTTTACTTTTTGGACTTTTTACAAAGTTAAAATGAAAATGGTTCCACCAATGGTAGCAAAATTAACTTTTGGTGGCAGAGTGGGCTATATACACACACAAATACAATTATTTTTATTTTAAGGTGTCCCACCAGAAAAAAAAATAAAAAAATCCTCCTGTCTAAAGTATATTGACCTTGAACCAAAAGTATCTAAACAGATATTAGAATTAGGTGGGAAAACCTCATTTTATCATATATTTTTTTATCTGTTCAGGCTGACCAATTTAAGGTCAAATGAGAAGATCCTGAAAGCCTACATTTCACCAGCAAGCATGATTAGATTATAAAGAGTTAATAAAAGCCACCAGAATAAGAGCTCCTGAAGGTACACATCACTTTTGGTTCACACCATCTTTGTACACGTTGGTAGGATTGTATACTCCTCTAAAGGAAGGGTACGCATATCAGTCAAATATATTTAGTGTGAAAAAACATCTGACGCTGCACCGCTAAGGTGGCTTTGGTGTGTTTTTTCTCCAAATAAGACACATTGCATACAAAAACCCTCAATTCAAAGCAGGATCAATAAATTAGTAAATTGAGAATTTTTTTTCCATAATCCCAAAAATATGTAGCCAATTCTATGCTCTACTGATATTGCATGGTAGATGCAAACTGATATAACAAACTCATAATACATTTGACAGCAACGTGTCTCTTGACGAAGAAACTCAGAAAAAAAGATCACATGTACAAGTACTGAAACAATGTGTTTTACAAAATATATCCCTCTTGTTCACAAAGCAACAGAGATATACAGTATATCTGAAATAAATATTGTTTGCAATAACACAATAATTCTGAATAGTGTAAATTGTACGCTCTCCTGCCCAGGCTCCTAACACACAAGGATAAACAATCACAAGAGGGTACCAACTGGTCCTACGAGCCATTTATTTGATAGACTTTGCCAACAACCCGATGCAGCGTCTGGGATATTGCATCACTTGGCAACGCAGGGGTTCTCTTTTTCTGGAATTCCCAGTAGCAGGTGAAGGGTCATCCTACAATGCCTTGCCTCCGATAATGCGGAGTTTAGTGTTACTGGAGTCACTTTGCATAACCATTTGCACACCTGAGCCAAGGATTGCAAATCTACCCCTCACCTGTTCACCTCTTAAAGGATTACGCAAACCTCCAATATCACTGTTGGTTATGGAGGCATTAAGTATGGTACAAAGTGGAGCAGTCAACACAATAATGGAAACAGATTCTACTTGTTATGTGTATTAGATTTTCCTTTCTATAGTTTACAGATAAGAAACTATTATTTTATCTTCTCCTGTAGAATCAATATCCATTTACCTACTACTGATTATTAGGTTTATTTAAGCAGGGGGTCAATCAGAACACTAAAACGTAGTCTCTACCGTCCATAACATTTATTTTACTAAACATTACCAAAAGGATAGTTCTATAAGAAGGGTTCTAAATAATAATTATTGAAGTCTTTTAGATCATCCTAGGGAAGACTCCATACTCTAAATAATGGACAGAACCACGGTTGGCAGGCATTTGTGTCACATCCACATATGGCTCATGATAATAAGAGATGATATTAAAGGGTTATACCTAGCAGTGTTGTATAAGACCTCTATGGGGTGGGTCTCGGGTCCCCCAATAGCACCCCCTACCACATCCACTGGGTTTTCCAATCTAGGGACTGGCATGTTCTAGAGAGAGAGAGAAAAAAAACATGGAGGGCACCTTGGGGGCTTAATATGAGGAGCGGTTACATGATAGAGCTCCATCAGTTACATAAAACAGTGAGCCAACATGAAGCACAATCAAATAAAAGACATCAACACCACAAATACATGCATCATGTTACCCGCTGATAACGAAAGATAACAAGCCAAACCATGGTTATGAAATTTAACTTCACCACTGCTTGAATTCTTGTTCATTTTATATACTGTATACATACACATTATACATAAGTTGAAAATAGTTTATGTGAAGTGACTTTCTGACTGCAGTTTATATCAGTTTCATGATCAGCATCCACCACCATTCAGTGTTTTCACTGAATATTTGCAGATTTGTGCAAACCAGCAGACACTGAAAGTACAACGGACTGCGGAAACATACCTTTACCCCCCACACCTGCCGCAAAGCTCATCCACGCCAAACAGTATAATCAGGCTGGATATGGTAGATCTTAATCTACTAAACCAGGTTTTGATCTGTACCCGAAAAATATACAGGATTTGATCCAATTCTTATAGACAAAGATAAAATAAATACCTTGCCCCCGTATGCTGTTGGGTGGAATGCCTATCACTTTGTAATATGGTATGTGTTTTCTCGGATTAGAAATGGGTATATTTGCGTGCATTATAAATATATATACAAAACTAATCCTAACCCAGTGGGGTTAATGAGAAAAATGTATACCGTCCGGGGGGGGGGGGGAATTACATAAAGTTAACCCAATGTGTGTTCCTAGTATAGTTTGACATTTTGCTGGATTTTCTCTTTCCTTGTGAAAACAATGATTTATTTTTTTTTAATGGTACCAAATACTTAAAGAAGGCTTGAAAACCCAACAAAGATAGGAATGTTGAGCCAAAATGAGGTGTTTCAAAATAATAATACAAAAAAAATGATATAACAGGTTTGCACAAGTTTTGGTAATTCTTTCAATAACTCTTGGCCTATCAGAATCCAGAAATTACAGGAACGGTGATACAATAAAACACGTACAGGACAAAATGTGTGATCGGCAGAATAAATCCCATAATCTGGGCAAAATACCTGTTCCACAGGCACCGTCAAGTTAAAAAGCAAACACATGCTAAAAGTGACTTTTTTTTAATAATAAATTCCACCCTTTTTGTAATCACTTAATCTTTTTTTATGTACTAGCATATCTTTGTGGGATTTGATCACTGAAAAGTAAGGCGTTGGAACGAGTGTTGCGTCTCTTGGAGCTTCGAGTATTTCAACATTGTCTTCCCAGTTCGATTTATCTGCATTAACATAAAACAACCAGACCAATGACAACCCAAAACAGAGTTCTGAACCCAAAAAGCATAATCATAAAGAAAAAAAAGTAATGGATTACAGGGATGATATGGCGACAGAGCTATCCTGTTCTTACGTGGATCCACTGCAATGGTACAAAAATTTGTTATCTTGCATTAAGGTTAAAAGAAAAAATGTTGAATTATGATTCAAGTTGTGTAAATTATATTAAAAAAGAATTCTGCATGTGCAGTGTATTTAATTTTTCTTTTAACTGATGTTTTGGGACTATTGATTTGTTACGGACAGACAGGGTAAATTGAGAATTACAAGATCTGAAGAGTTGACGTAGTCTCACCCTCTGGAAATCCATATAGTCTGTGCAAGGCTGGACCACGTGGCCTAGGCACTTTAAAGCGGTCTGCTGGCAAATGAGGCAAGTGGGATGGCTGCTCACTGCAAGACTCGAACTGCTACTAGGCCTGCAGTATCCAAGTATGCGGCCAAAATGACCACCGGGCCTTCACCTGCTATGAAAGATGGCCGGTCTGTGCTTTACCAATGACATGGAAGGTTTTCATAGGCCATAGATTTGAGTCAAATGGACTAGCGAGACGGGCCCAGTTTAAGCAGTAATGCTACATCATAAAATATAAAACACGAAGATTAATGAAAAAGCAGAAGACTTTTGGTCACCAGTTCCACAAAGAAATCCATGCTTAGAAATGTCCGTTTCCCTTGGTGGGGGATTTCTGCAACTGCCCAATCTCTTGGCTTCATTTTTTTTTTTTTCAGAAAAACCCAAAATGAAAGCCATCGTTCTTAACCACACCTTCACTCGGCACGGATTGCACCAGCCCTGGCAACACATGGAGAGCCTCAAGTAACATGCATACAGAACTCTGAACACATTATAATCAACTATTTCCTCATATAGACTACAAATAAAGTCAGTGTTGCTGCTCCAACAAAGGAGAACAATCAAACGGCACAACTTTAGTTGAAAACAGACAGATTGGACCCCCCCACCCCCAACAGCTCTTTAGTTGCCAACCTGATCACACAGATCGCAGACCCGTTAGGATGATCCGTTACATTGCGGCTCTTACAGTAGGCTTCTGACAGGTAGAGGAATGACGACAGCTTGTAAGTTCATTCATAAAATGTCTTCAAGCAAAATAACTCACACTGCATGCCCTGGAATGACTGGAATTTTCATGAGCTAGGGTTTGTAGGTCTTATATAAAATTTTTAAAAGAGGCCATCCATAAAGAGTTAAAAATTGGCACCTGAGGGGGGGGGGGGGGCACAAAAACCCACACAGTTCCATGTTCAACCCCACACAACAACTACTGGATGCAGATCTCATCAGGCAATTGCATTTCTTCCAAGATGTCCTTTTAGCGCTCGTGCTGTTTAGGGTCAAAATGCTTTATTTACTTAAAGTGACCGATCACAAGAGAACTTTGATTTCTGCTCCCTTACTTCACTATTCATTATGAAGGGTCTACACTGGCAAAAAAGGCTGGGCTGACCCTGTATAATGTATAATCGAATGTGTCAGGAGGCCAAAGGAATCTCACAGATTTAACTACACAACACACAGGGCCAGCCGAGCTCTTCCTGTTGCAGAGTTGAAAACACGTCTCCCTTTAGTGAACACAGCCCTGATAGCCTAATTCACTAAACTTGGAAAATTCCCACAACACGAGGGCCAGTGTTGCTTCCATATTCGTAGGAAGGCTTGGGTAGATGAATTGTTTTCAGGCCTAGACCTACGTCTTTTCTTTTACGTCTTTTAATAATTTTTGTTTAAACTCTAAAAAGGCATGGAAGCCGGGCATTATCCCTATGAGGTTTTTTTCTAGTGTATCCCCGCACAACTGCACACTCAGCATGTGTGTGTATGGGAAATAATATTAAATAAATATTGCCACCGCAGCATCCTGTGAGTCATTCATACTACACAGCCTTTAAATACATTAGAGACGCACTCAGGAAGGCGCGAGGGCCGCTGTACCAAAGGGCACTGCCACAGCATTCTGAAACAGAGTGGGGCACAAAATACTTCTAGAACACCTCAGACAAGGCATTTTACACGGCAGACCATGGCATTTAAAAGCAGCTGAGTTCCAGCAGATTTGCAGCGCTGGGGGAATTTCTGATTATTCGTTTTATCTCTTACCTGATGTTAACTCTATAGATACCGGGCATTCAAAAGTTGGTCTATAGCTAACTAGATCAGAGGGGGAGGTTGTGTAATATATATATATAATAAATATCCATCGCAGCATCTCGTAGGGGATCTCGTACGGGGCCAGTCACAGCATTTCCTTAATTCTGTCACTAGAAAGCCCAAAGCATAGGGTCCAATCCTATAAGAGCAAGTTGGTAGGGCTACAAGGCAGCTGAAGACCATGTCCTTCAAAATAGTGGAAAAAGAGTCCATAGTGCTCTTTCAAAATTAAACCAAAAAAGGGGGAGTATTTAAAATTGCATTGGGGTCGATAGAAAATAGCTGTCAACTAGTAATTTGGGAATTCTTTTTCAAAAAGATTTCACAAATACTAAGCGAGAACCCAAAAACGGTCTAACCGCCATGGAAAAAGTGGCTCCACGACAGCAGAAGAAATGCTATTTAGTTAAACCTGGTGTAGAACTACTAAGTTAAATTAGCATCAGAATACAGCAAGCAAAACACTTTTATGCCAAGATGGAAACTTGTCCCGTTTCTTATAGAACGAACGCCTACTTTCTTGGAGGGCCTGATTTGGACCTTCATGATACATAACATAGCTGGGATCAGAACAGACAATGAACAGCTAGAACGGTTCTTCTACAGGAGTAGCAGTGAAAGGGAACAAGTTACTGGACAAACACAGTATAGGCCAAATCGATTTAATTCAGTGGTTACGGACTATCACCATAAACATACAGAAATGGTATTTTGGCAACAACAAATTCTCCTCTCCCCATGCGTCTACAAGCAGTTATATTTCTGCAATATACATATGTGGGGTATATTTAGATACAGACAGAGAGCTTGTCACTTTCTATTTCTTACTAAGACAGCAGACATGGCTGGACCCCAGCGAACTTACTGCTCGTGTACCATACGTAAAAATATCTCCTGGAATTCTATAGACCGATCTCTTATGTACAAGCAAAAACAGGCTCTCATTTTAGTCCATCGTGTGACGTCACTTAAATACTTGCACGGTCCTTCTAATCATGGCCCAGTTCTACAACACAACGAGGCTTCAGAATGTTTAGCAATGCCGATAATAAAGGGAATACTTTTTTTTGTATCGCGTTTGGGATGCATTACAAAAAAAAGGCAACTTGCCAAAGTAATTTGGTAACTTATCCCCGTGGTATCGCAACCTATGGCGTTCTTTTGTGAGGGTTACAGCACAGTCATAGCTTCTCTCTTATTACTTTGATCTTGGACCTCCTGCAAAGCTGGACTTGAAGCACACAGGAGACACCGGATGATCTCCAAAATTTAAACATTTTATGTCATTGCTTGTATGCTTTTTGGGTTTGCTTACACCAAATCAGAGAGAGAATAGGACCAGTAGGAGGAGAACATGAACATATACACATTTATATATATTATATATACACATATATATGTCCCATAGCATCCAATATAGTATCCAACTGAGATCAAACAGTTTTGCAATTTTTTGAAAATTAGATACACAAAAACAAAACAAAAAACACACAATATAAATTACGTAAGGAAATCGTGGAAAAGGCGCAGGTGCTTCGGCTTTAAATCAAACTCCTTTTCATGTATTCTTACTTTTAAACTGTTAAGACTAAACCATGAATGGATTTAAAATATATACCTTATGGAACACCTATAGGCGCCATATTTTTTTTACAAAGCTAAATGTACACCTATAGAAATAGGTGATAATTAGTAGTGGCTTCGTGTGCACTAAATATTTATGTTGTATATCATTCTTCTACATCTCAATCCTGACTCACCGTATATTCAGTGCCCCCCCTCTTCAAAACAAGCAGTACCCAAACAGATGTACCCCCCCCCAAGTAAACCATTTAAAAATGTTTTTAAAAAATGCTCCCAGAAATTCAGATGATATTAGGATTAGATATGTGGGCTGATTCTAAAGTTACTGATCAAAGTTGGATCTTTAAGCAACCAAGTTTCTAGAGTCAAGAAAAGATTTCATCTCTGAATATAGAATGATCCACATAAGATCTTGATAAGTAAATAGGAAGAGACAGCAAATCACACAAACACCCGTATTATAAATTGGCGTGATGATGCTAATTTCCAATGAAAGAAGATCATCGTGATAAAAACACCTTAACCTTTACCACCGGCAATTACTACAACTTTGAACCGTACATGATGCACATGAAGTACAGATTATTGCTCAACTCCAAATGTAATATGTTTTTATGGCATTTGTCATGCTGGGGGCTTTTTTGGTGGGGAGGGCAGGGTCGTTAGAGGGCTTCGGAGGTCTTGGGCAAAAAAAAAAAAATCAAAATGGCATCTGCTGCACAATTTGGAGTGTTGAGCTTCCAAGTTTTGCTGCAATCTGCTGCAGTAGAAGGTGCTGCCGGCCTGCGTGTGATCTGCAAATGCCACATCATGCAGGCACATTCATTCTTCCGCCAGCGAAATGCTGCATTAAGACACTCTCTGTGCCATGACGAAGGCAGTGGAGGTCACCCCGCTTGCCTTGGCTCTGCCTTTCTGCATGCTCCTGACTTTTTAATGCTGTCCATGCAGTTCTGCTGATGCAGGAGACGCTCCTGCGATAGAGAGTTGGGCAATTTGCTGTCTTTTGCCCTCCCTTCAGCAAAGGAGACTGCATCAAAATGATTAAAACGAACCGAGAGGGCGACGCTTAGAGAGTAACGGCATTTACCGAAAGCCACTTCCCTTCAGCTGTTCGAATGAAGCTGAGACAGGAGAGTCGGACGTTTAGATGTAGTGAAAGGAAATGTTATATTTACAAAGGGGGTGGTAAATAAATGGAACAGCCTCTCAGCATGAGTGGTAAAGGCTAATACAGTGAGGGAACTTAAACATGCACGGGATAGGCATGAAGATATCCTCAATCTAAGGACAAGACTGATTAAAGTCCGAGGGTCTATAATCGAGACTAGATGGACTGAATGGTTCTTATCTGCCATCAATTTCTATGTTTCAAGTTCATAGTAACTCCCAGAATAAACATCAATAAATTATCAAAAACAAAACTTAGTGCAAACTCTTGCACTGCATGAAGATTTCTTCCAAAACAGACCTTAAGATTTAACTACTTGAGAAAGTATTTTTATAATAATTATTATTATTAATATTCTGCATCTTGAGCTTCGAACGAAGACCATTCGCAGTGTTTTAAAGCTAATGCTAATTTAAAGGCTTGTACCCGTCCCTCAGCTCACTTTGGGCAATTACTTAAACCAATTAGTAAAAACACACAGATCAAACAGAAGAAAGATAAGCAATGATCTCTGGTGGTGATAGAGAATGTAACTGCTGCGGGGATCAGATCACAAGAACGTCCGATACATTTACAGGCGTGACTTGGTAATAACAAAACTTTCTCACTAAAGCGCCGACATATTCCGCAGCGCTGTACAATATAACAGTATGGGCTAGGTTAACGTTTTAGGACAATGTTAATCTTTCCCAAGTCGCCTTAACATATAGCTGCATGCAGGTGATCAAAAGGCAGGGTTTGCAGGGAAGGATGCAGAGATTAACCCCTTGAATCCCAAGTAGGAACAAAAAGTACTTTGACCACATACTGCCTGGCACAGACGCTGTTAAAACAAAACAATAAATAGGAGGGGATTTTTTTTTTCTGTTTTACTTCCGCAATGAGGCTGACATCTAACCTGTGTTCTGGGAAGGCATACGAGTTCATGGAGCAGAGCCATACCTGCATACACCAAAGATCTCATTCCTCTTATGTATAGATAGCTGTAAAGCCAGTGCTGTATAGATAAAGTGCTGCCTCGGCTCAGATGAGCAGGAGATCGATTCCCTTTATTGTTATTATTATTATTTTTACAAGCGCCGAAAGAGGTTTTTTTCCCTTTAAAAGCTGCAGCATGTGGAGTATGCAATCCGGCGCGCTCTAGGACCTTGCCGCCGCTGTCGAGGCAGGGCACAGCGCGGCCGCCGTAGATACACGCTCTCTAGACACCTGCTCGAGGCTGGACCATAAGCGCAGGATAAGGGTCAGCTCCTCGGCCAAGAGGCAGGGCAGCCTATGGGCCGATCCCGTTCTCACTGTACCCGGACTGGCAATGCAATGCCCCGCGGCCACAGTATGTAATTATACCCGGGAGCTGCCCAGCTAAGTGATTATAATACCGATTATAGAGCCGCTCGCGTAACGATCCCTCCCGCCAGGCAGTCATATGAAGCTGCACTTTACTTAACACAAGACCCGCAGCTGTGCTCCTATCTACCGATTACTTTAAAGTGCCACCGCGATCAATACGCACAAGTTCAACGCACGGTGTCCGGTAGCAGTCTGGAACCCGTAACCCTGGATCTATCAGACGCCTCGTGATGAATGATGGCCAAACTCCCTCCTTAACTCCATTTCCTAGAAGGGGCAGAAAGCCCCTTCCCGGCACCATAGACCCGTCTGAGAGCACAGACTGTCCTAATGAAGCAGAACCTCCTATCGCCCCTCCAGGTGCCATCAGGTCTCCTCCAGGGTAGTCTATGCGAGTCCCGCAGATTTGGGGTAAAATGGTTGGTATTGGAAGATTTTTCTCACTTTAATAGACTCCTAGCTTCTTAGAGGAAAACAAGAGAAACTCCATGTCCATTAAGCAGATCTGCTTTATGGGGGGGGGGGGGTTTGCAGTGCTCAACTTTCTGGCAATCAAAGGGTTAAAGGGGGGCTAGGCGACCTCCAGTCTCCAGCTCTTACTGCTGAGTCGCAAATAGCACCTTATAGACCCGAAGAGCCGAAGGCATGTTCCCTAAATAGTTCTGTCTATGGGTTTATCCATCCATGAAGCAGATGGGACTAAATTCTCACCCCCACCCCCATTATCACACCGAACCACGCCTTTATAATAAATAGATCTGTTAATATGATCCCCAAAATGAGCGACAAGGTCGCTTAACCCCTTCAGGGCCACAGCAGAAATGGAATGGTTAACCTGATCAGCCAGCCTTTGCTACAATAGTTAAACATAGTGATTAAACTTTCCAGTTGTTGGTAAATGCGCTACTGGTAACATTACACATGAGCATACTGTACCTGGGATTAACCATTTCGGCGCCAGAGCGAAGATACATCCAGAGTGGTGCTTAAAAGGGACACAGTGCCTGCAGCCGGCATTTAGTCCTCCTCCTCCTCCCAATGCATTGTTAATTATCTAATGGCAGGGGTGAGGGAAGATACCTACCAAATCTGTTGTGATCTTGCCTTGTCCCTTGGATGGTACCATTGGGAAAGATCTCTAAATGAAATCCAGTCCTGCAGTAGAGCTGCCTCCTTCTGTGAATCCCCTTTAAGTGTTCCAAGTCAGTGACAGCAGAGCCCCTGGGAAGCCCCCCTACTTCAGACTGACCCAGGTGGTCACTTAACAGCACAGGGCTATCCACAGGCAAAACGGGTACATTCCCAAAAGACACTGCATCCTGCATACCAAAATAGTTCCCAACTTCCCCCAGGGGAGCCATGAGATCTCTCTGCCTTTCCCGATGGTGAATAAGCGGATTGAAGAGGATGTTGCCGGAGACTCGGGGAAACAGGTCAGGTATGGTAGACGGGGCTGGATCCACTGGATCACTCGCAGTGGAGGAGAAAGGGCTGGGATGATCTCTCTTCAATCCATTCAGTGCATCAATCAAACTAAATATCGGGTGCTGCCGGCTCAAGGTCAAAGCTCTGTTAGTCTAAGAAGCCAAACACTTTATGCTCACACATGGACATATTTATCAACGCACATCTTCCGCAAGCGATGAGGTCTTCAGCCCATCCAATGGCAAGCAGGGCAAAAAATCCGTAGTTTCTCCATTTGCCTTAAGATGTGTGCATTTGTTTTAAGATGCACAGACTACGTCAGAATGTATGGATCCCGACTCCGAGCAACACATGCGCTGTTTTTACTGTATAACAGGCTGCATACATCAGCGCGAATCCTGCGAGAGGGGGATGCGGGGAGAATCACTCAGTGGGAGGGCGGAAAGTTTTCAGGTGCGGGACACTCTGATTCCGGGGCGGCTGGAGGCTGCTGGGCTGGCAGGCTAGGAACAGGTGTCTGTAGCCGTGCAGCTGCAGCGCTCCCTCGGAAGTGTTGCTCCTCCAGCTCTGAGGCTGCGGCTCCTGACTGAGGCTCTCCATCCAGCGCGCAGAGTGGCGCAGCAGCAGGCATTGGGCTGGGTTTAAGGTAGCCTCGCTCCCTGCCAACCGCGTCCTCCCGGGTCCTACAGCCCGCCGGCTACGCGCGCCACACACATACACACACTCGCTCTCTCTCTATCACACGCACGCACTCACTCTCTGCTCTGCGGCACTGAAAGCTCCCGCACACAGCAGGGGGAGGCCTGGCGAGGTGCAGCTGACCCTTCGGCTGCTGGGGGCACTTGAAGCATGTGTGGGTTATTTAACTCTTGCTTTACTTGCAATCTCCCATTCTGCCTGTGTGTGGGCTCCCTGCACAGACCCATTTAGAGAGGGTATGGTGCACACTCAGTGGGGTGTATTCACTAAAGGGAGAGTTGTGGTTTTAACCCCTTTGTCGTCACCATACATTATGCAAGTCCAACCTCAGTGAGCTTCTGGGGCAGGAAGAGCTTGGCTGTATAATATGTATTAAAATAAGAGAGGTTTCTTCTTATACATTGAATTATACATTGTACAGGGGCAGCCCAGCTCTTCTTACAGGAGAAACTTTCCAGTGTTGGCCCTTCATAACTTATAATGCAACAAGGGAGTTGCAAAAACTAATCTCTCCTGCTAACGCTCCCTTTAGTGAATAGACCCTGGTAGACTCATAGCATGTATCAGGGCTGCCATATTTATTGCGGGTCCATTTGGCCTGAACGTTGTCTCATCCCCCCTGTTGACAGCATGCAGTGCAGCAGCAGTGAAGCGACTTACCGCACTTTATTCATCTCTATGCAATATTTTATTTGAAGTCAGATGTTAGAGAACAGAGAGAGGGAGGTAGCTACTGAGAATGAAGCTGGTGACTGCAGCTTCCATCACCCCAAGCATGATAGGAGTTGTGGTTATCTATAACAGCAGTTTCGGACTTTGTATACATTGCAAAGTAACTTTGCAATGATTGTCGTGAAAGGTGCCGCTCACACGCAGCAGCATTTTGGTAGCGTTATGTTTTATTAGGATGTATTTTGGACAGAACGAGAGGCTTGGGCAATAAAGGATATTTTGCTGCAATGTTTTTACTAGATCTCTGCTTCCTGGTGTTGCCTTATATTGCAGCAGGTTACACACCTTACTCCTCATGAAAACCAAATGGCAATATTGGGGCAATCTTATTAATTTTAGGATTATTTTCCTAAATTAATGTAATAACCATTCCTTTCCATATATTAAAAGTTTGTGACAAAGAATATTGGTAACGTTCACTATGCACCTTTAATAGTTTTATGTGAAATTACTATAAGTTTATGTTGTTGTGAAATGCGTCGTGTGGAATATGGATCCTTATTGATAAGGTGTGTCCTACCATATACAGCATGACACCTGGGTGACCTGTTTATTACCTGTCAAAGTTCTGCTTTGACAAGCAAGGGTTAAACCTGCCTGTGAGCAGCAACAGATTCTGTGGTGCTGTTACAATAGGGGACGGTGAAATTATTTAGCAAAGACAATTTACCATTGACAATAAATGTAACTTGTGTTCAATCATTGTGGTACAGAGGGGAAGAGGACCCTGCTCCTGTGAGCTTACAATCTATTGGGTGGGTGAGGGGAGATGTGGCAGTACTGCTTGTGTAAAGATGATTTGTAGAGAAGCCGATATGGAGAATAGATATGGATAGCTTCTTTATGACATTGATTGGGGGTATTGGGGGGGGGTAGGTTTTAAAGTTCTAGTAAGTAGGAGAAAGTCTACTAGAATGGGGTAAGGGATTCCAGAGGATTGGTACAGCAAGGGTGAAATCCTGAATACTCAAGTTGAATGAGGTAATGATGTTAGAAGAGATACACAAGATGTGGAGAAAGATGGCGATTAGGAGAGTATTTGGAAGTGAAGAGAAAATGAGAGGGCGTTGTTAAGGACTCTGTAGGTTCCCTATACCCTTAAGTCTGGAGGGTATAGGGAGCCAATGGAGCCACCGGCAATGTGGGGCAGCAGAAGATGAACTGGGGCATAGGGATATTAGGGTTACCGATTGTAATCCATAATGCATGAGATCTGAGCTATTATTTGACCGCAATAGAAACATTGACGGCAGACAAGAACCATTCGGCCCATCTAGTCTGCCCGTTTGGACTGCTTTAAAGCTCGGACCTTAATCAGTCCTTAGTCTCTTCTTATATTCAGGTAAACTCACACTGTATTAGCTTTTACCACTTCTGCTGGGAGACTGTTCCATTTATCTACCCCAATTTATTCTTAATAACTTGTTCTATGAGCAAACTCCTTATCTCATTAATATATATATATATATATATATATATATATATATTGCAACATCAGGGAAATGTGAATGAGGCAAGCCCATGACATTATGACAGTAATGCACTTTAACCCTACAACTGCCAAGCCAGCATTAAGCACAGGACAAGTACATGTGTTGAAACAGGTATTTTTAAAACATGACTCAAAATAAATCCATTTTAGTTTGATTTCCTAGTTCAACTACCTAAACTGGATGTATGGCTAGAATGAGCTGGTGAAGGCTGCCAACAGCTGGAAGACAGTTTAAGTGGCAATATGTTTCTCCTATCCTGCTGAATTTAACACATTTGTAACTAAGTTGTTGGCGCTGTATAAATAAAACATAATGATAATAAATCTCTTCTCTGCTACTGCAAAATGTACAAACTGTTAGTAGAAAAAATATTCAGTCATGTAAAATGTTGTCTTGTTCATAAAGGGCCTGCCTTGGTCATAAATGTTTGTTGATAGGGCCTGCACTACCATGGGTCTGGATGGCAGGTAGCTGCCTCACTCAATCAATCAGTCCCTCGGTCAGCAGTAACTTTATAGAGGGACAGACCGATAAAGGTAAGCATGCCCCTTAGGAAAGCCCTCTCTATTGGCGCACATTGACTGTGTCTGATCCCCGGGATATGACATAATTTCCCAGTGCTTAGATTAGTGTGAGTGTGATGTTAGTGTGTACATGTGTAAGTGTGTTGCTATGTATGTAAATTAACATTCATCAGTCTGAGCAAATCAAGGGTTAGGGAATGACTATGGTGGACTTATTTATTTTTTGGGGGGAGGGGGGAAGCATTTCATTTTTAACCCCAGGGAGGACAATGTCTTGGGCCAGCCCTTGCACCTTTTTAGATCTCTGAGCTGTAATAATTGTGATATTTCAAGAAAAAAAAACATGATAATGAAAGCTATTTGCCCTATCAGGATCTTTGTGTACCCGTGAGCACCCAAACACGTCTTCTTCTCAGTGATGTATTTGTTACGGGCTTATTTTTTGCCTGCGAATATTGTGTGTTTGTAGTTTTGCTGTAAAAAATAATAAAAATAGTTAACCCGGTATGAGGTATGTATGGCTTAGTCACAACCATGGAGGCCTATTACAAGTCTTGTATCAGTATACATGGGAGTTATCATGGGTACCTTTTGTCTCCATTGTTTTGAATGGCTGTGAGATATAAAGGTGACGTTTTCTTTCATGAAGTATTGGACAATATTTTTGGATGTAGGGTTTTTATTACTAAAATCATATCGTACATCTATTAGACTATTTATTATGAAGGCCAGTCTTCTCGGGTTTTCTTTCCTTTCAGGTGGTGTTCACTAAGGCTTTTCTGAAGCGTATCACGCCAAATGGTACAGTTTCTGTGCCTCATACACATTTAGGACTAGATTCTCCATAAACCAGATTCACCAGATCCACCTTGCATATCTACTAAAGCCAACCCGCATTTAAACAATTACACACAACTTTCATACCCTTGACTGCTGGAGTGTTGACATGAGTAAGTAAGCAAGAAACTTGTGGATTCCTTAACCTGCAAGTTGCAAATGTGACTTGGACCAGTTAGTGTGTTCTGCCTTGGCACTCGAAGTGTGCAAAACTTGGGGAGAAAAAAGGACAATCGATGATCAACACATCCATCACGGAGGGCTAGCATTTGCCTCTACAAAGGTTTGTGGCTACTTTGAACCCCTTCGCAGTATTGGTCGAGGCTACACAAATATTTGTTTTTTTTATGTAATTATTTTGTTTTTTTTTCTAATGGAACGTCATACTTAAAGGTCACAGACTTGAAATCTGCCAGTGTTAGCATGCAACAGACCACTTGACTGTACTATATTTATATGTGGATTTATAATATATATCTATATGAGGCATGGCAAGTCAGCAAAATCATGGCATGAGCTGAAGCAGACAGATGTCCTCGTATAAGAATTGGAGCAGTAACATCAGCCTGGCACTTTAAGACCGGTGGTTGATAAATCACAGACATGCACCCAAATGCTAAAGGTAGGTGGGAGGTGCTGTTGGCCACCAAGCATTTGCCCAATATGCCCCACATGCAGTCCATACCCAAATTGAAGCAAAACATGGGGTCTGCAGGAGGATCTAATGCAAGCCACTCTACCACACCACTAGTCAAGCAAGGCATATGCTCATTAAATCGTAAAATCCAGGTAATAGCAGGTAACAAGCTGACAAAAGAAAGACTTTATTACAAACAGCAGCACTTGTGGGAATTTTATTATATACATCCTAAATTCATGTTCTATTTATATTTATTCATACCCCTCCAATATTTCAGGTTTCCAAACTAGGACACCTTCGTTGGCATGGGCGGCTGTAGGCAGGAGCTTATGAGTAAGTGCTAAGTTAGCAGTTAGTCTGTCTGGATTCTATGACATTTTACTTAATAAATATATTTGATATTACCTACATTCAGAGTACTGGACCTGTATTTTTCTTTTGTTAAGGTTGACCAGAGGATCTCCCCAACCTGCCCATCACGTGGACTGACAGCAAAAGGGGGGACCATGGGGCAGCTACTCAGGGCAGTATAGGACAATGTCTTAAAAAAGTGACTGCCCCACACAAAGCAAGTCATGTTATCTACATCAATTTTGTATACAAATATGAAATACCTGACTAGAAATTAATGGTTATCTTTTATGTAGAGGATTAGTTATATGTTTTACTGCACACCATGTAAAGGCTTACAGGGGATTTATCATAAAATGTATAAAGGCTTACACAGTGTTCTACGCTGTTCTGATGTTCAAATCTGGTCCGGTCGCCTCGGAGGGGGACGTAAAACAACTATACTGAAATCCTATTTATAATGTACTCATGGCACCTGTATAATATGTCACCATATTCAAGGAAAACATATAATGTACTATTTATCTAGAACATTTATTATTTTACATTATACATGTTACTTTGTTGCATTGTTACCAAACTTTCAAGGCAACTTTTGAAAGGTGTAAAGCGAAAGTCTCCAACCTTTCCTTTAATGGAGGTCATTTAAAATTACGTATTTTATCTTTGTAATTCTAATCAATTAGTATGCCATGCTGTTGTTTAATGCTTTTTAGTAGATAACATTGTTGAATTATACAGGTTCCACCACAATTACCATATTATATATTTCCTTCTTTGTAATTAGGGGATGGCTGGGAGCAGAGCCGGCCTTAGGCGTTGTGGCGCCCTGTGCGGACTACTCCTCTGGCGCCCCCCCTCACTACTCCCCCTCTCTGCCCCTTCAAACTACCCCCCCATGCCCCTTCAAACTACCGCCCCTCAAACTACCCCTCCCCTCTGCCCCTTCAAACTACCCCCCCTGCCCATTCAAACTACACCCCCCCTGTCCCTTCAAACTACACCCCCCCTGTCCCTTCAAACTACACCCCCCCCTCTGCCCCTTCAAACTACACCCCCCCTGCCCCTTCAAACTACACCCCCCCTCTGCCCCTTCAAACTACACCCCCCCTCTCTGCCCCTTCAAACTACACCCCCCCTCTGCCCCTTCAAACTACACCCTTCAAACTACACCCCCCCCCCTTACCTTGTTGCCGGAGTCCTACGGTGAGAGCGGGAGGCATCCGTCTTCTCTCTCTGCTGCGGTGCCGGCATTTCATGTTGAGAGCCGGAATAGTCCGGCGCTCAACATGAGATGCCGGCACAGCGACGGAGTCACGGAGAGTAAGGGGCGCCGAGCGGTTGCCGAGAACTTCACGAGCAACCGCTCGGCGCCCCTGACCGGGACTTAGATTTAAGCATCGTTTTTTTTTTTTAAACTTTATTTAACATGAATGATGTTAAATAAAGTTTTAAACCCCCCCCCAAAAAAAAAACGATGCTTTAATCTAAGTCCCGGTCAGGCGCCCCTGCAACCATGGCGCCCTGTGCGGTCGCACAGGTCGCACACCCCTAAGGCCGGCCCTGGCTGGGAGCATTTACCCCAGGGGGCAAATCATGCAAAAGATATCTTGCAGAGAACATGCATCCAGTCCTGTCCAAAACACATTTACAGAAAAAGAAGACACATAAACAGAAGACAAGATAGTGCCCCCAAATCGTTAAATTAGACCAAAAAAATGTAAATAGGAAAAAATGCCCTCCTGACCCCCCTTTTGCCAGCCCTCCCATGTTTAATGTCTGTTTAATGAAAAAATGAAAGTATTTGGCATTCCTCTTAAAGTTATTCTAACTTTATTTTATTCTTGTTAATTATAGCCACTGCATCATCTCACTGAAGATATACTGAACCCGATGTCTCCTCAATAAAATGTTTTCTTGGAAAATAAAAAATGCTCTCAGCCGCTGTGAACATGTACTAGATGAGTAAATTGCTGAGTACATAGCCTGATTTGCAAAAGCTTTACTGCCGACGAAAAGTTTTGCCTGTGTCATCTGTTTACAGCTGAGTCACATATGAACTCCGGGGTTGTAAATACCTCTAAGCAGGAATTCAGGTTAAAGAGGGAACATCACAGAGAACATTTCAGTTGACAGATTAAGACTCAAGATCCTCTTCATAGAGCATCTGGGGGTTTCTTACATTAGCATACATTGGAGCTTCCAAGGGCTGCACCTCCCAAGCTCCCATCTACCCTGGAAGAGGCAGAGATTAGGCACCAACATTGCTCATGGTGGACATTTACTGGGGTCTGTGATGGACAATTTAGTGTTGTTCTATGGACCTTCACAAGCCTTGCCACGGACACTGGTGTCCTTGTACAGATACTTTGCCTATCCCTGCAGGGAAGGGGTATCTGTGTTATGGAAATGGGACTACCCCCCCCCCCAGCTCTGATTCCTTATTATATCTGGAGAGTTCCTAGGTATGGATATTAGCAGCAGAGTTTAAACATATGATGATTTTATGCTCCATGCCTGGGCCTCACTACCTAGCACCTGCTACTGCAGTAGTAGGACTATTAGTGGGCATGGAAACAAGATCTCAATATACATAGTGAATAAGGCAGTGGGGATTTTGAGAACTTTAGAACGCATGATATTGGACACGGAGAAATCAGGGCTGAATGACTGTTATTCTTGTTTTTGCTAAGGTATGACAGCCATTCCCTAAATGGTAACTCTATTATCAAACCTGTTTTACGCTGAAATACAATGTATACATTTTCTGACATGATATAATGTTAATAATGTGACACCAGTTTCACCAGTGACATTTCCAATAGATTTATGAAATATGTGTGTCCATATGGCATATTTCATATATATTGTCTAAACTTGAGTTTAGAGTTGAGGTTCGCTATACATATAAAACAAAAATTGAGTTTCCTGTATTGGTCAAAAAGAAGATAATCCTTAGAATGCTGTGATTGTCTTTAGTGGACCAATGTTAATAGAATAAGATATAGAAGCATTGAAGGACTCAGATATCACTTCTTCCTCTATACATTTGTAGTATAATGTCCTTTGGTGTATATACATGTAAGGGATCACTTTTGGTGCATTGGACCACGTATATGTCTGGTGACGTTTACCTATGTATGAGTGAAGACTTACCCTGCACCATTGTACTCTTACAGAAGGCAAAATCCAGGCTTGATAAATTTAGGACATCCCAGTGATAGAGTGAAGGGATTTAGACATTCTTTGTAAATAATATATAATAATAAAATTAAGGCGAGGAGCGCAAGGAAAAACTATTTTTAAAAATCTGGGACATAAATTTTCTAAACTAAATTTGAAACATCTGGTATATGCAAAATGCTATACAGAGGAAGAAATTGCTATACATACCTATGCATATCTAGATTGGAAAAAAATAGTGATTTGGACCAGCTTTCAAATACATAAAAAAAAGTTGATTAAGCCTTATCTCCAGATTCTTATCTAAGCTACCAGAGTTTTTAAAACGTGAGCTTGTGCATTCAGTAAACTCGATTATTTGTAACGGGGCAAGATGAGCGTTCTGGGAGTTGCCATTCTAAGGTTCTACCTCTGGGGGGAAATCAGGCATTATTTATTATTTTACTCCTAGTAATAATCAATGTTTAGGTAACAAAGTGGTAGATTACGTGCAAATTATGTCATTATGGTCCCTCTTTTCTTCAGGGCTAAAAAAAAAAAATACTATTTTTCCAGAAATGGTTAAATGCCATAGAACTAACTTGGGCCTTCAAAGATGCCTAATGCTTTAAGTGAATGTTTGCCTGTCTATAATGCTGGTGAGAAGTTATTTGCTTTTGTTGGGTTATATGAGGGACATACTTGCTCTGTTGTGTTTACACAAGGGATTTATGGAGAGGGGGTTAAAGTTAATATGTACATCAAAAGTGTCACATTTGAACTTCAGGTGATAAACTATCCCAAAGAGGAGAAATGTACTATTCTTCCTACGACTCTTTTGAGCAGGGCCCTCTTCACCATTTTGTTTCTGTAAGTCAAATTGTTATGTTATGCACTACTGGTTAGGTCCTGTTTACCCATTGTACAGCGCTGCAGAATATGATGGTGATATATAAATCAATAAGTAATAATCAGGATTGGGGCAGGTCAAAGGTTAACAGCCTTGTCCTCACATCAAAACCATTGAGCTAGCCAGTCCCGATAACTTTCCCCTAGCAATTACTTTGGTCCCCAGTGGCATTGGTGGGAAATTTGATCTTAAATTGGTCAGTGTGTTCTGCGAGACCCCCCCCCCCCCCCTTTTGTTGACATCTATTACATTTCTTCTGCTGGTTAGGGTTGTCCACAAGGTACAGCCATGATTTATTAGCCCTGAAAAATCTCAGCTTTCAAGGTAAATTGCTCCTTATCAAGCTAGCAGATGTAAGGCTGATAACTCAAGGTGACAGGGAAGTGCCCTTGTGCGTTTAACCTCTTCATCACCTAGGCATGTCAGAGTAAATAAAGGAAAATGTGTGTCATTGTCATGTTTTTGTGTGAAATTCATAAATCCTTTTTTGTTACAGAGAAACTGGTACGAATGAGAAATTAAGAAGAATAATAAATAATAATATATAAATATATATATATTATATATTATATACATATATATATATATATATATATATATATATATATATATAGTGTTTACCTTTTTTGCTGTAAAATATCAAGATCTGAAAATTTTTAAGAAAACGTATGCCACTGCTTCTATACTTTTTAATCTGGTAATTATCCTAATGGAATATCCGGTGCAACTGCCCTTGTTTGACCCACAATGAATATTAGTAGAGATGTGTTAAAACGTCTTCAAAGTGTCTAAACCACAAAAATTCAAATGTAACATACATTAGATTTTTTTCTTTTTCTACCGATTATTGTGAAGGCATCACAGGAGACCAATAATGATCAAAAAATCGCTAAACTAATTTAAGTGTTAAGGTGTTTGTTGTGTTGGTTATTTTATTTTTTTGCCTTTAACCCTTTCAGTGTTTGGCACCGGGACACATTTTTCAACTTCCATAGCTTTGCTATAGTTCTATAACAGCTTACACTTAATGAAAAAAATGAGCCCTCCAATTACGTCTCCATATGTCTAAATCAAACAGTAGAAATACATTAAAATAGTTTAGATTAAACATTTTTCACAAAAACCCCTACAACTTCCTTAGTAAATGTATCCAATATACAGAAAGCCAATGTAGGTGACGGTACATAACATATTGCAGCTTAGGCACAAACTATAGGTAGAAAATACACATCTGTGTATAGGTAGAATCCATTTTGAGGGTTACAACTCTGATCACCTTCATTGTTATTCTGGCCGAGTCTTATAAAAGAGGACCGGGTTTACATTCCATTTTATGTGAACTGTGTTATAGTTACTTAATGCAAATTTCTGCACTGAAATGGTGATAAGTAAAAACTTGACTTTGTTTCCAAGTAATCACCAATCCTAAAATTATTAAGCAGGAAAAAAAAATTTGTATGAAAGACAAAGACTTTGTATGAAAGGTATATAATGTGGAAACATGGGAAAAATTCACTGTTTGCAGGTGCATGGCCCTGAGGGGTCATGTAATTTGCATTATGTGACCCCGTGGTTGTAGCAGCAGCAGTAGCGCAGCAGCTCGCATGGAGAATGCAAGCTGCAGTCAAGACAGTGCTCCATGTGAGGTAAGGGGGACTGCGTGAGCTGTCTGGATGAGTAGGGCAAGCAACTTAAGGCCCATGTTTAGAAAGTAAAACGTCCTTCAAGTCTCAGCTGTTGTGTCTGTTAATGAAATTAAAAGGAAGGGGAGGTCAGGTAAATGTGCATTAGCTAAAAAATAATCTAGTCTTACGCCTTTATGACATAGAGTGCAGCTCAAGGGATCAGAGCATAGAGACCATATCTCACGCTCAACCTGATCTGCCTGGGCCAAAAATTGTGTCTGCAACACATCATATTGGACAGTGTGTGGTCTTCACATTCCAACTCTCTAAACTTCTGAGCCGAGAATCTGACAGATTAGATTGTTCAGACTTTCCCACACACAAGGCAATCTGATCTGTGTATAATCATATTGGTTACTTCTTAATCGTTTGTACTGGCAGCACCTAAACACCTGGGTATGCTTAGGTTGGACATTGTCTTCTAACTAAGTTGCAATTTCTGTGATCAAAGTGCACCTGTCGTGCAAAAAAAATTATACAGATGCAGAAAAAAAAAAGATCTATATAAAAGTTGTTTTTTCACCTATGCATTTGTCGCGCGTTTGTCCTGCGCAATATGTGGATCAAACATTTTGCTGTAGACTACCTAAAAAATCATCCATACAAAGAGCCACAGGAAATACGGGAAAGTGGGCAGGAAGTAGAAAGAATGTTGAGTTCAAAGCCACTCCCCCTGCCTGGAGAAGAAAGTAACTGATCTAGAGACCCAGGGTAGCAGGGCTTCACCCGGAGAATCACTGACCTGGCTCACCCTTCCACATGAAAAGATGCAGATACCGTTTCGGTAAAGTTAGGTAAAAACGAACAGAAACCGCCACCTGCTTAGAGTGGTTTATTCCATGGGCACTTCCTGTCTGGCGTTTGTGAGGGAGGTGCTCCTTCTGCTAGATATCTCAGAGGCACAAGAGAGAGACTGGCTACTCCATGTCGCTCCCCTTTTGGTGTTTAAAAGCACACGGGTGAGGGCAGTGTACTTATTGCTAATGGCGCTGATTCATTCCTGTGTGAAGAGTGATGATAATGTCTGTCCTGTGTGGGATAGTCATAGTAAACATGCTTAATCGGATTCATTTGTACGTAACCAAAACATTCCTCCAATGAAGTTGGAACAGTTGTTTTCTTAGTTTTTTTTTCCTTGAGTGTGGCTAGATGAGTTGGGGTGAGTTGTCCTATAAAACAATCGGGTTTTACATGATCATACGGGCATGTATCTCCCACCCAAATACATAGAATATACAGGGGGCTCAACAACAAAAGTCTGCCAAGGGCCTTATTATTTAGAGGTCCTTAGCTTGACAAATAGAATCTGATACACGTGGTTCAGTATGACAGTGAAACCAAAAAAGCGTTACAATAACAGGACTATTGTGAATTACAGAATTCAAAGCACTGGTTAAGGAAACAATTCTAACCTTTATGTATCAGTTATTCTCTGGGTCGCCCCATATTTCAGCCTTTTCTTTTATTTCCATTTATTCAATTAGTAAAAATAAAATAAAATATATATATATATTTAAATATACTATAGTATAGGGCACAACTCTCTCTAACTAGTTTGAGTGTGTGAAGGAAAACTACAGGAATACATATCATATATTAACTTTTATAATCACGTTTATGTGTTTAGATTTTTCGGTTTGTTAGAAGGTCTATTTTGTAAGAGTGAAATAACAGCTAAAATGTTTGTCAGGGAATCATTGCATAATGTGCAGCCATGTGTAATATGTTGACACATTCCAGAATAGTCTAAGTAAAAAGATAATAACCTTTTATATAACGAGATAATAAAGTGCAGAAATATTTGGTTGAAGTTCAAACAATGAAATGCCCTGTGTTAAGGAAGCACAAGCAGAGTGTTTCTATTTGTGTTTTAAGTAAGTTATGTCTTTCAAGTTCAGAAGATTTCACTTGGTGATAACACAACAGATGGTAAGTGCCTAGTTGAGAAACCTATGCCTAATGGTGTAACTATGGAATATACTAGCTGAATCTGCTGCTTGTATCGGTATATTAGCCCAAACACGACTCAGTTTACGTTTCACGATACCCTAGACCCACAGCTAACTGGCCCTCTATGCTTAACAACAATGAGGGTTAAATATGCGGTTGCACAGGTACACAGAGGTGAGTCCCGAGTCCCGGAGTAGTCCTTGGACTGCCTTTGCGCATGTCCCATGATCCAGTCTGTCCAGATTCTGTGTGCAAAAAAAGAGGGTAACTGACACAATTTAGACAAAAACTGGAAAGAAAGCTTTCCTTATGGTGTAAAGGGTATTTTTTATTTTTCTTATGCAGCTGCTTGGGGAGTCCAAACGTCATCACCTTTTATATACCTCTGTGGAATATGATAGTGCTATATAAATCAATACATTTATCATCATCATTATCATCATGCTTATCCCGTTAAAGGGTTTTCTTCTGTTCAGTTATCTATTTTTAAACTTCTTTCCTTCTCATTTTCTAACTTATCTCTAAAGCCCTCTGTCTCTTGAACTTTCTCTCTTCTTTACTTTCTCGCTTTTTTCTCTCCTCCTCTTTGACACTGTTCACCTATATTTTTCTTCTTCTCCTTTCTCTATTTTATATATTTGTTTTACCCTCTTACTTCTCTCTCTCTCATTTCACTCTCCTGTCTCTGCTGGGACAAAAAATAGGCCCGGGCATTTAAGACTGAGCAGCCCATTTTTATTTATTTATTTATTTATTGTTAAAGCCCACCCTTCATGTACCATATTTGCATTTCCCCAAATCACTTAAACATTCATGATAGACACAAACTACCCATCTACCCTCCTCTTCTTATCTGCCCATTCTCACTATGTTCCTCCTTATCACTATGTACCCCCTCTCACTATCTAACCCCTCTCTCCCCTCTGCCCCTTCTCACTGCACCCCTTCCCTCACCCTACTTGCCGGAGTAAGCAGCAACTGCGACCGGGTCCGCCACTCTAGGGGGCCAGCCTTAGGGGTGTGTGGCCGCACAGGGTTTAAATTAAAACATCGGGGGGGTTTTTGTTGTTTTTTTGTTTAACTTTATTTAACATCCTCCATGTTAAATAAAGTAAAAAAAACCAAAACAAAAAAACACCCCGATGTTTTAATTTAAGCCCTGTCCGGCCCGCACACCCCTAAGGCCGGCCCTGGTGGGGGCTGCCCGGCCTCCTAGAGTGGCGGACCCGGTCCTGACTGGGCCTATTTTAAGGTAGGGGACTGGAGCTGCAGCTTCATCAACCCCCACGTCAATCCGGCCCACCGGGCAAATGCCCAGTGTGCCCAACAGCCAGTCCGGGCCTGCCTCCAGGAGGCTTGGATACTCCGCATCCCATTTAACCCTTCTGCTTATAGGTCTAACAGCAAGCAGGGTGACCTTACCCCATCCAACTGCTTTCTAGTGCACCATATGTACAGTCTTGGTTTGCTGTTTCAATGTTCAGATATTTTTGTTACTATGGTATACTCAAATATAATTACAAGCATTGACAATTACATTAAGTTTATGCAAAGAGTCAATATTTTCAGTGTTGACCCTTCTTTTTCAAGACCTCTGCAATCCTCCCTGGCATGCTGTCAATTAACTTCTGGGCCACATCCTGACTGATTGCAGCCCATTCTTGCATAATCATTGTTTGGGAGTTTGTCCCATGGTCTCCACAGCTGACAAAAACTGGCAGATAGGCATATAGTTATAAGAAGAGGAAGAAGGGTGCATTGGCGGTGAAATAGATTAGGAGTTAATTTATGTAACTCCCTCCAGAGGCTGTACTTCCTATACCCTTTCTGTACTTCACCTACAAACACGGAGCAACATACTGACATACAAAGCCTCAGTTTACCCAGATTCAATTATCTTATAGAAAGAATACACCAACAGTACTGGGCCTCCAGCTACCAAGACAATTAGCTGCTCCAGCCTCAAGGCATACTGGGAAACTGTACTGTAGGGGCAAGGTCAGGGACGGTCCAAGACATTGTGCTGCCTGGGTCCAACAATGAAATGCTGCCTCACTCGAAGCCCACTTCCCCTCCAACGGGCAGGTTTCCTGCATGTGGATCTAGCCCCGCATGCCGTGGCACCGGAACCAAAGATTCGTTGGTTCCCAGGTATGCTCTTTACAGGATAACACAGTGTACATATTGTTGAAATAGATATTGTTGTTCATCAAAAGCGTACATTTTTTTAAAGCAAAAATAAGTTATATTAACTGCAGAAGATACACTAGAATAAAATGTTTTCTCTTTTGTTATAAATACAAGATTAAGCCTTCTGTTCTGTAGAAACCTGGAATACATGAGCGCATTAAATTTCCACATAAAACAGTAGAAGTATGGAGCTCTGCTGGGACGGAGATATTGCGAAATATGAAAGTTTAGCAGATGCTGAGGAGGAGTCGATTAAGGTCAAGCTTACCTAACATAGTCTCTGATAGTGGATAGAAAATCTAAGTCTCAAAGGGTTAAATAATTAGCCTATGTGTTTAGTTAACTATTTGGTGGGTGAATATGGAGGGCAGAAAAGTATGATGCTTTGGAACTCTATTTACTAGCCAAAAAGATTTAACAAAGACCTACAGTATCTCGACCCAATGTAACTACTGTCTTAGGCATCCAAGTGGTTAATAAAATTATATAAATAAAACACAAAGTTATCTAACCTTGGCTAGTACAAATATCAAAATCATATTAGCTTAAAAGTAAGACATGTTATTGGCATTCTTTATTTAAATACTATTTAAGTATTAATCCAATAACAAACATAGGGGAGATATACTTTGGTTTGTGTTGGTAGAAATATTAAGATTGTCTCTTGTATCTGCTGGCATTTTGTGGTGGTGTTTTCATGTCCTATTTAAAAATAAGAGTCAATTTCTTACTTTTATTTCCTAAAGTACTGGAGCCCATTACCTATACTTTATTTCCATCCATGCACCCTGAAACCTGACTTTTCTAGAATGACTATGTGCCAGTGGAACTGACAAGTGGTTCTAGATTTAAAATTACTCAAGAGGAAAATGCACTTGGACCGTACAAAAATGTCAGCTAAGCATACATGAACATTGTGGCACTCTGGTGTCCCCTCTCTAGGATCGCCACACGTAAACCTACTGGCATTCTCCCTCCTGGAAGAAGTCTTTGTGGCTTTAAAAGTTACTTTAATTAGGAAAGTTGTGTACTGGCTGAAAGCTGAGAGAAGGCTGCAGATTGGTCATAGATTAATAATGAAATTGATAAAAACAAGTCCAATCAGCCCATGGAGCAGGCAGTCAAATATGGTTGCTTGTCACCGAGGTAACAGATGCTCTGGGAGGAGGGATTTGATCACAGGTACAATGCTAGGGTCAGGGATAGTGAGGCCACAATGTCTCCCCCACAAAACTAATTTCCTAATTTATTTTAAAATTGGAACAAGAAGCTTTTGTTGACATCCTTCAATCTCAGCAAGAATACTGATGAGAGTGGTGGGATTTGCAGTCTTCAAAAGAGAGTGCACCAAAGGTGTCAAGAGGTTGAAATACTGGCGGGCATATGTATTTTCTAACCAAAGTTTGTGTCTTTAGCATGATTACGGGATTTAAACTATGGACAGTTTACCCTAAACAAAGAATCTATGAATAGCTTAATGTATCCTGAAGAAAATATATGTTGGTTTCCCCAGTGAAAGTGTATAGTATTGTCACCTAAATGTAACTATAGAAAAACCTCTGTAAACTGACCTGGCCCCTGGTGGGGAAAAGGGGTTAGATTTAACAATATACAATTTGACAATACGCGTAACACAAAATGACATGCTGGTACCAAAGGAGAGGAAGCCTGCTCTTTAGCTTCTATGACTTTATACATCACACACACTACAGGGCAGCACTTTACACATGTGGTCAGTAACTGCATATTGCAACAATTTACACAAAAAGTACACTACTCACAAGAAAAAACGACGTTCTCTTGTTATCCAAGCTTTACAAAAAGTAAGCAACTGTGGTATTAAAAAAAAGTGCAGTGCACTGCCAGATTATTCATTAGTGCAGTGGGGTCCCCTAGATTTGGGGGGATGCTAGGCATGTGCCTAGTGTGCCTAATATATAATCTATCACTAGTCCCAGGAAAGCAGTAATTCATCTGGAGTGTTTGGATGATGTCTGGTAAATTCCTAGCTATGGGGTCCTTGATTTTGTACTCTATGACCTAATGGGTCATTGATCAAATAGCAATTTATAAGGTTAAAAAATGTCAACTAATATTGTTAAAAAAAAAAAAGGCATTGCTATCAGATCACTTGTAACAGATTTAGGGCATCAACATTGATCAGTTAAACTTGAATGGCCAGTGACCTAAAGCGTCACTAATCAATGAACAATTAGTGATCAGTAATATAGTAAAATATGAAAACAATATGGCAATCTCCGGGTTTTCTTATGTAGCTAACCATGGAGGTTCACTTTGCCTGTTACATATGACGTATACAGTTTGCACTCTGGGGGTTAAGGGTCAGAGGAGTGAGCATAACATTGCAAATCTCTACTTACTCGGTAAAGTTTAAAGAAATAGACAACATGGTCCTTAAAATCTGGAAAGATTCTTTATCTAAAATCAATTATCAAAAATTATATAATTGGAGCAATGATGGCTAAACGCTACACACATAGTTTAAACTGAGTGAAATACAGAAATCAGCAAATAAACTACAGAAGGATAAACAGACTGTCATCAATTTATCAGGACAATCAGATTCATGAGAGTCAATCATGGTATTCTTTCCTTTGATTAAATCCGTGGCTTTGTGTGACTGGTTTCATAAGATTGACCAATCTGTACTATTGTCTATTCTAATTCTGGATCTCATTAATAATTGTTAGTTTTTGCAGAGTCAGCACTTCTTTTGAGGTCAGTAACAAAACAGTATCTTGTCTCCTACTACATCTTCTCCAGAAGGAAGGTATTTAACATCATTAATGGCATGTCTGAATCAGCTCCTCATTGATTGATGAGCTCACAGAAACCTTGAGTCAACATCCTTCAACTCCTGGGCAGTAGCCTTCTATTCCCCTGTTAGAAATGATCATTTCAAGATTACAGTAATACTTCTCTCCTCTCTGTAAAGTGAAGTAAATATTACCGCAATGTGACGGCATCATGCATTTGAGCCACTGAGCAATGTTGTGTCCATACATACGGTGTGTATGTTAAGGTACACATCCGTTTCATCCAGAGAAGCCTAGGAAGATGTGTGAGGTTAAGCTGAGTTTGAGATGGACACTACATGTAAGGATGAAAAAAGACAATACCTAGATATTCACCTGTACTCTTAAGATCATTGCATTTAGTACATGATTACATTCACACTTTATTGAAAGGTTTGCAGGTTTTTTAAGTTGAAAGTTGGACTTAAAAAGTTGGTTCTAGCGCATCCCATCTGTAGCACTAATGTCCTTTGCTCCTTATGAAGAACCTCATGAAGTAAAACATATTAGGTGTTTCTCACCTAAGTTGATGCTGTGTATGCTATTTTTTATTATTGTTTATATGGCACCATCATATTTCGCAATGCCATACAATGACTAAACAGGGTATTATATACAGTGCATCACAAATCAATTTAGAGTTACGGAAAGAAAAGGTAAAGAGGGCCCTGCTTACATGATCTTACATTCTAGATGAAGGTAGGGGTATATTACAGCAGGAGGTGAATATGCAACGACATGAGATGGACCAGCCACAAAAGTGCTGACTGACGGCAGGAGCGTGGCTAGGAAAAGATGCAGGTGGAAAGAGTGGAATTAACCTTTCGGTTGATATTCTTCCATGTGTGTGTGTATTAAGGGACAATTTTGACTATTTTATCAAAAAGTTATTTCAGAGTTGTGTTAAACAAAGAAAACGTAATTAAATTCCACTTACGACAATCAAGCTTTTGAAAAATGTTTAACTCATAAATTATATTAAATTAAAGTCCTACTATTAGCATTTACAGACGAAATAGAGATATCCTCGGTGGACATGACATCCAAGCCGCGGACCTAATTTCATCCAGATGTCTTTGAAGATGTGTTTTTAAAACCACAAGGCTCCTGGTCAAACGTTGTTTGATAAGTACAATTATAGCCTTCCAAAAAACTATTATTTAAGGCTAGTTCTTGGCTCACGTGCATAGGCACAGAAAAATGTGGTACCTTGTGGTAACGCTACTACAGTGAGTATGAGAAAAACACATCATGTGCCAAAAAATTGTTTTTATGTAATGTAGTCAGATTTGTTACAGAATAATCAAATGAAGAAAAAATAAACAAAAGGAGAATAAAATGTGTATTGAATTACACAATTCAAGAAATTGGCATACTTGAAGCATTTTTTCGTTGTCGTCATGTTCAAACGTGACAAAATAATTTAGCTAATTGAATGCCAAGTTATTTTGCAAATCTTAGATCGGGCCAGAGTAGCCATTTCATGATAAATGCTTTATATTTTAGCAGCTTTCTCATGAGCTATTTGTTGTCTGATTTCCAAACTTTTTAAAGAAAACAACTCGTTTTCTAATATTGTATCTTGCTTAATCACTAGAGAACTTATATTAAAAAGCCAGTCGCCATTAACCTAGTATAATGTACATAAATTGGTGGTTCTTCTTTTATAAGAAAATGCTTATATAAGAAAATACTTTGATCTATTTGAACTATTTATCCACCAGTTAATACATAGTTACATAAGGTTGAAAAAAGACGTAAGTCCATCAAGTTCAACCCTTCTCCTTACCTTCATACTCTTGATCCAAAAGAAGGCAAAAAAAACCCCTAATTAAGCTACTTTGAATTCTGCCATTAGGGGAAAACAATTCCTTCTTGACTCCAAAAGGCAATCAGATTTCTTCTTGGATCAAGAAGCTCTAAAATATTAATTCTATTTATAGCCCTGTATGTCATGCCTTTCTAAAACAAATATCCAGACCCCCTTTACAGAGGTTGATAAATCATAAATATTGTATGTGCGGCATATCAAGTGATTTTGGATAGTGCTAACACAAAGAGGCTGTATGACAGGCTGTCCAAGACAAGTCTGGCTGTAAGCTGCCTGCCTAATGCATTTTAGAAGCCTACTCCTCGGAACTCTATATCTGCATTGACGAGTCCCTCATGCTCTTTTAAGCTTTATAAACCTTCCAGTCATGGGTGTCCAAATATTCGGGGGGAAAAATGGGCAAAATAAGGTGGAGCATGGGTTGGTCAATTAAGCAAGACAGCGTAAACCTTCTAATTTTGCATTTATGGAGGCAAGAACATGCACTTGAATGGAGATGAGGTCTCCAGAATTGTAAGCAATACTCTAGGTGAGGCCTGAATAGCGATCTGTAAAGTGGTGTAATCACCTCCCTCTTCCTGCTTCTCCCTATGCTACCCAGCATCCCGCTTGCTTTTTGAGATGCTTTATTGCATTGTCTGCTGCATTTAAGTCATCAGAAAACATTACTCCTAAGTCCCTCTCTTCGGTTGTCACTGACAGTACAGTGCCACCAATGCTGTATTCTGCTTTAGGATTATTACATCCCAAGTGCCTAATTTTACATTTATCAACATTAAATTGCAGCTGCCACACTCTCGACCATTCTTTGAATGTCTACCTTGTTGCAGACCTTTGTATCATCTGCAAAAAGACATACCATACCATTAAGACCTTATAATATCACTAATAAAAATATTAAAAAGTACAGATCCCAATACTGATCCCTGATACCTGGTACCACACTAGTAACAGGTCCTTCCTCGGAATATATACCATTAACTACAACCTTCTGCTTCCTGACACTCACCCATTGCTTTTTCCATTCAACAATTCTTACATCTAAACACTGTGTAAGTTTCTCCCAGCAGCTACTGCAGACCAGGAGGGTTCAGAGCACTTACATGGCTTTGCATCAGAATTAATTATGGGCCCTTGTGCACACAGACCAAAAAGAAGCATACATTTTGTTCATGATACATGCTGAGTAGGGGTGCTGTGTAAGCGAAGCAGTAAGCATAACTTGGTTAACATAAAAACCCAACTGGGTGTAAAAATGCTGCCACTTGTTTAGTTTAAATGGTAATAATTAATTCATTTTCCTTTATAATAAGAAATATACATTCCTGGAATATAAGATCCACCTTCTGCAGCCTGAGGATGTCACCAACCTCTCCAGCAAGCATTTTCCAAGCAGAATTTCATCCACTAAAAAAATGCAAGGTCTGTTGGAAAAAAATGACATTTTCTCTCTACATCAGCAACATACCCTTAATAACAGAAAGAGCTTTTCAAATCAGTAACTTTAGTGGGTGGAAACTAGGCTGGGAGCAGGGGAGAAGGTGTGACCATCTGCCACTCAACTGCTCGGAAAAAGAAGAAACTCACCCGGAGACCCAGGGAAGCAGGACATCACTCAGAGGCTCATGGTCAAGCATGGAGAGTTCCCAGGTATGCTTGTTTGATAGATGTATGCTCATAAATAAACACATAACAATAAACATTAAATGCAGAGTTGCCATATATGCCATATACATAATTTAAAAGTGAGCACCTCTGTATTAGACATGCATGCATACCTTACTTGCCCTTGTTATTAAGGGGTAAATCTGTTACTTGCAGTTTAGAGAGTGTTACCAATATAAACAGTTCTGGGCAGTTCCCTTTAAATAGTGTATATTGTTGAGTGATTTGGTGGGGTTTCTTAATAATTTTTACATTTATTTGATCCAATAAAAATAAGAACTGTAAACAACTATCTTCCTCTCTTCTTTTATTTGCAGCAGCAAAAACGAAAAGCCATTAGAATTGTACACAAACTGACATCTGTAGAAATAAAAAATATTTTCCAAAATATCTTTTTAATTAAAGCAATATGACAGCGGCCCTTTAAAAAGACATTACCATCAAGCACACTTTTACAATTTATTTGGATATATTATGTTATGCAATAATTTGGCCAAAATATTTTGCATGTATGCAGACGCCGGAGAATTGTGCATATACATGGATGTTTTCATCTGTTTAGATCTAATCGGTGCAGGTTAGGAATAGCTCAACTCCGTGCAAGTAAATCTGAGGATGGTATCTTGACACAGATTTAGTAAGGTGAGCAAAAAGGTGACAAAAAAAACCCACACAATATAAGATGCGCGTAATATGTCAATATGGGCATGTCAAAGAACAATCATGGTCTAAATTCACAATTGGGAATCTAAGGCAGAGATGGGTAGCACCTTTAACTATATAAGACATGTCAAATGGGCCAAAAACAATTTAGACCAAATTTTTCGGTTTGTTTTTGGCCCATTTGTTTTCGGGAAACTAATTATGTTCCCTGCCCATTTGGTTCAGATGCAAATCTGGGGTGGGGGGCATTTTTAATTCAGGAACAAAATTTGTTGCCAGGTGCCCACATTGGAGGATCAGGGAAAGGACGCCACCGGAGATGCAGCCATTTTGCCCTAAGGTGAACTTCTGCCAAAATCCCGCCGCTTTCGATGACATCATCTCCCCTGATTGGAGGAAGTTTGTGCCAGGTTATGCTGGGATGCAGACAAAGATAGAAGATAAAAGAGACAAGATGAAAGAGAGAAGATAGAAGATGAAGAGCAAGAAGATGCGCAAGTGGTGGGCAGAGAAGGTTGGGACGCATTTAGAGAGCGTGAGGCAAAGAGTGAAAGAGCGTGTGAGAGTGTGAGTGAAAGGCTAGGTGAGGTTAGAGCTTTTTGCTTCATTTTCATCCACTTCATGGGGGTATGGCCTCATCTTTGTGCCTTCATATGAATCACCCAATTCGCAAAAATGTGCAAAAGTCTAATATATGTTTTATAGTTTTGAAGAATTTTAAGGTAAAATTATGGGGGTCTGTCCAATAACCTTATAATTTTCCAGTGAGTCGAACATTTCAACCGGCTTACTTCAATAAGCATTATGAAGAGCCATCCCCAGTAAGCTTCTCCTGCAAGTAGGGCTGAGATGGATTTATAGGGGGGTCAAACCTCAAGTGAACTATTTTTTTGAACATAGCCCAGATCTCATTTAACTTTGTATTTTCTAGTTTTAATTGTGCTTTTTTTGTGCCACTTTTATTTCAATAATCCATAAGCTCCTAAAATCCGTGTTCCAACGTAAAACACGCTACAGCCTGGAAGCTTTTAAAGCACACCCTCAGGTTTAAATGGTGAGCCTGTCATGTTACTATATCTCTCTCGTTTACTATTTTGTTATAATACCTCGTGATGGCTTTCATTTTGTGAAAGTATTTTTGATTTGGGGTCTTGAATTTACCCTTTTTTGTTTTATTATATCTCATTGGATGTGCACATGTTTTGGAATGGTGTGTACAATGCTCGTATCTGCTTTTACATGGTCCTGTATGTAAACATATGATACAATCAATAGAACAGATACTTAAAAATATATCGTCACTGTAACTGGATTGCCTGACATCACCATTACTTCAATGCATGATGTTTCATGCCTTCTTGATTTAATATTGTGCAAATATCATGATGGCATGAAATGTCATGACAGATTAGGAGAAATAATATTAAGGGTTTTATTTGTTGTTTTTCAGAAAGACAATTAAACTCATAATTTAGTGAATACATTACAGGCTCTTTAGACTGGGCATTCAATGTATACGTGTGCGTGTATCTGTTATGTATAGAAAAACCTGTTAAGTATATAAAAAAAAGGGAAAATGTTCTACATTTCGATTTTCTAACATTAGGCTAGATTTGTTAATGAAATGTCCATAATTTACCATGAAACAGAATAAGGTATTTGCATTTGTAAAATCCAGTCTTAGAAAACCACATTTCTCTGTAGATCGTGGTTTATGATTACAGCAGGTTTGTGGGTTTTCTAAAGATGTATTTGTTGTGATTAGTCATTATACAGGGTTAATTATTTACACAAATAGAATGATAAGGACAACGTATCTGGATCCAAGAGGTTGGTTAAGGCAGCAATAGTCACGAGAGTGCATTACATTTTGTAAGCAGTAACTAGACACATGGGACATATCATTGACAGAACACAAGCATTTATAATCGCTTACTTCAAGACAAAAGTGAGATCTTTTAAAAAATGTCAGTTTAAGTCAAAGATCTGTCAACTTACACTTGATTTTTACTTAATCGCACTTGTTTGGGGCAAGTTTAACAGATTTTTATCATGAGCTGATAAATTATGAACTTTCATGTAATACTGATGTTTATTTCCACACAAAAACCTTCAATGCAGTGCTGACAGCCAGACGTCCTTGAGAATTTTAGAAAAGGAATGCTTACATAATGGGAAATACAGCTAAATATGTATTAATTATATATATCTTAAACTAGCCATATCAGTAGTGTAAATAAAAAAGGAATTCTGCAATATAAAATAATATTCTTTCATTAAAATTTCACACTAAGGATGAGCTTTGAAGAGAATCAACCTACCTTTATCAATTCAAAAGCAATACTAACCACAAAACATCTAAATGCGGCATCATACATACATGATATCTTTAACAGAACAGATTTATTTCATTAAACACCTTAAAACCAGTGGCGTCACCAGGGGGGGCCATGCCCCCCCTACATTATGCTGTACCCCCCAGTGTGCCCCCCCAATTGAAACGCTATACCATTGATCCGGCCCACCGCCGGGAAACCGGGACAATTCCCGGTGTGCCGGCACACTAAGCTCCAATTGCAGCCGATGTGGCTGACAGTTTCAAAGCGGCTGTAAAACCACCTCCGCTGGCCGCTTAATGGCTTGCCGGCATGCCGATCACTGACTGAGGCTCTTCGTCCCGCCCCTTTGAAGGGGGCGGGCTCTTACGGAACAGTTGCTTGTCACTGCAGCACGAGGGAGAAGAGCAGTCTGCGGTGTTACGGTGGAAGAACGAAGGCCAGCAAAAAAAGTATTTTATTTTAAATAAATAGTGGAGGTGACAGAAGGAGGGACATTAACAAGGGGGGGGCTGCCTTGGCAAAATGCAATAATACACAAAGATGGTGGCTGGGGACATAATTACACATCAGGATGGTTAGAAGGATGCCACATATATCAATACACAAACGGGGGGGGTTAATACACATGGGTATGGGGGCCATTATATTAACCTGTCAGGATCCACTCTCTGCTGCCTGAACCATGGCTGAATTATACTTCAGGCTAATACTTCAGTTACCACTAGTGGCCACCCTCCTCCCTCTGGAGTGATCAGAGCCTGATTATCAGGTACAGCTGCGCCTCATGAACTTAGTGAAGCCCTGCCTTTAAAAGACCTGCCCTGCCCTGCCCTTCAGACAGGGCCTTGACATTGAAGTTGTAGGACTGCCTTGCTCTGAGCCGCTGCCTGTACCTGAGCTTGTTCCTGCCTGTGCCCGTTCCTGCCTGTGCCCGTTCCTGCCTGTGCCCGTTCCTGCCTGTGCCCGTTCCTGAACCCGTGCCCGAGCCTGAACCCGTGCCCGAGCCTGAACCCGTGCCCGAGCCTGAACCCGTGCCTGAGCCTGAACCCGTGTCTGAGCCTGAACCCGTTCCCGTACCCGTGCCTGAGCCAGTACTCGTGCATGATCCAGTACCCGAGCATAAGCCTGTACTCGTGCATGAACCTGTACATGTGCCTGGCACGGTAGTAATCCGTTCCCGTCAGCCCTGCCAGTGGGCCGCCGTTCCCGTCCGCCCTGCCAGTGGGCCTCCGTTCCCGTCCGCCCTGCCAGTGGGCCTCGCCTGTGCCTGAACTTGTACCTGGACCTGTACCTAAACCTGCCTGTGGGCTTACCTGCCAGTGGGCCCGCACCCGAGCCTGTACCTGCACCTGCACCCAAGCCTGTACCTGTACCTGTACCCGAGCCTGTACCTGCACCCGAGCCTGTACCTGTACCTGCACCCGAGCCTGTACCTGTACCTGCACCCGAGCCTGTACCTGTACCTGTACCTGCACCCGAGCCTGTACCTGTACCTGCACCTGCACCCGAGCCTGTACCTGTACCTGCACCCGAGCCTGTACCTGCCTCAGCTCCCGTCTCTCTGCCTCAGCTCCCGAGCCTGTACCTTCCTCTGCTCCCGTCTCTCTGCCTCAGCTCCCATCCTTTCCAGTTCTGCTACTCTGTCTGTACCTATCTCTCTGTCACCATGCATAAAGGGGTACAGACAGAGTCCCCCGTATCCCCTGCACATGGACTCCTACCAGACCTGCTCGCCCGGGTCCTGACATAACCATTAAAAGGGGTTGGTGCATCAATACACAAGGGAGGGGGGCTGGCTGGGGGCATCAAATAAATCAATACACAAGGGAGGGGGGCTGGCTGGGGGCATCAAATAAATCAATACACAAGGGTGTATTGCAAAAATGCACAAAGGGGGGTGGCTGGGGGGGCACAAATACACAAGGGTCAATACACCCAAACAGCAAAGCAATGTGGAAGGCATTTTTTATACTATTAGTAGGTTATCCCATCCTGATGTGGGGGTCCATGTGGCAGCAGAACCTGTCCTGGTGTATGTATTTGGGTGTCAGTGTGGCAGAGCCTGTCCTGATATGTGTTTGGTCATCTGTTTCCTGGCACTTTACTTGCTGTAGAGGGTTAAATAGAACTTTGTAATTTTTATTTATCCAGATTTTATGGTCACTTCAGAGGACAAAATTTTCTAGGCCTAGAAATCAGTGAGAGGAACAGTAAAGGTTTTGTGTTATTTACTCTGTTTCAATCTGGATATATTATTAAAAAGGAAACTTAGATGTTGGTTCAGAGTTTGTGAAACTCAATTCTTGATAATATATTCTATATATTGGCTGCAGGGACTAATAATATATATCGGCAGTAGGGGCTGTCACGGGCAGGGCTATCGGCCGAGCCGCGACGTGGGAGTATGGGTGTACCAAGGGTTAAACGCCAACCAGACTTCCGGCGCGTTTGGTCACTTTCCCCGCAGGGCACCAAGCAACCACCACCAACCCCAACCAGTCACCCCAAAACTCCCAGTGTAAACCACGCTGCCACCACCATGAACTTTAAAACCGGGCGTCTTAGGTTACCCAAAAACAATCAGACCGCGATAACTACACAACCCCCAAACTGATATCTATATAGTTAACCGCTTAGTAACATGACGTATTTATATGTATACAAAAGGCTATCTCCAGGCTGAATTCGATTAGAGAACAAAGACAGAACTGATTAAAAATGTTTAATCTGAGTATAAAATGGGTCACAGTGCTGTTACATAAAAATGCATATAAAAAGAGACATAGACTTAGATAGTACAAAACATTGTAAAATAAAAGGGATAAAACAGAGTATCAAACCATACTTCCTTGGAGCCTTGATGTTGTCTCTGTGATGGTAAAAACAGGCTCTCCCCCCATTACCAATTGCCCACCTTTTTATCCCCCCCCAAGACCGCCCTTTTCCTGTTACCTGAGCAAGGGGATGGGAGTAGGGGGTTCAGAACTATGACCTTCTGAAGGCGGGGTTATATCTTCTCATCTTTGGTCTGGGATCACAAAATATGTAATATGACGCTGGCTGAACTTGGCATAATTATGACACCAGGATCATCATAATTCTCTGGTCCTAGTGATCATTTTCATACCAGACTCCACACCTGTATCAGTTGGCACAAGGACACGTTCGCATAACACTTGTTATGGTCATCCCTGCATGGCGTGTTTGGTCTCCCTGAAACCAGCACGTCGCAGGCATAAGGATGCAATGTACGATGGGGCCCAAAAGTTATGTACCCATCATATTTTGGACATTATACATTTAATAATTTTACCCTGTGTCTATTGATACCCTGTCTCCACACCCCAGGGAGATGTTGCCAGGATGTCTGGCCTTTCACTCTTCCACAGGAATCCCTTCCTGTCCAAGGTGACAATACCCAGCATGGGGTAATCAAGTTTTATTTTGGGTTCTGGCTCCAAAAGGAAAGGTGTGAACAAATGTTACTGGACTTAGCATCAGTCAAATGCCTTAACCCATTCAGTGCCAAGCTCCAGTTACTCATACCGTGGCATGACAGGGGCTAATATTAATATATGTTGGCAGCAGGGGTTAATATTAATATATATCGGAAGCAGGGTGTAATATTTATATACCGTATTGGCTCGGATATAGGCCGCACCCTAAAAGTTAGGTGCTTTTTTAAATAAAAACATTTCTTAGGGAAAAAACCACTTAGTGGAACAGATATGCTGCCACTCTGTCCTCCCCAGACATGCTGCCACTCTGCCCTCCCCAGATATGCTGCCACTCTGCCCCCCCAAGATATGCTGCCACTCTATCCCCCCTGAGATATGCTGCCACTCTGCCCCCAAGAGGTCCCCCCCCTTGACTTACCGGTGCAGACTCCCCAGGGTCTTGCAGGGCCGGCGGGGGACAGCTACGCAGTACGCATATTAAACTTCCGGTGTTGGCACTTCCGCCGTGGGATTGTACATCGCTCAGACGTTCACCAGCTGCGGCGATGCAAGCGTTAACAACCTCCGCTGCCGGCACGTCTGCACGATGTGCTTTAACAATCTCCCTTGCCGGGACTCCCCCCGTGGGAATATATGGACAAAGGTATTGGGACATCTGATCATTACACAAAAAGGGACTTTTATGACATTGCATTCAGCATTTTCTGACACTGATGTTGGATGACATGGTCTGGCTCGCACTCTTCGTTCCAGTTCATCCCAATGGTGTTCGATGGGGTGGAGGTCAGGGCTCTGTATGTGCCGGTCAAGTTCTTCCATACCAAACTTATCCAACGATGTCTTTATGGACCTTGTTTTGTGCACTGGGGCAGTCATGCTGAAATAGAACAGGTCCTTCCTCAAACTGTTCCCACGAAGTTGGAATCATAGCATTGTCCAAAATGTCTGCTTTATCAAGTCAAAAGTATTGCTTTGAACTTGATAACAGGAGGTTGATTCTCTTGAAAACACTCCCTTAAAGCGGAATATTAGTCCAATAAAAAGGTATTGTTTTATATTGCGGTTTATTATAAAATCAGTGGAACATTTTGCTACAAAACTTACATATTTCGCAATTATCACTCATTAGGATAGACATTCCCTCTTTGAAACTCAAATCCCTCTTTCTCTGCCACCCCCTCTATTCTAGGAGCTGTATTTATTGAACATATTATTTTTATAGATTATTCTTCCTCAGTTACACTTCATTGCCACATACCCTCCAGAGACGAGATGCCAGTGCAGCCTCCTGCTGCCTGACAACTGAGGTCTCAGGTGGTCCCGGATTCCAGGAAAAAAGCTCCCTGGAATTTCTAGCTTACTTTAATTTATTAAAAGTTGACCCAAAAAGACACTTCAGCTGATGGCAGTCCACAACAAGAGCTCATGATAAAAGGGCCGAAGTAACTGCCTGCTGCCAACCGGATGTTTTTAGTTGTATTTTGTTGCTGACTGCTCATTTCAAATTTGGTTATAAACCCCTTTGTGACAATGGCTGATTTTATTGTTTTTGTACCCTTCGTGACAATGGCTTGTCAGTGGTTTTAAAATTTCTGCGGTGCTTGTGTTTAGCTGTAATTTTCCTCTTTCCCATTTACTGAACCCACAAAAGTTAGATATTGGGTTTTTTTCAGGACAAGGAGGGCTTTCTTTAGATTCTTTATTTTCATTGTATCATATCATTTACTATAAAAATAAAGTGTAAAATATGGTGAAAAATTAAGAAAAAAGGGACTTTTTCCTGGTTTTTACTTGAAAAATATTTTACTCATCTATAAAATGTTATCTATTTCCTATTATCTATTTGTCTTCAGCAGCATATCCTGAGTACAGTGATGCCCCCCATGCATGGGTTTGTCAGGTTATTTGGGACGTAAAAGGCCACCTTTGAGAAGTGTAAATTTTTTGAATTTGAACACCTGGCCCTTCTGTGCCTATGTCCTATTTTTGGGATATCTTTGAACTGGGCCAATTCAGTTTAGCCCATCAAATGATTTTTTTTTTAAAACTAGACACCCCATGGGCATTTATCATGCCAGTATTTTAACTCTTTCCATGTGAGATTTTTTTTTGGGGGTGGATATTGGGGAATTATTTTTAAATGTCACCATGTTTATTTTTTTTTATTTTTTTATTTTATTTTACTAATCACATTGTGATTAGAAAGATGGCCTCAATTGACTTGCATGGTGGAACGCAGTACCTGTATTTAACTGGAGAGACCGTCTTGGAAACTTGTTTATTTTTTTAAAGGATGCCGCCATCTTGTGAGAGGCAAAATCTCTCTCAGTGGTGCTTGTGACCGCTCTCCGGTAGATCGCTTTCTACACACATTTAAAGTAATGACGTGCCAGGCACGTCAATTGTCGTTAACTGACTTTTTTTTTTACGTGCCTGCCACGTTTATTGTTGTTAAAGGGATAAAGCTGTGACCAATGGCCTTACCCCACAGACTGGTGCCTTGTGTATTTAATGGGTAAGTTCCTTTGCACTTGGACTAAAGCATACATGAATAATAAAAAAGGGACTAAAAAAATCATACATTCTAGTCTTGCTGAAGCTGAAAGAAGTTGCACAAAGTTAAAATAAAAACTGCCCAGAAGATTGCAAATTTAGGTACAAAAGTTTGGTGTCCCTATTTACCCTAGACTTAACCACACAACATACCTACGTAAACACACAGACATAAACCAGCATGCCTATTCTAGGTGTCCTCTCCTACACTCTCGTCTCCAAGGACACATATAAGACTTTTTAAGAGCAGTTGATGAGAAAACATTATGTTTCCTGGTCTGTCGCCAATTTTTCCTAGTTAGGTTATTACAAAATATGGTACATTTCTGCTTCCTTTTGATATATCCTATAGCAGTTAATGCTACATAATATAATGTCAGTCACCAAAATGGTAACCAACATCCTCACCACTACTCAACACATTGATTGATGAGACATTTTTTCTCCTAAAGAAGGAAAAATATTTAACCATAGCAACTAGTGGAATGATCCAAACAGCAGGACCATTCCATAGGTTACTGCAATGATAACACCTTTCAAATCACTATATATGTCACCCAATGTCATTTACTGTTAATGGTTCATCTTATATTACTATGTGTGTGAGCTCATTTCTTTTGGTAGTTCTCTTCTTCTGAAATCAAAAACCTTCCAGCTTTAAAACTAGCCAATGTGCTGTGGAGGCGTCATTCAATGTTTCTAAAACTACAATAAATCTTTAGTGTGAATATGACACATACAATAATACATTAAAGAATATTTTCCAAATATTTCTACCCATGCCAAGATCATTCTAGAAAGTGAGTCAAGGAGAAATTTGAAGATGATAACTTTGAAGATGAAGCATAAAAGTGCATGTTGGTGCAATATAGGTAGAGTTATTGAATACGTGGATATTAAGAGGTCTGGCAGCAGGAGTTTCCTCTTTACAAATGGTCGATTTCCAAGACAGAAATAAAACAGGAGCAATAAACTAAAGAGACATTTAACAGGGAGGAGAAAAGGAAATAAATATTGCTACTCCCATGTTATATAGTATACATAAGGCCGGTTTCTAATAGAAACATTTTGCCTTTTATCAGTAAAAAAAACCAAATACATTGGTTTGTGTATAATACTGGATTATAAAATGTAGGATTTGGAAAAGTGAAAGATGTGTTTTAAGTTGTATCTGTGTAAATAATGGAAGCATTAGGTGGTTAGTGGTATACTCAGATTTGTTTATTGAGGAAACCACAAACAGTGTATTTTGTATTAACCAGTATTTAATGACAATAGTCATTGCTCTTGCGCATGCCTGAACAGTGTGCTTAAGGGAAAGTTCCACAAGAAAAATATAAAATACAGTCCTTTATACAGTAATGTAGGTTAGCATTTACAAAAAAATGGTTTTATCTCGTTTTGTTCTAATAAACTTCCTTTATCTACAGACCCAGCGGCTGCCATTATTATGTTATTTTGGATGGCATTCCCTCCATAGATGTTCTTTAGTCTAAGGGTTCGGCTTGGTGATTTAAGACTGAGCCATTCTACTATTTACCACAGGTGGAGTCGGAGTGCTAGGTCTACTAGATTGGGCAAAGGTAACAGAATGAGAACACATACAGATGTAGTTTAAAAGCAGCACAATGGTTTTTAAACTCTAGTAATTAAAACATTGTAGGAGTTCTTCTTTAAGTGTGGTGCCATATTAAGACCCTCTCGGGCTCCTAGGCACACTCACATTCACATATAGTCCATACATACATACATATACATACACGTGTACACACGCAAAAATATCTACCTGGCTCCTCTTCTGCCTCTTCTCTTACCTGTGGACTGTGTGTTATTTTATGTCAGTCTTTGTATCAGTCACCTGAGTTCAGCAGGGTATTTCATGAACCCGTATTATGTTGCTTAAGAGCTTTCACTTCTTTTTTTATGAAAAAAGATCGATGTTTATAGCTTTAGTGTCCCTTTTATCACAGAAGTCCAAGTAATGTATATGTGATATGCTGTGGTACTGTGTTTACCTACAGATGTCAATGTCTAGAAATATTTTATGAATCTAGATATGCACAAATATACAAAATATACAGTATCGTTATCATTACTGGATGCCACGCGCACCTGTCATTACAACTCACAAACATTATTCTGAGAAATTCCGGGCGCAGTATTGCCAAGTTGATGGCACTGTTTCCTGTTCTCTTTAACTTCCAAATGTAATATATTTCAGATTGTGAAATGTTATTTTCAGCAGACTAATACAAAAATGCAAACAATAAAAAGGAACCAAAGACACAGGGAGGATCAACATCGCAGAGACAGACACCAATACTGCATTCGTCAAATCCTCTAAAACTAATAGAAACAATGATCTTATAAGGGGGCATAGGCAGAATAATAAAAGTTGTAAGTGCGCAGTCATTTGCTTTTATCAGCCACATAACAACTAAATGTATATCTTTATTAGACTTGATATTACCTTCTGTGATACCTTGGAACTCTCCAGGTTTGACCCGGAATCTCTGGTGAAAAGGGCTGCTTCCATGAATCTCTGGGTCCCTTCTCTCTTTTTCCTGGAGGGGGGTAGACACCTCTACTCCCTGCCCACTTTCACTCCTACTTAGTACAGAGTGGTGCTAGCCCCACACTTGTGAGTAGCTACTCCTGCCCCTATGCATGGCTAGCCCCTCCCTATACGTGGCTAGCTATACTATGCAGGCTGAGCCCTGTCTACATGGTCAACTATTTCCACCCCTTGCAAAGCCACTCCTAGAGATGTTGGAGATCTCCAGGTAGCCTATCCTAGAATGTTCCCAGGTATGCCTACTGCTATCACTGTTTTAGTATTCAGTATAGTTTAGTAAATAAAGATGATGGATATATTTTAGTTATTTACTGCTCTGCTACATGTAGGCACCCACTCTGTCTCCACATTTTGTTCCCATCTCCTTTTCTCAACGAATGCATCATCACCTTGGAACATCACACTTGAGCACTGCTTACTGACATTCCTAGGTCAGTTAGGTCCAGAAATTATTTTAAAACATGTAAGGAAAAGGGCAAAGGTATTGTCAACATGGTCACAAGATTATAGTGATAAAATACTATACAGGTTTTTTCAGCAGTGTTAAAATGTTCAAGATAAGTATGAATGACCAGTGAGGAGGAGATAAGATCGGTAAATGCTGCTAAAGGGAAACTTTCCTTCTTAGAGTTCAATATAAACTTTTACACAGTGAGGTTTTACTGAAACAACATTTTACACTTCACATGTAGCTGCCATATCCCAGCACAGGAGTCCTAAAGGTAATGTCTTATAGCAACAGTTCTTAATATAATTCACATCATGGAGAACATTATAGAAAACAAACATTTGTATCTCTGCTTCAGTTGGGGCATCATGTTAAGATTGCAGTTTTTTAAGGCAACCTGATTTTTCTGTCTTCAAGGGAAATTGATTGAGATTTCTGGAACACTCCTGAGTCTTCTAGACCATAAGTTTTTTTTAAGAAGGGCTCCAGTAGTTTGTTTCTATAATTATAACTATAAATTATTGTGGCAATGTTTGACCCCTAGAGGTCTTTATTAAGCCTGGCTTGATAAAGACCTCTAGGGGTCGAAACGTTGCCACAATAATTTATAGTTTATGTGGACATTAAAACACCTCACAACTTGAAGTAAGCTTGCGAGCAGGGCTTAAATATACGTATTGTATTAAGCGCTGCGTAAACTGCTGGCGCTATATAAATAAAAGATAATAATAAGTGCTGAGCCTCTGTTTGCTTATTTGTTACTAAGGGACCTGGTGGAGCCAGCTTGTGCACCTATTGACTTTTTGGTGCTGCTGACCACTTCTACTATAACTTCAAATTATGTCATGCACTACTTTTATGTCTATTTTCCCATTGTTCAGCACTTTTAAGGCACTTTATAAACAGCTTTTTTGCTTTAAATGACATTAAACGCCCACAGGTTTTGGTGATATAGTTGTGTAGGCAGTGGGGTACCTAATGTTGTGTACTTAGCTAGGTAGCATTAGGTGAACACTTTTTCTATTGGTGTCCTTGTTTTCCAGTTTCCACCATACAAACAGGCTGCCATTTCTTCAGTCTGCAGTAGTCTCACCAAGTGGCATCCTTCAATTACATCCCATGCCCCTCGAATGAAACTGCATATTGCATATCGTCAATCATCAGGCCATTTGAAGCTGATGATATCTGGCACCTCTTCTATGAAGTTGCATACAGCCAAAAATAACGCCTGTGAGATGCTGGATGGCATTTGCAGCCTCTGTACTTTCACAATGACATGGCTGCATTGACCTGAGCTCCAGTAGGCTTCCAGGTAATGAGGGAAGAGGCTGGAGAGTGCCAGAGGATCATGGGTAGGCAGGCATCCGTGGTAAGTCAATTTAAATGATTTAAATGGATTGTTTAGGTTATGTTTATATCACAGGGAAAATATGTAAGTTTCTTCATTTAGTATGAGCAGGCCTGGATTGACCATCTGGCACATCAGGCAAGATTGTCCACCACAAACTCACCCAATCTGCAGCAACGTGAGCATAAAAATGGAGTGGACGGATAACATCTTATGTCATCAGATGGCCGCTGGCCTTAAAGGGCCTCCCCGTAATCGCCAGTCCAGCCCTGATTATGAATACATTTCTTTTTCATTCCACCAAGTACTTCCCACTCCTTTGACTGTAACGTGTTGAAATCATATCGATAAACCATTAACATAAATGTGTCTTGATTTCATTTTTGGAATCCGGTCAGCTCACCCCACACTCAACATTCTTAACTCCCACGGGTATTTATATCTGGAAGGACGCATGATTAGAGAACCTTAGATCATGATTCATGAAAAAAAGTACCATAACCAAAGGGGTCACATTGTTTCTATCTTATTTTAAACACAAATTTGGGTGTGGTTCTCTTAACACATTTCCAATATATGCGGTGCGAGCGCATACCAGCCCATGGGTGGGGATAAGGCAAATGCAGCTTTATTTCCAGAATTCAAACATGGGTGCGGATCTTACCTCTCTGTACTTACAGAACGAATACTCTGATTAGTTCGACTGGTTTACACTAAGATAGGAAACAGATAAACTATATCAGCATTAAGAGTAACCACATGCACACAAAGTTTATTGTTAATATTTAAGCAAATAATAGCAATCCAACTTATCTGCTTAATACTTTGACTCTGAGATATATTTTCCTCTTAACTAGGAGACTGTTACCGGCTCCTTATATTTACCACTAAATTCTACAACACTATTATGTTAAATAAACTATGATCTGACCATCTCTGACCCTTCAATCGATAAAGATCTTTTTTAAAAAAAGGTGATAATTAAAGCAAGCTAAAATAAACTGCGGTACTGTTTCATAGCAAGAACCATTATCATATTAAAAATAAGAAAAATTACTTCTGTCTTTGATAGAAACATAGAAAAGACAAGTTCGGCCAGTCTAGTCTGCCCATATTTCCCGATGTTAAGACTCAGACCTTAGTCAGTCCTCGGTCTCATCTTAGAGCGTTATGCCTATATTGTGCATGTTTAAATTCCCTGATTGTATTAGCTGAAGGCTGTTTCATTTATCTACATACCTGGGAACTTCTTCACTCCGGCTACCCGGAGCCTTCCCTTGTGGGACGCAACCTAGACTGTCCACTGACGTCAGTGAGCGGTCCCATGCCATTGGTGGGCTGTCCTGCTGATGCCGGTGGGAGTTCCAGCTAAAGTTGAAGGCTGATGTCAGCGGGAAACACCCCCATTTAAAGGGAAAATGGGCGGGGAGCAGGGCGTGCCAAGACCCCACTCCCGCGACCTGGAGGATTCGGGTATTGACCCGGACAAGCGGTGCTTCACCCAGGGATCTCCAGGTCAAACCGGAGAGTTACCAGGTATGTTTATTTACCACGCTCTTGGTAAAGTAAAACGTCCTTCCGTTACATCTAAACCTCTGACCCTCTAGTTTTAGAATATTCTAACATTTCTCCTCCTTTTAAATAAACTTCCCTCCTGCACTTTGATAAATCCCTTTAAGTATTTAAGTGCTTCTATAACATTATATGCGTTGAGCATTTATAAATCCATTAGCTGCAACGGGAATCTTTTGTGACATAAGTAAGGACGTTCCAGGGAGATGTAGTTTTATTTTTCTCGAACAACTGGGAACTATTCCTATTTTTATCGCGAGTAATATTTTTTTTAAGGGATATAAAAAACAACTGACACTCACAAACACTTGTTGGCATATGACAGTAGAGGTTTATGTATTTCAAGACTGAGATGACTATGTATAATAGGTAGTAAGTAAACATACACCCAGAGCACGCCAAACTGTATCCAGTAATTCTAATAGTAAAAGAGAAAAATGAAGTCGTGGGTTTTACTAAAGGCTTCCAGACTAAGTGGTTTCTCTTGTAAATGCTGTTGGGGATATGCTTCAAGAGGTCTCTCTAGAGATGGGTTAAAGGAGAAACACAGCTGTCTTATTCACAATCCCAAGCAGTTATAGTACCATCACATTTAAGTGCTCTACATGTTGCTGTACAAATGTAACTCTATGAGCCTTCTCCAACTGCATATAGGTTCAGAACATTTCACACATACCGTATTGGCCCGAATATAGGCCGCACTTTTCCCCCCCACTTTAAGTCTTTAAAGTGGGGGTGCGGCCTATATTCGGGGTCTAGCGCCCAACGCCCGGGACATGCAGTTCCGGGCGCCAGGCAGGCAGCAGTGTTAGGATACAGATCCCCCGCAGCGGTGCAGGGGACCCGTACCCTACTCTCCGATACACTGAGACAGCCTCCCCTGCCGGCAATTTCCACGGGGGGAGTCCCGGCAAGGGAGATTATTAAAGCACATCATGCAGACGTGCCGGCAGCGGAGGTTGTTTACGCCCATCGCCGCAGCCGGTGAACGTCCGCACGATGCGTTTTACCTCTGCCCCCAAGACTTACCAGAGCAGACTCCCGGGTGTCTTGCGGGGCCGGCGTATACAACTTCTGGTGAGTGCCGGCACGGGAGTTGTATACGCGTATTGCGTAGATGTCCCCCTCCGGCCCCGCAAGACACCCGGGAGTCTGCTCTGGTAAGTCGGGGGGGGGCAGAGTGGCAGCATATCTCGGGGGGGGCAGAGTGGCAGCATATCTCGAGGGGGGGAGGACAGAGTGGCAGCATATCTCGAGAGGGGGAGGACAGAGTGGCAGCATATCTCGGGGGTGGGGGGGACAGAGTGGCAGCATATCTCGAGGGGGGGAGGACAGAGTGGCAGCATATATGGGGGGGCAGAGTGGCAGCATATCTCGGGGTGGGGGGGACAGAGTGGCAGCATATCTATTACAAAACTTTTTCTTTAAAAAAGCACCAAACTTTTAGGGTGCGACCTATATCCGAGCCCATATGGTATATACTGTATATATACTGTTTTGTGCGTTCATAGGATGAAGAGGATGGTCCCTGGCGAATTAACCGAAACCGAATGTCTTCAATCTCCTTTCTTAATTTGGGGGAAATTCAGTGTCCTTCTGTACTGTGGGGCTGGATGTGTATATCTGCTGCTGCCATTTCACCTTCCTTTCTCTAAGGGATCAATTAACCAAAATGGTCCAATGTTTTTGGGAAATTCAGTCCCATAGCATTCAGTGTTAAAAAAATATTCTAATGAGATGCTTTTGGAGGATAAATCGGAAGTTAGTTTTCTATTTTACATACATTACAGTTCAAAGGTTATTCAACATGAAATAGAGCTTAGTTGGCATGAGGTTGTATATTCGTGCAATATTTAAATTTTTGGTAAACTAATTCAATTAATGGAATTTATCCAAGCTGAGATAACATCCAGATTATGAACAAACAAGAGAATGAAGATGAGTGAGCTACAGAAGATGGTGCTAGGTTTTTCATGTGGACCCAGCTGATGTTTAAATAAAAAAAAAGATACAGTATTTTGTTTAACCATTTCCGTTAATAAACATTGAGGTTTAAGCAAATACATATATAATGTTATTGTTTTAGTTAGTTAAAAAACTTAGTTCTCCAAATATGGGTAATTAACCTATTAAACTAAAATCAGTTCTGATATAGCCGTTTTACATTATTGTAAATATGAAATCTTCATCTGGATGCAAATATTAAAGATCAGAGCTACCAGACAGAATAAGTCTTTACATTTAAAAATCATGATTTAAATTGAATCCTACTTACTAGTCATTTAAATAATGATTTCAATCAAATCCACCCTGGTGTTGACCTCTTCCTTAACCTTGGGATGGTGCTGCTGTTGCTGAAAGGTGAGTCCAGAAGGTGTCGGAGACCTCCTCCTTTGGGAACACCCATCAAATGTCGCCATTAATTGAACATTCAGAAAATTTAATTTGTTGCCCGAAAACGAACACCGCAAAAATAATACAAATATTTTGTCCGAATAGATTTTGCGCGCTATACACAAGTCACAAGCTCACAATACTGAGTGAGTTGCGGCCCTATCCTGATTGTGTGAAAATTCTGCGGACCGAGCCTTTTGGTAATGTACCATAAAGCTATTTCATGCAGCACATGGATATTCCAGTATAGTTATAGTTACTGAGTATAGTTGCCTCAATAACCAGGAAGTAGAAGCTTTACTGAACTTGTACGAGATGGCAATAATCTCTTTAACCCCTTGATGACAATTGCCGGTCCAGGCACGTCACGGAAAAACATGTCGTTAACGACAAATGACGTGCCAGGACCGTCATTTGTTAAAACGGGTAAAAAAAATCGATCCGTGATCGATTTTTTTACCCAAACAGCGTTGCTGTAATGCCTCGACCTCGAGGCATTCAGCAACGCCATGATCGGAATCAGGGGCCATGTCTGGCCCCTCCCCGGGGCGTCAACATCCGCCATACAATGTATGGCGGCGGACGCCCGTTTTAAAAGCGTTAAAAGCGTTTAGGAGGCGATCAACGATCACCTCCTAAACTTAAATGGTGTCGCTGGAATGCCTCGATCAGGAGGCATCCAGCGACACCAAACACTTACCTCTTGATGGACTGTGACAGCCGCAGCTGCCGGTGATCTTCGCCATCAGCAAGATGGCGGCGGCCCGGGAAAAAAAATAATAAAGATGAAAAGGTTCGCTAGACGGTCTCCTGACCCTCTAGAGAACTCCGGCTCCACTTGCAGGTTGATTACAGGTACTGCATTCAACCATGCAAGTCAATGGAGCCCAGCTTTCTAATCACAGTGTGATTAGAAAAAATAAATTAAAAATAAAATAAAATTAATAATAATTAGAAAAAAAATAGTAAAAAAACAGTAAAAAACAGTAAAATGTAAAAATAATTTCCCTCTGATGTCACTATCAGGGGAACCTTCAAGTTGAAAAAAAGTGTTAAAAATGCTTTAAAAAAGGCAAAAAAAAATTAAAATATATATATAAAAAATATATTTTTGTGAGCAAGTCCTAAAATTAGCACATTAGCTTAAAACAATTCTCGCATGGAAAGAGTTAAAATACTGGCATATTAAATGCCCATGGGGTGTCTACTTTAAAAAAATGTATGATTTGATGGGGTAAATTGAATTGGCCGGATTCAACAATGTCCCAATTAACACGGGGGGGAAGGATGGCCACACATCTAATTTCCACTTAGAAAAATGCACACGTACCAAATGTGGCCTTTTAGTTCCCCCCAAAAATGACAAACCCATGCATGTGGGGTATCACTGTACTCAGGAGATGTTGCTGAACACATATTGGGGTGTAGTGTGACTGCGGCATATACCAGGAGCTGTAAATTCATACATAAAGTAGGTGTGTGTGGGAAAAATACACACACAAAAATACTACTGCAAACTTTGAAAAAATGCTGGTGGTAAAATGTGTGCATGCAAAGAGTTAAAATACCAGCATTTAAAATACCCTGGGGTGTCTAGTTTTCAAAAATATATAGTTTTGTTGGGCACACTGAAATGGCCCGGCTCAAAGATGTACCAAATAGGGCATGGGCAGTGGATCCCCAAATGCCAAAGTTCAACATTGAAAAATGTGCATGCCCCAAATGTGGCCCTTTTGCCCCCAAACAGCCAGGCAATATCATTCATGTGGGGTATCACCGCGCTCAGGAGATGTTGCTGAACACATATTGGGGTGTTTTGTGATAGTGACATATACGAGAACTTTTTAATTCATACCTGAAGTAAAATGTGTGTGACAAAACAAATGCAAAAAAATGACTACCACAAAGTTTGACAAAGACTGGTGGTAGATATGGTGCATGGAAAGAGTTAAAATACTAGCATTTGAAATACCCTGGGGTGTCTAGTTTTCAAAAATATATGGCTTTATTGGGCATACTGAAATGGCCCAGCTCAAAGATGTACCAAATAGGGCATGGGCAGTGGATCCCCAAATGCCAAAGTTCAACATTGAAAATGCGCATGCCCCAAATGTGGCCCTTTTGCCCCCAAACAGCCAGGCAAAATCATTCATGCGAGGTATCGCTGTACTCAGGATATGTTGCTAAACACATATTGGGGTGTTTTATGATAGTGACATATACCAGAACCTGTTTATTCATACCTAAAGTAAAATGTGTGTGAAAAAACAAATGCAAAAAAAATGACTACCATAAAGTTTGACAAAGGCTGATGGTAGAATTAGTGCTTGGAAAGGGTTAAAATACTAGCATTTGGAATACCCTGGGCTGTCTAGTTTTCAAAAATATATGACTTGATGGGGTAAATTGCATTGGCCGGCTTCAAAGATACCTGAAATGGCACATGGGGGGAAGAATTACCAGATTTGGAAAAAATGGCTTTGAAATAGCAAAACGCTACCTGTACTTTTTGCCCCATAATGTGTAGAAAAAAGCAAAACATAAAAACATTGGGTATTTCTAAACTCAGGACAAATAGTAGAATCTATTTAGCAGGTTTTTTTATTACCTTTTATAGATGAGTAAAAGATTTTTCAACTAAAAGTTAGAAACAGTCATTTTTTTTCTAAATTTTTCACCATATTTTATACTTTTTTTAATAGTAAATAATATGAAACAATCAAAACAATGTCATCTAAAGAAAGCCCTTCTTGTCCTGAAAAAACCAATATCTAATGTGTGTGGGTTCAGTAAACGGGAAAGAAGAAAATTACAACTAAACACGAGCAGCGCAAAAATGTTAAAACGGCCATTGTCACGAAGGGTACAAAAAGTAAAATCAGCCTTTGTCACGAAGGGGTTAAAGATGCTAGAGAGTTAAGGATTCTTATGGAATAAGCATAACACTGACCTGTATGGAAGGCAAAAAATAATATTTTTTCTTAGTTTTCAGATACAAAGAAGATACCTACCTTAGAAACAAATACAGAACAAACATATTTTTAGATAGAGATTCAGACATACAACACAAGCTTTTGCACCATGATAGTTATACTGAAGTACAAAATTAATGATGTTTGAAATGTTCTCATGTTTATTTTAATGTATTATAATAAGCTTTAGTTTTTAATAATTATTGCAAACTTAATAACATTATTTTTTTTAAAACAAATGAACCTGAATTGTTTTCAAGTGAAAAGTCGCAATGTCTTCTTTTATATTGTAGAGAGAATGATTAGACAGCCTTGGGACTTTAAGGCCAAGGGCTTCCATATGACATACATGTAGCCTCCAGCTGGATATGCGCCATCACAGATGTAGAGCGTGGATCCAACCTACTACCAAAGCGGCGATAATATTGTACGCAGCCCAACCAGCCACAGGCCAGGTGGGCATCTAGCTTGCCAGGTGGCCTGTCCAGGCCTAACTATACCTATTTAACATAACCCGGTCAGCACTCGTCCTATGGATAAATGAATTGTAAATGGATATTTATAACCATAACTAAAATAAACTAAAAGCACATATATGTTATTTATTTATAAAAGTTACATATATGTTATTAATTTATGTTCTTGGAAATAGTTTTGAAACCTACACAGATAATATATTGCCTTTCACCCTGGTTACTATCAGTGAAAGAGAGGCTGCTGCCGGCACAGTCTGCAGCGAAAGTGAAAGTGAACGCAGCCAGGGACAGCGACAGCTCCCTCCGCAGCCCAGCAATACCACGTGACTGGGCGTCACGCACTCAGCCCATAACTCCAAGTCTCGCGACAGAGCAGTCAGCTGCTGACAGCTAACACTTCCGGGAAAATGGCGGCGTGGAGAACGGTTTATGCAGTTCTCGCTCGTAGAATCGTTTTGTACGGCGGTAGCGGGAGCCGAAGGTTGCCGAATGTCGTGCGGCTTGCAGGGACAGCGCTGGCCGGTGCTGGGGCTCTGTATACCGGAGTTATGCTGTTAAAGGGGATTGAGCATCGGGACACTGCCCTGTTGAGGGTGTGCGCACAGGTGAGTGGTGGTTGTTTGTTCACAGTTTGAATCTATGGCCCAGTCAGTCACATAGGGCTGTGCTGCAGGGTATTGCTGGTATAATGGCATTAACGTCCATGCATAGGAGCGGGTGCTCTTTAGCTCTGTGTTTCTGCATTCCAACCAGCTGAGGGAAATTCTTTTGATCTGCTTTGGGGGGGGGGGGGGTCTCCCCATCACATGCATTCTGTGCTGCTGACTGCTATACATGTTAAATGTTTGCTTAACATGGAAGGGCTGTGCATGCTGTGTTACTTGAAGCGTGTTTCTTTGAGGAGAAAGACTTATCTTGATATACCCCCAGCTCCTTATAGAATGTAAGCTCCTTTGGCCAGTGCCCTCCTCACCTTTCGTTTAAGTCCAAGTTGTTATTTGATGCACTACTTGTTATGTCCTGTTTTCCCATTGATCCGTGCTGTGCTATATTATGGCGCTATATGAGTCACTAAATAATAGCGTTTTGTTTACTGAGGGTAATTTTGATATTGGGTTAATAGAATTCCTTGATATCCTTCATTTTGTTAAATCTATAAGGTTGTGGTAGTTCCAAACTGATTTCATGGTTTTAAGTAAAATCCAAATTCCAATTTTAGATTGCATCTTAATTGATAGAATTTTTTCTTAATTCTATAACATTTAGTAAGAGATAAACCTGAGCTGTGTGAAGTTACATCACGTTGTAGTACTTTTCATGTGCAGCAAGCTGCTGTGGCCAGAGAGACGGCCTATTCACTACACTAAACAGGAGCTGGTAATCAGCACCATGGCCAGTACACAGCAGGGGTAAAAGCCGGCTACATTTACTGCTTTTATATGGATTTTGTATTAAGAACTTAGCGGCCTTCCATCCGCCAACATGAAACCATTTTCACCTACTATAGTATTCCCTTTTATTTTTAATTTTCTTCCTTTTTCTTAAAAAAAAGACACTTCTTGTATGCTTTTGTACAACACCTTTCGCTCCAGGACATACTTGGAACGTAGAGAAAGCCTATTCATAAGAGTGAAGTTTAGCCAGCTTTGGATCTGGGATAGCACACTCAACCTTAAGAACAGCTAACTTGTATTATGTTATGATTTGGCCAAGTAAGAGATACGATGGCCAAAATATTAGTTGAATATGCCCTTAGTTGTACCTGGAACATTGATCCACAAACCCAGTTCATAAGGAGCCTACATGTGCAGAAGTCTTGCTAATCCCTGAGTTACTGTTCGATTTCTTTGAAGCCAGAATGGAAATGTTTTATATTTCATTTGGTTTGAAGGCTGGAAACTACACCTTTTCTTGGTTTTTTAGATTCATGCGTTTGTAGATGCCATGATTCGCTGCCATCAAGTTCATCAAACACGCATGCAGTGACATAACATTACATGATCGCGTTTCGATGGATCGGTTTTGAACGGCACTGGGACCGATTAGCAGGGCGTGTTTGTTTATACAAATATCCGTCAATATTTAGACAATTCTTTTCATTGATGGCATGTTAATGTTTATGAAAGACACTTTAGCAAACCTTTGTGTATGGATGCACATACAGCCCATAAATGCCCGTGAATGGGTTATATCTCTGTGACTGAAAAAACTTAAAATAGAATTCCATATATACGTTTTGGTAAGAAGATTGTTTAGGTGAATATTGTCTCCTTTATAGATTTACCGTGTTTTTGTGACAGATGAAACGGCATTCCTTATTCCTTAAGAACATCCAGACACTGACCACTATGTTTAACTAGTTTTATACTTGTTAATAGCTTTCATTGCTCTTTAATTGCCAATATAATGTATAAAATGAGAGCTGCATTGTTTTGCATCACGGTGTTGCCCATCACATTCCAGAAATAAACCCAGCTTGGAGATAATGGACTCTTTTATACATTGAATGTGATTAACACATCTTGGCCCAAATGGTCATTGTTTAAAATATATTCTGTATTTTAATATTGTTCTATCATTAATCATTATAAAAGCTGATGTCGGCGTACATGTCGCATTCTGTTGGCAGGACGCTCCAGCCTCTTGGAAAGTTCTGAGCCCTTTAACTCTTCTGTCCTTGCGGATAAAATCACCACTTGTCATCTTCTTTTAAAAGCAGACACCTTGAACACAAAAAAAGGGAAAAGTACCAATGACATTGGGTGATTTTCAGCACTGGGGAACACAGTATGTTTTATATAGACTACTACGCATGGCGGTAAAATATCTCATCCCTCCCCCAAACATAATCCACGTCTCCCAGTGTTTCCCTTATGTTTTATTTTTCCTCCTCAGCTGGCTCTTTGTTTTTATTATCGAGATCGTTTCATGGGTGTTTTACTGGGCTGGTTTGTGGGATCAGAACTGCAAAGTCATAAACGCAGAACCTGCAGCTGCTGACTTTTCTCTTTTAAGCCTAATCCTGCCGCTACCATTCTGTTAAAGTGCAGTACTAAGGCTTTACTGCCTTTATAGTCCTGTTTGACACACGAGCTGCTGCAAATGGGGTATTTTTTAATTTCGTTTTTTTTTATGATACCTTTCCTGGAAACATATTTTCTACAGGATCGCCTTGGCATGTGGGAAACCGCGCACCAAAAATCAATGTAAATGCTTGCATTGTATCCCAATATCGTAGTACTGTAAACAAATGGTAACCCAAACCCAATGAGGTATCTATACTTTGTTCTAGCGACGTGTGCTTCTTGCTTTCCTATACGATTGAAACTGTTATTTTGATTTCAATAAGTGGTAATGTCGTCATTTTTCCTAAATATTACTTGTTTCTGTATGTAACTGAAATATCCGCAAATTCGGATTACCGGTATAAAAGTAAATCTGTTAGTGACCCCCCTCATCTGTATACCGTGGAAGCAGCAATCTTAATCGTATCTGATTTATCCACACTAAGATATCTCACCCATTAAGTTGATTATTGTTGGTTATTTACTCGCCTTTGTTTGGGTAAGGAGACCGGAGAGAGCTGTGGACAGGAAAACGGTGGTTCTGCCACTGATCTTCGCTTCCATAGAGTAAGGTAACCACTTATTCTTAAACCAAATATCTCCAAAACGGATTTTAGTATTACTGTGCGGTTAGTTGTGCCACAAGGTGTAATAACTTCTTGTTTGTTGGGCTACAAATGTATAGTATATAGGTGTCTTAGAGAGGATGATATGGATTGTAGTCCAGGCATATTTGATTGCTGCTGTCATGTATGTTGTGTCCACTATATCTTAATCTCAAATTATCTATGAGCGTTAAAATAAATTGAAGTGCTGGATATTTTTGTTGTGGTCTCCATACTTTTTCTAGAGGAGATTCTTGGGGCCTGTGAGGATTAAAGATATGGAGGGTAAGCATTGCTGGTATTCTCTAGCGCCAATAAAAAATAATGTATTTTAAGCTTGCAAGAGCCAAGCCCTTTTCTCCTTCTGTAGCCGTACGCTTTGTGTTAATGTCATTGTGGTTTTTGGTGGTGTTAGTTTTCGCTCTCCCATATTGTAATAGAGCTACAGAATCTGCTTCTTCTCGATCAATGTAATACTTCCTATAAAGACGGAATGATGTTCATTTGCCGGTTTTTGTAATGTTGCCCCACAGAAGGAAAAAGCTTGTTGTTTAATTTTCTTTCCAGAAACGTTTCATCTATGTTAGCAAAATTGTTTCATGTCAATTATTGCCAAATTAGTATTGGATTAGGGTTTTTTCTTTTGTTTTTGATGTGTTTGTGGAAACAAACATGTCGGAGCATGTTATGCGTGGTTAGGCTTTGACACCTTTTGTCAAACAGAGGTCTCGATATGAGCTGTTAACTTCAATGTCAGAGTCTGTGGAAAGTTAACATAATGAAATATTTTTATTCTTAATTGGTAGAGCCATCCCTTATTTTTAGCTCCTGTTGGGTTTGGAGGCGTTGTTGGTGGAATTGATTGATTGAAAGAAGCGTGCATGCACAAACTCGCTTGTCACTAAAGGTTATTTCTTTTCTTTTTCCCAAATGAGATGATTCAGAATGGATTTCCATTCAGATTCCATATAATGCATGGTTTTACCTATCCATTTTTTTTTTTATGCTTAAGCGTTTTGACTTTGTAGGCAAACTTCCCTTATAATACAAAATACTTAAATTTCAGTTACAAGGCTTTGTCAGTTTGTCATTGGCGTTTCTATACATAAACCATCTTTAGCCACCAACTTTTTATTTTTTTATTTTTTTGTAGGCCTACTAGCCTTTAAAATATGGCTCATACCTTCTTGGTTCCATTCAGGAACCCAAGCACCAGCCCTATAAACAGACATTATGGCCAGGCATATGTCTTCCCTGACCAACTAATGCGTCTGATGCCGCAGTTTAACTAGTTTACCGCCTTTAGGCTTGTTGGATAGTGATACATGCAATATCATAGTCGGCTACTCTTCTTTTTTTTTTTTTTTTTTTTTTTTTAACAAGGTAATATCTAAAAATTTCCACTGAATACAGTATAGTAACAGAGTAACGGCTGAGAATGTGACCATTAGGTGGACTTCGTGCTCTTTGGAGGACTGTTTATGTCACATTCTTGTTTTGATGAGAACCATCTTATATTTAAAACAAAGTATGTTGGTGATTTTAGTTCTTTTATAAAACACACAAAGTGGAGCATAGATGTTCAGTTACCATGAATGTTCCTGGATTATTACATAAGTTTAATAGCGTTTTGTGCCCACTGATCTGAAACTGATAATAAAAGGCCTTGCGGGCAGTAATCAGCGGTGTTTCTTTCCACTCTGATTGTGTTTCTGATACTGCTGTAGACATCGTGGGCCAGCCAAAATTTTACAATCTTTGATTTCAAGTGTTACAGGAATATAACAAGCTTTGCTGAACTCTAAACAATACAAAACTAAAACTGGAAAATAGAAAGCATATATGAATTTTAAAATACAGTGATTAAAGGGTTTATGTAGCTATGTAAATTAATTGCAGCTTTTTGGTTTTCTTATGCGTTGGACTGCAGAATGAAATGAAAACGTCTGTATTAAAGTATGAATGCCAAATCATCACTGAACATTCTAAAGGAGTTAATGAGGAAAGTTCTCGGCAGTTCACGTATTTGGACTACAAACGCATGCTTATCCTGTAGTCACTTCTTTTTTCCATTTTAAATCTTTGGATTGAAGAAAGCCAAGGCAGAGAGTGGTTGTCCATATTCAACTATAACCTTTTGATGGATGTAGCCATATTTTGACTCCTCTAATGTCTATAGACTACAACTCCCATGGTCCATGTATGTTCATCATTATTTCAGTGAACTGTTCCGAGTTTTTTGGTTTTCTTTTTCTACTTCCTGCAAGGTGTACTTACGAGACAGAATTGCAAGGAAACTATGCATGAAAAAAGTATGCAAAGTCAGCTCAAAGAAGCTGGACACCAACCACAGAAAAGGGCTTTTATGACATTATCTGCTAGTTTAGCTAGGGCAGTTGTCCTGCTCATGTCAACTTTGTGTTTTTCTGTGGATAAACTCTTAAACGTATCCCTTTTGCTCAGCACCTACACTGTACCTGGAGCAAAAGGCCTCTTTCAGCACAATTGGTTTTCGGCCACCTTCAAAAAAAATAACTGAGAACGCATTTTGAATTTGGATTAAGTTGTAGGTTGGGGAAATTTGCAACATGCGATACCACCAGAAAAAAACACCTAAGAAACAGAAATGTATACTGGATACTGAAATGTATACGAGGGGAGAGCAGAGGTAACGCAGACCAATACCTCCATCCACCTGGAGAGGAGAGAAGACCTAAGCCGTTTTCATGCGCTTCCCCATGCTAACTTCTATGTTACTGAATGTGTTGAGTAAAGAAAGATGACGATGTGTAATGGGTGGTACTTGACAGTTACAGAATTTTAGAGCCCTTGCTCACTTAAACTATATTTACGTGGCCAAGCTGCATCAAGTAGACCACTGACCACCCGGCCTAATCTTTTGTACTAGGGATTATAAGCAATAAATATTGGATATATAAGCACTGATATGTCCCCAGATATTGAATGTGACATTAACAATATTTAAGATGATGTTTCATTCAACAAGAAGATGACTCTAAGATTTTTGCAGGGGGCCTTAAGCACAGGTATATTAAAAAAATCTTTTAGTTGAACAGTCTCAAACTAAAGGATATTGGAGATGCGCACAGTAAGTAGAAAGTCATCTGCATAACCTTGTACATTTTTGTTGGACTCCTGCCAATTGTAATCCGTTATGTAGAGCTTGTTCCTGTTCGCATTTGGAATAATTTTAATGGTAATGACGACTTTAATATGAATTGCCTTTATTATGTTTACCTAAATGTGCCTACACTCTGTGTCTATTTTGGATTCTAATGTATTTGGTGTCTACACAAAGCCTGCCGATGCTTCTGAACCCTCACCACATCCGGTTTCCATCAAACTACTTCTTGCTCTTTGGTTTGGTTATTTTTGCATTTGGTTATTGTTGCATTAGGCGGTTGATGTAGTACTAAGTAGGGAACTTGTTAGTTAAATTTTCGCATTAATATTTCCTTTCTCTGTCACCTTTTTTTCTTAAATTAGACCATTCTCTTATTGCTGTGGCTATAACACTTGATCTGAATTATAACCTATACAGTTCCCGTGTTACGTTATTGAGTGCTCTGTAGAGTGCCACATAATGTTTCTCTTTATGAATTTCAAGCACCACTTAATTTAACATTCTACTAAAATATAATTGCGTTCTATAAAGCAAATGATCTATTAGTATGTATGAGCTCACATTTAATTTCCACATTTGTCAAATATGCTTAATTTGTGCCCTTATACTTTGATTTAATTCTTTTTAACAAAAACACATGTTTTTTGTCATTTGATATGTTTGTGCAGTGCAGACTGTTTCTAATGGCATGACTGTAATGCTTCCCATCTGTACGATGATGAGGGTAAACCGAGAGATAACATAGCAAAAAGTTCTGACAGCAAGTCAACCTTTACCGTTGTCGTGGTAAGATAAGTACGTTGATTTTAATAAGCCTAATTTTATTATCGCTAAATATAAATCTAGTTGAATCTAATGAAAGTAAATTAAATGAATAAAAACTTTACTTTTATAGAGTCTCTTTGTAGCTATGCAAAGTGTTCTTAAGGCAAATCTGTTTACTTTTTTCCAAACCTACTTTATACGCAAAAAAAAGTCTTTACTGATAAATATAAGCACTGTTTTAATGCAGACCCTACCTTATTTGTATGCAATGAAAAAAGGTCTTGCATTTGTTATTCAGGCCCAGAATGTTGTCTCTGTCCTCTCAAGTTGCTGATTGCTGTTGAGTGGTTTAGACCGGGAAAGAGAAAACATTATAACAGGGAATAGGCTACTATAGGCTGTCATCAGTCTTGTCTTCCTTACCCTTAAGATAAGTATTCACCAACAAAATGTACAAGTTTTTAGTCATTTTTACAAACTAAGCAGTGACTGCAACAGATCAATTTGAACTTTGTTTTTTCTTACTGTGTAACAGCGTAGGGTGCCTATACTGCCCAGCTTTGATGATCTGCAATGCCTACAAGTATTTTCCAATCTTATCAAATGTTAAATGGACTGTTTTAGCAATTAGGTCAGTTTTTTCTGACATGGGCCATGTCATCAGAAATGTATAATAGGTGTGTGGGGCACACATTTTTTCATTGAGAGAAAATATAAAGCATGACTCATTATATAGTTAGCCATGCACAGATGCTGGTACAGCTTGACTCTTTTAAATGGTAAGCAAGGCACATACGCTGCTGCTTCATCACTGTCTCCTTCTTCTTGTTCTTTTGTCATTTTTTTTTTTTAATTATCTCTCTTTATCCGCTTCTCAATGTATCGGGTCTCCCAGGGCACTTCTGCAAAAGGGTGGAGCTTCTGGGGCACGTCAAGGGATGGGGGAGTGGCTGTCCATGAGGCTCCACCCCTTTGCAGAGGTACTCTATGGGCCAGAATCCCAGAAAATGGGCAGATGCACCAAAAGTGGAATTTATACATGAATAGTTTATATAAGATTGCCTGGAATAACTACCAAGTCCCAGTCCATCCTTGAGAATATTTAATTTTACATTTCAAAAAGGACAGGAATGACTAACCGGCTCTGGAAAATGACCAGTGTGCCATAGTCTAGGTCTGTTATTAAGCCATGTTTAGCTTTTATAATTCTTATTATTTTGTTATATTGCTCCATGGCTTTCCTTTGAAGTTTATGTTGTGATGCAAACTATACTATACACAGATATGCCAACATATTAGTTGTAGTCGTTTCTTGTGAACGTTTTATAATTTGTTCAAAACAGATGTGTATAATGTTAACATCCAACATTAGATGAAAACTGGCAACCTCCTCACACTCGCCCTGCATGACATTTCACATTCAGAGTATCTCACAGCCGTGTATTAAAGACTAAATTTTCAGGAAGAGCATTTTATATGTATATGCTTTATGTATCAAATGTCCTATATGTCATCTTAACTGATAACCGAGTGCTTAAATATAGCACAAACCTCATACCGTGCATTATTGACATGCATACATTGTTCTGTCGGGGCCTAGAATAGAGCATGGTATAGTTAGCATGGAGTCTACAGCGTGATGATGGTTAATGCGGATATGGTTGCTGTCTGTGCGTTGGTTACACAACTTTGAAGACAAGATATTAATTTCAATTTTTTATGAGGGCTGTGATATTTATGTACACAGCTATTGAAAATGTGTATTGTCTCATCTGTCTACTGCTTTTATTGTACATGGTTTATTGTGTGCTAATGCATGTTTGGTACAGAAGGATAATATACTGTAAATTGCATGAGCACATTCCTGTGGATTTTTTTCTAACTCCCTTTTAATTTGTATGTACATAAAAATGGCCAATATTGTGTTATTTGGCGTACATGTTTTACTAACTGCGTAGCTTGTTTTATCTCTAGTGTATGTCACAAGTATGTTGTCTAACATACTTTTGTAATAGTGTTTGTCCATTAATGGGAATTAGCAAGAGAGTTGCAGTTCCATCTCACAAACTTCTCCTTTCATTATGAAGGACCAAACACCATTGGACTTCTTCTCATAGAACAGCTTGGATGGACCTTTATAAATCCATAAACGTTTCTGGAAGCCCCCTCATAGTTTTCTAACTATTTATTATTGTGGAGAATCCAGCCAACTGAAACCAAAACTGTCCTCTTACAGACTTGTCTGCAACTTCACTTACCTGAATAAGGCTCAAAATTTTAATGTGCTCCAATTCTTTATTACCGTATATTTTGTGAAGTTGGGGAATTCAAATGTTCGGTGAATACACCCCCAGAGATGGAACATAAGTACCCTACCAAAGCTAGATTAACCTTTTAACGTATTAAATTGGAGATTTTAGTGCAGGTTTTTAAGTGATCTTAATGGTTGTGCCAGACAATGCGGCAGAGAAGGTAGGGAAAAGATTAGAAAGCGTGAGAGACGGTGTCAATGTAAATGGGGACCCATGAATTTCGGACTACATCTTTCTTCATTTTAGTCTGATTTGTGGGAGAACTGGCCTAGTTTTATGGGACTTTGTACAAATCACCGAATTTACTAGAATTCTGTAAACGCATACAAATCCGAATGCACAAGTCTAATAGCTTGCTACTGTTACCTATATTACCCATTATGTGCATTATTTGACAGAAACACAGGGTGGAATGGTGGTCTTTCAAAACACGATAAAATGCTTATATGTTACTGATGACTGTTCAAATTAAAGACAACCAGTCCAGACGTTTGCCCTATGAACACAAAACTGAAGGGCATCGGGACAACATAATGTAGAGTTGAGAAAATGTAAGTTGTGTATTTTTTTCCACCCCTAACACAGGGCACATACCGACAGTTCACATTGCATTTTCTTTTAAAAACAGAATACCAGTACCTTATTTAAAATGTCCATTTCTGTTATTTGTGGAAAGCAAAATCATCTGCTTTATTGTATTGAGCTTCAGAAGGAAGGAGACCTTGCTGGACCTTTTTTGGTGTTATTATTAAACTATATGAATACAGGCACAGCCAAATGTCTAAACACAAGATGGGTCAATACTTTCTTGACATCTCTGTTAAAAAGTAATTAAATGGCATGTACTGGTGTGACATTGTGTGCTGATTTGTGATTATCCCGCCACAATCTGTGCTGCCTTTTATTGGCAGGTTTTGAGGCCAGTACCCCACATTGAGTGATTCCATTTCGTCTTTGTTAATGTTATGGGCCATAAATGAGCTGTGACAGCTAGTGTTTAGTGGGACTTTAACAAAAAGAGAAATTTTAGCTTGGGTTTAATATAGCCAAGTGTGTGCTCCTGAACACATACATACATACATACATACATACATACATACATAATCACCAGAATGGCTAAAATATCGCTTTTTGCTTGGAAGCGTTTTTATTTTTCACAGAACAAAATGTTTTAAGCAAGTGCATAGTAAATGCCACCGAAGTATCACATGGTTACAGGGGCCACCCCTGTGTCTGTAGCTGAAATGGGGACTCCCATCAATTTTTATTCAATTAAGATTTAAAAAATATATTATGCTATTGTGTTCTAGCTCTGTTATCTTAGCCCAATCTACTAAACAAACACTCCTTATCATAATGTGTGGGTTGTGTTAGTGTAAATAACTGTTGGCGTGTGTAAGTATGATAGCGTGTGTGTATGTCAGTATGGTACTGTTGTTAGAGTCAGTATGTATATAAAGGGTTAGTCAGTGTGTATATTATATATAAAACACACGCTGACTAACACAATATACCGTATTTGCTCCATTATAAGACGACCCCCTAAAATCTGAATATTAATTTAGGAAAAAAAGAGCCTGATTATAAGACGACCCTATAGGGAAAAAAGTTTTACCAGTAAATATTGATTCATGTAAACAATTTTTTCATATTGAATAAAAGCTATGATTGAGTAAAATATTTTTTGTTTCATGTCCTTTAATTTGCCAATCTGCCCCCGAGTTATGCACATATGCCCCCAGAAATGCCTTATACCCCCTATATGCCACTCTGCCTCCCTGATATGCTTTTTACCCTCCTGTATGCCACTCTGCCCATTATATGCCTTTTAACCCCCTATATGCCACTCTGGGGGGTTAAAAGGCATATCATGAGACAGAGTGGAATATAGGGGGTATAAGGCATTCCTAGAGGCAGAGTGGCATATAGGAGGACACTTAGACACCCATATACTAATTTACCCACTTACCCACCAAGACACTTACATACCCACTGTGACACACATACCCAGACACTAATATACCCACTCAGACACACTTCCAAACCAAGACTCAAGCACTCAAGCAACTAAAGCACTCACCGCGATGGCTCAGCAGGCGCTTAGTATACTGCGGCTCCCACGGCATTACAGCATGACGCGGTGTGACCCCGCTAGGCCCCGCCTCCTCAAAAAAATGAAAGCGGTAAATCTACCGGATCCGCCTTCGACTTTGGGACGGCACAGTGCCGCCCGGGTCCCACAGGGTCTTGCTTCAGGAGTGCCGTGTCAAGATCAATGATTTCCCTCAACCGGCTCTGCTCACCGGCAGTGGGCGGGCTATCGCGGCACGGAGGAGGCGTCCCCCATGCTGACAGCACGCTATGCAGGGAAAGGTATGCTGCTGCCCGCGCTTTCACGGCGCTCGCTGATAGACACCCGGTAGCAGCTGAGGTTACCAGACCGGAGGATCCAGATTCCCTGCAGCACTGCAGGGAATCTGGATCTTGGTCTCATAGTCAGACCTCTGTTTGAGGTCTGATTAGAAGACGACCCCGATTACAAGACGAGGGGTATTTTTCAGAGCATTTGCTCTGGGAAAAAAAACTCGTCTTATAATCGAGCAAATACGGTATATGTTATATATGTTATGTATGGCATTGGCATGATTATATCCGCATTAAGTGTTAGTGTATGGGGTTAGCGTCTGTTACTATAAGGTGTTAATGTTTGTGAGCATATGATAGCGTGTGTCTTACTTTATGGTGTTGGCATGAATGGGTGTCAGCTTATGATGTTATCGTCGGTTCGTGTGTCCAGTATGTAGTGCTGGAGCGTCATGGGTGAGCATGCCTGGGAGGGGTGAGGAGAAGCAGGATAAAGATTGTGGGTGTTAAAGCTAGTTTGTGTGTTAATTATAGGGGGGGGGGCTTTGAAGAAATGCTGTGCCCAGATGCCCCTTACCCTCGGCTTGTACCTGTTCTTAGAAGGTGTGCTTAATGCGTAGTGATAGGTGGGACAGCAGAATGGACATGGGGAAGGCTGATGGCAAGGGTATTCTGGCCCCGGCGTTATTCATGTACTGGGCCCCTAAATTTCTGCATTTAGTAGCAGAAATAGGTTACAGGTACAGCGCTACGGAATTTGGTGCTATATAAAACAATAAATAATAATACATGATCAAACCCCACCCAAAGTATGGTATTGGAAATCCATCTCTAAATGGGCTACTCAGAATTAGAAGGGAAGAGTCTCAATGTGTGTAGCCTTATGAGCTTAAAAGAGATAAGCATTTGATTATAAACCTTTAAATAAATAAAGGGGTTTTAAAAAGTATAGGGATATTCCAAAAGAGCATTCATGCTGGGATGAAAGACCATAGTCTAATACTAGATGTTCAGAGCCTCTTCAATGAGAGCCTGTTCTTGAAGTGATCTAGTATGGTGTGGGTATTTAAACATGCATGGGATAGACATAAAGATATAATGAACATGAGGCAAGGGAATAGACCGATTAAGTATACATGGCATAGTGTTTTCATAGGTTTTGTGTTATAAGATCTTGCCTCACCTTTAGGGCTGCAACTATCGATTTATTTTCATAATCGATTAGTTGGCCGATTATTTTTTCGATTAATCGGATAAAAAAAATGAATGTAAATTTTTCATTTATTTAAAATAATTTAATAAACAAATGATGTTAAATACAAACAGCAGAATAAAAAAAAACTTTGATAAAATGCATTTCTTGTCTTTATTTCCCAACCAGCCCCCCCAATTAATGCACATTTGAGCCCACGCTTGCCACGCTGCCTCCCACATATGCCACTCCACGCTGCCTCCCACATATGCCACTCCACGCTGCCTCCCACATATGCCACTCCACGCTGCCTCCCACATATGCCACTCCACGCTGCCTCCCACATATGCCACTCCACGCTGCCTCCCACATATGCCACTCCACGCTGCCTCCCACATATGCCACTCCACGCTGCCTCCCACATATGCCACTCCACGCTGCCTCCCACATATACCTTATATACCGTATATATGCCTTATACCCCCAGATATGTCACTCTGTCCTCCCCAGATATGCCTTATACCTTTATATTTTATAAATAAGTACTGGGTTAATCTTCACTGCCCCCAGGATTTAGATTCCCCTTAGTTTGCCCCCCTCTATCTCTAACTGCACCTTAAGTTAACTTTATTAAATTAACCCTAAACACCACATTAACCATAGCTGCCCCTAAATTAGCCCTAAAGACCCCATTAACAACTGCCTCAAATTAACCCCAAACACCCCATTAACCACAGCTGCTCCTATATTAACCCTAAACACCCCATTAACCATAGCTGCCCCTAAACACCCCATTAACCATAGCTGCCCCTAAACACCCCATTAACCATTGCTGCCCCTAAATTAGCCCTAAACATCCCATTAACCATAACTGCCCCTAAATTAACCCCCACCTCCCCTAACTTTCAGCAGCCCAAATATTAATTTTATACTTAGTTAGATGAGTGTCACAGCCATGTGGTTCTGGCCTTCTGGGAGAAGGAAGGGGGCGGGGCCAGTTGTCACAGTGATTACAGGGAGGGGCTGGTAAGTAGGAGCTGCTGCTGTGAGTCACTGAAACGGATTATATAATGAGGGGTATTTTTCAGAGCGTTTGCTCTGAAAAACCCCTCATTTTATAATCGATAAAAATCGATTCAACTAATCGATAATGAAATTCGTTGGCAACCATTTTCATTATCGATTATCTATTTTATCGATTAGTTGTTGCAGCCCTACTCACCTTTACGTTTGTCGATTCTGGGGTTTGGTGTAGAACACATTTCCTATAAGCCGCTGTTCTTTCCGAGTCTCTCTACTTCGCCAGACTCCTTTATTTCTGGCTCATCAGCTGATGGATTTAGTGCATATTTCTCAAAGAAAATCAATAACATTGTTAGCATACATTTTCCTGCAGCAGAGCTGAAACCTTCATGTGAGCGCCGCATATAGCACTCAGCCATTTACAGAGTCTGGTGTTCCTCCAAGTTTGTAATTACGCTGATTATAAAGTTTCTTCCTGGACTTTGAAATCCCCATGAAAAATGGACATTGCTGGCTGATGGGAGTGGCATCCAACATTCTAATCTTCACCGTCTGATCTTTTGATCGCGGAAATATGTGAAATATTGTTTTGAGGAAAAGGGAATGGATTAGTGGGTAGCACGTTGATTGCTGTTTTCTGTTGCGATGCCAGGTAAGTTAGGTAAGGTCAAGATAAAGAGAGATTGATACGTCAACAGGTTTTATTTCTAGACAAGGTGATTTGCCTGCCAGCCGGTACATGTGTACTTACAACACACGTTACCGACTCACTTTTTTGCATTTCTCTTGCTTTTATAACAGTCAAGCCATTCAATACAGTTTTAATGTGTATGATAGCTGCCTGTCCCCTTAAACATTATTTATTAAACATTTTCCCCATCGTCGGAATTCCACATCAGCATTTGAACTATTTTGCCCACCTCCTAGCTCTTTGGCTTGCAGGAGATGTTTCCTACCTGCTGCCTCGCACAAAGTTTCCCGGGGGGTTTTATGAGACCCCCTACATACATCCACAGAAGTCCTCCCATTGATTTGGTTTTCCCCACAAGTGACTGGCAGGAAAGAAACTGCGACAAGGTGCGGGCAGCAGAAGGGGTGGCGAGCTGGAGCACCTTTTTAAGTGTAAGTGCTTTATTTACCAAAACCAAATGCGTATTTTTATTTATTTATTTTTTCTCTACCCAAGGACTAAAGGGTTTTTAGCACTTTGGACGTCTTGTTTCGAAGCATAATTTCTGCCTCTGTTTAGGTTAACAAGTAAAATATAAAAAAATAAACCTTCCAAAAAATTTTTTTTTTTCTTCATATGAATTTGTACCCTAAACCTAATGGTCCTGCTGTAGCAATTCTCTTTTATAAAAAAAAAAAAAGGCTGCTCGTCACTCTGCTGACTTAAGGATCATTGTGAGGCAGAGAGAACGTCGGCGATTGCTACAATGAGCAGTGCTGACGGCCTTCAGCAGCCATTCTTATACACTATTGGCTGCTGCTCGTCTGCCTGGGTCTCCAGGATGTAATACATTATTAAACCAGAATATAGGTTTGTAGTATGAAATGACAATTGAAGTATGTGGGAAATGCTTATATAAAAATATCTTCACAATAAGAACTTGTTGTACTAGTTATTTACGAGCAACCAGGGGGAATAATCCTGCGGATCCCATGGTGGCTGCTCCAATGTTACACACAGTGTGCTTCTTATGTATATGGTGTTGCTTATTTATATCTGTAAGCATCATTATATGGGTTTGTTTAGTGCGATGAACTATTACATATAGAATTTGGAGACAAGTGACAGATGTTCCTTAAACTCTCTTGGGACCCCATATATGGCATATGTCGGTTTCTTTTTCTGTTTTCCCGCAGAATTGACCATTTATTTCAGAGTTAAGAAAAAAAAAATTGATTACAAACAATAAAATATGTTCTTGAAAGCTTAGTCGTACGTTATAATTGGTGCGGGAAGGTATCATTGTCAGGTGAGTTCAAACGAAATTACTGGGAGAGATCAAAATGTAAGTGGTATGGCTAATAAAATAATAGCAGTCTAGAGGTCTGTGCTTCTTTCATGGATTAGATATGTGATATTTTTCTGGCACAGAGTTCAAACACCTATCCCCTTACTGTTTGTAATTTGACGGCACTCATGCATAGGCTTGTTGACAGCGGTTTACTAGCAGTCTCTTGTGTTGCTGGAAAGGTAGACTTCTACCTTTTTGTCGTCTCTCAGTGGGCTCTCCGCACGCTGGCTTTCAACAGCGTTTTCTTTCTCTTGGCATCTTTTTATACAGCCATTGTTTAGCATTTTAACCTCTTCTGCGGTGGGATTACTCCTAATGTTTGGAAAGCTCTTAGAAGATTAAGCCTTAAAAGAGTATTTATTTCTTCAATTCCTGTTCGTTGAGCTTGAAACATTTTATGGTGGGAGCATTCAAAAAAGATAGAAATTAAAATAAACTGCGAGGATTTAGTAAATACATAATACACTTTAACATCAAGGTGTTTTTAGAGACAGAAATTCTTGGAACACAGCGTTTTGGGTGTTGTTATTAAATTCCAATTATCGGCATTATATTTTTTTTTATTTTTTTATTTTTTTTTTGGTTTCCAAAACGGCTTTTACATAAATGTGAAAAAAGCCAGCAGATTGTAAAACGCCTATAATTTGTGATTACATAGTTTTGTAACAATTTTTTTCAGTATAATTGTTGCTTAACCCTGTTTTATTGACTTTACATGTGTATAGAGAAACGTTTATATATGATCACCGAAATGCTGATTTATTAGTAACTTATGCGTTAGCATTGGCTATTCGTGAATTATTCGTAAGTTTGAAAGCACATGTACTGTAGGATGAGACTAATGGGAAAGAATATGTAAAGACAATACTTTTCTATTTTTTTGTTTTTTTACATTTATTTTTAAGCACTTCTAAAGAGCAGTGTTAGTCCAGCCGCATCAGCGATTTGCTCCGATTTCTTCTCCTCCTAATCAAATACTACTTTGTGGAATACATAAAAAGCTCGGGACATATTCCCAGGAGTTTATTATCATCATTCCTTTTGGCGTATATCTTACAACCCTAAATCTGGAAAGTTATTCAAGCCCTGGTTTAGAAAGTTATTCAAGCCTAACTTTGGAAAGTTATTCTCAGAATTTATTAAAGCTATTTATCAAATTATGAAACTTCAAAGAAAGATATTTTATACATTGGGGTTGAAGCTTTCTCCTTGTGTCTGTGTTTTATATATAGGAAGTTCAGCTGTGTACTGCATGGAAAATATAATTACTTTGAACAAATAAGGTTCCTATAGGACAGACCTCGGATCAGTAGTGTAAAGATTACCATATAAAAATAATCAGTCCAGACATTTCGGTGTTATGGTGGCTGTTTGATACTCATTAAGACACCTAATTGAAGTATGTCAAGTGCTTCATTTTCTCAGTGAAATTTATTATATATTTTTTTTTTATAGTGCTGGATTTCAAGTCCATGCTATGCCTCTGTTCAGATGTGATTTCCTGTTTGCTAAACATATAAACAATTTATGTTCATCAGCATCACCCAGCACAGTCTCGCATGAATGTTTTTGTTTTTTATATATATATTTTGGGGTGCTAAAACTATAACTTTATATCCAAGTCTTTTTGCTTCATAATTCAAGTGACGGGGTATGAGATGCTGAAGGACTTTTTCTTTGCATTTTATTGAACGTTTGTTTTTTGTATTCATTATTGTTCCATATTATATTTTTTACTTTTTTGAACTACTCTTATCAGAGAACAGTAAAATGTGACTAGAGATTTTCTGAACACCTTTATTGACCCCCAAGTAGGTCTTAAAAAAAAAAACAAAAAAAAAAACACCCCTAAATATTTTGTCCTAGTTGACTTCATTGGGGTTCAATTATGGATTTTCTTTTCCAGTTTCCTCAGAAAAAAAAAATCGAGGCGTCTGAGCTAAAAGGGCATATTCTTTAGATCCAAGCATGCCACAATCCTTAGGAGCTCAAATTTCAAGTAACTAAATCTGCATCAAAATCCAGAATGGGTGCAAACAGCAGACTGACATTAAAACGGGAAGCTTTTCACATCTATACTTTCTAGATACTTGCACAGTGCCGAAACTGTGAATTACTTAGTTTTTGTAATTCTCCTTGTGTCTTTTCCTGCTCCATGTGAAGCATGTGCTCAAAGAACCAGCTTGATTTAAATAGTGCTGTATTTTTTTTATCATAATATGATACAACCTATAAAAATCAATAGGCTTGTTCTTTCACATACCAAGAAATTACTGAATTATTTGTTATAGTAGCTATTACCGTCCATCGCGCAGACCTTCCCCGGCTGTCAGATGTTAGGTAAGGTCAAGATAAAGAGCTCTGACAGTCGGTGAAGATCTGCGCGATGGACGCAGACAACCCCCGCTGCTAGCCACGCCTCCTTCCTGCTGCAGTGGAAGTTGTCTGCGTGAATCACGTAGACATCTACACGCTGCCCCAGCTACACACCGGGGACTCGGAAGTACCGGTAAGTGGGGCGGGGGGGGAGGGGAGACAGGAGGATCCAGGTCCCCTGCAGCTGCGGGGGATCTGGATCTTAGTCGTCTCATAGTCAGACCTATTTGAGGTCTGATTATAAGACGACCCCGATTATAAGACGAGGGGTATTTTTCAGAGGATTTGCTCTGAAAAAAACCTCGTCTTATAATCGAGCAAATACGGTAATATATACCCTGTCAACCGTTTTATTTGTTACCAATAGTTAATACATAATCCATTTTGTCATTTACTTGAGTATCTAGTGCCATCGTGCATCTTTTGTACTGCATACCAATTGTATGGGAAGTGTTGTAATTTATCTTCCAATGAAGAGTACATTCATTCTAAATTTAGTTAATACATCATGGCAGCTTACATCACATACAGTAACCTTTGTCTGAGTTCCTCAAGGCAGATTAATTAGTACAGTAAGATGTGCTGTGCTGTGTGTTCACATCGTGTTCTATTAAATGGTTATGAGTGTAACTCATTAAAAATGTTTAAGACTCTGGCAAGGCAGATGAGTTAGCTGAGCTGAAACAGGTTGTCTTAAATGATGGTTAATTTGCGTACACCTCTGTACCCCAGTGACACGAAACGTCCCTAGAAAGGCTCTTTGATTTGGCATGTAATGGAAATTCTTCAGACTATAACATGTCTGTGAAAACAACTGCTCCAGCCTATGGTAAGGGAGTGCTAAGCACTTGTCTTTTCACTGACTGTACTAATTACCAGCCATTACCTGTGAAGATATGCTTTGCAGTTTTAACAGACTGTAAAATTATAATATGTCTGTACCATAGATTTAACTTCTAAGACGTTGCTAAGTAGGGAACAAATACTGGAGATTCTTTTAAAGCCGATTGTCACAAAAAGTAAAAACCACGTATGTTTTGTTTACTCTTTAATTTTCAGTGTTTTCGGCAGTCGTGAGTGGCGACGCTGTACCTGATTTTGTATGGTCGGTTATGCAGAGTGGTGGTGTCTGTCCTTGATTTCGAGATGGATGGTCTTGACAGTTTTAATTATTATAATGGGGTAGAAAATGCCCCTTTGTATGCCACGGGCATACGAATGAAGTAAAATTGTAACATCGGATAAGGGGTTTGTGATAAAGGGGAAAAAAAGAAAAGATTCTTTTACTTGTTAATTATAGATGAGCTCTTTTAAGAGGACACTTCCTAAAGAGATGTCCCTCTTCTTTAGGAGCTCAGATTTTGCTGGTTACATATTGTGTAAACTTCTAATTGCTGTTTTCTGTTATATTGAGTTACACAAGTAGCCATTAAAGGGCCAATGGATACCGCCATGTAAGTCCAAGGACAAGGTGGAGTCTTTAGTGGAAGCTGATGCCCATTTATTGGGTCAATATAGAAAAATATATAGTCGCATAAGCTTTCAGGACCTTGGCGGTCTTTTCTGATGGAAAAAAAAAAGCAGCAGAGACCACTCGGGTCCCATGTGCTTATGCAGCTTTAAACATGGTATGGCACCCTTAAAATTGTATATGTGTGTGTATATATGTATATAAAGGGGCTGGGTTTAACACATATGGGAGGGGCTAACCAGACTTTACTGGGTTGGGGAGTAGGCATGAGCAAGCCCCCTTCCCTTATCGAAGAAACTGAACTGGAGATGCAGGGCTTCATCAGGAGGCTCCGGGTCGAACCCAGAAAGTTCCTGGGTATGGCTATATCTTAAATAGAAAGTTAAATACTGATTTACAACTGTGAATCCCATGACCCAAACCCTTGTTTAACTGGCGTGAGGGAACATTGTATGCAATTTTTCTTGGCACATCTCCTTCCCGACTCTATAGGCTGATGATTTTGAAGGGCTGACTTTTGGTGCCCTCCTGTCTAGCTCGTTTGTAATTGTTAAATGACTAGGTGTGAAACATCATCTGCTTGTTTGTAATCAACTAATTTGGTCACGTATAAAGTAGTCCTATAAATTCCAGAGCTTGGTACAAAAAGTAGCAAATGCTCACTCAAACATTTAACAGATGGAGTGTTACAGAGTATACTGGAAGGGGGACTGCATGCAACATTTATCTTCCTTTGGTATCACTAGGCACTTGGTTTAAAGGGTCTTCTACACCAAAAAACAAAACCAATGATCAACACATATAAAAGTACTAAGTACTTTAAGATGGATTTTTTTTCTTACCTGGAAAATAACCCTACTCTCAAAACTATCCCTGCCCATGCAGCCCTTCATCTTGTCTTGTTCCTTCTAAATCTCCTAATAGATTATAAGGTCACAAGAGCAGGGCCCTCTTTTTCCCCTAGTACCAGTATGTAATTATCAATTTTTTATTCTCCACTCATAATGGCACTACAGAACCTCCTGGTGTTCTATAAATACAAATTAAATCATTATAAATGTAAGCCTGTTACATGGTTACTACAATGACACCAGTTTCTATCCTTTTAAAGGACCTACAGGACACAAAGGTACTTTAAGTTAAAATATTTTTACCATTCAAGCACATACAGTAAAAAGGTGTCCACTATCATGCATTCACATGTTCTTTGGCAGTGGTACATTTCTTGAGATGAAAGCAAGACAAAACTCCTTAACTGTGTCTCATGCCTTCCCGGGCCCTTGAGGACTGGAACAAATGATTAGAAGTCAGCCCAAAGAATGCCTTTTTGGCTTACTAATCTTTCTTTCATTCTTTTCCAAATGAGGCAATCTGTACGGAAACTGAGTGACATATCGGAGATCCACAGCATACCTAGAGATAAATAAATAGATAGCAAACTTCAATGAATTCTACACATGGTATCCTTTCATGAATTACAGATGGCTGCATTGACAGCTAGAGCCACATGAAAGAAAATTAGACATTTTCTTATTAACGTAATCTTTCTTTGTTGCAATATCTACGCAGAAGATATTTCAAATAAAAGCTGGTTAGAAAGAAAAAGAAAAGCAAAAAAATCTTCTTTCCCCAATTGATCTTATATACTGTAATATGCATTGGGGTTATCTCATCTACCTTAGAGACAAGGTATGTTATTTTTCTGTTTGAGCTTCATCCGCTCAAATAAACCGGGAACTTTAACTCCTGCGTTCTTCAATGATTCTCCAAGACCAAGCAGAACTACCAATAGTGACTGTTTTACTATAACTCTGGTTAGGCTAGTCATTGCAGTTAACAGCAATGGGGAACTGGTAATGAGCGGGACATCTATTTAACGTGTATGATTCTATAATAAAGTAACAACTGCAACTACAAATTCCAAGTAAGGCCTGAAGTAAATTGTAACGGGTTCACCAAGAGAGCTGTAGTAACTCCCAGAGATCACCCAAATGTATCCTCCTGTTGTCCCCGGAATCACTTCCAGCACCAGCCAGCATGCGCACCTTGGAACGCTGCTATGTGTACCCAATAAGTAGACGTGGCGGGTGAGCTTAATTATGCTTTGGCCAATTCATATAACCAAAACCTCTCATTTATATTATGTTTATATATTTGTTGCCAACTTTATTAGGGTGAGAAGCGCAGACAGTATTTTGTTTTTTTGTATACAATAAGTAGACACAACTACCTTGAAGTGAGTACAGCAGGAATGAACAGTTATTGATGTAAAACATGGACTCATATAGCCACAGAACTTAATTAACAAATTAAAATTGATAAACAGGTACATGTAGACAACCCAACCTGTAATGCCCTTTAGCTACTGAATAGCCCCCTGGTAGCAATCCTGTTATGGGATTAGTTTACACAATAGAGTTCCTGCCTGTTTGGCAGCCAGGTTGGAGCCATCTCTGAGTACTTTGGGGCCCTGTATGACAGGCCATTCTGTCACATAAATGATAAGCTTTATCCAAGGAAGAAGCACACAAAAACCAAAACACGCATGTATACTGGACAAGATCCTATTGTGTGTCATATGTCTTATATATATGTCCGGTCACCACACGTAAAAGCAGAAAACACTGGGACAGTGCATTCACAGCTCCATATAACATGAGCATGGTGGGGTCCAAAGTAGAGGTCACCCATTCCTCAGAGATGCATTCTGCTTTCCTACTCCATCAGGTTTTACATGTACCTCATTCCAATTAACACCCAATAGAAAAAATAAAGGTTGTCCCTTATACATAGTTTATAGTATCAACCAAGACAGAATTGGTGAAGGTGATAACAATCGGGCATTAGCGTGTATGTTAAAAGGAGTTACTCTCAACTTATTAAGAGCAATTGTGTAAACCGTATGGCAAGCTTTTCCATCGTTCTAAAAAGGGAGCATTTCCTACAAGCCAATAAGTAGCAGCAAATGTTAGATCACAGAGGAGGAGGGCAGCTGCTGCAGCATGGCTGCAACTTCTATGTCAGGTAAGTGCTTTTTTTTGAAAGAACACGTATTTTTAAAAAATTCGTTTAAGTACTCGGAGTATGCATTCTTCTTAAGAGGGGGTTATAAGGGACATTGGACTGACCCTTTAAAATCATTGTCAGGAAGGGAAAAGTAGGGACTATACATCTCACTGCCAAAACCTACCCTTGCCAGTTTCTCCAGCTTTACAGATCTTGCAATTAGTTCCTTAATATGTTTGGCATGTAGAGGTGATTATTATGTACTTAACACTGGAAGTCGGCAAACCTGCTTCCACAAACAGATTTCCTATCTGGCCTGATCTGTCTTGCATGTACCGCATGTGCTTTTGTGCTGACATGGCTGCCATCCATCTAAACTAAACATCTCAGTCACAAGATCTATAAGTCATTATAAACGATGCTATGCGGTTTGGTTTGATCCATTGCTTGCTTTTTTTTTTTTTTTTTTCTTTCTTCTTTTGCTCAAAACTAAATGTTAACAAAATTAACACCGGAAGATGGGCTGTTCGAACAGAATCCCAATTAAAACACAAGATCACTTGTTTGGAATGAGAGTATGACCGTAATTATTTAAACTTTTCTCGCTAGCGCACCAAATGAGATCAAAAAAGTCAAAAATATTTTGGCAAAAGTAAAAATAAATTACGTGAAAATTAAGTGAATTAACAAAATGCTCCATTAAATACACCTCTAAAATCACATCAGTACAAGAGCTGTGTGTCAGATGCTCCTGAATGGAATCACCAGTCATGTATGGTGTCCAAGGATAACCCTGTTTGGAGAAGACTACTAAACATCCTGTGACACGTCTCTGACAGGGAAATTCAACTATTATAGCTTACGATAATTAAATGCAAATTGGTTATATTACAACTGCAATTAAGGCTGATCCAGGGAGACTTCAGATTCTAGAAGGCTCCCTAGAAGGTAATTGGATTTTGTATTCTAAAAGTCATGCATGGAAGTTCTATTACAGAGATCCCTTTTGCCTCCAGCGAGATCTTCCTAATAACAATCATGCGAGATGCTGAAGGGACTTAAATGTGTGATAAAATTAAGTTGGAATTTTCCAATTCTAATTAACTGTAGAAGTGCTTTATTATAGAGGAACTATCATGAACACAACATGAACACATATGAAAGATCACACATGCTATACTACTAAAAAGCAGTGTTGAAAGTTATTTCTATACAAGCCTATCTTCCTTCCTTCATAGGGCCACCCAACATTGTACCGTAGAAAAAAAAAAAGTAGCGTAGCTACTGTCTGAGTCAAGGTGATGGACTTCAGATGGCTGCACAAAGCTTGGCAATAGGGCAATGTATTTATATAGTGATTTTCTGAAAGCGATTTTAACAACTGAATAATTGGAATTAAGAGCTGAATAATTAATATTACCCAATGACTGGTACACCTTTATCGACCTCGGGAGGATGAAGGGCTGAGTTGACTCTGTGACCCTGAGGTTTGAACAGGCTCTGCAGTCAGAGGCATTTACTGCATGAACTATCTCACTGGCTTTGATTTCATATTGACTTCCTTGTATGTGAAGTCAAAGTGCTCCAACATGAGTATAATACACACATATATACACATACACATATATATATATATATATATATATATATATATATATATATTTATATATATATTGGGTCATGGGATTCACAGTTGTAAACCAGTATTTAACTTTTCTATTTAAGATATAGCCATACCCAGGAACTTTCTGGGTTCGACCCGGAGCCTCGTGATGACGCCCTGCATCTCCAGTTCAGTTTCTTCGATAAGGGAAGGGGGGTTGCTCATGCCTACTCCCCACCCAGTAAAGTCTGGTTAACCCCTCCCCTATGTGTTAAACCCAGCCCCTTTATGAAGCCACTCCCTCAGAAGTGGAGCATCTTACCGTGGGAAGTTCCCAGGTAATGCATGTAACTGGTATGGATGATTTGGCAAGTATTGGTCTCTTTTTGCAAGATGTTTCATAGGTTCTTGAAACAAATACAGTCAGTTTAAAGCAACTATTGAGTGACATTCTGCTGTAGTAATGTTCTGGATGAGACATTTCAATAGTAACTTATTTCTAATTTGTTTTAGAAAAACAAGCGTTTTCTTGGCAAGTCTTGTAACAACAGTTATTGTCATACGTTTTGCCTGTTTTTGTCTCTGACAACATATACCGTATTTGCTAGATTATAGGACGACCCCCCAAATCTGAATATTAATTTAGGAAAAAAATAAAAAGCCTAAATATAAGACGACCCTATAGGAAAAAAGTTTTACCAGTAAATGTTAATTCATCTAAACTACTTTTTTTTTTAATAAAAGCTATGATTGAGAAAAATATTTTGGTTTTATTTCCTTCTATTTTTCAACCTGCCCCCCAGTTATGCACATCTGCCCCAGAAATGCCTTATACCCCCTATATGCCACTGTGCCCCATGATATGCCTTTTGACCCCCTATGTGCCACTCTGCCTCCAGAAATGCCTTATACCCCTATATGCCACTCTGGCATTTAGAGGGTTAAAAGGCATATTATGGGGAAGAGTGGCATATAGGGAGGTTTAAGGCATTCAGGAGGCAGAGTGGCGTATAGAGGGTTAAAAAGGCATTTCTGGAGGCAGAGTGGCATTAAGGGGGTTAATAGGCATTTCACAGAGCACTCTGCCTCCAGAAATGCCTTATGCCCCCCATTTAACACTCCCCCCAAACTTACCGGTGCTTCTGACTTCCCTGTCATGTAGCCGGGGCAGCGTGTAGATCCCACGCACCTCCACTGCAGCAGGAAGGAGGTGTGGCTAGCAGCGGGGGTTGTCTGCGTGTTTGCATGATACCAATAACATCGTCTTGGCGCGTGCTGGTTGTTTATTAAAAAAACAAAAAAATGTACGTGGATAAATGTAAGGACTCACCCAGCCCAATATAATAGAATATTTTATAGTTAATCTCAGACATTTCTGCACATTATCTTGATGCAGCTATGCAATATACAGGTCCACGTCAGCTTTCTTAAAGAAAAGGCGGTCCATTCTTTGGGGTCTTTTCACTAAAAGGAGAGATTCAACTCCTTGACCACACTATGCACTTTGAAGTCTAAGCCTAGTGATATGTTGCTGCTGGCACTGTATAATACATTGTTAAATTAGCGTGCGTCTCCTTGCCCATTGAATTGCACATTATGCAGCTCAGCCTCTCCTGCAGGAGGCACCTGCCAGTGTTGGCCCTTCATAATGAATAGTGAAGTGTCTTGCAAAACGCTCCCTTTAGTGACTAGGCATGTTCACATGACCTTTGTACATGTTTCTCATTGAAAAAGTATTTTGTGTATTTTGAAGGATATGTAGAAGATCTTCGGATATTTGTGAATTCCATAAAGAAAAAAAAAATACATATTCCCCCTTTTTGTTTTTCACTTTTTTACTTTTTCTTTCTACAGTCATTGACCCGGCATTTACATGTCCACATCTCATCTAACAAGCTCAACCATAAGAGCACAAATGACACTCTTGGCAGTTGCTTAATTAGGTTTATGCAGCTTTAGGTAAAGATAAAACGTTATTTTCCGTTGACAGATGACAGTCTCTTGTTTCTGTTCTGGGTGAAGCCTAGAACTGATCAACAGTGTCGCAATACTTCCCAAATGTTTGTAGCAGATTTAAGGCTTACAGTTACTACCCCCTTGGGCCGTGTTATATATATCTGAAAATGTTTTGTTGGAATTATTGGCGGAGGGAGAGCATTACTCATTTGATGCCTTACATTGTTTGACCATTTGGAATATTTCAGTAAAATATATATATATAAACAGATTGAATTTAAGTACATTCTGTTTGCTTGTAAAATTGTTAAGGCCTCCATGAAATGTTGTTGGTTTGGCTGTAATGTAACTTGCTATGGTGATTATCACAAGGGCAGCACATTAGTTCATCTATGTTAGCTGACCATGTTGCCTTAATTAAATGCAACTTAATTAAGTTTCTTTTGTATGGACTCCAGGGCATTTTATGGCATGTGCATTGGTGCAGGCACTGACGGCACACAAAGGAATGAAGTGAATAACGCTGATAATCTTGTTATCGTGGCACCTATTAGTGTGTGTGTGTGGGGGGTATATTAGGCAGCAAGTGAACATTTCATCCTCAGTCGATGTGTTAGAAGTAAGAAAAATGGGCAAGCGTAAGGATCTGAATGACTTTGACAAGGGCCAAATTGTGATGGCTGGACGACTGGGTAAGAGCATCTCCAAAACTGCAGCTCTTGTGGGGTGTTCCTAGTCTGAAGTGGTCAAGGGAAGGAAAAGCGATGAACCGGTAACAGGGTCGTGAGCGGCCAAGGCTCATTGATACACGTGGGGCGCAAAGACTGGCTCATGTGGTCAAATGGGCTGCTGTATCTCAAATGGCAGAAAAAGTTAATGCTGGTTCTGATAGAAAGGTGTCGGAACACACAGTGCATCGCAGTTTGTGTATGGGGCTGCGTAAGCTGCGGACTAATCAGGATGCCCATGTTGACCCCGTCCACTACCAAAAGTGCCTACAATGGGCATGTGAGCATAAGAACTGGTCCACGGATCGATGGAAGAAGGTGGCTGGTCTGATGAATCAAGCTTTTTTTACATCACGTGGATGCTCGGGTGCGTCGCTTACCTGGCGAACACGTGGCACCAGGATGCACCTTGGAAAGAAGGCAAACCGGAGCAGGCAGTATGATCCTTTTTGGCAATGTTCTGCTGGAAAACCTTGGATCCTGCCATTCGTGTGGTTGTTACTTTGACACGTACCACCTACCGAAGCACTGTTGCAGACAATGTAGACCCTTTCATGGACATGGTAATCCCTGATGGCCATGGAATGGTTTGAGGACCACAGCAACAAGTTCAAATTTCCTAAATCTCGATCCAATCAACCATGTGCTAGACAAACAAGTCGATCCATGGAGGCCCCATCTCACAACTTACAGGACGTAAAGAATCTGCTGCTAATGTCTTGGTGCCAGATACCACAACACACCTTCGGAGGTCTAGTGGAGTCCATGCCTCGACTAGTCAGGGCTGTGTGTGTGTGTATATATGTATGTATGTATATATATATATGTGTGTGTATGTATATATATATGTGTGTGTGTATGTATATATATATATGTATATATATATATATATATATATATGTGTGTGTGTATATATATTTATTTATAGGGTTTTTTCTTTCTTAGTGTTTGGGGCTTTCTTTTACAGCGGCTTAGAAAGTTTTATTAAGCATGAAACAACATAAGCAGAATTCAAGCAATTTCATTGTGCATCAGTGGAATGTAAAGACACTTTTATTTACCGCCTTGGGTTAAAAAAAAAAACCCCAAAAAAACAACTTAAACGTAAGTGATAAAGCTTTGATGTTAATAAACCTAAATGGAAGAGCAAAATCAAAGTGTGTGAATGGTTTAAGTTATAAAAATAAAGATGACAGCGTTTATACCCTGTAATTATATGTAATTTGTGCTTTGGGGGCTAGCTGTTTGTCCTGTATACATGACAGACGGACTGTTTAATGTTTTTCAGCACATGTGTAATAGGAATAGGTAAATGCTACAGGCTTTAGTTAAACCCTCTCTCTCCCAGAAAAGCACCTTGAACTTTCCAGTTGATTGGCTTTAGGATTTGGTTACATACAGTGAAAAGTGAAAATTATTGCAAGACGAACATATTGTTTTCAGAAATGTAACATCCCCACTTGGTGTAACTGTAGGTGCGTTTTAAGTCCATTACCTGCAGAGACTAGTAGAGCAACTGCTCAATAATTTAATTGCTAAGTGTTTTATATTGTACTTGCCAGCCTATATGATGACTTGGTGCCCATGAGGGCCAAGTAAATTGTAATGGGATGGGCATGTGATGATTTTGAATCTAGGATGAGACCAGGAACCGGTTAAAGTCTTTACAGAAGGAAAAATGCGAAGACTAGACGGACAGAAGTGATCTTATCTGCTGTCAAATTCTATATTTCTATGTATCTGTACTGCTTTAACCTTCCTATTCTGGATTATATCTCAGCACGGTTCATTCATGCTGTTAATGCAGGTACATATTTCCTGCAATCCAAACGGCCGTAGTCCACGTTTGTAGTGAAATGACTATTGCAGTATAAATACTTTTCATTGGGCTAATTGTGCATTGTGGGGAAAAAACAGTTTTGTTCTCCTTTATCTTTTTAATAAGTTATTGGCAGTGGTGCCTGTTTTCACTTTAGATTCTGGCTTTCCTTACCAGGTAGCTGCCACCTGTTTCATGAACCAGGACCTGAAATTCATTATCAGAAAATAATTCACCTTACTTGGGTTTGCAAATGGGATATTTTTTCCCGGGGTGGTGCCATTTTGGTAGACGGTCTCATTTATGCGCACGCATTCAACTCTACTACCCACATTCAGCTAAACTGAAGTCAAACACTTTGTGTATGGAAACTGCTTGAAAAAAGTCAGTCGCTGCATGATGGCGGCATATCTATCGGCTTGTCATTATGCAAGAAGTGTCAGATCCCTGGCAAGCAGGGATCATACATGGTGACATAAGCATCCCCCCCACACACATATATATATTTCACAATACTACTTTTTATTTGCGATGTGATACAAAGTTTGCCTTAACCAAAGATATATCTGAATTGGTTAACTTGTCTTACCAACTCCACCCCCCCCCCCCCATATAAATAGGTATTCCTAGTTAAAGTATAAGCTTTGTATAGGAGTGCCGCCTAAATGCAAAAGTCAGAAAATTGTCCAGGTATGTGACATCGCCCTCAGCGCTCCAAACGTTAAAAATGTCTATGAATTTAGCGTGTCCTTATAACATGCTTTTTATGGGTGCAGTTGAAACTCTTTATAAGACGGTCTCCTAAATTACCTAAAAAGACCGTGAAAATTGACAAACGTGGAAAAATATATCTAGACCCCCTGGTCCTCAGTGCTAAATACACAGGTCTGTTTTTTGGTTTTCTGGCCCTGGCAAAGGGTTACTTCAATAATGTTTCATACGCCTTTGTCCCTTTCCCTGCCTCCAGCCGTTTGGATTGCAGGAAATATGTACCTGCGCACACATCTACTGCACGTGATATACTTAAGCTCCAGTCCTGGCTTCATGAACACTGTTCAGACCCCCATACACATACTCGCCAAGCGCACCCAATCATTTCAGGAGCTTTCCTGCCCCTCGTTGGCTCCTTCAGTTGGTCAGTGGCAGTATATGTCAGACTACAGAAGAAGCAGGCTTCTGCAACAGGGCTGAAGCTTCTAGGTCAGGTTATTCCTTTATTGATATATATTTATTTTTTTCCTGTTTTGAAGAGTGCATATAAGTCCTCACAGAGTAATATGTATTCTTCTTTAATGGGGCTGTCGGGACATTAAAATATCCCTTTTTTTTGTTTTGTGTATTATTATTATTATTATTATTATTATTATTTATATATATATATATATATATTATATAAATTTAAATATCTAAAGCTACAACAAATAAATTATACATCTTAATAATTTTTGGTAAAATTGGTGGAAACTAATTTGGATTACTTCTGCACTACCATTCTCAATATTCTGCCTTTCGGTAACAAACCGAAAGTTTATCCTCACGGAGTGTCTCCGGCAGGAGTCCGTACACCTCCTACTAATTAAAAAAAATAACACTAAACCTTTTGTTCACCTTTCAACTTTGATCTATTTCTAGTGTAAAATATTACAAAGGTGGCTCGGCACTTATTGGTACTGTCAGCGTAACTTATGTATTTAATCTTTACATATTTGACAACTATTCCCCCATAGATTACCAAAGCTATACAAATATATAAAAGTAGAATGAATCTTTGGTAAATATTATAGTGTAAAGTAATGGTTGGCGTGCATGTCCAGCTGTGAGAAACGTGAACTTATCTTAACCCCTGCATGACATGATGGGCAAACAGAAGTTACACAATTCCGTGATTAGAAAAGTTGAGACTGCAGCAAGTGTCTTTCCAAAGACAATCCAGAATCACGATATTAATATTTTACTCTCACGATTGCCATTCCTATATGCTAAACTATTTAACTATTAAAAAAATAAAGCATTTTACAAAATATGGATCCAATCAACCAGCGGAAGCTAGGTGTATTATGGTGAATATTAGGGCTGAAACAACAAATCGATAATAATCGATTATAAAAATCGTCAACAATTTTCATAATCGATTAGTTGAATCGATTTTTATCGATTTATAAAATGTTTTTCAGAGCAAATGCTCTGGAAAAACTCCCTTCCTTCTATAAGCCGATCTCAAATAGAGATCGGATTATAACGCTAGAATCCAGACCTCCTGCAAAGCTGCAGGAGACCTGGATCCTCTCTGCCACCCGGTGAAGGTCTGTGCAAAACGCGCAGACATCCTCCGCTTCTCCCCTCTGCTTCCGCTGGGGCTTCTATTACTGAATCCGGCGTCACGTGACCTCCTGGTGCAGCTTCCATCATGGAAGCCCCAACTGAAGCGGAGGGGAGAAGTGGCTCTCTGCGAGCATCACACAGACCCCCACCGGCTGCCGGAGAGGATCCAGGTCCCGTGCAGCGCTGCAGGGGATTTGGATTTTAGTGCGCGATGTGCGCAACTTCCGGTACTTCCCTTCACTTCTACCTGCCCCACTAGGGGTTAATATAGCAACAGAAGAAGCACGGAGCAAGTAAGCACCCACTGGGTAAGGTAAGCATGGAGTATTATCTTTATTTTTATGCTTATTTGCCCTGTGTTTCTTTTGTTGAAATAGTGTGTTTGGGTTCCTTTAAAATATAGCTTTATTATTATGTCGGTGTTAATGACACATCTTAATGTAAACTATACGTTTTTATTTGCATTTTTTTTTTTTATCTGATTAATCGAAAAAATAATCAGCCAACTAATCGATTTATGAAAATAATCGTTAGTTGCAACCATAGTGAATATTAAGGGATGGGTTTGGTTAACATTGTAGCGGTAAGTAAATAAAAGTTATTATGTAAGATATAAATGTGGCAGATCCCCCAATTTTTTGATTATTTAAAAAGAAAAAAATTAAGAAAACCCTGCTGATATTGAAAATAAGCTTTGTACAGTCATCTTTACCCATAAGGCACTGAAAATCCAACAGTGCGTATAGACAATACCTGCATCTGTTACTTGCTTCTCGCAAACACATCAAGGTTAAGTTCCCACTAACATGTCCATACCTGGGACCTTCCCAGGGCAGGCTGCCTGGAGCTCTCTTGTGTGGGGGCAGGGCTAGCTGTGCATAGGGATATGGGGGGATAGCCCCAGCCTTTAGATGGTGCGGACAGGGTGGTAGTGAATGTTGCTCTCCTACCTGGAGAAAGAAGAAACTGACCCCAGGAAGCAGTGCTTCAACTTGAGACTCCAGGTTCAAACCTGGAGATTTCTGAGATATGCCCATGTGCAATTACAGAGAAGAAAATCTAATATGGTTCTGCCCGCTAGTTTACGAACTAAATGTGATGCCTCGGATATACATTTTGTCCCGTGCTGAGGCTGATCAGTGGGATTTTGTTGGTATCCCTCTGGGCACTACGACCGAGGAGGCCCTAGCCTTGACACGGCTTGATGTATGGCTGCAGTTTTGTACCAGCGTATACCAACTCTATCCAGTGATACTAGTTTACTCTTCTAAGAAAAAAATGTACATTCATTTTGACTTTAGACCCAGGTAAAGCTCAGAGGGTTCATCACTTTGCGTATTAGCATCTCAGAATGAGCCTAATTATACACGCTAATTAATCAGTTGGTTCCAAGTGGTCTTGTGGGGTTTTCTGTCTGTGGAAGCATAATATTGAACTGTTTTTCCAGCCTTATCTATGATCGTTTAGTCCATTAACAGAAAACTGCTTGTGGACATAAAAAGCATGATATACTTTCATAATGTTGGTGCAAAACACATCAATCCTGATGAAGCCGAGCCAGCGTTTAAAATCTGTTTTACAAGACGTTTTAAAATCCCACAATAATTAAAGCCATGGAGTATCAAAAATCTTGTGAAATTTCTGCCACTTGGGTGGTTAATTATTAGCATTCTTTCTCATTTAGTCAAAAAGAAACCAGATCTCGCCGGTGAGGTATTGTCTGACCTGCGATTGTAAGACAGCTCCGAGGCTATGTGGATTGGAAACCTTAAATGCTTTTGATTAATGTGAGGCTTTTCAGGGCTAGTTCTTACTGTGTTTTTATATTTTTCCATACATGTAATACAGATGTGTATGGGGCAGTATTTGATTATTAGAGCTTGCCAAAAATGGATATTTTTTGTTCAAGCAAAAAATAATCGGGCTGACCTAATTTTTACAACCTCATGGTCCTTGTGTTGCGTATCCTTGTGCATTGTTTAATGGCAATGTCATGATTTTTTTTTATCAATTCTGTGTCTACAAATCAATATATTATCTGTGCACCAATTTTCAGTGAGGACCTCAAAAGTAATAAGTCATAAAAATAAAATCCTTCTTGAACCCTTTATGGCCTGTTCTCTGATGGTCCTTGGTGAAGAGCTTCACTACCCATTTAATCTCGGCCTCCCTGCCTCCCCCCCAGACTGCACTCTCTGGTTCAGCAAGGTAATTTATTTCTTGATACAGACATTCTATAGGCTCTCCTCTTGCCCCCTCGGAGGACTCGCTCCCTCTGTGCCTTCGTGGAGTTTAATGTGCAGGGCCAGCGCCTGCTGTTGGCTGTATCTGAATGCTGTGATTTCCGGGCACAGACACCCATCCCGCCTCTAACACTGCAGTAGGGTATTGGCCTGCAATGTCCTGACGCATGCTTCGGTCCAGGGGATGTATGCATACCTCCTAATAATCCTGATCTTCACAGTCCCATGTAGCTGCTTACTTTCCTGTGTCTGCGGGCATTGAGCATCATGGACTAGTTGGACAAATCCTTTGATTTCCTTCTTTACCAGCCCAGGAACTGTGAGATCAATGTAGGTCAGTGGTCTGTTGTAACACAGACTTCTATAGTAGCTTAACACTTTTAGCTGAGCAGCATGAAGTGGCTGTAAGGTGGGCGAGCGGCCATTTCTATAGCATTCTCAATTTCTTATAGGAAACCACAGAAGAAGCATTCCAGTTGGCTGAAGTGACTTCACATATAAGTAAATAAACCATACAAAATAACTCGCCAATCAGAAAGTTTACACAAGTAATTTTCTAAGAATGATGAGGAATCTTGAATAGGCTTTTTTGTGTGTGTGTGTGTGTGTGTGTTTTAACCAGGTAGATTCCACGTACCGCAAGGACACATGTGAAAGCGAGAATATTTACCGTTGAAGATTATAAATTACAGCCATTGAAGGAAGCCGTTTAGCTGCACCTTGTGCTCTGTTTCATAACACTTCCTTATTGCTTTTTTACACACTTTTATTTGTTTAACGTTTGTCTAATAGTCTTTTTTGTATTTAAATTTCTAATTCCTAATTTATTTGCTGTAGTAGGAAAAACAATATCTATTAAAATGATCCAACATTCCATTTATGTTTTAATCTTTGTATGGCTCATGAATCCTGAACAGCTTTACCCTAATGTCTGTAACAGAATATTACAATAATCTAATATTGTAATATTGTCTTGGAGTCAATAGATGATAGATTATATCTATAGATATATATAATTTTGATTTTCTTTACTGCACCTATAATTTAATGTTTGGTGAATAGTCATAAAACAAAATCCATTTAATTCAGTTAGTTAGACTTTATGATGCCTCACATTAAATGTATGGTAGTTTTGCTGTATCTCCCCAACCGACCCATTTAAAGGAGGCATGTATTGCTGGGACATACTAAAACAGGTTAGATATCAGTTACATGTTTTAGTCTCACCAGTATGTCTGCTACAGGAATGAACTGGAGATTAAAGTAAACACTGGTGCTTTAAGGTCAGTGGCCGTATGTGTGGCCACCTGCTGCATGTATGCTTTCGCCGCCTGTGGCAGCGCAAGCGAGTGAAGGTATGGGGTGCTCTTGGGCCTCAACCCACCAGACCCGATAGCCTCATCCGGTAAGCACTGTGTATAATGTTGGAGGGGGTGGGCTCCAAGGGATGGAGGCAAGGTACTTTTTCGCCGTAAAGAAATCACAAATGTTTTGGAAAAACAAATACCTTTTTAATGGCTAACTGAGAGAATCGTAAACACAAGCAGGCAGGACACAGTGGGCTTTTTTTTTTTTTATTTATTTTTTTTATTTTTTTTTGTAACCTAAATAAGGTATCGTTTTTAAAGCATTTTAATGATTACTGTATTGCAAAAGTACCTTGATGCCGGTTCAGTTGGACATTCTTGTTCCATCTGATTTCCTAAGTTAGACATCAATCGTCTGACCCCCAGTGGTGGCACCGGGCAGTACACGCTGTACACTGAATAAAGTACCAGTTCGCTGCCGATGACCATGAAGCAAGCAGCACTTAATTTCTTGTAAAATTTAAAAAGAATAAAACTTTATTTTTTTTATTTTACTTTTTAAATATTCTTTATTTCTTTTTTCCTTTTAAAAAGAAACATATATAAATCCCGAATTACATAGTAAGATAAAACATTACTAACATATTGTTAATACAAAATTGATTAGGGTAGTATAAATAAAATACCTTATGATTCATCCAAATAAACCCACTAAAAATTAAACAACAAAAACAAAAAAATTTGTTGGAGATAAGATGCATAAGTAAGTATTTGCAGCTAATCGAGTTTAATTCTTAGGAGTTGGAGACAAACCCTTTTTTAATTTAGTCTACTACTTATTCGTTTGTTCCATTTTTTTGAAGACATTGTTCCCATATATATGTTTTTTTTAAATTTGTTTTTAGTAGCCGGGAAACTTCTTTTTCCAGAATAAAACAATTTAAGAAACTTTTTTTTTTTTAAATGTAGGATCGCCTTCTGCCTCTTGTTTCTGTTTCTTAGTGTTGGAACCTCTGTTCTCAGTGCTGTATGATGCTAAATGCTTATAACAGATTTAATCCATATATACCATAGAGGGACATTCACCAACCTTGAGGTCATTACTATCTGGATTAAACCTGCCCACCATGCACAATAATGTCCAGAACTGTTAAACTATAGCAGCTTGAACTATCGGAAAAGGTACATTTTATATAAAATTTATTTTTATTTAAAAAAGTAAAATATTGCTCCCATAAAGTTTTTATTTTTTTGGATTGGTATTTAAGGAGCCCTGTTTTAGTTACTTCTCGAGTTCCTAGTCCCTAATGTCTAAGCTTACTACAGCATGACAAGAGAGATACCTGGCAGTGTGTGTGCAAAAGAAATGGTCAAACATAAAATATTCATGATTGTTCTTTTTAACCCCTTAAGGACCGGGCTCATTTTTCGTTTTGTACCCTGTGGGACCGAGGCTGTTTTGACACTTTTGTGGTGCTTGTGTTCAGCTGTAATTTTCTCCTCACCCATTTAGTGTACCCACATAAGTTATATATTGTTTTTTTCAGGACAAGATGGGCTTTCTTCAGATACCATTATTTTGATCGTATCATCTTATTTACTATAAAAAAAATAAAAAAAATATGGTGAAAAATTGAAAAAAAACCACATTTTATGACTTTTATTTGAAAAATCTTTTACTCACCTAAAAAAGCAAGTAAAAAAACTAGCTAAATAGATTCTACTACTTGTCCTGAGTTTAGAAATACCCAATGTTTTTATGTTTTTTTGCTGTTTTTTGTAAGTTATAGGGCAATAAGTACAAGCAGCGTTTTATGATTTCCAAATCTTTTTTAACAAATCTGGTCAGTCTGCCTCCATCTCCTCTTTGGAACATCTTTGAAGCCGGTTAACTCAATTTAACCCATTCAAACCATATATTTTTGAAAACTAGACACCCCAGGGTATTCCAAATGCTGTTATTTTAACCCTTTCCATGCACCAATTATACAACTACACTTTGTCAAACTTTGTAATAGTAATTTTTTATTTTTTTTTTTCCACACAAATTGTACTTTAGTTATAGATATACAGGTGCTGGTATATGTCACTGTCAAACAACACCCCAATATGTGTTCAGCAACATCTCCTGAGTACAGCGATACCCCACATGCATGGGTTTGTCAGATTGTTTGGCTGGTAAAAGGCTACTTTTGGGGCATGCGTAATTCAGGTGGTCATTTGGTCATTGTGCCTCCCTCTCCTCTTTGGAATATCTTTGAAGCCGGTTAACTCAATTTAACCCATTCAAACCATATATTTTTGAAAACTAGACACCCCAGGGTATTCCAAATGCTGTTATTTTAACCCTTTCCATGCACCAATTATAGAACTACACTTTGTCAAACTTTGTAATAGTAATTTGTTGTTTTTTTTTTTCACACAAATTGTACTTTAGTTATAGATATACAGGTCCTGGTATATGCCACTGTCAAACAACACGCCAATGTGTGTTCAGGAACATCTCCTGAGTGCAGTGATACCCGACATGCATGGGTTTGTCGGGTTGTTTCAGATTTAAAATGCCACATTTGGGAAGTGCGCTTTTTTTCTCCATTTTGGTCAGTCTGTACCTATGCCCTATATTTGAGCTAGGCCACTCCAATTTACCCCATCAGCCATTTTTTTTATATATTAGACACCCCTTGGGTATTTGAAGTGCTTTTATTTTAACTCTTTGTTGAGATTTTTGAGAATTTTTAGCACTTGCTCAAAATAATAAACTTTATTTTTTAATTTTATTTTATTTTTTTTTACACATTTTGCTGGTACTGGATGGTTCATCTAGTGACATCACTGCATAATTATTTTTAAATGTTAGCACATTTTTTTTTAATTTTTTTTTCCATTTTTTATTTATTTTTATTTTTTTTGAATATTTTACTAATCACATAGTGATTAGAAAGCTGGGCTCCATTGACTTGCATTCAACCAGCAATGCAGGTACTGCATTCAACCAGCAAGTGGAGCCAGTTCTCTAGAGGGTCTGGAGACCCTCTAGCGAACTTTTTCGTCTTTATTGTTTTATTTCCCGGGCCGCCGCCATCTTGCTTGATGGCGAAGATCACCGGCAGCGGCGGCTGTGACCGCTCTCCGGAGCGGTCACAGCCCACCCAGAGGTAAGTGTTTGGTGTCGCTGGATGCCTCCTGATCGAGGCATTCCAGCGACACCATTTAAGTTTAGGAGGCGATCGTTGATCGCCTCCTAAACGCTTTTAAAACGGGCGTCCGCCGCCATACAATGTATGGCGGCTGTTGACGCCCCGGGGAGGGGCCAGACATGGCCCCCGATGCCGATCTCGGCCTTGCTGAATGCCTCGACATCGAGGCATTGCAGCAAGGCCGTTTAAGCGAAGAAAGTGATCCTTGATCACTTTCTAAGCTTATTTAATTTTTTGACGGTTCAGGACCGTCAAAGGTCATTTAGTGACCTTCTTGTTATGACGGTCCTGAACCGGCAAAGGTCGCGAAGGGGTTAAACCCAAGAAAATTTTGTCTATTGGTTTTGTCTTATGAAACATTGCGTTACATTAATTTTACAATTTGTTACATTTTGCAGATATTTTAGAGAGCCACTACCTCTGATAATAGGGAAAGGGATTGGGATTGCTGTTGCTTTGGTCATGGTGAGAATTGCAGTACTCTTTCACATGTAAAAATGTTAGACTATGAAACTTTCCACAAGAACAAAGCATCTGTCTGGGTTGTTAAGCATGAACGATATTGTAGCAAAGAAGAGTTGGTGGAGTTTGCCTTCTCAGCTCACACAAGGTGATGGCTTCACCTAGACCAGGGGTAGGCAATCTTCGGCTCTCCAGATGTTGTGAACTACATTTCCCTTGATGCTTTGCCGGCCTTATGACTGTAAGAGCATTATGGGAGATGTAGTCCACAACATCAGGAGAGCCGAAGATTGTCTACCCCTAATATGAACATAAAAGCAAAGAACTAGAGTGGAAGCCTCTGAGATGGAGACAGATGGCTGAGTAGCCTTCACATTAATGCTTTGTCAACGTGGATTCAGTGATTTCATTGCACTATTGTTTTACTGTATTCTGATGTTGTTTTTATCCAATTTGTGTTGGTTTTCAAGATGAGATTTATAACTTCAAGTTGTTAGAAAGCTAAGCAGTTTAAATATTTATCAATTAATCAACCTGATAACAGCAAAGATTGAAATGTTTTGTAAAGGAAAACATGGTCATTATAGATCGCCTACAGCCGTATTTTTTATTTACCTGTCATATCGCAGCCAGACCACATCTTGCGATGAAGGGATCAGTGTTTTTTCTCAGAACTGGTAAAGCATCCACTAATTGAACAAGTTAAACACAGACACACAGTCCATTGCCTAATCAATTTTGTCCTTGGCATTTTTTATTAATTTATGCATATTTTTTGTAGTATTGGGGAAAATAAAGGTAACAAATATTTAACATTCTGAATTGGTAATCTGTCTAAAAATTGGGATGAGAAAATTTAGCTTGAAGTGTTCAAAATAAATTGAAATGCATGTGTTTGTATGATTCCTGTCGGTAGCATGAAAGACGGGTAACATATTTTACTGATGGCAATTCTCCATCCTCTGACGCATTCTTAACCTTTAGCCAGTAACATTGTCTCCATGCCGTCAGTAAACGCACATCTTTTTATGATACGTTGCTAAATACTGATCCTGAAGGATGTCATATAGTCGCCTTGAGCACTTCCTGGTCTGGTTATGAATTAATTTCTCCATCTGCCAGCCATGCACATCACTACCACAAAGAAGAAAAATGTGCGTTCATAAAACAGTCATTGGGAGTAAACTGGTGTGTTGGTGACAAAAGTTTGTGGGGCAAAGCGTTATCATCAAACTCCATTTGAATTATTTGGTCCGCTGTTAAAATATTCCAACTGTGTGTTGGTGCTTATCGACCGTAGTTTACAGACGGACCCTGATGTGTAGATTGAACTCTTTCCAACGTGCCCAGGAACTCAACGGAATTTAAGGAACAAAGTATATACCGTATATAAAAAAAAAAGTTAAGTAAAACTCGGCTTACGCATAGGTTTGCAGAATGATCCACTTAAGTCGAGGACTGTATTTGTAGCAAGTGGCACATTACGATAGTCCAGCATATTGAGGTTCATTAAGAGTATTGACTTTTCCATTTAAGCAGGCTCTGTTTTTCATAATTTACTTAGATTTAAGCACCAATTGAGTTAGAAGTTAATTACTTATGCCCAAACGAGTTGTTTTGTTATATGTATTTAGCATGTAGCAGTACTACTTACATTCCATGTTTGCAATGTTGCTTATGACATTGGTATTTACAGCCATTCTTTATACAAATTATAAAAAAGCAAGCAGTATGACTATATAGTTAATATTTTCACCTGCTTCATATCCTCATTCAGGATCTTCAGCCCTTTGGTATTGTTTTGTCCCTTGTATAGTTTCACTGTACTCACACGCATGTGTTAAGTATTTGTAATAAAAATTCCAAGTGCAGGAAAACACATTGGAGGTAACCTTTTCAAACTATTAAAAGGAAACGAGTGCCATCTTGATTGTACCATTGTCATTGGCTCGACTTTGCTTTCAAGTCTCTGTATTTCTAAAAAGAAATTCTGCAACAAAGTGATAACTGGAGAAACATATATGGGCCTTCTGTAAGTGTACAGTAAGCTTGTGTGTAATATATAAAATATATTATAAATGTACACACACTCTGTTTGGCCTGGACCCTCCGTGATATGTCCTGCTTCCCAGGTCTGACTCCCCATCATGTGGCGACCCCCTCCCAGTACAAAGCCATTCCCTCAGATGACGGACTGCTTCCAGGTAAGATTCTATAAAAATAGTGATTGTTTAAAGCAGAAGACACAACATTTTAAAAGGATGTTTTCTCCTTTTCAGTGAGTTTCTCTATATTTAAATTTTATATGCAGCTAGTATAAGTGGGGAAAGAATACCACATACATATATTTAACCTGCTTTGATTTGGAAGCCACCCTATATTCCTAAATAACGCGTTTGTTTTCAAAAAAACATTTTTTAATTTAATAATTAATAATAAAATGGGACCCAGGGAAAAACTTTCTGTTACTGCTTTACGTCTTCAGCTCTCAATCAATGGGAATGAGAGAAAGAAGAGTGATTGGCCATGCAGGGAACTGCTGTACACTGACCAATCCCGTTATAGAACTGTCAGCAGCAGTGTTGCGCCCCCCCCCCAAATCACCATGACGACTTGAAAGCATTTTTGACAGATGGTGTACCAGGTATGGCATTGGTTCTGTTAGGAAGGAATTAAGAGTGGTATTGATATTTGCTTGTAGCTGACAGTAGGCAGTTCTGGGAGTTTATGCATGTTGGCTTATTGCCAATGTATTCTTCTCTGGCAGCATTAAATCCTGCTATTAGCACATGCTAGGTAGACCAAGGTGCGATCTTACTGAAAGAGACAGTGCTTAGGACCCTGGTGGAGTAACTCTCTTAGAAGCACTGCGGGGCACAGGGAGGAAGCCGAGACTTCAGGCTTTCAGTCACGTCCCAAAAAAATGTATACTTATGTCCTTTTAAGTTTGCTTAAACTTTGAATAAAGGAGAGCAAGTACGCTGTCAAACTTTACTGGGCATATAGAAATTATGGTACTATCTTAAATACAGTTTTAGTCTTATCCAAGAGAGGAACGAAAGGAGCAACAAACACGCAGACAAAGCTAGTAAAAAATACTTCATCGTTTTCATAAATGGACCTGTGTGTATTCTAAGCAAGTTCATGATACATACAGAATGGTTAAAAGCTGCTATAACGGCGTGAGAACATACAGTGTAAAAGGGCTTTAGCAGTGAATTGGGAACTATTGGGCTATTTGGGCACCAGCCAGCTTTCTCAACTAGCTGCACTGAAGACACAGAAAGGCTTCTGACATGGGCCTTTATAACTTTATATTGGATATGGGCAATGGCCTGTGTCTCTGAAGGAAAGTCGGCTCAGCTATTGTGGTGGTTATAATTTATTGCCATTATGGTCTGTAGCCCTGAGAGACAGGCCAAGCTCTTGCACGTCCAGTCTACATAATCTACTTATTTAACCATAAGTAGATCCCGAAGTGACTAGGTCTCGGTAAATCCCTGCTTTATCCGGTACATGTCTAAAGTGTTGGGAGACATGGCTTTGCAGATTTAGGGAAAATATTCAATATTGGCTTATAAAAATCCTGCTTGGCTATAGCTGTTTTCTTTAAGAAAGGCATAATCTGGGTTCTGCACACAAGGAATATGTGAATTAACAAAAACACTATATGATCAAAGGAATGGGGACACCCCTGCTAATTGAGTTTAGGTGTTTCAGCCACATCCACAGCTAACGGGAGAATAAAATCAAGCATGTAGGCAACCATCTCAATAGACAAATATTGGCAGTAGAATGGGGCATACTGAGGAGCTTACGTGATGTTAAACACGGCACGATGCCACTCTTGGCAGTAATTTCTGCCCCAGTCCACTGCAAGCACTATTAATATGAAGTGATAGCATCGAAGAGTAACCGCTTTGAACTGGTAGACCATGTACACTCATATTAATTATAATAACAAAAAGGGGTGTTCTTCCAAATAATTCACTTTTTTGCATATTAATGTTTGAAAGCATCTCTGCTTATCCACCAAAGATCCAATGAAATGTCATTGTCCCCTAGTAGCCCATATACTTTTGGTTATTTAATATTGCTGGCAACCAGAACTCTTAATATTCATTATGCGTCACCAGTTGAAACTGGTGTAACCACGATCTGGGATCATGAATAGTATAGTTCGTGTCTACATCGTGAATTCCATAGCATGAAGAAGAAAGGAGCACCTTGTAACTTTTGAAGCCTACAGAGGACCTAATAGCCAGTGCAGGCTATATCATTTTGTAACCTTACACTGAGAAGATTACCTTAACACTGTATTGAATTTCCCGTTCCTTGCAATAAGCCTGGTACAAATCTATCATAGAATATGATTATGAGGTGTGCTGAAGTGTTTGACGGGGCTGCGGTGTAAAAGTAAGATTCTCCCCGCATCACTCTGCAAAGCTCTAGACCTAGATCCCTTTATTCCCCCCCCCCCCCCACCCCAATCATACATGTTCGATCATGTTTTGTAAATGGTGTGTACACTAAATCCTTTCTACTCCTTGTTTTTGTGTGCCTTGTTTGGCTTAATAATTTAGTAGAATTTAATATTTTGTTTTTGCTGTAATTGGGAAGAAAGCATGGGACCGGTTTATGCAGTGAAATCATTTTAGCTTATTGAATTTTTGAAGCAAATGGATCCATATTAAGTGATGAATTGTCTTCCGGTACCAGTTTGGCTAAAATGCCCCAGTTTATGAAAATACGCATCTGCAAATTTCCATAAAAGAGATCGAAGCTCTTGCCAACCCTGGTGTTTAGCCACTTATGCCAGCACAGGGCCATTATAGCTGGAAATCCATGGAAATCGTTATTTACTGAACTTGGAATTTGCACATTAAGCTAGACATTTCAGTTTAATTTAGCAATCCTTTAAGAACGCCCGATTGCAATTAATTTCTGCTTTATTAGCGCCCAATCGAGCCTGTAAAATGCATGTTTAATATAGGGAGGTTTCATGCATCTTCAGCTGACCTGCATCCCTTACCCCATCATTGACTTGGTGAAAGATGTGCTCACACTAACGGTATCGATGGTGAGATTGAGTGTAAGTTTTGGCTTCGACCAACCGTTTGTCCTCAGAAGAACTTGTGTAGATGTCTACAACGTGGGTCTTCTGTTAATTCCACATTCAACAAGAAAGCATGCATTGTCTTTTTTTTTCTTATTCTTTTTAATTTGATTGCGTACTTAAACATATAAAACTTTTTTTCTCAAGTAACAAAGCCCATAGTGTCCCTGAGGATTATATTATTTCTATGCAGTGTAAGCTATTTATTTTCCATTCATAAAGACCTTTTCTACTTATTACAAAAGAAAATATATGCTTTCTTAAGTGGACACTGGAAATTAAAAAGGCTGTTTTTTCTGCAGGCTTAATGTTTGTTTTTATGATTTCTGGCCTAGGGTTTATTGACTTTTTTTTTTATTCCATGCTTAGAATGATGGAGTGGTGACTGATAATTGTTCAGTTTTATTACAGTTATTGGCTTAAAATAAATACCCAGAATAAACGTTGGGGAAATTCCCATGTTTTCACTAGGAAGTGAGTATTTACAACGTATCTATCAATAGATTTTTCAGAATTTAAAAGTGCAACTACTCTGCTCAAATTAAAACTTCTGTAGCATATAAGCATTAGTGACATAACCACTTGTAATGTTAAAACACCAAACTCTCCCCAATACGTCTTTGATCAATCAGATTTTAGCAGGGAACGCTTCATTGTCACGTTAGACAAAAGCAGGCAGGTTGTTGGGCTTTGTTCTCATGTGATTTAACTTTCATATGAAAGAATAAAATATCTGCTAAAGCCAACGTGATGAATGTCCTAAAGAGCATAATGAAAGTTTTGTATAAGCGGAACTGCTGCTTAAACCTTTGGATTAAACTACTTTTTTCATACTTAACCTACCTGGTCTTAGATTCTGTAGTTAGAAAATTAAGGGCTTGCCTGGTGTTTTTTTTTTTTTTTTTTGTCCTTGTAGATACCCTGAAAACAAACACATTTCCTTAACCCTTTACAGAGTGCAAATTGGAGATTTAATTGTATGGATATAGTCCATTTTTCACATTCACATCATAGTCCTTAAACTATAACAGTTCTATACAACGGTGGGAAAACAAAATATAGATTATACTGGCTGTTAGTTTTACTTGTTTATAACATATTGTGTCCATTTCTATAAATTCCCAATTGGTTTATATTTAATACAAACCCACCTACAGCTGCTGCACTGTTATTGCTGACGAATTTTAATACTATACGGAGTGTAAAATATAAATATGTGCTGGAATGCGAGACAGCACAGGTTTTATTTTCAATCATAATACATAACTGAGGCTGAGACAGACTGTGTTGCAATATTCTGGTTACCTTGAGATGGGAATACAATGCACCTTCTACCCCACATGGAAAGACTAAGCTAAAGGTAAGAAGGTTACAAAAGTGACCGCCGTGAGTGTCTCCAGTAAGAAGAGCAGAGCTGGCCCTCCATAATGGATAGATAAACGAGTGAGATGACCTTTTTAACCCCTTGATGACAATTGCCGGTCCGGGCACGTCACGGAAATTCATGTCGATAACGACAAATGACGTGCCAGGACCGGCACGTCATTAAACGGGTGCAGAAAGCGATCTATTTTCGCTTTCTGCACCGAAACGGCGTTGCTGTAATGCCTCGACCTCGAGGCATTCAGCAACGCCATTATCGGCACAAAGGGGCCATCTCTGGCCCCTCCCCGGGGCGTCAACATCCGCCATACTTTGTATGGCGGCGGACGCCCGTTTTAAAAGCGTTTAGGAGGCGATCAACGATCGCCTCCTAAACTTAAATGGTGTCGCTGGAATGCCTCGATCAGGAGGCATCCAGCGACACCAAACACTTACCTTTGGATGGGCTGTGACCGCTCCGGAGAGCGGTCGCAGCCGCAGCTGCCGGTGATCTTCGCCATCTGCAAGATGGCGGCGGTCCGGGAAAATTCAATAAAGAAACAATAAAGTCTAAAAAGTTCGCTAGACGGTCTCCAGACCCTCTAGAGAACTCTGGCTCCACTTGCAGGTTGAATATAGGTACTGCATTCAACCATGCAAGTCAATGGAGCTCAGCTTTCTAATCACAGTGTGATTAGAAAAAATAAATTAAAAATAAAATAAAATTAATAATAATTAGAAAAAAAATAGTAAAAAAACAGTAAAATGTAAAAATAATTTCCCACTGATGTCACTATCAGGGGAACCTTCAAGTTGAAAAAAAATGTTAAAAAAATAAAAAAAAAGGCAAAAAAAAAAATATATATATAAAAAATATATTTTTGTGAGCAAGTCCTAAAATTAGCATATTAGCTTAAAACAATTCTCGCATGGAAAGAGTTAAAATACTGGCATATTAAATGCCCATGGGGTGTCTACTTTTAAAAAATGTATGATTTGATGGGGTAAATTGAATTGGCCGGGTTCAACAAGGTCCCAATTAACACGGGGGGGAAGGATGGCCACACATCTAATTTCCAATTAGAAAAATGCACACGTACCAAATGTGGCCTTTTAGTTCCCCCCAAAAATGACAAACCCATGCATGTGGGGTATCACTGTACTCAGGAGATGTTGCTGAACACATATTGGGGTGTCGTGTGACAGCGGCATATACCAGGAGCTGTAAATTCATACATAAAGTAGGTGTGTGTGGGAAAAATACACACACAAAAATACTACTGCAAACTTTAAAAAAATGCTGGTGGTAAAATGTGTGCATGCAAAGAGTTAAAATACCAGCATTTAAAATACCCTGGGGTGTCTAGTTTTCAAAAATATATGGTTTTGTTGGGCATACTGAAATGGCCCGGCTCAAAGATGTACCAAATAGGGCACGGGCAGTGGATCCCCAAATGCCAAAGTTCAACATTGAAAAATGTGCATGCCCCAAATGTGGCTCTTTTGCCCCCGAACAGCCAGGCAAAATCATTCATGTGGGGTATCACTGCGCTCAGGAGATGTTGCTGAACACATATTGGGGTGTTTTGTGATAGTGACATATACGAGAACTTTTTAATTCATACCTGAAGTAAAATGTGTGTGACAAAACAAATGGAAAAAAATGACTATCACAAAGTTTGACAAAGACTGGTGGTAGATATGGTGCATGGAAAGAGTTAAAATACTAGCATTTGAAATACCCTGGGGTGTCTAGTTTTCAAAAATATATAGCTTTATTGGGCACACTGAAATGGCCCGGCTCAAAGATGTACCAAATAGGGCATGGGCAGTGGATCCCCAAATGCCAAAGTGCAACATTGAAAAATGTGCATGCCCCAAATGTGGCCCTTTTGCCCCCAAACAGCCAGGCAAAATCATTCATGTGAGGTATCGCTGTACTCAGGAGATGTTGCTAAACACATATTGGGGTGTTTTTTGATAGTGACATATACCAGAACCTGTTTATTCATACCTAAAGTAAAATGTGTGTGAAAAAACAAATGCAAAAAAATTACTACCATAAAGTTTGACAAAGGCTGATGGTAGAATAAGTGCTTGGAAAGGGTTAAAATACCAGCATTTGGAATACCCTGGGCTGTCTAGTTTTCAAAAATATATGACTTGATGGGGTAAATTGCATTGGCCGGCTTCAAAGATACCCGAAATGGCACATGGGGGGAAGAATTACCAGATTTGGAAAAAATGGCTTTGAAATAGCAAAACGGTACCTGTACTTATTGCTCCATAACGTGCAGAAAAAAGCAAAAAAACATAAAAACATTGGGTATTTCTAAACTCAGGACAAATAGTAGAATCTATTTAGCAGGTTTTTTTATTACCTTTTATAGATGAGTAAAAGATTTTTCAACTAAAAGTTAGAAACAGTCATTTTTTTTCTAAATTTTTCACCATATTTTATACTTTTTTTAATAGTAAATAATACGATACAATCAAAACAATGTCATCTAAAGAAAGCCCTTCTTGTCCTGAAAAAAACAATATCTAATGTGTGTGGGTTCAGTAATTGGGAAAGAAGAAAATTACAGCTAAACACGAGCAGCGCAGAAATGTTAAAACGGCCATTGTCACGAAGGGTACAAAAAGTAAAATCAGCCTTTGTCACGAAGGGGTTAAAGAGCTCTTGTCTCACAGTACAGAGTCTGGCTGGCCCTTTGTGTTGTAGAAGCTCAGTTTCACCCTTCAAAATTTGATGCAAATGTGATGATCTGAATAGTTTTATCTCACTTTAATTCACATGCAACACAACACAGCGATGCCTTCTTGTCCAACCCCTGGGTCTGACCTCACAAATGCCCTTTTGGCTGAATTGAAGTTTTCTTTCCATTCAAAGAAGAGTAAATGCTGGTATAGTTTCCAGGTGGCCATGTTAATGCCCATGGGAATGTGATGTCCATTAAGCTCATATAGGTGTGATTATAAGGTGTCTGCATACTTTTGGTCATATATGGTATTTTCATGTCATGTAATATACACGAATGGCGTTTTGTGGGTACATATGCATGTTCGGTATAGAATAATTAAAATGTAATATTTCAACCGTATGCACATTACAAATGCCAGGTCCTGTGGTAGTGTAAACTATTGTTTGGAATCTACAGCAGAATTTAAAGCCTTGATAGCAACAGGTTCCTTCAGGTATAAATTCCAGCCGTGTGAATATATACATTTTAAGATTTATCTTTAAATAGCAGTTATAAATCAGATTTATGCCTGTTTATCTAAATACAAATATTCCTAAAACAAAAGAATAACGATGCATGTGGATAAATTAGGGAAAAGGTTCTTCTATAACATATTTCTGTGCTGGCAAACGTATGGGTTTTGGCAAACTTTTTCTATGGCAATGTTACCAAATGAAAATGAGCAGAGGTTATTCATTAAATATGCTGTACATTAAGCAGATGTTAATAGATGTGACTTAACTTAAATGTGATTAATGGTGAGATCCCATGGAGAAAATATTATTCTCCATGAGTGTAATATACACTGCTGTAAACAGTAATATAATAATGTAGTCTATCTGCTCTTGCTGTACCTTCCCTATACTGATATTATATAATGTGTTTGTACTATGCCTGGTGATATGGAAATGATACACTTGTTCTTGCAGCGCTCAGGTTTATTCACTAAAGAAAGCTTCACCGTGAGAAGGGTCTTTATGGATTCAACTCCCTCAATTCACTATTATGAAGGGCTCTCCCCAGCAAGAAGGGCATAAATAAGTAGACGAGGAGACTTTAAAGAAGTCATACAGATTTAACTATACATTATACAGCCAAGCATTTCCTGCAGAAGAAGCTCACTGGGGTTCGGCTTTAACACAACTCTCCATTTAGTGAATATACCCCACTGAGTTGCACCATGAGTCTTGTGTGCAATGATTGGCACACAAGCATATTTAGCAGTTTTCCTGTGATCCTACAATGTCCTCTCCAAAAGCTTCATGGGTGACCTCTCTGCCATTAGGTGGAAGTTCAGGGGGAGTTTTGAGTTAAATCTATATCCTGACAGCATGGTGATGACATTAAAGCATATCAGAAGGTTAAATTAGAAAAAAACCACACACTGCTTCCTGTAACGCTGTAGATGCTTTTAAAAATTGAATGACCTGAGATCACGTGTATAAAAGGGGCTCTTGGCATCACATGACGTGTTCTGTGAAACAATACCACTTTTATTTTTACACCACTTCTTTAACGAACGTGCCACCCACGGCTCATTGAAGTCTGTCAGCCGTAAGGTGCATTCTAGCCGTCATAAACCATTTTCTAAATAGGGGCCTCACCCGTGCGTTATCTGGAATTGCTTTATTTCCATTAACTTCACCTGCCCTCTGGTAAGTAGCACTTGAATGCAGAAGACAGGCTATTAAATGTTATCTATTTGGTGCTGACTACAAATGTCAAGAGATCTTATTCTTTGATGTTTGATAAACTAGGATAGGATATATAAACTTTTTTCCCCCAAGCACATGCCATTAGAAACGTCAGCGCAATTAAACCCACTTCCTCTGAAACCAAGTGTGTGGCTGTGCGGCGTAAAAGGAGAGCCACTGATCCAGTGAATTATGTGTTCTCCGCCGATTCCTTCCTTCCCACCTTCCCAGCTGTGTGGCCTCACTTTTACTCCACTTCTGCGTCTTGATTTAAAAAAATAAATAAAAAAAAATACTATCTTAGCCCATTTACAGCCAGTTGCAATGCAAAGCATATTGCTCAGGGTGTGTTATCTGCAGCACAACTAACAGATAAAGTGCTGCAGAACTTTAAAGAGATTTAAGCTGTAATGATGTGAAATGATCAAAGCAATACCACACTGCTTGTTAAATCATCTCTCTGTTTTCAGGATGGACCATTAACACAAACCAATTTAGTTGGGTCACCGACTTAAAATACCTAAAGCTGATCCCCACAAAGCATTTTCTTGGGGGATAAATAGCGTGCTGCTGATTTTTTGGAAATGATATACAAATTCACCTGAATAGGTGATGAATTTGCAGTATGATTTATCTTGAAAGGTCATTTTTTTTTTTCCTGTTCTCATTATTAGAATTATTTTTCTTCTATTAGAAGATCAAGAGCTAAAAGCCAAATAATAAACATTTTATGCAATAAAGGGATATACTTCTCAGCCAGGGGTAAACTGCAATGGTCCAAGCGCTAAGACTGGCAATGTGTGTGTATATACTTGTTACCATAGTCTACATTTTTTTCAATTAGTTCTTATAAACTGTTCACCTGCCACCTAACAATAACTTTATATTTTAGCAGAACAGCCAACTATAACCTTGGTTATAGTGCTAAATGTTTCTGACCATGTGGCAGAACTACTCTTCCTGATAACACCTGATGCCAGAAATGAAAAGAAAAAGGAGAATTTTAAAATATATTTAAATTACCAAAAAAGTAGACATTCTTTGTTTTTTATTTATTTGTAAATGGCGGAATCAATTTTTAGTTTTGTTTTTGGTGGAATATTTTCAGTGGGGAAGTCCCTGCCACCTTCCATACTTGCTATTCAATAAGATTTGTCAAGCTGCAGCAACTTGGCAGTTAGGAAGAGATCCAGATTAGATTTTGTATTGAGGGTCGCCACCACCAATGGCTACACACCCTGCAGTTTGCTATGGGACTACATTTCAACAAACATTACACCAATTATTAAAAGTGTGTATATATGTATGTTATTTGACTGAAATTTCCCCAAAATATGGCCTGAATTGATTCGTTAACGTGAGTAAAGTGATAGAGAAGCAGCACTAGAGCAATGGGCAGATAATTTGGGTCTACACTCTAACTGCAACTTGTATTTAGGTTTTGGCCATTCCAGTTTTTCCTGCGATATAGTGGACCAGGATGCTGTCTACTCACCATAATTTATATTCCACTGGGCCTGGCATGAATTAAAGTATGGATAATGCACTTTATACCACATAAAACGGCAATAACCCCACACAACCAACCACTCAGAAGCTATTGATACAGCTATAGCTTCTCAAGCAAGAAGGCAAACAATTCCACTCATATAATATGTAATAAGACGCTTTTGTTAAATATTTTTCTTTTTCTAACATTTGTTGAAGAAAGCAGGGAAGCTTGTACATGCATGTTTTAAAAGTAGGAATTTCAGTGAATGACTTAAAGATTTGCATACGCATCACAACATGACGAGCTCTTACTTCACGTAAGATGTGGCTGTTGCTACCTTTTAATGCAGTGTATGGCTGACTCATTCCCCAGCAAAGGGTTAATTGACCTGAGAAAATCAATTATAAGAAACTAAGCCGGCCGTGGGTGAAGCCTGAAATCATTCATTCATTCATTCTTCGTTATACAGCGCAGCAGCTGGGGCAGTTTTTTTCATGGAATTTTCTTTCCAAAGTTCTCATGCTGTCTGCCTTTTTATAATGGCATGAAAGTTATCATTCACTCAGTGCCTGTACCACCTGTTACCATATGTCCCCTACTTTCTTTTAAAGATAACTTACAAGCTGTCTAATATGAAAACTTTAATCGGGTTTCAGATCTTATTGAGGTCTTTGGAGTAGTAATGTATTTCAAATCACTAACCACCCTAATAAAAAGGATTACTTAATGTATGGGTTTTCCATGATCACAGAAAATTCCACATGCTACAGAATCTCAAGAAGACTGTGTGTTCCTTTATATCTTGACATAAAATTTAGAAGTTAAACATAATATAATTTTTGATCAGTTTAACTGTGTGTATGACGTTTTGTTTTTTGAGGCTGTCTTAAACATTTCTCGTAGTAACACAGTAACATTCTAATTTAGGTTACGAAAAGACCATCAAGTTTGCTTCCTGCTTTTGATCCTAGAAGGCAGAAAAAGCCTAATTAAGCTATTTTTCTAATTTTGACACTTGTCGTCTTGATGCCAACGTTTCTCCTTGGATCAAGAAATCTAAAATATTGTGTTATTTATAGCCTTGTATATTCTGCTTCTCTCATGTAAATATATAACCTTTTTTGAATTCATACATTATAGTTCATAGCACTACCTCTCTTGGCAGTAAATTGCATACCTTTTATTGATCATACTGTAAAGAATCCTTTCCTTGTTGTCTTTGAAATCTTCCTGTTTTATACTTGCAAATATCTTATTGGCCTTTGCAGCTGCTAACTGGCATTGTGCACTGTTGCCGAGTCTGTTGTCTACAATTAATCTTAATCTCATAAGTATTTTTTTTAGTAGTCTAAATCCTCTTGCATAGAATAAACAGCAATGTTCGTCGGCAAACATTGAGACGTGATTCAATACCATATGGGAGATCATTAATAAACAAACTAAAAAGAAGACCCAGGACAGACCAATTGTTTTCTCCACTCAAACTTGGTCCAAGTTGAGTACAGTTTCCATTTACAACAACTGTTTGCATTCTATATTTTAGCCAGTTTCCAACCCAAGTAATACATTTGCCCCGAAGCCTACTTCTGACAATTTCTCACAATATTTTCTGTGGAACCATATCAAGTGCCTTAACCAAAGTCCAAATAGATCACACCTAGATCTAGTGAACTTACTGACTTCATCATATATAATGCTATTAAGTTGGCTTGATAAGACCTGTCTTTCACAAAACCATGCTGACTTCTACTAATTATATTCTGATTCAAGATGTATTCTTGAATGTATGGCTTTTTTTTTTATTTTATTATTATTTAGTGCCTTGCTCCAGGGACTGTGATCTACTCGTCTCTTATTTTACTATTAAAGTCATACTGTTTCTCACTTGCCGATATCTCCAATTTACCCATTTTGTTTCTCAAGCGTCTTGCATTTGTTAAGAAATTTTAAGATTACTATCCATTTTCAGTTCATCAGTTGACTACTACAGGTTTCATTTTATGTACTTATTGTCTATGCCAACCCCACCACTGATCTCACCCCCCTCCAAAAGTTAGACTCCCTATCAATCTAGTTTTGATACCACTCTATTTCTATCTTTCCCCTCCCCCATCATTCATGCCAGGAATGCTCATTAGATCATATAAAATGTGTTTAACATAGCTTTCAACCATTTGTAACTTTTATTTTAATTATTTGGCTACAAGTATTGGTCACATTTCAAAGCACATGGGCAGACATTTTTGTTTCTTTAATATATTTTCCAACCTCATTCGATTTTAATTGAACTTATTTAGATTTGTATATAAAAATCTGAGTATAAATTGTTAAACTATTTGTATTCTTGAAACGTTAATGGGGATTTCATTACCTTTTTTTAAATTGACAATTTTTTAAAGAAAAGATATGTACACCCTGTAAATAAATAATTAAAAATACAAATCATAATATTTGGGCCTCCAGTTTTGGTTATAGTGGCTGACTGTAAAATCTTTGTCATTTTGTCCTAAGATGTCACATGGTTACCCAAAAGCCATGTAAGGGATCACAAAAAACGCTCTTACATTTGACCATCACAGGTTGTGGCACTTTACGGTCTCTGTTGAGATAGATTAGAGGACGGCAGAGTGAAAACAGAAAAACAAACGTGAACGTAAGGTTCCCGAGCTCTTGGTTCTGCTCCTATGCAGTCTGTTCAAATAAGTTAAATTAAAATGGGGAGAATTTTATTTTTTAATTTTTTTTCTCTCCAAGATAGAATTTCATTTAAAGATACGAAGAGTGAAGAGACATACAAAGTAGACGTTAAAGGCATTTTGTCTGGACGTAGCTTGTATGTAAAAATGTTTTGGCCATGCAGCTACATGTTTTCTTGTTGTATTGATCTTTTGATGTGCGTACTTCTAAGCATTTTTGTTTCAATGGTCATAAAAAAAAGTAGTTCTTCTCTTTGGGATGGAAATTCAGCCCTCCTTATGGCAGGGTGTTATGAAAATGATTACACATTGGTATGTCTCCAGGAGGCATAAGCAAGAAGGGACTGTGATCTACTTTCCTCTCATTTTACTGTCATGGTACTTTGATGTTTGGTAAGATAAATAATTAAAATAGATATATGGATTTCCCGGTGGTGAATGTACCTGTTTGATGTGATTTTCAACCAGAAATTCAAACAAAGCGATGATCATGTTGGTCTTTACTGTGATATGATAATCAGCCATGCAATATGCCTTTAAGACACTTATATTTAAAACTAAAGCGGCTTGATGTGTCCTTCGGACATACACTATATGGATTAAAGTATTGGGACACCTGACCATTACACCACCGGGGGCTTCTATGACATAAATGAATCTAAATACATAGACATTAATAGTAGTTGGTTTGCTGAAGGGTGATATACCAAGATGTTCTGGCCAGTGCTATGCTTCCAGCGTTATGGGAGCAGTTTTGACAAGGCCCTTTTCTATTCCAGCATGAGTATGAACCTTTGTGCACTAGGGCACCTCAACCCCATCGAACACCTTTGGAATTAACTGAAATGAAGATTGCGAGCCAGGCCTTCTCATCCAACATCCGTGCCTGACCCTGCAAATCCTCTACTGGATGAATGGGCAAAATATCCCACAGAAACATCTTGTGGAAAGCCTTCCCAGAAGAGTGGAAGCTGTTATAGCTGCAAAGGATGGACCAACTACATATTAAAGTCTATGTATTTAAAATCGAATGTCATAAGTCCCTGTTGGTGTAATGTCCATATAGTGTATGTGAGTTACTCCTGTAAGGGCTTTTACAAAGTTGTTTTCCAGGGGTGGTCAAATGCTGGAGAGAATGTAAGGCTATGGGTAAACCGGGCCAGCCCTAGAAAGGCGCCACAGTCCGCAAAGTAGTTTTTAGGGGTCAAACAACCAAATAACACATGGCTGCAGTCAGAGCCTTGGCAACACGCAGAAGCTTGCCCAAGGCTCCATTACCTTAAAATTGCCACCATTGTCCGCAAATGCTCATTCTGGCACCGCTCTTCAGCCCTTCAGCAAACAAATTGCCTTTTGCTACAGCACTTCTTGAATCTGTCCAGAGCACCTGCTGCACCCCAGTTTTTGTGAATAGTTGAGTTACTTGACTTTGTTTCCAAGTTGGAGTTATTACTTTTTGGCTGCAAGTCTTCTATGAACACCACTTCTGACCAGACTTCTTCAGACTGTAGATAGGTGTACAAGGGTCCCGCTGTTTCTGACAATGCTGAGCTGATCGCACTGCAGGACATCTTTCAATTGTGAAGTAAGCATGATGTTTCATCTGTTGCCCTGAGTCTCCTTGTTCGACCACTGCAGCTGCAGTCCTCAACATTGCCTGTTTCTTTGTGGGTCTTCAAAGGAGCTTGGACAGAACATCTAGAAACCTGTCTGGCTTGAAATTTCTGCCTGGGAGAGACCTTGCTGAGGCAGTATAACTTGTGTCTTGTTGCTGTTCTCAGTCTTGCTATGACGTATGACTTTTGACATTAAACTTTCTGCAGTAATCTTGCCTTGTTAGTGAGTTTGGCTGTTCCACACCAGGTTTCATTCCTCCTACACAGCTGTTTCTTCTTCAGTTAGTGATTGTTTCCACTATATATTAAATTGATGATCATTAGCACTTTTTGTCTTTAAAACTGCTTAATACACCTAACTATATGCCTACAAAATCTGACTTTGTGCAAGTGCACATAGAAGAATCAATGGTGTTTTTAATAGCAAAGGGTGGTCACACCAAATATTGATTTGGTTTAGGTTTTTCTTTGGTTCCCTCGCTTTGCATTTTGTTAAATTATAATAAAAGAAACTATTAACATGTCTATTTAGAAAGCATTCTTCGTTAAAGCCTTCACGCAGTACTATGCTGGACGAGTGGCTTGGGGTGGAGGTACATAGAACGCATAGAGTGCATGTGCTTTTGGCAAGCAGGAGATCTGGTCAGTGTTCTGTGGAATCCTTTTGCGTGTTTGCAAGGGGGGAGAACATTTATTATATAATTAAGCCTCTGTTATCACATGCATTCAACTGCATATAATTGCTGGAATGTCCCTTTAAGTAGAGTAGGCTACAAAGACTTGCAAGAGAACATGTAATACTCCCTAACTATATAAAGTTGTACAATTGAACATTTGTATGTTCTACTGAATTTTAGGTCACAACTGTTTTTATTTTCTGAAGGTAAATTCAAAGTATGTGTTGAATACGTACACAGTTTTGAGGGATAGTATACTTTTTGATATATAAAAAAACATATTTTGGTCAATCTGTCGTTTTCTAGCTGTTGATTGTGGGTAGTGATGTTCCTAATCTAGTTGCTTTTGAGTTTTGTGTGTCTCAAAATGCACATTCTGACCATAGTTCTCTCCTTTTCCATACAAAAGCCTAACACTGCGCAATAGTTCAAACCTGTACTTTAAATTGGAAGTCTCAGCAGTTAGCATAATTATATTCATTTATTAAAAATAGTAATAATATATGCTTATTGTGCTTCAATTGGTATAATTGTTTTAGAAGTACTTACTTTGATCTAATCAGTTTGCTGTACTTAAGGCTGCCCGAGCGAATCAACAACCATCAGCAACTTAACAGAAGGATAGAGATGTCTCAATGAACAGTTATCATAAATCTCTTGGGAAAAGGGTTAACATATAAGTTGGGTTTTTAATAGGTGCATATTGCTTATAATCTGGAAGCCTAGTTACAATGGTTTATTAAGTGAATGGGTCTGTAAAATACATGCCTAGGGAAAAGCGTCCCATCTCTCTCGAGCAGGTGTGTTTCTCATGATATGTTTAGCAGAGAAAGCCAACAGACAGCTGTTCTGTCTCAATTAGCCCCATTTCTTTTGCCCTGTTGACAGTTGTACAACTTTTTCTAAGACAGATACCGTTTGAACAACATAAAAAAAAACAACAATTAGAGTGATGCAGAAATTTTTTTTTTGCGACTGGGGCGAGACTAAATCAAACAGACAGGAAGTGACAGACGCGGAGTTATAGCTTCAATGCAGAGAATATACCCCAAGGCTTGGTTTATAACCTTCTCCTCTAATAAGACAAATATTCTTACTAATTATTTCTCTTTATGAAATGTGCGATCTGATGATCACTGTCATCATTCTGAAAGACATCGTATCTTACATAAATTACATGAGTCATTGTGACTGTTCCGTAATAATAGATCGCCAAAATATATAGATTTTTATCTATAGCCCATTACCATTTATTATTATTTCTTTAGTGTAAGAAGGGATTTACGGGGGTGTTTAAGCATAGATAACTAGTTCTGTCAAATGGGATAATTTTTATCTCTGTAGTCTGATTGCGAGTCCTAATCCCTTTATTGTTAACATATTTTTACTGTTAGGTAGCAAGCACATTATATTTAAGAAATTACACCTGTATATAGTTGGGTCTTAATGTGTTTTATCTCTATAATTCAACATGCTCTACATTTCTTTCAAAATTTAGCCAAAAAAAACATGCATAATAAGACAAAATATTAACTTTCTTGTAGATCTGCCACCGTAGTCCAATTGGCTGGCAGAGGGCTTGTGGTGTTACAGGGAAGCTACAATAAAATCTGTGGTTGGTTAGGGGGTCCCTTTGTCATTTGCTACATATTGGTGGCACCTCTGTGGAGTACAAGATAGCAAAGGAAACAATCTTCGCAACAATGAACATAAGGTGTAAATTAAAAGTATTGTAAACTTTTATGTTTCCTTGGGAAATTTTTATAACGTTTGTTAAGAGTTTTCTCTTTTTTGCCCCCTGATAAACCCCCAGTGTTTTATTATTGTATTATATATTTAATTAAAATCATCATTGGTACTGAGGTTTCTAACATCTGTCCTACATCTCACAGTTTACAGCCTTATGCTCTGTTAACTCAACCAACAGTTTATAGATTAAAATACACGTTGGTTATGTATATATGCGTGTCTGTGTGTACGTATATAAATATGTATAAATAAATATTGGTCCATCCTCCCCTTTTGCATCTTTCTAGATCTTAAGCTCACTTGAGCAGGGCCCTCAACTTTTTGTTTCTGTAAGTCCAAATTGTGAAATGATGCGTTTTGTTATATCCTGTTTGCTTAGAACAGTTAGTGCCGAATATCATGGCAATTGACAAATCCATACATATTACTGAAAGATTATAAATATATATTAAAAACACAATTATATGTATACCATGGAAAAACATTCCATAACTTCTCAAGATCTGCATTCTTATTATCCCCTTCTTATTTTCTACTTCTCCCCTCCTGTTAGGTTGCTGACTCTTGTTGATTGGTTCGGACGGTCTATGTAAGGTAGCCGAGGAGGGAAATTTGGGGTGAGAAGTTGATTACATAATCAAACAATTCAAACAACAAGCACAAATTATATGTAGCTTTAATGCATTAGTTAAAAATGCTAAGTGTCAACATGTTTCATCTAAAATAAGAGGTTTTTTTCAGTCAGTGTCCTAATTTCAACTGTGCCTGCCAATTGGTGTAGCGGATGGGTAAAAAGCCTACTTCTCATTGGTTGCACCTGGAAATTTCGCTAATTCCCAAGACTTGTCTCGCTCTCCCTGTCTGCCATATGCATTTGCACCACCCAATCCAGACTATTTTCTCTAATTTGTGTTCTTTCCTAAGTGTATTTAGTTTAATACAATGACTAGGTGTCATCGCAAAATCCACCGTTTAACAGAGTAGAATTTCCTTTCAAGCTCTCAAAAGACTGTTTACATAAATCCGGGATTTATAAAAACGCATAATGAGCAAACCTATACAATTTCTGAGGTAATGTTATTTTACACCTGTTTTGCCTTTGGCTGAGGGATTGAGGGGCGGGTGAGCGAAAATCATGTTCGGTTCTATACCTCTTTTAATTAAGGACTTATCTGTACTTTTCTTCCATAATGGTGCTATTGTTAAACAGGCACCTTTGTTCCAAATTAACCTGGTCTATTCAGTGAATGCTGAATCTATTTCAGGGAAATTCTATTTTAAACACTTGTTGATTCATCATCTCATTGTAACTTGTCTGCTAGATCGGCAGTACCCACCATGTCCCAAACCCTTACCTGTTTACCTGCCTTCAGTACGCTCATTTTAAGAAGGTGGGAATACATGGTTTTTCGTCTGAATTATTGAAGCAAATCATGGTCTGCGCCATAATTTAATAATTTAAGTGCTGCTTAGCATTTCCTGGAATCTGAGGTCTGCAAACCCTTCACAATTATGGTTGAAGGATGTGCGTAACCTCCCAGATGGAAACTGTAGAGAACATGTGAAAGAGAGCCCGACACTGAAATCTCCCCAAAATCTATCCTTTTGGCAATAGTAGACAATACACTAAGCTAGGTTTAGGGGGATATGTTAGGGATAGTGGGTAGTTTCAGAAAGGCAGTTCGTGACAAGTAACAGAGTGGCAATAATGATTCAGTGGGTCCTGTATATGCGGTGGAAAGGTCACTGTGGGTCAAAAATAGGACCTCTCTTTATTGAAGCTTTGCACTGTTTAGTTGAATTTTCCTTTCATACGTAGGTGAGGCAGATGTGCCAGTTGCTCACCTTAGCCCACCTCATGTTTAGGGCTTAGATGGAAAGACCTATCTCACCAGAACAAGAGTCTGCTTAGCCTAGGAACATCTAGATGACTAGGAAATCGCTTTGCATTTAAATGAAAGGAATCTAGTCTTGTGCCCAGATTGTGCAATCATGGCAGCGTATGTAAGGTTTACCTTTTAACCAAATAATTACTATTGTGGACATCTAAAGCTGAACGCTTATTGAGTTTATTACTCTTAAGTAATTTAACCTAATCTATGTTCCAATATTGTTCCAACATTGCTGTACAGGATACAGATTTCGGAGGACCAGAAGAACCCAGATCCGACTAATATAATGTGATCTTGTTAACAATACTTCAAACATATATTATGTAATAAAAAAATTCTAATTCATTGTTGTCTTCAAGTATAGGATATTTTTACAAAGGTTAGGACCACCAACCAGTAGTGGCTACCTAGGAGGGGTCCTTCCGTATGCACATCCTTATAGGTAACCAGATTTACATTTTTAATAGCAGAGAGGATTTGTCCAGGTTTTAGTTGCCTTGCGCTCCTTTATTGTTGACAGGCTTACTTTGAATGAAAATAGATGTAGCAATAATCTCAGAATCAAAATTATACATTTCCAATATATATTCTGGAGTTCAGACTTTTACCCTTTATCTTTCATGGACTTCAATAGACTTTGAAATATCCCGTCTGTCATCGTGGCTAAACTATTAGCAGATGTTCCTATTGATAAGCTTCTTGATAATGGGATTTTTCCTGCCTCTCCACATCCGTGGATGACAACTTGATTTAGGATGCAGATCGTTTGACTGGTAGACCTTATATACTCTGTCCTGTGGACCTTAGTCCGTTGATTTAAATGTGGATTAGGTAGAAATTTACAGCTGCCGTTCCACTAGATTCCCCCTGAACCTCGGACTACCTCACTCAAATGAAAAAGATACTGCAATATTTTTTATTGGTATTGGTAACACCTGAGATTACCGTGTAGTTCATTATAAAAAAATCAATTAGAGTGCTTTTTTTGTAAATATATACACACACCCACACTATATTGGTGATAAAATGTAAGTATGCCTTTATATACTGGTTTTAAATGAGTCCCCAATGGTTACTCATCCTTCTGTTACCCAAGAGGTAATATTTTTCACAGTTAATTGAAGAGTTTAAGGCTTTCTGGTATTGTCAAAAATAATAATAAATACACATTAATGGATCATTTCCTGATTTGATCCACCTGTTCCAGAGTGAGGAGTGTCTTTAAAGCATGCACTGGCTGCGTTGTAGTGTCTGGATGTGAGTTTAGACACCTTAAAGGAAAATCCTTGTGCGTTTCTGCATCTGTTTCTCATTTAGCATTAGCTGTAGGATGCAATCTTTACTGGCTGCAGAGAAACCCTTATGGGATACACCATTATGTGTACAGATCTGTTGGAAGCTGTTATTATGGATCCTATGCATCAGGGTATATTTATAAAGGCAAGGTTGGTGGTGTAAAAACATTGCATTTGCCTTTGCCCCTTTCTCTACATCCTAGCTAAATGTCCTGCTGGAGATGCGCTCGGCCAAAAAGTCCTCTCATTGGGTCGGATTATTTTATTTTTTTGTCCACATTGTTTTTAAGTGTTAAAGGTCTGAGAACATTCACGCCTGTGTGCCATGTATATAAACCATATGCAACCTAAGATACAACCAGTAGGTTTTGTGCAAGAAAGAGTGCTTTAGGACTGTCCTGGTCAATAGGGAGTTGAGCAGCATGTCTCTGGCTTAGGGAGCCCACCGTCTGCAAAACTCTGCAGTGCTAGCCATGCCGGGTTTCATGCATAGCTTGCAATTCCAGCTGATTTGATGTCATTGCGTTCTTTTTGACCTGGATTGGTTCTACAATTGTGACAATCGCACGATTTCACAAGTTTAAGCTCCGGCACAATATATCACACTGTGCGTTTCCCTTGATACCCTTCCATGACATGCACCACGTCTTTGGGCAAACCTTTAAGCGCTCTACTATGGCCAAATATTGTACTTACATTGTTTGCAGGTTATACTTATTTATTTATTGTTCCACTTTGTACAATAAGCTAAAACAGCAGGACTGTTTGCAGTCATGCATGACCTACGATTGCGATTTACCAGCCACGGAATTGCTGATTTCCTTGTTGAGTTACAGGACTCTCGTCCTATACCGGAAATCTGTAATTACTCTCTGAAGGCTCTTTCATCACGTAGCTCTTTCTTGCTGACCTGTTCTCATCCTTCCCGCTTACTTATGTATCAGACAATCCTGAAAGACACTGAGATGCATTGAGCTGCAGGCTTAGGAGGATTTGGAGTTATGTGACAAATTATTTTAATGAATCTCACGGGTTGAGCAACCAAATATTCAATGAGGAGAATTATAGCTGGTGAATTTATGTAATATGAGCTATGCACATACTAACAACCACTGCATTTGTGTTGGTGTATTATTAAAAAAAAAATTCTTTTTTTTTAATTTTAATTTGTGCCTGCATAGGATTTTAGATCACAAATATTCAGATTTTTATACTTTTTATCTTTTTCACTACACAAAAATGCTCCAGCTCTGCTTTTATGTATAAATTTTTGTCACTGGGCAGTGCTGTCTCCTTAAGAAAATATTATCTCAACATGTTTAATTGTGGTACTTCATTTGGAGGTAGCATGCAAGCAATGTAAACACAATCTTGTTTGTTTTAATTAACTTTATTATTAATACGCTTGCCAATCTAAGTATTTTTGGCCCCATCCCACTATATTTCCTCTGCCTCCTTTTCCCTGTGAGTGCAAAAATAATGCATGCATGAGTGGATGTGTAATGGTAACATCAACCTACCAACCTGCATGAAATAAACGTTATTACTGGAAATTTGTAAATGGATCACAGTGACAGCTTTTGGGCCGACTGCCCCTGTCCACCCAAACCGTTGCATTAAAACATTCAGTATACGTAATGTGTATATAGACAGAACGTAACCTCTAGCGGCTATTGCCCCACTGCAATTTTCGTCCTTGTTTGTTGAAATTTTACTTTTTTGGCATTGCATTTACTTTTATTATTTCCAACTTTATAATCACAATTGAAAGGACACTCCAGCCATCATAAGCACTTTAATCCATATGAGAGCTGAGAGGTCCCCAATTGCCTCTTTCCTACAAAGTGTTTTAATATGCATTAACCCATATCACATAATGAATAATACTTACTGTGGTTATCATTATGATGAGGTAATAGGAACTGGGTGTGGAGCATCACAATATATATACAAGTCGCGATCTGAGGATGTTGCCGCCATACTTCTGCAAAATATATGTTTCATAAATATAGCTGTGGCTGTTTGGGGGGGAGGGCATAGCCTCCCCATGGAGGGTGCCAGCTCTCATAAGAAGAAGATAAAAAAACCTTTTTGCAAATGTGAAAATGTTGGAAATGAGGGTTAATGGTAACTGTACAGACCACTTGTGAACCTGCATGGTGGAGAATGATGGTATATAGACCAAAAAAAATTAAATATATATAAATAATACCAACAGAATCTGATTCAAAGGGATCCAAGTGATATTTCCAGCAGAAAGGAAGAAAACAATAAAATAGTGTAATATGTCAAAAAAAATGTGTATATATATGGTAAAGGAAATACTGACCCTTACGTTTGGTGGGGCTTTTTAGTTTGAGAGAAGAAAATGTAATGTATCTCCTGATTTGTGTGCAAATAACTTTTAAATGTAAGCTCCTACTGAGATTATATTGGTCAACATCTGAACTTGTATGTATTCAGAAACTTTGTAGGAACAAAGGATAGGCCAGAAGCAGTGAGGTTCCAATCAGATTGATTGATTCCAATCAGCGGCTTTCCTCTTGGAGCAGGGGAGCCTGGCCCTTTATCCATGTGTCATCTCCTTTTTGGTCCTCGTTTATACTCCTTGTGCATGCCCTTGACTTTGTCCTATAAAAGCTTGTGTGGCTTTAATTTCTGGTGTTTAAACCTTAACCGTTCATTTTTATATTTTGAGACTGTAATTTAGTCATTAATTCTGGTGGTGGTAGCATGAGTTTCTTCTATACTTGTATCTAGACGCGATTTACTTCTCCTATAAAGAGAATCATTAAGTCCAGAAAGCATTTTTTCAGTGGCACAATACATTAGTTGCAGAACTCCTCAGGATTTCTTCTGACAATAGTTGAAACATTCTTAATGCTAAATCATTTTGCAGCATAATTATCTGATATGAACAGGCCATGGAGATCTAAATCCACCTCGCCTTTTTTTCCCGAAAGACATAAATCTTTGATAGCATCTGTACTGAGAAGATCTGAGATGGTCCACAAAATATTATTCACCTATGTAAAATCTCCACACATTTAATAAAAAATACCACTAGGGCAAAATCTTCCATATTGAAAGTCCACTGATCCAATGCAAATCCAGAAAGCAGATCAACAGGGGTGCATCAGAGTGACCTCGGCGAGATGTCAATATATCAATCCTGCACTCGGCTTCTCCGTAACAATATAGCTGTAGAGCGCCCAGGTGCAGAGGTTTAGATTGATGAGATATATAAGAAGCACCATTCCCTTCCCCAGAAGGGGCTCCATGGGCTTTCTAGCAGAGGAACCTACTTAGGAGTCCACTTTGATAAATTTAAGTATTTAATTTTCACACACATTGTGGTGCTTTTTGTAAATTTTGTGCAGCACCTTATTTCTCTCCCTTCTCTCTCTCTCCCCCTCTCTCTCTCTCTCTCTCCCCCTCTCTCTCTCTCTCTCTCCCCCTCTCTCTCTCTCTCCCCCTCTCTCTCTCTCCCCCTCTCTCTCTCTCTCCCCCTCTCTCTCTCTCTCTCCCCCTCTCTCTCGCTCTCTCTCCCTCCCTCCCTCTCTTCCTCTCTCTCCCTCCGTCCCTCTCTTCCTCTCTCTCCCTCTGTCCCTCTCTTTCCCTCTCTCCCTCTCGCCTCTCTCCATATAAGCATGTAACAGGTGAAATGTGAAAAAGGGGTCTCGCCACCGCAACAACTAATATTCCTTGTGATTGGACCATTTCACTGGTTGCTATGGTTATAACACTTTTTTTATACATAACCCCATAGCTTTTCCAGGCTGAAACAGAAGAGCAGTGAACGCGTCATGAAGCAGTGGGTTTAGAATTTCTTTGACAGGCTGATCCGTTACTCTTTTACCTCTTGCCAGTATTTTAACAGTAGTGTGTTTCTTCTGCTAGTGATTTGTCTGACACTTGGAATATTTATTCTCGTTTTAAGTTGTCTGGAGCTTTTACGCAGATCATCATTTTTACGGTTCTGTTTTCAATTCTGTAGACCTGACCCTTTGTTTGATGTCGTTTTGCGATACTGCACACATTAATCTGATATTCATTTCTTTTGTGTGTGTGTATATCTTCCTTTAAATATGCTTTCCCCCTTTTTTTTTGTTACAGAATGAAAATCTTATTGATGACACCGTGGAAAAGCGGTCTCTCCGAAAGCAAAGGTTTATGCAGTTTGCCTCACTGGAGTACGAGGGCGAGCATTTTATGACCCCGAGAGATTTTCTCTTCTCCGTCATGTTTGAGCAGGTGGAACGTAAGTCACATTAAGGCAAATTACGTAGAGTGCGGTGAAAATTGGAAAATGTTTTAATAGAGCTGCGTGTCATTTTAATTTGCCGTTTAAATGGTAAAAGAAATTTCAACTTATTAATGTAGCATCGTTTACATACGTATCGGGGAAAACATGAAGGCATCTGCCACAGCCTACTTCTTTCACGTAATATTTTCTTGTGATTATTATTTTTTTATATTTTGAAATCTGTCTACAAACAATCCTAATTTAAAAAAAAAAAAAGTAATCTAGATGGGCATAAGCCAACCCCAGCGCAGCATGAGCTCTTTTACAGTGAGGACAATAAAGGTATGGAATTCACTTCCAAGGGAGGTGGTGTTATGAAATACATTAGATACCTTCAAAAGGTATTTTTTTAGATAAATAGAATAACAATAATATTTTAGAGCTTCTTGATCCAAGGAGAAATCAGATTGCCTCTTGGAGTCAAGAAGAAGTTTTTTTCCCCCTGATGGCAGAATTTGAAGTAGCTTAATTAGGGTTTTTTTTGCCGCCTTTTGGATCAAGGATAGGAAGGTAAGGAGAAGGGTTGAACTTGATAGACTTAGTTCATAAGGTTGAAAAAAGACCTATGTAACTATTAAATTCGGGACAAATATTAGAATCTATTTAGCAGGTTTTTTTCGTTAGCTTTTGTAGATGGGTAAAGTTGTTTTTTGTTTTTTTTTTGTTCAGTTTTTCATTTTTTTTTTTAACATTAAATTAGATGATCAAAAAGTGTTATTTAAAGGGGAAAAAAAATCATAATTTGTGTTGGTACATTAAATGAGGGATGATAATTACAGCTAAACACCAACACTGCAGACATGTTGAAACAGCCGTTGTCATGAAGGGTATCAAACATATAACAGTTTTGTTACCAAGGAGTTTTACTATGCACAGCCTTAATGTTTAGGTTTATATATAATATATATATAGATCTTGATTTATCTGTACAGATAAAAGATATTTGATTTATTGGGTTTTCCCAGGTTATGAGTTTAAATAATAATTGCTGTGTTAGCTAGAGTAGGCTGGTCTCTGTCTTTGTATTTAGCTTTATAGCTGTGTGTTTGGAGCTATTTAAACAGTTTTTGTTCTGTTATCTGCTACATTTTTATATAGCTTGTATTGTCATTTAAACGTGTGGCATGTGAATCCATTTTCCTGTTATTTCTTGTCATTGATCATGACTGTTCAAATATTTGAAATGTTTTTATGGTGATGTTGAGTCATGGTTAAAGGCCTCTCACGCTGATAAAATATTTCATTTACTGATTAAATTAAAAAAGTGGATTAATAATGTAGAAGCTCATTCTCCTGCTCGGTCTGATTATGTCTAATCTTTGGGGGAAAATGTTATTCTCATTATTTGTATAAACATAAAATTCCTGTAGTTGTTTGTTCTGTAATTGTTTAATAAAGTAAAATTCTTGGCCTTAAAGGAAGGCATTTCCTTAAACACATTCCTTGTACATTTGATTTACTTGAATTTAGCATGCATTGTTCTTGACATATTGTTCACAGCATTAGTACATAAAAAACAATGAAAATATGATTTATGATAAATGGAAAGCATAACTTTCTCTATAAAAAAAAAAGCAAAATATGTAATTGCATCAATACAGAAACCTTTAGGAAGCTCTTTTCTTTATGTGCTTAATATGCTAGAAAGTGCAACTAATATTTAAAGCAGAACAGCATGATCAAGCAAATAAAACTTAGAAGAGCTGCTGTTGTATTCTTACCATCGAAGGATTGATTGCATCAATACAGAAACTTTTATGAAACTTTTTTCTATGGTAAAAAAAAAAGTTTGCTTTTTAATTAAATTAAGGCGACGTAAAAATAAAATAAAAAAAATATATACATACATACGTACATATTTCTGGAGAATATTTAGGCATTCAACAGTGCTAGGAATGTTCCAAAATTACTTCCAATTAAAGAGAGTAAGTGGAACAGCTTCCACTCGGAACAGTTCATGGTGTTTTGAACCATAGGTTAGACTGTACCGCATCTAATACTTGTGGTGTTCCAGATTAAATAGCCGGACATGATCTTTTATTCACTTTTCTTCATTAAGTGCATGATAGTCACCATGACAGCTTTTATCAAAACTCCCTGGAGCTGGTGCTTTGTATTTGTTTAGGCACCGTTTTACTTCAAAGGCACTGAGATTCAAGGGAAAGGATGGCAAAACTGGTGCCATCTAATGAATATCCTGATGGTTCCATGTAATTTGCTTGTTTATGCTGTAATGAACTTCACTAAATCTTTAATGAAGATTAAATAGCAACTACAGACCAGTTAGTCTTAAAGGGACAATCCAGCCATCATATACTCATTAATACATATGATGGCTGCATAGACCCTTTAATTGTTTGAATGCAGGCAATTCTGTCTATGCGTTGTACACTTACTAACCCATAACGGGGGTATAGGGTCATTGGTTAATGTGGCGACACAGAGTTGTCCATCCGAAGTTGTTTTCCTTGTAAATATGTCACGAGATTCTGAAGAATTTCCTCATACATATTTACTCCTTTTCCCACCTTAAATCTGCCAAACATATTCCATGCACATTATATACTTATCTTCAGTCACCCCCCAGCTCTGGCTCGGCGAACACTTCTTTTCAGGCCCCCTGTGCATATCCGTAGAAATAAACTCGCACTTCAAACAGCCAATCAGCGGCAAGAAAGGTCAGACCACAGTGAAGAAGGGCCGCTGCTACTGCAGAGCTTCTACTTCTGTCCATTTTATTTTTCCTTTCTTAAGTAAGGCTGTAACATACAGTGAACTGCCCCCTTAAGTAAGAAGTGGGCCCATCTAGTGGGTCTGCTCGTTATTTCAGATTCAAATTTTAATTGGTCCGTGATGTCTTGTATTAATGTAAACAAGGTAGCCATATGAACATTATCAAACTGTATGACCTGCAATCCATGTATTACTTCAGGCAGACAAAAGAAGTAAAAACATACCATGGATGCTTACATGAGACAACGTTAAAAAAAAATAAAAAAAAATGTAATATAACTTTTTCCCTCCTCCCTTGCCGGATGAAGGAGGCAATGAACCTGTCAGGTTTATGCTCCAGCACGTGTCCCAGGCCTGCAGACATCTTCGAGATTTTGCCTGGCATAGGAGTTGAACACGGGACCTTTAAAACTACAGTTCTGCGTGCCACTTGTCAAACCACCTTTACGAAAAATTACTGCAGTTTTTCTGAAGTAATACTGCAGTTTTTTGGACATGAAAAAACTGCAATACTGCACTTTTACTGCAGTACTGCACTTTTACTGCAGTATTACTGCACATTTACTGCAGTATTACTGCACATTTACAGCACTTTTTTTTTTATATTGCAAACCTGCAGTTGTACTTCAATGTACTGCAGCTTTATTGCATTTGTACTTCCGTACAAAAATAACTGCAGTAAAACTGCAGTACAGTGAAGTACAAATGCAGTAAAACTGAAGTAAATGTGCAGTAAAAGTGCAGTATTGCAGTTTTTTCATGTCCAAAAAACTGCAGTAATTTTTTCGTAAGGGCATGCTGCTCATCCACTTTACCGCAGTTACCTGCCGCCTCCCCTCTATTGCTGACAGCACTTAGTACCCGCAGCCACCGATAACCTACACCTGTCACCTGTTAACTAGGCTATTTAAACCGTTCCCTAGTCTGTATTTTCTGCTCAGTGATACTTTGCTTGTTAAACCTGCTTTGTGGTCTGCTTGGCTGATGGTTGCTTCCCTATTTACCTAACTACCAATTCTCTTTACCTGAATCTGGACCATCGGGCAACGCCTCTGGTTTATGCTTCTGTAGTGTGTCTCTGGCCTACTCGCGTTGGGTGTGGCATGTGTGGCTACTAAGGTTGTGTTTCCCTGCAACTTGATGCCACCGTGTCTCTATCTGGGATTCTGGCAATACTAAAGTAGCACATGTATACATGGTTGATTGACTTGTTTAATAAAAAGACTGTGTATCTTCTGTTTTACATAGATATGTCTGTTTTATTTTACAAGTAGTAGCTTATATTTCCCGTGTTCCCAATATCCAGTGAATTCCCCTGTTTGTTCAATTAATTCCTTAGATCTTTCTTTCTATTCCGAATCCTGGTACGTTTTGATGTTGGCAGGTTGGGGACTGCCCTTAGGTCTTTGCCTGGAGTCCCTGAGGAGATGTATTTTCAGCTTTTGTGTTTTGCTTCAGTCCCTCCCTTTGTTGACCTGCCTTTTAACCTTTCCGTACTGCACAATAGTCATTATGAAATAACCCCCATATTTTTTTTTTATAAATAAGGAGGTGCATATAACTAGATTATGTGTTAAAAATGACTTGTCACCATTACACAATATGTCCTCATACAGCAGTTCTTACTAAAATTAGTATTTGCGCCAACAGTTAATTTCTTTACTTTTACACGAATACAAATATAGTAAATCACCCTTGCAATAAGTGTGTTATGGCTTTATAGATAAGTAATGCAGACAATAAAGGTGTAAAAAAGGAATCAAGAGGGTAAAAGCAGGGTTAAGTAGCTGGGAGAAAAGATGGGAACAAAAAAAATGTCCAATAGAGGTAACATACAGTATTATCTGGAATATTATAATAGAAAAGTACAATGTAACATCATGTTGGGCAGGTCCATGGAATTACTAATAGCCTGTATATGCCTATACGTCTAGTCACAGGATGAGACAGGAGCCGTGGGAGCCAACAGGAATGAACAAAATAACCCAAAAGAAGTGACTGCCCTAAGCTGAATATATAGAAGGTTATGATGGCCAACTGGATTATGCTGTAGGTTAACTGGCCTTGGGAATGTACACTGGTAGAAGTTGACTGTATTGTGGAAAAAAGTCCAAAATCCACACTTAATAGTTTTCTGGTTTGGAGATGAGTACAAACTTACATTTGTAAGTAATGTCAGTTTTTTGGGGGGGTAGAATCATTTGAAAAGGCACAGGTGTGCCCATATTGTAACGTATTTTGTTTGTCCCATGGGATGACGTCCCTGGCTATAGTTGTTGGAAGTGCAATTCTGTTCCTGAGCACCTTGAACAGCTTAGCAAGGGGAGCCATTAGTGTTGCCACCCGTCCTGGTGTGACTTGGACAATATTGGTCCAGACTCGCCAGTCCCCGTGGTAGTAGCACAGCAGCTCGCACGGTGTGCCAGCTGTATTGAAAACAAGCTGCGGCTTTACATAGGGCAAGTGGGGTGTGTGTCTGGGGGTTTTGTTATGTTAACGTGTCTGGGATTTTCTTTCCTCTCATACTTTTCCTTTCCTTTGTTTTACTCTTTTCTCCCCTTTTCTCCTTTCCTCTTGTTTTCTTTGTCTTTGTCATTTCCTTTCAGTCTGTTATCTCTTGTCACTTTCATCATCTTTCTCTTTTATCTGCTTTATTTTCTCTTTTATTTTAGATCTCTCTATATTTTCTGTCTTTTTCTCTATTGAGCAAAATGAAACAAACATTTTTGTTCTAAATTATAAAAGCACACCCCAGGAGCCAGGCTTATTTCTGAAAGGATTTGGTAAAAGGTAGCAACCTTAGAGATGATGCATTTGTCTAGGACTTAGGCTACTACAACTGTTCATGCAAAAGTCTAAAACATACACCACCATATTGGTTGCCAATGTGATCACCAACACAACATAATTGATTCCATACATTCATGCATATACCCATAACTAAGCATTTCTCTTTAGTGTGAGCATCCCGACCACCCCAGACTTTAACACTAGTGGTTCATATACAGACTGAAGTTACATGTCACTGAATGATCAAGAAATTAAAATGCATACAATGCCCTGCCTGTGCTGTCTGGTGGGGCCAGATGCGATGTAAGAATTGGAAAAGGGAAACCTAAGCAAATTTTGAAACTGAACTTTATGTAAAAATACTAGACACTAACGATAGATGCTGGATTAAATTATGGTTTTATCCTCTTCTTTAAGACAGGTCAAATTGATATCAAGACCATTACCACAATGATGTGCTAAACAATGCCTAAATCAGTCTGGCTTTTATTTAAGGCCATTGTTTAAGCTGGCAGGCAGTCAAGTGTTCAGACCTGTGATGGAGCCATCAAAATTGTTTAGAGAAATACATTCCTCATCACTCCTCTGGAGTATTATACAATCAGGGACGAACATTGTTCTGCTTCTAAAGATAAGAACGTATGTCTGGATTAGTCAAAACCTCCGCTTTTAATGGATTTAGGACAAGAAAGTCTGTGCCTCTGGTGCTCGTACGACACAATAGCCCCGTGGCTTACACTGGCCTTGAACTTGGGACAGAATACAATGCCCTGTCTCCTCACACATAGTTTATGACTGGGCTCGCAACACAGAAATTTAAAGATCTTATGGTTAACTGAATCACACCATTCAAAGTTATTTACTACTAATGCCATTACCTAGAAAAATATTTATTATACTATTGATCGGACTGTGTGAGCTGATAATGAGCTTGAAGGCTTCATAGTCTCCATTTGTCAGTATTAACAGCAAATAATTTAAAAAGCCATTGAGGGAAATTCCCAAGATACATTTGATTTAATAGCATGTACATAGAAGGTGGAAGGGGGTGTGAGGGGCTCTTTCGCCGCTGTTTAGTGAAAGGGAAGGGAGACTTGTGTTTGGCCCCTCACAGATCTCTGGTCTTGATTCCATGCTCGTAAAACATTACCTTTCTTCACCTTTGGCAAAACACTATACCTTTTTCTTGTTTGATATATCATTCCAAAGACTAGAATCAAATATAGAAACATAGAATTTGGTGGCAGATTTTTTTTCAGTTTTGAAGACATGTTCGTTTGTCAAGACCCTTTGTCTTGTTCTTGCTGTAAAGACTCGGACCTTAATCCGTCCTCGGTCTCGTCTTACCTTCAGGAAAGCTTTATTCCTATCCCATGCAGTTTTAAATCTAATGGGAGGCTGTTCCATTTATCTACAACCCTCTCTGTTTTTTCAGTATTAGTAATTCTTGGCCTGTTTGAGGCACATAGATATCAAATAGCACCTAGGGCTCTAAAAGGTAATCATAAGCCAGCACATAAATATACCACATGATAAAGTCGAAGACTGATAAGATCCCATCTGTGCACTTTGGGATTTATATTTTGACAGCTTATCGATGATAGAACATATATAACACCAGTCTGTAAATAAAACAGTAGACCGACGTTAATAATTAGAGTGAAAAAGTAATGTATTATTGTTTTAGGTTATACATTTATGCCATGTTTAGAAAAACACAAAAGTAATACGGAGAAAAGCTTTTAGTATTTGACATCATCAAGAAAAAAAAAAATAACTCCGTCCTAGGTTCCAAAACACACACAGGTCCAAATATCCACTATCACATTACAACCCAGCTTGATCTTACAAAGCTGATGGTGTGGACACCTTTGTTTTTTTGTTTTGCCCTGATGAAAACCTCTCTAAAGCCGCAACATTGGCATATGGTATCACACAAACACTCCTGCTTTGCTTATATATTTTATATGATCCATAAACCTAATATAAAAAAAATATATATACGAAATATATGACTGAAAAGTCATGAATGTAAGCGCACAGCGTGCATGTAAATTCTACTTGCGTGATTTCATAGATGTAGTCGGTGTCAATAGCTTTTGGCTGAAATATTAAAATGTAAAGTTCATTCAAAGTAATATCCAGTATGAGGTACAAACATGTTTTGCATACCAGGCACTGAACATTGCAAAATAGTTATCCAACTTTATACTATACAATGTAGGATCCCCCTTACATCAAATATTAGTTAAGTGATTTCTGTCACCTTCAATGGCGTGGGGAGGAGGGTACTAGGCAGGTGATGTTGTAGTCAGGGGTGTAACTAGAAACCACAGGGCCCTGGTACAAAAATTGCCCCAGACCCCCCAACTTCACCAGGCAAACATGTCCTGCAGTGCCACCTTTGCCCCCAAGAAGCTTATCAGTGCCATCATAACTCTCAAATACTCTCTGCCTGTGCCGTTATTGCCCCCAAATAGCCTCTCTCTCTGTGTGTGTGTGTGTGTGTGTGTGTGTATATATAATATATATCAGGGCTGCAACTAACGATTTTCATAATCTATTAGCCACGCCACCCACGTCCTCCCAGACACGCCATGCCACCCGCGTCCTCCCAGACACGCCTTATACACCCTGATACACCACTCCACTCTACCACCAGATATGCCTTATACACCCTGATACACCACTCCACTCTACCACCAGATATGCCTTATACACCCTGATACACCACTCCGTCCTCCCCAGACATGCCACACTGCCCTCCCCAGATATGCTTTATATGCCGTATACCCCCAGATATGTCACTCCTTCCTGCCCAGATATGCCGTATACCCCCCAGATATGCCATAGTCCTCTCATAGAGTCACAGACCCGTTCACAGCACACTGACACCATACTTTAATAAATAAGTACTGGGTTAATCTTCACTACCCTCAGGATTTAGATTCCCCTTAGTTTGCCCCCCTTTACCTCTAACTGCACCTTAAGTAAATTAAATTAACTCAGTCCTCATCATTAAATTAACCCTAAACACCCCATTAACCATAACTACCCCTAAGTTAACCCTAAATACCCCATCAACCACAACTACTCTAAATTAACCCTAAAGACCCCATCAACCATAGCTGCCCCTAAATTAACCCCCACCTCCCCTAACTTTCAGCAGCCCAAGTATTAATTTTATACTTACAGTTAAATGAGTGTCACAGCCATGTGGTTCTGGAGGAGGAAGGGGGCGGGGCCAGTTGTCACAGTGATTACAGGGAGGGACTAAGTAGGAGCTGCTGCTGTGAGTCACTGAAACGGATTATATAATGAGGGGTATTTTTCAGAGTGTTTGCTCTGAAAAAACCCTCATTTTATAATCGATAAAAATCGATTCAACTAATCGATAATGAAATTCGTTGGCAACGATTTTCATCGATTATCACTTATCGATTAGTTGTTGCAGCCCTAATATATATAATATAAATTTTTTTTATTTTTTTTAGGAACCACACAGCTAGTATTATTGTTTTATATAGTGCCATCATATTCCATAGTGCTGTACAATGGGTAGACAAGACATAACAAGTAGTATATAACATAACAATTTGACTTGCAGAAACTGGTAAGGAGGGCCCTGATCAAATGAGCTTACAATCTATTATATGCATTAACGTGCATATGATGTCTGGAGTGTCCCTTTAAGTTGATGGAGGACGTCGGGACAGAAAATAGATCAGCTGCCCCTGCCACACAGAGCCACGGATCTCTTCCATAGGTAGCTTGCCCTTCATGATGTCAGTGTTTGGACGTTTTTCGCAGTTTAAAAATATCCTATATTTGCTTAAAGAAACGCGCATTTATCCTGAGAATGTGGATTTGAGAAATCTTTATTTCCGTTTGCTATGCATGCGCATTACTTATGAGCTCATGATATGTTAAAACGTGAACCTCTTTAAAGACACGCTGTACTAAGCGTTGAACGTTTGCACCTGTCCAACAACTTCTCGGTCATTTCCCACGAGTCGCACTCCTGGCTGTTTATTAGCTGTTTTTTACAACACGATTTTACTAGCCCCAGAGAAAATATAAATCTACCAAAGGTTTATCACGTCTATTGGAATTATCTCTAGTGTGTTCAAAACATAAAACCTTTTAACCTGTGTGTTACTACACAGCACAAAATGTCCTGTGCTAGACAAGCCTATTCCTGGGGTATATTTTGGCTAGTCCCAAGCCTGTCCCTGGGCTGTACACCTACTGCCCCCAAGAGCTTACCCCTGTATTCTCCATCCTCTATGCTGAGCACCAGGATGTGATGTCATATCCAAGCGCCTTAATGATACACAGCGCTAGAGGTACAGACCTCCATAAGGCAACTCGGCCAGGTACAAGGGAGATCTCTGATATCCCCAACAGGCATACCTGGGAACTCTCCAGGTTTCGCCCGGAGACTCTGGGTGAAGCGCCACATCTCGGGGTCTTCAGCAACAAACCCTGCGTTGTGGGAACCGCGTAGAAACGCCCCACTCCCCGCCCACTTCCCCTCCAACACCACTGGTTTTCCTCCAATGTCAGCAGCACCGCCCACAGACATCATCGGGACTGCCCACTGCCAAAACTTGTGATAGCCTGCCAGTGTAAAATATGTATTTTATCATTGTGTGCAAATATAATAGAACAAAGCAATAAAAATCAGAACGTTGCAACCATTCTCTCTGAAAAACAATTTGTGGAAAGGTTTTTAGACTATGAACCCCTGCAGCCCTCTTGCTAAACTATAATTCCTATGATCCCCAGCCAGACAAGAGCTAAGAACTGTAGTTCAAGAATGTAGTTAGATCGCAATTCTAGCAAACATCAGAAGAGCTACAAGTGGCAGACAAAATAAATACTTTCTAACCTAACTCTGCCTGGTAACGGTAAAAACCAACCTTATTTAAGTGTGTGATAGACTTGTGTGTACGTATAGAATTAAGTGTTGCGCATGTGATGTATACAGGAGTAATCTCTCTACTCACATGCCATTTTGCTAGTTCACGTTCTTGCTCATGTAATGTCTTTCTGCCTCTTTGTTTACGCCGGAGCAGAGCTGCACAAGTCTTCACTCAATTTAACAGCTTTGAAGATAAGATTTTGAGATTTGTCTTCAAAAGACTCAACTTAATGGACAAAGACAAAGTGAAAATGCTCCAGAGCGTTTACACCCCCCCCCCCAAACACAAACATTCCTGGAGAATCGTGCCAGGCACCAACTACTACGACATTAGATGGACTTACTGCACAACCTGTTGACCTCCACCTAATGCCCAATTACCCCTTCCTGCCCTACCCTGCTTTATGGCTAGTGGCTGGCATTTGGTGCCCAGCCTTATACACCTGTCCCAGAGGTTATGCATATATACTATGGTCTAATATATGCATCGGTATGGATACCATCATAAATAATTCATTCCTAGAAAACACGTGGCGGTAATGGTTATTTCCAACTTTTTGTTCAATGGTTTCACCTATAATTTAGTCAAATCAGGAAATAGGGAAGGGCCAGATGAAGGCAGTATAACATTTATTGGTTTATATTGGTTCTGCAGAACTATCGAACTAAAATGATAACCGTGACGCGATGAAAGGCTGATGGACTGGCAGTGGATGTTCTATGGAAAGATGGTTGGTGGATGTCTTATGTTCACTATTATAATGAGAAGCAAAAAACTATGTCCTTTAATGGAAACATGATGATGGATAATGCACACCCCAATTCAGTGCCTGAAAACCCAGACTCCCTTGCTTAAAATGGGACTATTGGGAGGTATGACAATTGGATCCAATGCGTTTATGATATGTAGGGAATTGGTGAAAGAGGTGCTGGTCCTAAGCTCTTACCTGATCTAGGTGATTATTGTATAGATAAAGCAGGTAATATTATAGCAGCCTCTGCATACACTGATAACAGCAGGAAGCTGTTACATGAGATAAGTGATACGCAAACAGATAATGTTTGTATCTGCGCATGGATTTGTATGAATGTCTAAAGTCGCTTCCCATAAGAGGTCCATCAGGAGAAGATTGAGAAAAGTATATTCCAAAAAAATATGACATCACTTAAAGAAGTTTGGCCCAAAGTCAGTCCCTGCTTGGTTCCTCCGCACCTAGGACTGAGAGATTTCCAATGAGCAAAGGAACCTACAACTCCAGTCGTAGGTTTTGTCCTCCCCTTAGGTTAGTCATTGATGTGTGGCTGGTATCGTCAATTTATGGCTCAATTTCTACCAAAATGTACCAAGACATGCTTTAGAATGACCCATTGAACTATTTGTTTTTGTTGAGTAGAGACAAAGAAGCTTAACCCCTTGATGACAATTGCCGATCCGGGCACGTCACGGAAATTCAAGTCGATAACGACAAATGACGTGCCAGGACCGGCACATCATTAAACGGGTGCAGAAAGCGATCTATTCAACGCCATTATCGGCACAAAGGGGCCATCTCTGGCCCCTCCCCGGGGCCCGTTTTAAAAACGCCCGTTTTAAAAGCGTTTAGGAGGCGATCAACGACACCAAACACTTACCTGGGGATGGACTGTGACCGCTCCGGAGAGCGGTCACAGCCGCAGCTGCCGGTGATCTTCGCCATCAGCAAGATGGCGGCGGCCCGGGAAAAAAAATAATAAAGATGAAAAGGTTCGCTAGACGGTCTCCTGACCCTCTAGAGAACTCTGGCTCCACTTGCAGGTTGAATATAGGTACTGCATTATACCATGCAAGTCAATGGAGCTCAGCTTTCTAATCACAGTGTGATTAGAAAAAATAAATTAAAAATAAAATAAAATTAATAATTAGAAAAAAAATAGTAAAAAAACAGTAAAATGTAAAAATAATTTCCCACTGATGTCACTATCAGGGGAACCTTCAAGTTGAAAAAAAATGTTAAAAAATAGGCACAAAAATAAATAAATAAAAAAATAATAAAAAAAAAAAAATATATATATATATATATATATATATATATATATATATATATATAATATAAAATATATTTTTGTGAGCAAGTCCTAAAATTAGCATATTAGCTTAACAATTCTCGCATGGAAAGAGTTAAAATACTGGCATATTAAATGCCCATGGGGTGTCTACTTTTAAAAAATGTATGATTTGATGTGGTAAATTGAATTGGCCGGGTTCAACAAGGTCCCAATTAACACGGGGGGGAAGGATGGCCACACATCTAATTTCCAATTAGAAAAATGCACACGTACCAAATGTGGCCTTTTAGTTCCCCCCAAAAATGACAAACCCATGCATGTGGGGTATCACTGTACTCGGGAGATGTTGCTGAACACATATTGGGGTGTCGTGTGACAGCGGCATATACCAGGAGCTGTAAATTCATACATAAAGTAGGTGTGTGGGGGAAAAATACACACACAAAAATACTACTGCAAACTTTGAAAAAATGTTGGTGGTAAAATGTGTGCATGCAAAGAGTTAAAATACCAGCATTTAAAATACCCTGGGGTGTCTAGTTTTCAAAAATATATGGTTTTGTTGGGCACACTGAAATGGCCCGGCTCAAAGATGTACCAAATAGGGCATGGGCAGTGGATCCCCAAATGCCAAAGTTCAACATTGAAAAATGCGCATGTCCCAAATGTGTCCCTTTTGCCCCCAAACAGCCAGGCAAAATCATTCATGTGAGGTATCGCTGTACTCAGGAGATGTTGCTGAACACATATTGGGGTGTTTTGTGATAGTGACATATACGAGAACTTTTTAATTCATACCTGAAGTAAAATGTGTGTGACAAAACAAATGCAAAAAATGACTACCACAAAGTTTGACAAAGACTGGTGGTAGATATGGTGCATGGAAAGGGTTAAAATACCAGCATTTGGAATACCCTGGGCTGTCCAGCTTTCAAAAATATATGATTTGATGGGGTAAATTGCATTGGCCGGCTTCAAAGATACCCGAAATGGCACATGGAGGGAAGAATTACCAGATTTTGAAAAAAATGGCTTTGAAATAGCAAAACGCTACCTGTACTTATTGCTCAATAACGTGCAGAAAAAAGCAAAAAAACATAAAAACATTGGGTATTTCTAAACTCAGGACAAATAGTAGAATCTATTTAGCAGGTTTTTTTATTACCTTTTATAGATGAGTAAAAGATTTTTCAACTAAAAGTTAGAAACAGTCATTTTTTTTCTAAATTTTTCACCATATTTTATACTTTTTTTAATAGTAAATAATATGATACAATCAAAACAATGTCATCTAAAGAAAGCCCTTCTTGTCCTGAAAAAACCAATATCTAATGTGTGTGGGTTCAGTAAACGGGAAAGAAGAAAATTACAGCTAAACACGAGCAGCGCAGAAATGTTAAAACGGCCATTGTCACGAAGGGTACAAAAAGTAAAATCAGCCTTTGTCACGAAGGGGTTAAATGCCACCTTCCACTAATCACCAAACAGACCACAAAAGGCTCCATGTACGTTCTATTGCCATTTTCACAAAACATATATCTATTAAATATGTTTTCAATGCCACGTATAAAGATTACAGGCATTACAGCACGATTGTTTATATATTTTTGTTTTTATTTTTTTCCAACTGTGTTAAATATTTATTATACACAGGAATTATCTTGCACAGTTATGTGTAATTTTTTTTTACTGATACCCAGATTATTGTGACTTTTAGGGTTGTAGAACACTGAGAACCTAGTGTCTGCCTCATACTGAGCTCCTAGGGGACTAAAGAGGGACTGTCCATCCAAAGGACAGACAAACGGGATGTATGATGGTGTTCCAGCACTATATGTGCCTCTGTAATAGGAACTCGTAGAAAGCAGTACAAATGTGTAAACCGTTTCCCTGCACATTGATCAAAATGTCTAGGAATTCATAGTCCCGGCAGTCCCGCTATTTTTTGTTTTTGAGAAGTCTTAAAAACAACATGACTGATTTGAGTTGTTCCTTGGTAACTATTGATCTCAGAAGGCAATTTCAGGAATGTGTTTTTCCAGCAGTTGCGTCTGGTTGCACTGACCTGCCAACCGTCTGGACTCTTGGCTGACTTCACTGCACGCTAGAGACATCATTTAAGTCTGGGGTGGAGTTGGACTCCCTTCCTTGGACGCTCACTAAAGAGGTTCCCTGTAATAAAGTGTTATAAGCTAGATGTTTTTACACTGACAACTGTTTTTAAACCATATAAACCATTCGGATTGCGTGCGATAGATTAATACAGCAGAAAAAACATCTATAGGTAGCACTCTGGTGTTGAAATACAACGCCCATGATTCACAGTAAGGCTTAAAGTTGAAAGCTAGAGAGCTTTGGAAATAGTGGCTTTGGTGCGTGAATAGCCCCTTTGAAGTAACCTCTATTTAGGGGTCCCATCAAATTTTCGTCTCGGAAGTGGGGCAGTTACTGTGTGTTTAGACCCACACCACTTCCAGTAGGCAATAACATCTATCCACAGAGTTTCATCTTGAGGTGGAGATCGGGGTATAGAAGAAGTTTGGCATAGTAGGTATGTGTACATGGCCTTAAATCTGCTTAGAAGATACATATTTAGGATAATTGGTTACGTGGATCCTGGGAACATTAGACCTTGGAGGAAAGGAAGTATAAGCAAGGTTTAAGACTCATTTAAAGGACCTTATTGTGCACATGAGAGCCTCATATGACTCAAAGGTTTTGTATGGAACTACCTGAGAAACTCGGTGTTTCTCATGCAACACAATTTGTTGCATTTATTGGTATAGGATCTAGGTCCCCTCGTTTATTTGTGTGGCTCGGACAATATTTTTCAATGCGGCAGTAGTTGCGTTGAGTGTGAGCTGACACGCTGCCGTGTTTGTATTCCTTTTGGAAGGGAAGGTTATGTGGCTTCAAAACTACATTGGAAAGGAACTTGCTGTTTTTACCGAGGAATTTATGCAAAAGTCATTTGTGTGTTTTGTTTTCCTGGCCGGATTGTAAACTTGCAGCCAGAGCAGTAAACTGTAAAATCTGGAACCCCAGTGAGGTGCAGCCACTGTTTGGAATGAAACCGGGTATAATTGCAGTTTAGACGCAAGGCAGTGATCTCACCCCTGTCTGCAGAATATCTGTGTTCTGTGGGAGCGCAGGTGTAATCTAAAACCCTGACTGACAATACATTATACAGAGCAGGCAGGCATTAATTAGCTCTGACATAGTACATTGCTATGTTCTCTTCATTGAGCTAAGGGATCACACAAAAAGATACTTTTTAGGGCTATACAAACCTGCACCGTGAGGACATAAGACATGCTTATCCAATGCTACTTCTCACTGATCTGAGGACAAACCATCTGAGAGCTCCTCCAAAACTCGGGAGCTTTGAATTTGTTGATAACGTTATGAAACCATCTGGTGCTTTTCCACTGATCCAGAGCTAGAATGTCTGCGATTGAACTGTGTGACTCCAGTTTCTGTGGCTCTGGGTTCATTAGAATGAGACGTGAGGATGATGTCACTGGATGAACTCTTAACAAGGGTGCACCATCACACCCTACAGTGCATGTAACTAATATTCAGAGCTTCTAGCAGAATAGATAATTAAAACATTAAAACGTAATGGCATCAAAATGTGGCAGATTTGAGACAAACCGATAAATGTATCGTTTTCTATCAAGTAGAATGTGGCTTACATTTTAAGCTGTTATCACATTAGTTTCTGTGGCTCCGTCCCTTGTCGCCCTCTAAAGACTCAATCCGGCTTTTAAAATATCCAGTCGGGCTCCTACGTTCTACGTAGATGAACGCAGCCCAGTTAATGTTGTACTTAAATGAAAATGTTACTGTATGGCGTGAAATACCTTTAAGGTTGGGAGGTCTCGGCTGCTTCTTATCAAGCATTAATCTGAAGGGGAATGGTGGCTTTGATCTTGATCAGTGCAGGTTCATTCACTGTCCTCGGAGGAAGGTCATAGCTCCAAAGCCATTTGCTCGGTTGCACACACAGAGACGTATGTTCTGTTTACATTGCTGTAGAACCCTCTAGTATACACTTCATTTGATTTAAAGATGCTGTTCCACTTAGATAAAGCATTGATTGTGCTCTCTAGCATGCTAAGCAAATAAACCTTAGCAGATTTTTTTTTCTTCATTCTTTCCTCTAAGGTAGTAGAGTATAAACACAGACTTAAAAAAAAAAAACAAAAAAAAAACAACTTTAGTTTCTATGGCAACACTGTATCAGTGCCTGCCTTTGTGTCACATGACAATTGAACGTTCCCAACAAAATATATGAATGAGATAAATGTTACATGATTATTTCTGGGAAAGGTTTGGATGTTTAACAGTACTCTGAATTATGGGTCTAATGCATTTAGTTAGAGAAGTGGAATAGCACCTTTTAATCTACTGGCAATTTCTGTATTGTGTATGTAATTCCTCTATAATTTCACATTTGCCGTGTCCTTGATGAATTCCTTATGAGCTTTTTATCATTGTCTATATTTCATCATGTTACTTGGTACAATATGCCTAAAGTGTCTAATGCTTTTCGTCATGTCAGCGTTCATAAGAGTAAAGTAGTCGAATTTCGTATCTCTGTTCAATATGGCAATATCTGGTTTTGTACAGTTGTGTTCCCCAGAGCTGTTCAAGAGATAAACGGGACATAACAAGTAGTGCATCATATAACAATATGGACTTACAAAACAAACAGTAAAGGGGGCTCTGTGCAAATGAGCTTACAATCTAGAAAGCCCTCCATACATAATACTCTAGGAGACGCCATATAAAGTTAGTACTAGGTTCTGACAGGTCCACAAGTTCTAATTAAAGTAAAACCCCATGTGTGCATAAACTGGCCCTGAGAAAGATGAGCCATACATTGGAGGCTTTTTGTCTCCAATAATTAGCGTATGATGTTTACGCTTTTGCTGTAAATCAGTCCACATTAATCACAATTATTATGCATGTAGGTTTATTGAAATACTTCATAGAAGATAATTTGCTCAGTATTTACTGATGGAATCTCACGTTATTACTTGGAAGCTATGTTGCTGTAGACCCCGCACTGGCACCGAGATAGTAGGGCAAGGCTGGGCTGTGACGCAAAGCCCCGGGAAGTGGAACGGTGCCAGTGTTGGCTTCTTCCCAAGAGTGTGCATAAGCTGTACTAATTTCCTGAGAGAGCGACTGCCCTAATAAAAGTCTCTGGCTCGGTGCTTAGCAGACCGGGCTTACGTGCATTGCTTTTATCCTTCACATGGTGACAGCGTTAACGTGGAACATCAAAGATCCCAGAGGGTCCGCATTGAAAGAGAAACATTTTTGGGAAGTCATGAGCTACAGTTTTACCATTTTTATAAGTCCTGATCCCAAAGATGATCCGTGTCTCCTCCCTGAAGACCACAGTACTCCAGCTGGTCCTGCTTAATGTTCTTAGGAATTGAGAGGACCCTGTAATCACACAATTTGTTTTTGTTCTTTAATCATTATCTTAGATGTTGCATTCTTTATATTCAAACATCCTCTATAAGAACAGATTATCACAAAAATATATTGTGGTGGTGGGGTATTTAACTGATCAGTAAATATTCTGCTTTTAGGTAAGCATGTAATAGTCCACAAAACTGACCTCCCTGTTCTTTTATCTTTGCGACAGAAAATATTCAGTGCTTTGTATATCATTTTTTATGTCTTTGGCCTAAGCATCCAGTCGCTTGATGGCCACCCATTTACGGTCTTGAGGTATATGGATATGAAAGCGCTTCTTCTGAGAATTAAGTAGTCGGGTCATGTGCTGACAACCGGGACTGCCACAGAATATTAAACAGATACTCCAGCCATCATATGCACTTTAATGATAGCGGAGTGACCCCGCACTCCTCCTCATGCCACTGTGCCAACATAGTATACCCACCACCAGATGTCTCCAGCACTGGTTCATGTAGAGCTCCAGGGTGGTCTCATTATATTCTAATGGGAGAACTTTCCTACTACTGGTTGGCCCAAAAAAGGAGCTGCAACTTCTTAAGGTAAGTAATACATTTTTAACAGGTTAAATAATGCATGTTAAAGTACTTACAAAGTGCTATAATATGCGTTTTTTCAGTTATTGGGGCTGTCCCTTTAAAGTAATATTTTACATTACTGACTACATGTGAGAATTTAATTTAAAAAAAGCTCATATTTCACTAATTTGCTTATAGCTCTATAAAGAGCAATCCATAAAGAAATACATGATTTAAGAACATGGACTTAGACAAATGTAAAATGTATTTGAGACATTTTCTCTCTAAGCTCTCTGTTAGCCAGGACAGCATCTTTGTTATAATCTACAGAGCTCAAAATGTTAAATGATCCTAAATGGACCATGTCTTTGGATCCTAACTGCACGTGGTGACATTGTGACGCGAGGACACGGTATTGGGGGCGGTGGATGTCTTCAGGCTGGTAGCTGCAGCTTATTCTGGGAAGACAAGGTTCACATCTGGAATATGTAGAAGGATACCCAGAGGGTTTCATCAGTATGCATCTATTCCGCAATACCACAGTGCGCTCATTCTTATTGTAATGGCATTTTATTGGACATTTCTTAGAGATATGTGTGTCGGCCTAAACGTCCACAAGTGAAGACTTATGGCAAAAATCTACAAACATGAAATGCCTTACAATGTTATTACTGCAAAGGAATGCTGTGTTGTAAGCCCTATGCCCAGGTCAGCTCTAGTGACACAGCTACTAATGCACACTACTCTCATCTCCCGCGGAGCATACAACACTAGAGCCTTAAAGGAACAGTCCAGTCCCCAAAATTGTGTTTTTATTTTTAATGCACGTTGGAGTCCATTTTACATGGATGCCAATGCATTTTACTGAGGCATGCATTCTTTGGTAATAGAAGTCTGTCTTGACTAACGCCATTCTTGGCTCCATCTACTGAAACCAGGGAGTACTGTTATGTGAACTTCCTGCACATGCTCAGTAGCCTTCCCATTGAAGTCATTGAAGCAGCAGCCAGTGAAAATACTAAAAAATAAAAATATTGGTGTTCATATAGCATGCATGTCATTGGCTGCTTCCACTCCCTTGATTTCAGTGGGAGCTCTACAGTGCGTGAAGCGGGGAGGAGTTAAACGAGACAGAAGAAATAGCTAAAGAATGCATGCAGTGAAATGCGCTGGTGTCCATGCAGGATATGCACCTAATATGACAGCCTGGTCCTTCCTGTGTGTTATCACGCCCTGAGCTATCTGGGAGTCGGCAGTACATCTTTCATGTGCAGGAACTATGTACCTAAGAGCCGGCTCCGGGGACCCTGGTGGCGCTTTGACAAGGCATGTTCTTTCTGGATAGATTCTTGGAGAAAGAGAAGCAATTATGCTCCAGAAATCTATCTACATTATTCTTTCTTCTTCTACCTTTTTCCGCTTCTCTGTGAACCTGACCTCCCAGTGCACTTCCGCAAAAAGGCGGAGCCATTTGCCACAGCCTTTTCCCCCATTCCTCCAATCCGGGGAGAAGGTGTGCCCAGAAGCTCCGCCCTTTTGCTGTGCTCAATATGGGGCGACAGTGATATAGCATAGTGGATGTCGGTGTGGTTTTGGGGGAGGGGGGCAGTATTTCATCATTAGTCACAGGCAGTACCATGTCTTGGGCTATCCTGATGCACCTTGTTGCAGTTTATGGATGTTCAATGGCAATAAAAGAGATACAATAATAAACTTATAGTAATATAACTGCGTCTCCTTTAGAATAAGTTTAGAGGAATAAGCATTCAGGTTGATCATATAATGGTCACTGCGATTAGGGAATGTAATGACCGGAGCATTGGTAGAAGATGATGGCGTGATTGCAATAAGCTAGTCCACCCCAACCAACCCCCCGACCGCCCTAGTCGGCCTCGGCCAGAATACGTCACTGGGTTACTGGCCAATGGAAAGTTATTTCCCAGTTTTAACCTTACTGCTATAAGGACAAACTTCCACTTTTTGTAAATAATGCATGCCCCTTGTCTTTTTTTTTGTGGCATTGACAGATTTAAATGGCATTCTTTCTCTGGTTTATTTAAAGAATGTAAAATGCAGGGCAGAGGGCAGCTTGTTAAAGAGCGTTGACTCTTGTTGTTTTCGCTAATCACCGTGTGTAGCTGCTGCTTTGATTCCAGAAGCTGCGCTCATCGAACTTGTTATTAGACCAAAGTAAACGTAAACCGCAAGTTAAGCATTATTCTTTTGAAGGCAAACTTAAATGCCACAGTCTACGACTTTCCTATAAACCGAAGCGCTTCCTTTTCAACTCCTTTTCAATTTAAGGGTCAATGTAAAGGTTAAAAAAAAAACAACTGAAAAAAAAAAATTTCTTAACAGCAAAATTTCTCCCCTGCTTCTGCTCACCGCGACGTGATTCAGTTTTTTTTTATTTAAATTCATGCGTAAAGTGGGATCTAACACAACTATTGCCATAGCAAATCACTATGTGTAACAGCAGGGTTATTTTAGGATCCTGTACACCCTTTGGGATTTTACTCACGGCTGTAATTCACCGTACGGATACGTTGCATGAATATCATTAATACAGTCATACAAAGCAGCTATTCCCAATGTGACGTAATATCGAGCAGAGTGCCGATTGGGTGCTAGTATGAAATAATATTAAATAATGACTATGCCATTTAATGTGGACCACTGGTGCAAAACACTGTGACACTGGGGGCATATTCACTAAAGGGATAGTTTGGGGGGTTTTTTTACTCCCTTACGTCGCTATTTGTTATTAAAGGGCAATGCCGTGGTTTTCTCCAGCAAGGAGGCAAGAGGTGATCTGGGCACAAGGGGTTTATATATAGAAAAAAGTGTTCACCACGGCAATCCATGAAATAGTCCAATCAGCACCTTGCAGACTTCGCTCCAGCATCCATTCTTATATCCGACCTTTAGGACTCGATTTTCAGGATCGCCCTAGTAGTGGTACTTTACCTTCGGTATACATTGAGTTAAATTCGCAGCCATTTTTTATGCCGTTTACGTGCTACTTGCTGAAGTGTGGGGCTTAAGAAAATCTGTCTCTGCTTTTATTAGAAGTCTTAAAGATCAAAAAAAACACTTCTTCTTTTTCTACGGGTCTTTAAACCTTTGATGGAATTTTGGCTCCCGCCATACAGTACATTTTTCTCCTGCGTGCCTCCACCTATCTGAAATATTCCATGCAATGTTTATACTTAAAATCGCACACGCTAGTCACCAGCTACAAGCACTTCATGTTACAGGCAAAGGGCCACTTTTCTACTCAGTCGGGGGGAAAAAAGGTGCAACGATAACATGATGTTTAGATAGTGTCAGGAAAGACTTTGCCTGCGGCGAAATAAATGAAATTAGTCGATAGCCATAACTAACAAAACATCAATAAGCGCAGCTGATCCCAGCTTTCAGTCGCCACGGGGCAAAAGTGGCTTCATGTCAGATCTTAATTGTGAGAATAGAAATGTTTTTCCGTGAGATATCAAGCTTCGACACAAATCCAAGGAATGAGCCTGACATCAGAGTTTGGAAATGCGTCCGGGTCGAATTAAGCTAGTGCACACTTGCATTCAGAAACACCCATCGCTTTTGTACAAATGGCTTAATAATGACAGGGAAATTCAAAGAAATACGATTACCGGGGGAGAAAAAGAGCCTGTGTGATAAAAAAAAACAAAACAATCACCCCATGAGATGAAGAAGAACTGCTCGCCACCTAGGAGGCTCCTTGGGCAGCCATGATGCGGTTGGACGAGGGCTTTGTCATCGGAAAATAAATTAAAATTATTTTTTTTACACTTGTGAGCAGTTCTCAAAAGTTTACGCTGAATAGTAATCTCTTTAGTGATTTTTAAAGCCAGGAGTAATCGGAAGGGGTTGTGGGCTGTATATAAAAAGTGATTCTGGCTCAATGTTTGAAAATGGGTCTTGCCCCATATCACAAGTGACTGGACCATCCAATTGGTTGCTATGGTAATAAGACCACTTTAGAAAATTAGAACCAATTTATATCGAATCCCCAGTATATTTTTTTTATGGGATATTTACTGACCTTTTGAATCCTACTTTATGACAAAGATACCAACTGGTTATATATTTATATATCTTTTTTTTGTTTTGTTTACAGGAAAAACTACTTCTAAACGATTAACTAAAAAGGTAAGTTGTTATCTAAAGTTTTATTTATTTGCCCAGATTTGTGGTCAGTTGCACCTGTAATTTTACTTTATGCGCAAACAGAGCGTTGTCATGACCATAGCTGGGAACTTGATAGCTCCGGCTACCCAGAGCCTACCTTTGCAGGACGCGGCCAGGACTACCCGCTGACCTCGGTGGGCGTTTTAAAACGGAAATTGGGTTTCGCCCGAATCCTCCGGGTCGCCCCATCCCCCCCGCCTGAGAGTTCCCAGGTATGGCCGTGACAGGACATCCCTGCCAACTACCCTGTAGTTACGTGTGTCAGCAATGGGATGTCCAGCGGGTGTGGAGTATGAGGGGCACGTCGGGTCCAGACACAGAAATTTAACATATATGTACATATGTTCTGTAGATGTATCTAGGTGCTAGTTTGTACATTTCAAGAAGCTTTTTTCAGTCTGAACCCTCTCTAAAATTAAACTCCGGGTGCAAAATGGGTGCATGTCATCTACCTAACTTTAGGTAAAGGTAGCCAAGGCAAAGGTACATGGTTCGTTATATGAAAAAAAATCTCATTTTTTGGTGTTCAGCTCATCACATGCGATGGTAATACCCAAACCGGGAACACTTGTCATTTCCCGAAACCCACTTACTAACATTCAAATGTGTTCTGTGTGTTTATAGGATGTGGAGGCCATGTTATGTGAAGCAGCTAAGGTCAAACCAGGACCAACGTTTTTCAGAGACCTGGGTGATAAAGGTAAATAAAACCCCCAACCCCCACCCGGCATCAGCTAAATGTGTATGAAAGGAAAACTACCGAAAACTGATTCTGGTTCAAAATATAAGCACGATGGATATATTGCCAACAATTCCAAATAATGGCGTCTCCACACTGGCTACAATAAAGTAACTTATGTACATGTATACGTGTATTCTAGTACTTATATATTCAGCTGCCAACAGACCCAGATTTCCAGGGATAGTCCTTAACCATATTGGTTATATCCCAACTCGGTTGTTTAGTTGTGGGTGCATGTTTCCCAAACTGGACATTGGGGGTCTCTTCATTAACAGGAGAGTTGTGCTTTAGCTGCTTTACTTTAATATGCATTATAAAGAGCCTGCACTGGTCTGAGTTGGCCCTGTATAATGTGTGATTAAATAGCTGAGGAGACTTTTCGCTTATTGGATTATACCTTTCAGAAGGCAAGCCGAGCTCTTTCTGAAGCAGAAGCTTGTTGGCGTTGGACCTTCATAATGTACAGGGAGCTGAAGCACAGCTCTCCAGCAAACTCTCCCTTTAGTGAATAAACCCCATTGTGCTAATTCACTTATGTGACTCAAACAATTTAAATCATTGGTACATGTGTGTGTAGCCGTCTTTTTTGATGCCGTTGGCAGGCTTAGTCTTCCTTCCTGGTTAATTCTGCTCCTTTGTTAGGGAGATTTAGAAAAAAACGGGAGGGTCGATTTTCCCCGACATGTCACAAATCATGAAAAAGCCTAAAAAGATCCTGTGGTTGGATTGAAAGGTTGCCACATGGTGGAATAAACACGTCTATTTACGGAGTTACATAGTTTTATTTTCATTTTGTTGTTTTGGATCAGATGGAGTCCTACTTGGGCACCAAGAATCTGAGTGCCGCCTAACACGGGGATTACGTCACAAATCAGCTCTATGGGAATAATATGGCCCTGAATTTTAGACTAAATATAGCTTAAACGCCAAGTCTGATTAAAAATAAAATACATTTGTTTAATGATGCTAAAAGCTAAATATTTGACATTTTTCCCTTTTCAATATATTCTAATAAAATACAGGGAGGCCCTGCATAGATTATCGGTAATTGCAAGTAACCTGTCATTGTTTCTTCTCTCTCCGTCTCGATAAAGGTTATCTATTGTTTTAACTTTCTTTATGCACCGGCGCATATTTAAATTTCACAGCTATAAAGGTCACAAATTAGTCAGCATTCTGTAGATAAATGCGGTGTCGCCTTGCACCCGTCTAATCCCGTAATTATAAAGTATATCTGAGGTCATTCATTTTCCTAACAGCAAGAATTTTCTTTTTTTTTTTTTTTTAAATGTTCTTTCTTTAATCTTTACATTGTTTCTCTTTTTTTTTTACCCTTTTATTCTCTTTTTGCCTTTTTAAAATCTCTAGAATGAATACAAAATGTTATTTTCTTTTAACTACCTTTCTAAAGGGTTCTATGTTCTCAATGTGTACTAACTGTGATGCTGGTTATTTTTCTTAAAATTATAAGAACATGCGGTTCTTATAATGAATGCTTTTATACTGGGGTAGAACCCATTCTAAACTTAATTGTGAATGAAAACGTGGGCAGTTATATGAACCCAACTTAACCTGACGTTATCTCTCTCGCGTTCTCTTTCTTTTTCTCGCTCTCTTTTAATGATGGGTGCATCAGCTAGCATCTATATAATTAGCGCCTATAGACTGGACTACAGTTGGAGTACAATGCATCCTGTGTCCAGTTGTAGAAATATTAATTCTTTTGGATTAATCTCTGATAGCCAGCAGGAGAGGCACTGAGCACGCATGCACAGACAGCAGGCTTTACGGATTACATACAGCTTGTGAAGAAGCTGCAGCCAGGTGAAAACCCAGTTTCTAACCAAGACACCACTTGGATCGGAGAGACCGCGACAGAGATAAAGCACTTACTGACACCTTAGGAAAAGGTCCTTTAATTCTGCGTGTAGTCGGTTCGTAGTGCAGTGGGTACATTATGTACTGTGAAGGGTTAATGCCCTGAATTTCTTCTTCCTATGTGTTTACCCAGCGTACATAACCTAAGCGCTGCTGCGGTGAGAACACTTGTATGTAAACAGAATCTTGGGCCACATTTTGTTTTTTGTTTTTTTTCTTTGCCAGAATAGAAAAATGTCAGGTGCGTAGAGCGCTTGCGGGGAGCTCATTACCATAATCCTCACCAGCAGCATTCTCGCTGCAAATCTCTCTGCCCAGCAAACACACATTCTTGCTGCTTATTGCCGAGCGATGACATCTCCTTTCAATAGGGACTTGCATCAAAGACGGAGGCTGCAGTTGCTACAGTTTTGTCTGCTCCGTACAACTAAAAATATACAAATCAAAAAGACCTGGCGCTGCGTACACGTTATTACAACATTTTTCCAAGTTCTTGGGAAAAGTATAGAAGCCGGGTCTTGACAAGACATATTGACAACTTGGGTAATGTTGACATTAATGAACCATTTACAAAAATCGGCTACAGAGTGTGCTATATTATGGTATAAAATTGTATAAAACAAGTGTGTGTCAAGAAAAAAGTGTACACTTCATGCTGCATGTGCAGGAGAGCTCTGGGTATTGGTGACTTCTCATCTGCCTCTACTCCCATCACACTGAGCTCTGCTAAAGCCAATCCGCAATCTGTACTCCCATCACACTGAGCTCTGCTAAAGCCAATCTGCAACCTCTACTCCCATCACACTGAGCTCTGCTAAAGCCAATCTGTACTCCCATCACACTGAGCTCTGCTAAAGCCAATCTGTACTCCCATCACACTGAGCTCTGCTAAAGCCAATCTGTACTCCCATCACACTGAGCTGTGCCAAAGTCATTCCCATCACCATGGCTATATAACTTGACTCCAGATTTTAGGTATTCGCTTTGCTGGAAACCGCTAAGCTTTCCTTATCTATTAATTAGTCCCGATGTAAACAAATGTAGATGATGTTTACTCATCAGTAAATTGTGTATAAACGCGCCATTCTCAACGGACTCCTGTACTGTATAAACTTCATTTGATTGATTAATTCCACTCGCCTCTAAGGGTTTATATTAAGTCACCCTGACATTGTCTTGTTATCTCTTATATGAAAAATATGTAGAAAAGGTGATTTAAAAAAAAAAAAAATTACTTTTAATTTTAGTTTTCTATTTAACCTCATCTTAAGTATTTCTTAGATGAATTTTTTTTGGTAATAATGCCAGTATTTTCTGTTTATTCGCAGCAGAATTATATAATCACGAGAAGCACTGGAATTTTCCTAGAGGGAAAAAAAAATCACCTTGAAAAAAGGACATGTTTAAAAAATAAATAAATAAAATGAGGCCTTTTGGCATGGGTCCCGGCTGCCCTATCTGAGCAATCTAGTAACCTGCCAGCTTTACATGTCCCTCTCGAGAGCCTAAAACTGGCTACTCTTGGCCCTTCCAAGGCTGCACAGAGTTACGAAATACTTTGATCCTTTTCAGTAACGGAGGACTACTAAATATGACAAAGGGAGTTTAATTTATTTTTTCCCTTCATATATACAATTATTTATTGCAGACGTTTCGTTGAAAACAAATCAATGTTACTACTTTGAATTTCGGTAAAAGCATAAAACAGATGCGACTATTTTGGGCTTATCGGGTTCCTTGTCTCGAGTGCGAGTCTCAGCGATGACACCGTGAAATATGTGTAACCGATCTGCAATTCTTTGTGTGAATGTGACACGGAAACATAAACTGGATTGTCACTAATAAAAAAAAAAAAATGAACCCAAATGCCTTAAATCTGGCTGCGGTGGGGATTTTTGTGTGGCTGGGATCGTGTTCTGTTACTTACAGTCTGTAACTTTGTTCCTTTTTTATTGTTCTAGGATTGATTTCCTACACAGAATATTTGTTCCTGCTGACAATACTGACAAGTAAGTTTCATACGATCCCTCAATGTGTGAGTAAGAAGTCTGATTATTTTAACCTTTTCGTTTTCTGCTTCTGGAACAGCAGCGTGTTACGGGGTAAATGCGGTGCAGAATGGTAAATGTGAGGCAGTAAATGCAGTGTTCTTGCCCTACGTACATACATTCATACAATGATGCTGTTTCATCTATGGGTCCCATAGCAGCCCTAAAGCTCATATATTTGGGGGATGACTAGGTGGCCATCACGCACTCAGGAGACCCATGACCACATATTAAGTCGCTGGTGCAGCACTATTGGTAAGCATATGGCTCTACTGGCCCAGCTCACAGACATTTTTTGTGCCAGGTGGCTACCTTTGGCCTGCCACTTAGTGGCCCCTGAGTCCTGGTGCAGTTTCCCACTTATGCCCCATTGTTGGTCCAATCCTACGCTACTATGTCACTTGCCACATTGACAATAAAGTTGTGCTATTGTCCAGTAGCAGGTAACACCACCAGATCAATTTTTTTTAATGCCAGGAAAAATAGTAGATATGCTTTTAATTTACCTACTAAACCTTTAATACGTATGACTTGCCAATAATTTAGTTCCACCATCAACATAGAAATAATTTGCAGAAAAAGTACGCTCCCCCCCCCCCCCCCCTTCCAAGAATACGTAGGCAAACTGAATGCAAGTGTCTGGTATAGTAAAGGAAAAGGACAAGCCAGGAAGACTAAGGGGATATACAGCCATCCGAGCTGGCAGGGCTGATACGGTGTTTTAATCTTGAAGAGTCTGGATGTTTAAACTTCGAAAGGGGAGTTGTCAGACAGGAATGTGAGGATGCCGAGGAGAGCCTTAAACACTGCGCGGTGGAGCGATCCGCTCTGGCACATGACATCACCCCCGCCATCAATGCCCCTTACAGCCTATTCATCATCGCTGACTGCGTATTACAGAGGGGAAGAACTAATCATTTCTGATAATTTATATACGTATGATACATTTCTGTGTAGACACACTTTATCTGCCGATCTTGGCAAATCATTTCATTGGACATTATCGTTATACAATATTATTATTATTGTTGTTGTGTATAGCACCATTGTATTCCACAGCGCTGTACAACAAGTAAACCGGACATAAGTCATATGTAACATAACTATTTGAATTACAGAAACAGGTGAGTAGGGGCCACACCAATGTATCTAGAGATAATAAATAAATATATATATATATATATATATATATATATATATATATATATATAATTAAAATGATTATCTAATAGCAATTAAATTCTAATTACTTTAATGGAAACATTTTATATACAGTCATGACGTAGTTATTCTGTCAGTGAAACAATAACTAAAATTTAATTTTTTTTATAGTAGCTTATAAGAAAAATTGGTAAGTAAAGTTCTACGCAGGGACAGTGCTCATATGAACAGGGCCGGTCCTAGTGCCACACAACTCAGGTGCCAACAAGAAATGAAGTAGAGATCCATTGGCATTGTCAATGCATAAAAGTCATGGGGTCCGTGTGGTGCTACAAAGAGGCACTTGGAGCACTCTTTGGCCATGGACTAGCCCTGTGTGTGAAAGACAGAGTCCTTCATGTGTTTCTGCCTCTTGCTGCTCTTAAAGGTGTCCTAAAGTGTTATGGAACACTTTTTTCCAAAACCAAAATCTAACAATGAAAGCATTATGTCAGACAGAATGTGGTCATCGAAAGCTAGCAGGGATGGCATTTATTGTGTTTCGTTATATAATATAAACGGCCCTGCGTATTCTAACAAAATGTATGGGCATCTGGTGCCATCTATAGGCAATATGTGATAAGTAACGTGCCTGCAATGTCCTTTAAGATATACAAGTAGATGAAAGAAGTGTCACTCTGCATAGGCTCATCTATTGATATTATTATTTAGTCTGAGCGTTTGGTCGTAGTTATTTATAACTGGAGGTATTTTAGAGAAGTCTACACTGATTGAGAAGTTGGTGAGCCCTTGCTATACAGTTCTGGGACATTCACTTCTAGAATATTAAGCTTAGTGTTCTAAGGCTCTATTGTCATTAAGATAAATCGTGAACTAAACTTCCCATAGATCCAGCAACTCCAGTCAAAATGGGACAGAAATGGCTTCTCACAGCTTGGTATAAAAAAAAAAAAAACACATAAGGAATATATATATTATTGTAGGAGAAATGTAATATTTGAGCAACAACAAAAAAATTACTCATTGTAAACATGTTTTTGAATGTGAGCCAACCTGAAATATTAAATAAGGGGAATCCTTTTCATTTTGTAAGATTGGGGAACCTGGATTGATCTTTGTATTTTAAGCTATGTTGAGTGTAACTCACTTGCAAAGACTATAAGAAAAACTTAATATTTGAAGGATGAAGAAAAATTGCTAAACCCCTTTTCTCTGAAACCTGGTAGACAGATACAACCACTTAAAAAATCTGCACTTAAAAATATTAAGAACCTTTTAGAACTTTCATGGAAGACGGCTGGTTATGGGAGGTATGCAGTAACACATCCTTGATATTAAAACTTAAAACTCTTGAAAAATGATCTTGCAAAGAAGAGTACTTCTCATTTACACCACTCCACAGCGCTCAGGTTAAACCCCATGTTCAGTGTACCTACTCTCTAAAAACAACTTTATCTAACATATTAAGAATTGAAACCATGTATTGTATATCAAAAACACCAGTAGCAAGATTAGTAGTACATTCTATAAAAGTAGTGGTGCCAGACATCAGCAATAGGATAGATGGGATTTTGCATTTATGATAGTCCTGAAAGTCTATGATTTTCTAAAAATAAATAAATGTTAAAAAAAAACAGTGCTACAAAAATATACCACACACAACATATCACATTTTTCTCTTGTGACAGATTCCATTGAAACCTAGTGGCCTTTAATTCTGAGATAGATTGTACTTCTATTCATTCCTTTGTAGCAGGTTACATGGCCCTCATTAGAAACAAACATCTTCTGTCTTTGCTTGGGAATTGTATTTCATACCGATCCAGTTGACTTAGCGCAAGAGGCATCAGAATACAGCCAATATCTTAGAAATCTTAGAACAACATTCCATCGAGAAAGAAACTTCATTTTCCAGAGAGAATGTTCTTTGCGTTGGACGTTCCAGTAGCTCCTAATTCCTGGCTCTCACTCAAGGTTCATTGTACTGCACGTTTCATTTCTATTTTAAAGATTCTTTTACTAATGTTAGGTGTCTAAGGGCAAGTACACGAAACTGAAACAACCTTTCAACGTTTGCACATTTGATCATTTGGAATTCTATCTGAACACTACTGGCTGTGAGATTAAGATCACTAAGTATTAAACACTATCTGTAACCCTAACTGTTTAAAAAGAAATATATGGCATTCTTCTGTATGCCTGTGTATTGCTAGGTAAGGCCGTAAGCTTCGCCGTTGATGAGCCAGTCAACAACTTAATGGTTCGACAGACTTGGATAATTATCGGGTGGTTCTGGAGGCTGTAGACAGTTGGGCTTTGTCTTCCAGTAGAACAGTTGGTCAGGCTTAGTCATTGACAAGTCAAACAGTTCAGGAAGGCTTTACCGGTGCTGAGGGAGGTGATTGAGGAGGCTAAAGCGGTGACTAGTGTGATTGGTGGGAAGGCTATCTGAAGTTTGAAACCAAGGCAGCGCGATCTCAATAGCAACTTCAATTTCTTAAATGAACGTGTTTTCAGAGACGGGAAGTTTGCGGTTGACGTGTCTTGTGCTTCATTGCCTAATCATAAGTGACCACAAACAACAAATATAACTACGCCTATGTAGATAAAAAAAAAAAGGGGTGAAAGAAAATGTAATTAATGTTATTGGTAAAAAATCTTAAGGAGAAACTAATTTTAAAAAATGCTTATAATTTTAAAAAATGTCATAGAAAGCTATAGTAATATTGATGTGTATGCTTGCCTTTCTTTCTTTTTTTTTCTTTTTTTTTTCTTTTTTTTTTTTTTTGTACAAATTTGTATATTTTATACACATTATAGGTGTATGGTTTAATAAATGTTTAAACGTCTGTGGTAGATTGAGCATTCATTAAAAACTTATCCCCAGTAACATGAGTTAACATCCCCCAAAAAAATCAGTTTTGATATTGATAAAGTACTTTAATTAGGTTAAGTATAACTTAATGTTACTGGTTATTCATAAAAACACTGCCAATCCTCAGCTGTTTTCATTTCCATTTATTTAATGTTTTGGGTTTCTCATTGCATTGGATCTCTAACCCATATTTCAGTATTGTCTAATGTATAATGAAAGGGTTAACACTGGGCATCACAATATATATTACCATAGTTATCATAACTTATAACTTTTAACTATTGTGTTTGTGGCCCCCAAAACTAATTGCCCAATGACTTAACAGCACCTTAAATTATGTGCTGCTTGTCTGTAAGAGTTTTATGCATTCTACATAAGCTACATAGCTATTAAATCTTACAAACGCTATAGCTTTTGGTTATTTAATAAACGTGTATATATATATAATTTCATTGTTCCAGAACCACAGATTGGGTTTCACATTGCATTTAAAATGCTGGACTCTGATGGCAATGAACAGGTTGAAAAGAAAGAATTTTCTAAGGTAAGTAAATCTCATCTATAATTTGGCTTTAGAGGCCATTATTTTTATAGATGTAGCATTACATGTGTTCAGAAATATGTTGTATGTCTACTGTTCCTATAAACACACTTCAGTTTCTCAATTACCTTGTAATCCCCATAACGAGAGACACATGTTTTGAAGCATCATCCTTGGAAACTCATTCTAAATATGAGGAAGGCATTGGGAAATGTATGGCTCACTAGCCGAGATTGGACTACAATGCTCATTGCTCCCATCTGCAAGGGGTGTCCACTTAGCCCTCAAACAATTTCAGGCAAGTGGACCGGTAATGACACAGTCCAAAAAAGATTTAGCAGACAACACCCTTAATGTGGACCATCCAGTCCTGTACAAAACAGCATTAAGAGAAAGGACCTCCATAGAAAACCCAATGTGGCTATATGTGGTATTGCAATCAAAACACTCAAAAAAACCGTAATTTCAGTTTGTCTGCAACCTAAAATCCTTAAATCAGAGCCGCCAATCAAGTGGTTGACTTCCTACCACCCCTCCCATTCCAAAATAAGAGTGACTGGAAGTGTTGGGAGTTGTGGTTGGCCAGGAATGCATCATGGCCTGATATCAGTCCATGATGTCATTAATGACCTTCATAAGGCAAACAATGACACAATGTTTTGTGTTGGTGGTCTGTGAATTTGTCCAATGGAGAAAATATTTAGACATTGTTTATATTTGGTGGCACAAAGACATCCTCTAGCGTTGGTTTTGCATTTATTAGAATGTAACCCCAGTTGTATAATAAAATATGTTCAAATGAAACGTGAAAACGCTGAGCTGTGTGTACCAAGCTGTTCTTCCAGATATTCTATGTAAACCATGTTAGTGTTTATTTACTAAGGTAGTTGCGGTTAAATTAAAATGTAATTTCTCGTAAATGTAGCAATAGAGGAGCAGCTCTGGCGGTTTTCTACTTGGGCGACCCTTCATAGTGTGCATTTAAATTGCTGACGTTTAACTATTATTCCCTGTGGAACGGTCATGCTGCAGCAGACGCCTCCTCGCGTTTCATCAAGGCCTTACAGACATCTACCTTTCTGAAGTTATTAAAATGGAGAGTTTACTGGATTACATGAATGTTTTGTTTACAAATATTTTTAAAAAATTGCAGAAAAACGATGCTATCGCACAATTTAACAGTAAACCCATTTTTATTCTTGCTTGCCTTTTGAGGAATTAATCTGACTCAGGAAGGTATGTGTTTTATTTTACATTCCATCATTTATGTTGGCAATTATATGACAAGTTCTTTGAATTGCACCTGTTTAATAATAATAATAACCACCTGTTAACAGCTTGTAGAGGCTGCGACTTGGGGCAAGGAAGCAACAAGCTTTATGGTGGAGGTGACGGAAAATGCCCCCCCGTAGGATCCTATGACTTACACTTTGTACCCCTGAGTATCCATGTGTGATGTGTAACTTTCAGCTCGTATCTTAATACTATTCCTGTCCTATATAAACCACAAATCGGTCTGCGCTGCCAAACACAATATGCTCAGAGAAGTTGATCTAGAAAAGAGTTTCTGAAGTGCAGCCACCATAAATATTAGGAGATGAGCAGACAGTGCAGAACGTGGCTATGGTCCTGATGGAGGCCACCATAAAAAACACTAGGCAAATAGATATATTGTTGATCGAGCAGACTTTTTAAAGAAGGAGTTTGATGATGGAAATTGAATGATGAGAAAAAAAATGCGGGGGATTAATGTCTGGGCACCCCCAACTGTAAAAGCGACTTCAAAGAAAATGAAAACATTTATTATACATCTACTATTCTTCTGAATACGTTATAATCGCCATAGTAACAAAACCAAAACAAGCAATAAAGTACAAACCTTTAACTGTTATTTTATTGCAAACATTTGTTCTGTATTGTAGATCACAATTAATTATTGGTGTTACAGGTATGGGAAGATAACATTTCCTTTTATGATTGTAGTTGCAAAAGATTATTGGGACCAAAGATGAGTTCAAGCCAGCCCTTGGAAATACAGCATCATTTCAGGTAAATACATATTCTACATACACAACAAGGTTGTTCCTATTTTGTCCCCTATCCGTCAATGCTGTGCTCCAATGGAACATCAGCATTGAAAGAGTTAAAAAAACAAACAAAAAAAACCCCAGCACTGACCTGAAAGTCCAGGGTGCTTCCAGGTCAAATGCTGTGAGTTTAGTAAGTGGGCTGATGATGATCAGATCACTCCTAACCAACTGTTAGTTTTAAAAAAAATCCTGGCTCCTAACTTTTTTAGCTGGCGCCTAGATTCACAACAAATTTGTCAAGGCCTGATCTATAGGGTGTACTTAATGGTAATTTTCCTTACAAAATCCAACTTAAAATTTCTAATATACTCCCTCAATCATTCAGGAAAATCTTTAAAACAAACCAACAAAAAAACTCTATTGGAGGGAATACTTCCCCTATAAGTTAATTTCTGTGATTGCTAAACAGATGGATTATGAAGGCTTTGTGTCTATGTGGCACTATTCACTAACCCTTTTGATCTAATATGGGAAAGGAAAAAATGTCTGCTCTCCAAGATTGTTACCGCTTTGGGCAATGTGTAACAAGAATTGTAGGCGCGGTGTAATACCACATTCTTTCTCCGTGTGTTATTAATATCGAGTCCCAAATGACAAATAATTATCGGTGTTATATTTAACAGTTGGATGGATTAGAGGTTTTTTTGATGCTACATTTAGCTCACAAATGTCATACTTTTGGCTGAAAAAAATTAACAATGTCAAGGATTGTATTAGTAATGTACTAAAGAAATGCTAAAAATATGAATACCCTTTGATTCCTTCTATTTAAATACCAGATGTTCACGTAATTCAACCAACTCGGTTGGTGCTTGGTGCTTCTAAATTTGATCCAGCATCTTTTTAATCCTTTATTATTTTGGGACACCATAAAGTATTCTCTAAAACCTGTTGTTTGCATCATATAGGGAGCGCTTGACATTTTATGAGATTTTATTTCTCCGGAACACAATAGAATTACAATGTTGCAATGTTAAGCTCTAAAACATTGTATGGATTTGTGCATCTACGTAAGCGTGTTCGCTATTGTTCACAAGTTTGGGGTCATTTAGACATGTCCTTGGGTTTTGGAAGAAAAGCTAATTTTGTCCTTTAACATAAAATGGTATAAAATGGTTTAACGAAACAGCATAGACGTTTTTAATGTTATAAATTAGTATCGTAGCTGGAAACGGCTGATTTTTAATGGAATCACTCCTGTGATCCAATGGCATGTTGTGTTCGCTGATCCAAGTTTAAAAGGCTAATTGATCATTAGAAAACCATTTTGCAATTATGTTATTTAGAAATGTCATTGTCTTCCGTCAAAACCGCTAAGTGACCCCAAACCTTTGACGGTAGTGTATGTAGAAATATATTTATCAAAGGAATTTTTTATTATTTTTGTTAGCCCCTTACACTAATGCGATTAGTCTTATCCATATTCCCTAATCATATAACTTGGATTTTGCAACATTTTACCCTGAGTCTCCTCAGGACTTTGAAACAGTATCTTCGATCTACAAGTAGAGGAGCCGTGTTTAGTAATGCCCCCTCCCCAGCCTGGTCCCATGTCTGGTCAGGTTACATCTAGTCCCGTCTAGCTCCTGCACCACAAAAGTCTGACTGGGGCAAGACCTACCCTGACTGCTAGGAGAGGGAGAGCTCCGAGCAGCCAACCTTGAGACATTTTTTTCGTATGCCTGCTTAGCTCACCCCATTTCTGCTTTATAGCCTGCTTAGCAAAATTGTGAATCGGTGACATGCCTGCAATCTAGCAACATGCAAAAAAAAAAAAAAGTATTTCTAATATCTGGAACAGATGTGGAAAAGTTAAATGAGACAATCAAAGGTTTTATTTGTGGGTTGTAGGCATGAACTAGGTAGGACGTAATCCTGAATGGGTAGGATATAAACAGTCTGGTCAAAAGTCATTTGTTCCAAAATAAGTGGCTCACCATGTAGATAAAAAATGTCTGCCTTTTAGGTAACCAGCTTTGGTCATTGACTGACACTTCGTAAACAGGGAACAGATAATAAAACATGTATCGTTTGTTTCTTCTGTATTTTGCCCAGACTGGCTATACTTTTTTTTTTTAAGGTCAAGGGGATACACCTGGTGATTTAACATTTATATTGACAATATAGTGTTTGCAGTAAAAAAAATTGTGAACTTCTTTAACAAGTAAAGGGTTAAAATAGAGCAATTTGTAGTTATTTGCTATTATGTGCATGGATTTTTTTTTCTGTAACAAGCAAATGTGAGATCCAGTGTTGCTGACGTTAAGTTATAAATATATTCTAATGTTACAAACCAAAAGGCGATTTAAGGTATTTGTGGGCAGAAATTAAATTTTCAGAAAGTCTTAAAACTTCAGCTAAATCAAAGAATGTGCCGTTCATTTAAGGTTATAGTCTTTGTAGTTCCCAGAGCCGCATCGGAAAGGCTTTTTCATTTTTATTTTTTTTTCTCTACTTTTCAAAGAAGGTTGTGTTCCATAGAATTTAAAACTGATCTGTTACTCCCACAAACATTGTGTTTGGAAGCTTGCCAATCCCACCTTGGCATTCCAACTGATAAAGAGAATCGCAAACAAGTCGGTGCATGTTTATTATAAACGCAGGGATAGGCTTTGTCATCTATAATAAGCCAAGATAGGTATTGTTTATATGTGTCTTCTTCCCATCAATATCTTGGAGAGCGGTGCAAATGCTGCTTTCTTATGTTCCGAACAACGGCTCCCATTTAGAGGTGTTATTACAAGAATGTACTGCTAATCAGCCAAGACTTCACTGCAACACAAAAGAGAGGGGAATATTTGAGTCATTGGTAGAGATAGATCTACAAATATAAGTTTTAATACCTTAGACACGCTTTCACAGCCCTAAATTCTTTAAATCCTTCCATAAAATATAGGTTTCACCTAGGAAGGTGTCTAAAATTTAATCCATACAAGCCAAGGCTGGTTCATTCCTCCGGTTAAAGAATGCATGCTTTGGCATGGAATGGGTTATAGCACTGTATAGATCTGCACGTTGTATTAACCATCTCACATAAGATCATAGCTGGAGCCTACAACCAAAACCATCTCTCGCTTTTGTCCTGATTTTTATTTATTTTTATAATGTTGAGTTTTAATTTATTCCGATTTTATTTTCACAGCTAGGCACATCTTGGGCATTCCGGAACCCCAAGTTAGAAGTGGTAACACGCTTTCTTGATTTTGCTTGCTTGCCTCTCTAGCTGTAGAGTCTTTACAATAATGAAGCTTCTTTGTAAAGCAGTTATGAGAATTATCTTTCAAACGTGATGGCGCACCAAGATGGGAGAGCCACCATACAGCACAACGGAAAAATAAGTTATTGAGAATTTATTATGGAGGAAACAAAATATTTAAATGTTAAACTAGTAATTGAGATTATCTGGAATGTGACTGATCCTCTTTAACATTCAATCAATTGGTAAAACAAAAATCTGCTGTTAAATGCTTCAAATGTCGCACAGAGGGAAAAGCATGCAGTATGTGCCGGGCTAATGGACTCCGGTTACTAGAGATGCTGAAAGCTAAATAACCATTAGTATTAAATCTCATAGAAAGATTCTCATCTTTCATCTTCCATCTCAAGGGGATAAAAGACAAAGGCTATTAGGATTTCAATAGAAGTTTTCTTATGACATCCAAAGGACTCTTCCCCAGACTAAAATCGTTCTCCATACATTCTACTGTTTCAGCAGTGTTAATAGAGAAGGCATGAACCCAACATTTAAGGCATATTAGTTATGGCAACGTGTGTCTTTTGTGTTGTCTTTTGTGTAATTGGTACAAAACATACATTATAAACAGACGTCAAGGTCATTATTGTATTCCACTTCTACTGACGTTCACCTCCTGGTAACATATTAGCTCTTGGAGCTCTAAGAGTAGTAAAATCATAGAAAGGAATATAAATATATATATCTATAGATTCCAAAAATAGTTACCGGCACTCCTGGGACTTGGTTTCAATAAATCTCTAAAAAAAAAAACTCTGTGTTACAAGTCAACATTTCAGTCTTTTATTTTCAGACTTTCGTCAGATGAAAGTCTGAAAATAAGACTGAAACGTTGACTTGTAACACAGAGTTTTTAGAGATTTATTGAAACCAAGTCCCAGGAGTGCCGGTAACTATTTTTGGAATCTATATGCATTACTGCTTCAGTTACCAGGCACCGGGGATAGTAATTAAGGTTGGTGTGCAATTGTGCACTTTGGACTATAATATATATATATACACATACATACATACTATGGCCCATCGTGACGTATATTCCCTAACTAGACATCAGCGTGCATTCGGTAAACTCTGTATGATTAATCATGAACTTCAAGTGGTCAGCAATGTGCGTATTGTTACCTTGATAAAACATTTAGAAACAATAGGGTTTTTTGTTGAGTGGTGAATCCGTATATAATTATTGCAACAAAATGGGCTGTTGGCTCTCAGTATATGTGTTGTCAGTCTGATAAGCCCTGTGAACAAGCTCTGTGTCCCAGAGTTTCCATACTTGGTATGTAAGTCTTAGAATAGGATCAAAATATGGGAAGGGTAAGGGGTCACTGCTGGTACCTTACTCAGAAAGAAAGTACTATAGACCTATCTAGGGCACAGAGCTGGTAGAGGAGGTCCAGCCATGGCAAAAGCACTTATATTTATGATGACACCATCCATACGCGCTTCCCAGCAACTTCTTATTGAGGATTACAGAGAGTACATATTAATGGCTTACAACACAAGGAGTCTGATAAATGGAAAGGACCAGAGCCGCCTCCTCGTGCTTTAGAATGGGTCATTACATGAATATTACAAGGCCCGCTAACGAGACAGGTCTCTACACAAAGATATTTGTTGCAGTTCATCACTTCCGCAGGGAAAGAGTGACCCCTCCGGCGCAGCAGGTTATGCTGTTCTATTTATAAAGCAGATAATGTATGCTTCTGTTATGTGTAGAACCTATGTGTTGCATAGGTTTGGATACACTTAAACGGGAGCATAAGAAGGAACCTCACGGTTTGGCTTCCTACCAGCTCGGTGTCCTGCATGACGGAACTGGCTATACAGAGTATACGCGGCATCGAATAATACAATATAATGTTCTCATTAATGTTCCATAATGGTACAAAGACCTTGTTGTGTCCAGTGGAGTAAAACATACCCCAGTGTTTGTAAAGGATTTTACAGTCCAAACGGTTTCATGCCCTCACCTTTCCGTTCAGAGGCCTCTAACTCACAATACACAGCCTAACATCCAAGTCTGTCCAACTTTGGAGGAGTAGACTGAGTACTTCTGACCCACACGCAGTCCTAAACTCTCACAGTAACTGGCAGCTCACCTAATTAGCACAAGATTATTTGTATCGTGTACAGTAAAGTATGCATGTACTTGGCACATGACACACATCGCTATCAAAAAAACGCTTCTTCTCAAGTGAGCTCCGCTTGAAAAGGGTGTCAGCAGACAGGCCCTAATCTAGACAACATACAGCATTCCCACAATTTACCAAGTGTGTTTCTAGATAAATCCCAGCGCTGCAACGAAGGTACATATTTATCATAAGGATTGGGAGGTAAAACCCACTCCATCATAGTGATACTATCAAATAAGCGTTCTGTGCCTTGCTTACTAACAAGCCATAAATTCTCTGTCTAATCCATTTTGGAAGAGAACCTGTCTCGGGTCAGAACTACTGTTAGCATGAAACAGTGCCTTTACACCATGATGGCCAACTGAGTGTTGATAAGAGGGTCATTTGCTTACTGGTGGATCACGCCAGCAATATATGTCCTGGCATGTCTGCTTAACTCGGAGTGGGTTAAGTAATCCTACGTCTCATTTGAACCTATGCGGTATGCAAGATGGGCAGCTGACATTTATATTTAAATCAATTATCGCGTTGTCGTTATATTTGCCTTTAAGCAAAGTGTTTTTATCACCGTAGCAACTAATGCAATCAGCAGGAATGTCCTTTTATTGCCATGGTGATAAAACATATTTTTTCAAATATTCCAAATTTCTTTTTTTTTACATGTCTGGAACTTTTACAGCATCACGTGTGATACATTTATTACAAAACCGTGAAGCAAAAGAGAGAGATTGTTCAGTTACATGTATCGCCAGACGGCCAATGGTGAAATGCTTCCCTGTTTAATTTAAAGGGACACTCCCGTGCCATTACGCAGCCCCCCCACAAATATCAATTCTTTAACTTTTATGAAAAAATAAATAAATGCCTTTAGGAGAAGCTGCAGTGTGCACTGACTGCCCCATGACACACACATCCAGTCACTGGCTGGAGAATTTTCTGGCTGAGATTATTGGGAGTGCTTCCAAGATATCAGTGCCTTCTTGCATCGTATGACTACAAAGCAGCGTTGAGCAGTGCCTTGGGAAACGTGAATGAGGTAGTAATCATGGTACATTTTGGGGTTTCCAGCTTTTGGCTTTTCTATGGCAGAGAATTCGATATTTCTTTTGTCTGCGTGAGTGGAGAATATATTTCAAGATGCTGCTAAACCTAAATCTGATTAGTAACTCTCGTTAGTGTTTTTGTGTGTGCTACACAAAAGGGAAAGGTGAGGTTAATCTGGCAGCGGCCCCTCTGCCCTGCGTAAGATACTGCCCTGTTCTCAGTTGTACCAAGGCATGTCTACAGAGAAGTTATCTTATCTCTAAAGAAATCAATTTTAATGGAGTTTCTCCGAAGCTCAGATAAACACAAAAAAGCGAAGTTATAAAAGAATTTTAACCTTTCTACCCCTCATCATCCGTATTAGAGGATATACCAAAAGCCATAACAGACCACACACACACACACACACACACACGCTGATTAAACCGATCGATCCTTCCTATGCTACAGAACAACGTTACCATGGCAGCCAGTTCGCGGCCACACCTACCAATTCACGAGGGTGTAGGAACACCGTATAGAAAAACAACATTTATCCTTCGTGCCCATGAGTGGTAAACACAAGGAGTGTTCATCGCTTATTTAAAGTTAACTATACCCGCATACTTTAGGTATTCTAGACAACGTTTCTTTTAAACTTTATGGGCGACTTGGAAGGCAACCCTTGATGGCCAGCGTTCCGCTGCTCTGTCACTCGTGGAATAATGCGGAAAAAACATGGCCTCCATTGGTGGCTGGACTTGGTCACAGTTGCGTTGTACCAAGGGTACTATGACTTTTGTGGACTTCAGGCAATTTCAAACATAAACCCTGTGTTAACTGCCCCTGGCAAAGGGTTTCACTGACACTCTTGCCCCTTCCTTAATGGGAAGAGAAGATATCTGGCCCTCTGAGTGCCGGAGAGTTGTTCTCATAGAAGTTCCAATATGGCCCAGTGCTTGTAATGCGGTCATTTTCACTGGGAGTAGCTGGAGTCCCGGATATACGTATACAGATGTGAATCGCCTTAATATCGTTCCCAATTAATAATGGACATTTTTTATTTTTTTACAAACATCCTCTTTTCTAATATCAGTTTAGCCAATAATGATCGTTTTGCCTTACAGGAGCCGGTTTCAGACAGTTCGGATATTAATACTACGCTGCTGGTACATTTCTTTGGAAGAGCTGGCCGCGAGAAGCTTCAATATTCACAACTTTACAGGTACAACTTGCTAAAAGAACACCGACGTCTACAAAAATACTTTTAGCATAAATCATAGTTTGTGGTGTCATTCTCTTCCAATGTTTTCATAAGCAAAGCATTTGCACTATACTGTAAGATGTGTCAGAGTTGTATTCAGTTAATGTATGTAATATGACTTCTATATAGAATCAAATCAGATGTTATATCAATTTGTCTGGAAAGATGTATTACTTATTCTAGGTCTTGCTACCCACAGACCCCGCTCAGAAATAAAATGATCCTATCCAGTCTTGATTAGCTGAGCACGTAACGGTTTAAACACCCATGTGCATTCTATTCTAAAAGGCATCTGTAATGTGACTTATTTGTGTACGAAGCCTAGCCTGAATGCTTCTGCGTCTCGATAAACACACATTCTGGCCCACCAGAGCCTGGTATTGCTAGAAGAAATTTTTCAGCCCATTTCACGCTGTGTGGCCAACAAAACCAGAAGCCTCTTACCAAAATCTGACTCCCACATCTTGCTCTAAAGGGCTGTCGGCAAAGTGTAGGTTCTGTAAAACTTTTTGATTTCCCTCACCCACGGGCAGGAATGTGAACCCACCCCACACCACGCATGTTTGTTGCCTACTGAAAGAAAAGTTTACTTAAGGCATGATATGTAGAATAAAAGATCAGTGTCATTTTAGCTTAAGTGTAAATATCATTTTCACATGATTTTATAGAAAAATACATCAAGCACATCACTTTTTTGAAACTGCTATCTTCCTTTTTTAGATGATGTCTAATGACCCATTGTAGATGTTTGATCTGGATTGTGATGTTTGTAAAGGGAATGAATGACAGGATTTATACGCACACCTCCTTTCAACAAGGGAAATACCTGTCATGGTGGGGGAGCTAGAAGTCATGTAGACCTGTCACAGGGTGTTATCAAGTTTTCACTGTCCTGTGAAATCAAGAAGTATGCACTTGATGGATCTAAATGAGTTTTGGGTGGCAATGCCTTTTTAGAGAACAGTTTGCATAGACCAACACAAGAGCTCTTCATAGAGGGAACAATAATGGAGTGACAGTTTTGGAAAGCTCGGTACACAGGGAGGAGGCACCTGCCCGATCCCTAAAGCTCTTCATACATAAGTGCTGTGAAGTACGGGGGCTGCCAGGTTAGTCATCTCTGTTATGCTTCTTCTTATTTAACGTAAGTGACATATGAGACATACGCTCTCTGACATTTCTGCATTAAGATATCTTTTCAATGGGATTCTGTCCGTTGCTGGGTACGAATGGACCAGTAAATGTCACCTAGGAGTTTTCTTCTTGGAAGACCGGCCTGTCCTTAAAAAGCCACCTATGTGAATGAAGGCGTAATCAGTGGCGCACATCTCAACGTTTTAAATTACCATCAGAACCAGTTAGGGGCATGGCTACGAGCCAAAGTATTCCAAATCCATTTGTGACTTCATGATGGCTACTAATGCAGCTAGGTAAGACATTTAGCAAAAGAAGGACAGTTAATTCTCAGGAGTAAGGACGTAGTTGCAACACCACCGTTCCCCTGTTTACGTACGCTCGCTTCGCAAGGACGGACACATAATGGCATGACCCAACACGTCAGTTTGTCTTTTGTCAGTTTTGTGGCAATGACCTGACGATCGCAGTACTGTACATGCTTAGTAGTACTTTAGGTACATTTCCATTTTACATAAACGCTGTGGACCCCATTTTGTATGTTACTGTGGGGTATGACTATTTACAAGACATCCTGAGCTGCTAAAAAAAAACTGGGATATGGGGCCTGTCCCTACAAAAAAAAAAACAAGCGGTATGTGGACGTCCCCTTTGGCCACTAAACTGGAAGGGCAGGACATCGGTGCTGGGCTCCCAACCCTGCCTGCAGAGGCAGTGAAAGTTTATCAATGAATGTAAATGCAACACAGAACTTGCATCTTCATTAGGGTCATGATGTCATGAATCCAGGGGTTTTGCGTTACCTAAAACAGAGGCTGTGTATCGCCTCACAATTCTGCTCAGGTGGGTAGAATGTCTTCCGCTTCAAGGGGACACTGGATATAAAAGGGCGCCCCAAATACCCCAAAACAGTTTAACCACTACAGTGTTTAAGCAAATTGGCAGATCAGGTGCTTTTCTATGTAGACAAAAGATTACATCCCTTCTCTATTATTTAAGGGAATCTTAGAAGATCTGCCATTTACTTATTTGATCGGACTATTTAATCATTTTAAAACATCGACACTCTTCAGAAAGTTTTCATTTTCTATGGCAACGTCCTATCAGTGGCTGTTTCTGTGTAAGATGACCGTTAAGCCTTCCCGACGAAAACTGAAATAAGCAAAATTTTATAAGATTTGATTTAAAATTGTAAATAAGGCAGCGTTGGGTATGATGAATAACTATGTTTGTGAGTTCTAGATCTGTACAGACCTTACTGCGAAGAATACCCTACACCGCACCGCTTAATGGGTTATGTTCCTGCTTTTTTTTTTTTTTTTTTTTTGTTAATGACAAATGATTTTATGACTAGGGATAGCATTTGTTTAAACATGAAGCAATTATAGTGTAGAAATAGTTAATCTGTCTTGGTAGGAGCCATAAAAAACATGTAGAATATAGAGATTTTGTCAATTATACTCCTGATTAGGCATTGATTTGGATGCCAACGCATAATATCATTTTTCATGTTAATATAAGCTTTTATTTTCCAATTCATCATACAGAGTGCAGGTATATTGCACAGGTCAGCATTCATTGTTTTATTAGCCAGAGTAAAATTAAGCAGTTTCAAGGACTGATTAACACACATGCAGTTCATTAATGGTTTGTAGGCATTTGGCTCGATCTCTGTCATTTGTGGACGTCGGAGTATAATGTAGTAGTCTTTATCTCAGTATTTTCCACTTTAAAGGATATTGATTAGAGATAAGAAAGCAAATACCATTTAATTATGTTAAAAAATTTATTGAAATATTGAAAAATCATTTATCGTTTTTTTTAATGGATTAATATTTGATCCTTGCAAGGACAGGGGTGTGTTATAAATGACTTGGTGCTATAAAATATTCTGATTTAGGTAGACATTAAAAACACCTTGCATGTATACCTTTATAAATGTTAAATATGGAGACCAGCATCTCACCTTTTTAAAGTAATTTTGCAAACATAAATGTGTGTTTATGCAAAATGCGTTTACAAAATGTAGCTAAACTAAAACTTTAATCATCATTTGAAATGTATTAGTGTAATGCATGTTGGCTTGTAGCTTGTAAAAGTAATGTTTTTTCCACCAGGTGCTTGAATTTGTTTTTTTAGATTTATTTTAACTGGGAACTTTGTAGGGGGAAAAAAAGGCAAAGCCTCAGGGGTTTGCTGTCACAAACAACTAAATGGTGTTTATATGTATTTAGGTAAAAAGTGTGTTTATTATGGAGGTACTTACCAACCTTTTAGGGTCCCACACAGGGCCCGCCAACATTCATGTGACACAGTGTGTGGACAGCATCATGACATGGCACCCACCGAATGCCCCATCTTTGTCTTGCAGTCCAAATGGGACAAAGCCCAGGACTTTTGTGACTGTTGACGGCTATGCATTGCTGAGTTTTAATATTAAAAAAAAAAAAACCCACAAACTTGGAACCAGACAGAGGGAGAAACAATGTATTTTCACCTACTAATTACTCATACACCAAATTCCAAACTTCTTCAAGAAGAAAGTCTGGGTCCAAGGTAACAATGTACATAGTGGTTTACATGTGTCGGTTGCTGCCGTCATAAGCCTACTCGAGGATAATTACCTCAAGCATTGAACCAAAACCTTTTCCTGTTTTGAGAAAGACGCTTTAAATTTCAGATGTCAGATAAATTGCTATTGGACATAAGTGACGCGCTGATGTGTCCTTCGCTGTAGCTCCATAGTCTGGATTCTGATTTCTTCTGTAAGTGAAGTCTTCTTTTCTCCATTACCACAGCCTGTAGTCTTTTTACAGACTTCTAAAGCGATGTTCAAACTGTTGATGGATGGACAGTGACAGACGATCTGTCAGTTCAGTCTGCATTGTATTCTTTAGGCAAATTGAATAGAAAATGTGTTCCTTTATTGAATATTAAAGTGTAAGCTTTAGAGGCTTCTGTAGAGCTTTCTCTCTGAATGACATTCACTGGCCCAGTAAATGTATTGTCTTCACTATTCCATTTTCCCCAACACTTTGCATTACCCCTGTATACTTAGTATATTAGTGTAGTATGACCACATTACCCCTGTATACTTAGTATATTAGTGTAGTATGACAACATTACCCCTGTATACTTAGTATATTAGTGTAGTATGACCACATTACCCCTGTATACTTAGTATATTAGTGTAGTATGACAACATTACCCCTGTATACTTAGTATATTAGTATAATATGACCACATTACCCCTGTATACTTCGTATATTAGTGTAGTATGACCACATTACCCCTGTATACTTAGTATATTAGTGTAGTATGACCACATTACCCCTGTATACTTAGTATATTAGTATAGTATGACCACATTACCCCTGTATACTTAGTATATTAGTGTAGTATGACCACATTACCCCTGTATACTTAGTATATTAGTGTAGTATGACAACATTACCCCTGTATACTTAGTATATTAGTATAATATGACCACATTACCCCTGTATACTTCGTATATTAGTGTAGTATGACCACATTACCCCTGTATACTTAGTATATTAGTGTAGTATGACCACATTACCCCTGTATACTTAGTATATTAGTATAGTATGACCACATTACCCCTGTATACTTAGTATATTAGTGTAGTATGACCACATTACCCCTGTATACTTAGTATATTAGTGTAGTATGACCACATTACCCCTGTATACTTAGTATATTAGTATAATATGACCACATTACCCCTGTATACTTAGTATATTAGTGTAGTATGACCACATTACCCCTGTATACTTAGTATATTAGTATAATATGACCACATTACCCCTGTATACTTCGTATATTAGTGTAGTATGACCACATTACCCCTGTATACTTAGTATATTAGTGTAGTATGACCACATTACCCCTGTATACTTAGTATATTAGTATAATATGACCACATTACCCCTGTATATTAGTATAGTATGACCTTGTCAAACAGCATTTGGCTGATCCATACCACGTGTTATGTCTTTGATTACGTGTATCTTATGAGTAGCGCTTGTTCTTTTAGGAGGTCCTCCTATGACCCGAATTCCTCTCTCTTTCTTCTTTTCTAGGCGGTCGTAATGTTTGCCGAGTATGAATGTATCCGTGTTCTACAGCCCTAAACGTCACTCACAATGATGTATATAGAAATTGCAGTGAATGGCTTTATGAATTCAGTTGAGTAAATGCAACGCATTATTAGTCTTCTAAATGCTTTATTTTGTTACATAAACATCCATCAATGGGTTACAAAATCACACAAATCTTGGTAATGCCCTTCGCTAGCCATGCCTCTAACCCCGCCACCTGAACCCAAGCAATCCTCTTTGACCAGTGGAAATGTTGACAGGTATGAGGGAATGCCAGCTAACTATAAAATCTGCGGAGCTACTTGTTGGTGGTGCTTTATCTTAATATAGAGGCTATGCCGTATTTATCCTCATTGCCGCCCCAGGCCTAGCTCAGGGCAACGCCACTGCTACCACCTGCATGCCTGTGGTCCTGTCCCGGTGCTGTTCCTTTTAAAGATGGAGGGTGCTGTTCGGACGTATGTGCGGACTTAAAACTCTCTAATTGTGGCAGCACACAGAAGGCACAGATATTCTGTATTCAAACAGGTATCTTGACTGTGATACACCGATAAGGAAGGCACTAGTTTGGTTTGGTTGCTTAGATAGTTTTGTTGCCCATTCAGTCCAAGGGCCTGAAATTGGGGGTAAAATATTATCAGATTTTCAGATATATGGTACTGTTATGTTTATCAACAGCGCAGGTCACATTCCTGTAAGTAACTTCTCAGTGTAAAAGCCTGAAATTACATACGTTTAGCATTTGCGATGCCTTAGGTTAAAGGTTTATATGGGCTCGTCGCTAGCTTTTGTGTGTGTGTGTGTGTGTGTGTGTGTGTGTGTGTGTGTATATATAATATATATGTATAGTATATGTCCCTGGCTACAGTACAGGTTCTGCGCATGTGCAATCACTGGTAGGGCTCTGCAAACTTACTCAGGCCACTTGACATTTGTATATATCTATGAATGAGATATTTTCTTGACTAATAATAATATGGCAATACTTTTTCTAAATAAAGCTTCGTTACGGGCCCGTTCAGGTTTTTCACAGATACAGTTTGGTTAATGTTAAGCTGGAACCTTGAAAAATATTTGATTGCCTCCCGCTGACAAATTTAAGATTTTTCTTCTCCTTTGAAAACCTGATTGCGACCTTAAACGTTATGACTTTTGAAGTGGACGCAGCTGCCCGCAAGGCAACATTCTCAAGTTTTGCATGTACTGTCGAGTGCTAAGTAAATCAGGCAAATGTTCTCTGCTTGGGGGTGACCATGAATAATTCATCTAATCAAGCTTTATAACTTAGCTGCCATGTTAAAATGGGTGTAAGCCAGCTTTAGTCTCTTTTCATAAGTATACAACTCTGTCTTGACGAATACACTATTGTCATGTGCCATTCTATACCAAGGATGTATGCCCTTGGAACTGCTTTGTGTTGTATTGTTTTCCAGTTTTATTAGAAAACTGTCTTGTCTGTCAGTCTCATTGTTGCAGATCTGACCCCTTCAAGGTAAAATGAACAATATTTCTATTAATCTGGATTAAATGTTTAAAGAGGAAGTTTCATGGAAAAAAATATTTTTCTTTGAATGTTAATGTCAGATGAGCCACTGGCCATAGGTGCCCCATACCAGCTGCAGATCACACTAATGTACACTTACTTCAACAGACGCCTGCCGGCCTTACGGTGCGCAGCCATCACCAGTCTGGCCATGTACAACACTATAAGTGTTTACCTAGATCAACGGTTCTCAACCTGTGGGTCGCGACACCTTTGGGGGTCGAACGACCCTTTTACAGGGGTCGCCCAAGACCATGGGAAAATACATATTTCACAATATATAATTACGTAATTTTACGGTTGGGAGTCACCACAACATGAGGAACTGTATTAAAGGGTCATGTCATTAGGAAGGTTTAGAACCACTGCTCTAGATGATGACACCTAGTGATTTGAGCAGCCCACCCCAAGCATCAGACAGAACCAGTGATGAGGTGAAAACAAAGAACTCTTTATTGTGAAAACACAAGGCCTTGTATCCAAACTCTATTACATAAGGGGCATCCGAGACATTTAGGGTTAAACAGTCCAGCAGGCACTCCTGCCGTTCCAGAGAATTACGGATAACACCCGGTCAGGGGAATAGAGATTCAATGGGTCCGGGTGACACAAGGGTGGGATTATACTCCTGGGCACAACTAAAGAAGGGGTTAAAAGTCCTCTGCAGCCGTGACAATTAGGATACAATGACAGAGCTAAAACACATGGAGAGCTGTCAAATAATTATACCTGAAAACTAGCCGGACGCATGTAGGAGGTCCTGCCAAAGCCGCAGAACACGCTTTTTGATGGGGAAAGGGCCGGGGGTTCAGGCATAGAGCAACCTGGAGTTTCCCCTTAGTGATCCATAAAAGCAGCAATTCACGGGGAGAGTTCTCAGGTATGTAAATATTATATTCAATTAAAACTAGACTTGGGCACCAGGGGGCTCTTCGTGTTAGTCTTCGTACTCGTCTTCGGAGAAAAAAAAACCTTTGTATTCTGCAAATTTTCGCCCGTTCCAGTCTTCTTTTCGGGCGAATATTCGTGGACATTCTTCGTGCTCGTTTCATCTTCGTTTTCTCCCGGCTGCATAGCAGGGGTTAATACGGGGTTAAGAACACATCGGAGCAGCAGCAGCAGATGCGTTCGCGCCGTGAAGGTACGTGTGCGCGACTCTATTGGTCGCCGGAAGGGGGCTGGTCTGGCATCAACAAATGAATTGCAGAACTGCAGAATGCACCTCATTGGTTGATGGCAGGCGAGCCCCCTGCCGAAACGACCAATAGAGTTGCACACACGTACCGAGGTGTACTGTACACAAAATGACCTAGACAAATGCTCCAAGGAACTTGGCCTCCGTTTATCATACACAGTCACACATCCATAGATGTTTAATAAAAGAATAGGGATTATTTTACATTTTTAAATTGATTTTGGACCACTTGTAATACATGCCTAACATTTGCTACCTATTCACAATGGCATACTTTGCAACAATCCAACTTTTACTGGACAGGACTGGAAAAAAGCAGGACTGTCCACGAAAATATTGGGTGTGTTGGCAGGTATGCGAATGGAAAAATGTTGGACAAGAACTAAAAAATAGCTTAGGGTTAATGTACGGTTATTTTTAAGATTATTAGCAGTGCACTGTTTTGGTTAAAGATGTATTATGTCTAAATAATTAAATTTTAATGGGTTTATTAAATTTTATTTTAAAGTTATATTTATTATTTACTTTATTATATTTATTTAATGTTGTAGTGCTACCCTACCCAGCTATACCTATGTGCACTAGCATACCTAGTTTAGCTAAATTTGATGGGACAGGAAAAAAGCAGGACTGTCCCTGAAAAAGTTGGGTCTGTTGGCAGGTATGTGGATGGAAAAATGTTATAGGGTGGAGTGTCAGTTATAGCGTTAATGCTAGTGAGTGTAGAAGTGAAGGCCAGGGCAAATAACAGGAGGAAAGGTCCTTGTGATTTGTGCATTGTACGTGTGTGTGTTATGTGTTATGTCACTGTGTTATATGTGTTATTGTGTGTGTTATGTTTGGTAGGTTGTGTATCAGACGGAAAAAAATGAAATGGAAATGGAAAAGGCGAATGAGTGGGCAATTGGCGACCCACTCACCTGTTTCACCCCAGGGCAAAGCATCCAAACAACTGTCAGTCCTAGACGTTTGGCAGCGGACTTCCAGAGCTCAGACACTAGGCCCTAGTGTAAGCTGGCCACTCCGGCGGAGGTAGCGGGCGTTGCCACACCGCAAACAGACGCAGGCAGGGGGGAGAAACTACCCTTACCATTAGGGACATTTTGGGCATGACTAGCCAGAAAGGGAACTAGCATTAAAGAGACGCTGGCACCACCACCACCAGCAGCATTGGGAAAGGCGAATGAGTGGGCAATTGACGACCCGCTCACCTGTTTCACCCCAGGGCAAAGCATGAAAGTCTGTCAGTCCATGGCGTTTGGGAGCGGACCTCCAGTACTCAGACACTAGGCCCTAGCGTAAATTGGCTACACCGGCGGAGGTAGCAGACGTTGCCACACCACAAACAGACGCAGCCAGGGGGAGAAACTACCTTAAACATTAGAGAAAGAAAATTAACTTTCCAAGCTAAGAGCTGGGTAACCCAACTTGGGCAGATTGAATTTAAGAAAGGCAATCTGCTCCATCAGATGAGGTGCTTTGAACTTTGAACAGTGGTTGGCGGACATGATAGCTGCTGCGCAACCCATGAGAGTGCAGGCCACACACTCTTGTTTTCATCCCAGTAACTAAGAGGATCAACATTAGGTGCAGAAGGAACTTCACAGAGCTAAAGTTTGACCATTTCAGCAGCACTACTCTCCTTTCTGCTGCTAGCTCTGTCAGATGGTCCAACTATACTCCCAAGTGCCTCTTCCCAAAACGCAGCTGCTCCACTCAGCTGTATTGTGCTGCTTGTGGCACTGCTGCTGATGCTGCTGCTAGGAGTAGCAGACCACATAATCTCTTCCTCCTCCTGCACCTCTCCCTCCTCGGAAAGCATTCCCATTTTATGCTGCCAGTCATGCACCTTGTTGACCAATTGCTCCCGGTAGCTACTGAGAACATTGAATTTCAAAGCTAGCTTTCCCTTAATTCTTGGATCGCAAAGGCACGCTAGCATCATTTCGGGACTCTCTTCCATGCATTTGCGAAGGTGTACTTTTAGCAGATCCCTCAGCTTCCTGACTATGGCTGCTACGTCAGGATGTAGAGTGCCACCTTGAACAGCCTCACGGTTTTCAAGGAACACATCCATCTTGCTGCCTAGATGGGAGAACACTGGGATTACTTGGGCCAGACTGGCAGTGTTTGACCTTAAATTTTCAGTGGCATCCCTGAATGGTTTAAGGACTGCCACTAGCTGGGTGATCACTGTCCAATCCTCCCTATTCAATGGAGATGTAATCCCAATATTATGCTCTGAGGCAAGATTATGGATTCCCCTCTGCTGCTCCAAAATCCTCTCCAGCATGTCTAACGTGGAGTTCCACCGTGTACTGACATCCTGACGTAGGCAGTGTACGGGAAGACCTGACCTCTCTTGCTCTTCCCTCAAAAGTTGGCTAGCCTTAACACTATGGTGAAAGTGCCCAGCGATCTTTCTGCAGCGGGACAGAACTACTGCTGCCCCATTAGTTCCTTCTGACATTGCTGCCTTCACTACAAGATGGATGATGTGGGCTGCACAGCGCACACCAACAATATGACCATCTCGCAGCGCTTTCACCATATTGGGACCTCCGTCCGTTACCACAAAACCAACTTCAACATTGGTGCCTGCCTCTGCTCCCACCCAAAGGCTAAACATTTTCCTCATCGCATGCAGAATATTTTGGGAAGTGTGCTTTTCATCCATCACTTCTGCATGGAGAAGGAATGATCGGTAGCCTGCTGCAGCAGCTTCCTTGGGCACACCGGGCTGCCACCAGTGTGCTGTCAAAGAAAGAAAGGCATGCTGCCCACTAGGTGCACTCCACAAATCTGTTGTGAAATGAACAGACTGACCAGCAGCCTTGGAAAGTTCCTCTTTCACTGCTTCAACACAGGATCGATACAATGAGGGGACAATGTTCCTGCTGAAAGTGGAACGTGACGGAACTGTATATTGTGAAGCCACAGCCGCCGTCAATTGTTTGAAAGGCTCCCCTTCGATCATAGAGAAGGATGCCCCTCCAACAGCAATGAACTGACCAATAAGTCGCGTTACTTTATTGGCCTGCTGTTTGGGCATTGTTCTCTTGGAGTGGAATGCCACAAATTGTTCCAGGGTGGGCTGGACATGCAGTGCTTCAACCTGCCTTGGTCTCTGGCTGCCAGCACTAGCTGCTGCTATTGGCTCAGAAGCAGCTGTTGGGGTTTTTCCACAGCCACCAGCTATGGTGCCTGCACTAAGTTTCACTTCTGCATCTTTCCCCAATAGCACAGCGTTGTGTTGAGTGCTGAGGTGATGCTTCATGCTAGCACTGGTAAAATGGCCAGACACTTTCCCTCTGCTTATTAGCTTCCCACAATGTTTGCACTTTCCATAGCGCCCTTCTTCAACATTTTCAAAGTGCTCCCAAATTGGGGCGCGCATAGCCTTGGAGTGTACCTTGGGTGCTGCTCCTACTGCTCGGGGTGGATGAACAGAGGCAGAACTAGTGGTGGTGGGACTGGTGGTAACAGTACTGGCGATAGTGGGACTGCTAATTGCTTTAACTTTAGATTTGCTAGGTTTTGCTGCTGGTGGTGGTGGTGGTGATGGTGATGATTGTAGCGGAGAAGGTGGAGGCTCAGGGGAAAATTGTGCACTAGTCATTTGGACACTGCTCCCTGAGGAATCTGATTCCTGACCACTCATCTCCTCTACTTCCTCTGGCTCATAGTCTAGTTCTTCATTAGCCAGATCGAATTAAATTCCTGCTAGGCTGGAGCTAAGACTGATATCGTCGTGAGACTCGTGACTAGTAGTAGTGCGAGCAGGAAGAACAGACTCTGCACTTGGCCTCTCAGTCTCGGGATCCTCTGCTACCTCGCTAGGTGGAGTTCCACTATGTGTAGCCCTCTCTCTAACTGTCTTTACAAAAATATTGTAAGGACTTGGTGGCTTGCTAGAGGTACTAGGAGGACATGGCGTGGCGGTACCGGTGGGAACAGTAGGCGCAGCACTAGTGGTGGTAGAGGTGGGGGGGGGGTGGTGGTGGTTTTCCCTACGAAGGAATGAGATCGTTTTGGTTTGGGAAAACCCCTCTGAGTCTTGCTGCTAATTTGGCTCTGCTTGGTACCTTGCATGCTGCTTGTGGATGGGGAAGATGCTGCTTGGGACAAAAGGCACTTTAGGATTTAGGCTTTCCGTAAAAAAACACAGAGCTTGTGGGCCTAGCCGCACTACTACTGCCTGCTTTTGGTGCCTTTCCTTTACTTGATGATCCTTCAAGCAATGCTTCCCCAAATGATAAGCGAGAGCTTGGCCTACTTGGCCGACTAGACCGACGCAAAGGCTGCATCTTAGAACTGGTGGTGGTGGTGGTAGATGGAGCTTGTCCCTCCTTAGTCCCAAAAGGAGGATCCATTTCAAATATTGTGTTGTGTGTGTAGTGTAGTGTTTAAAAAAAAAAAAAATAAAAAAAAAAAAAGGGAATAAAAAAATTAGACTTTGAATTTACATGGGCCTAAGAGCATATCCTACACGGGCCTAATAGCACTACACAGTTATTGACAGACAAATTTAAATAAAAAAATGATTAAATTAATAAAATTATTATTATTAAGTATTTATTAATTCAGTAGATCTGAAGTGAGGAAGAGTACACTGTGAGAAATGGCAGGCTGAGGCTTACCAGTCTCACACACAACAGAACAATCTCTCTGTAACGCTTGGACGCAGCACAACAGTGTGGCCAAAGCAGTCACAGCGAAAAATGAATGGATCTCTCAGGCAAGCTCTGGTCTTATAAAGGCGGTTTCAGAAATTCAAAAAACAGCAGCACAGGCATTGGACGAGACCCTTAGCGTGACGTCACAAGAGCGAGCTGATTGGACAGACGAGGATCAGCTCACTCCTGTTTGAAATTTTGGCGGCTCCGCTGCAAAAACGAAGACGATCACGAAGAATCTTTGATTCTTCGTGGTTGTGAGTCTTCGTCTTCTCCTACGTTTTGCCGGCACTGTATTCTCTTCGGCGTGTCTTCGGAACGAACAAAAAAACGGCCTCTTTACATGTTCGCCCGAAGACGAATGCGCAAGTCTAATTAAAACTAATATTTCTGGACTAAATGCTAGACGTTACTCTTATATTTTTTATTATGTGATACTATTAATAGAAAAAAATATAATGGGAGTTCCCCCATGTAAAGGCATTTTATAGCTCAGAGAGTTATGCTTATAAAAGATTTTATTGGCCTGGAATAATAACTATATTTTTATCTCACTTTCCATACTCCACACTCAGGCTCTGTTTTTATGAGTATTTTGTGTTTCTGGTGACGTATACGAACAGATCTTTCCAGTCCCTGAACACTATGGACTTTTAGATCTTTGTAAACACATTTTCGTTTCATCAACCCTTTATTATTTAATATCCATTTCTTTCTTTAAATTTCTTAGACTCTAGAGGGCTTGAATTTCTGCAAAAGGAGTAGAAGCTCCTAGACTATTGAACCATCTCTATAATGGAACGGATAAGATAAAGCGCATACATTATATGGCATTCTTTAATGCCAGTAGAGTTATCTTATTTATATAGCGCCAACAATTTACGCAGCGCTTCATACAATACATATATTTAAGGGATATGACAAGATGAGAATTGACAGACTAAGACAAACCGATACATTAGATGGAGAGAGCCCTGCTTGTAAGCTTACAATCGAGTTCTAAAATTAAAAATACTTTGGAAAAAAGTTTTGGCCGAAGTTTGCCAGTAACCACTGTGTAACCATTTTAGGCTGCATATAAATTTTACTCCGTGGCTTTTATTATTGGGTAGCACTCGGGTACACGGGTATGTATCTATAGTGTAATTTACACAGCAGGATCTATTAAATATTTTGCACAGATATATTTAGAGTTTTTAATTCCTTCGCTTTCCTATTTGGCGATGCGTCATTTCTCCAACAAGAGCAGGTGAGCTGGTCCTGCATAATGTTTAAATAAATGGTAGACGAAGGAAATATCGCCGGTTTAGCCATGCATTTTAAAGGGTGAGACGAGCTCTTCCTGCAGCAGAAGCTCACTGGAACTTCATAATGTGTAATTAAGTCAAGGAGCAGAAACACAACTCTCCATTAAACTCTCCCATTAAGACAACATCTCACAAGCGTCCATGTAGAGTATGAATGGGTTGTCTCCAGACTGAGTGACCCTGAGATTTTACAACTTCACCCTGGGCTTGGGGCAAAAACCCACATATGGTTTAACCGAACATATTCAGCGCTCTTGAAGGGAAGCTCCCGCCGTTTGTAGCATCAGATTAAATAGTGGTATAGAATAATGTGTGCAGCCAGCCACATATTAGCGATTTGTGTGTTCTAGCTATGCTATCTTAACCTCCAACAAAATACTGGGACTTCTTATCATATTGCCTTGGAATGGCTCTGTCTTAATCACTCAGCTGGACATACTGATCAATAGAAGTCTACAAAGCAACACATGTCATTAAAATTACCATAAAGAATCTAATCAATTCGGTGTTTTAGCAGCAAAAGTCACCTAAAATATTGCATGGCTAACAGAAACCCCCAGATTAAAGAAGTTTATTGGAACAAAATGAGATAAACCGAGGTTTTTGTTCAATGCTAACCATTATTTTATATAGCACTGTCAAGCAGACTTTTTGCTATTTGGAAAGGTCTGGTCTGGGTGTTAAAATTGTCTCTGCCGCTGGATAACGTCCAATAAATGACTGACATTCAGCTACCAGGTGGATACAAGTGGCCCCACACTATGCCCTTTTTACCATCTTGAATGTGTCCGGCCAACAACTGCACGCTAAGGGCACGTTAACTGCATGCTAAGGGTGCCCTACGAGTGGCAGCAAATGTAACTGGTGCAGTCTGACACTGACGCGCTGCGGCTTGACAGATGGCCAGCCTGGGTGTGATTACGGATGTACCCAGATATATTTCTGTTTAATATATAAAGATATAATATTTCCCATGACTTCATAAAATAAACAAAAAACCTGGAATGAACAGGGAACCCCACAGTTTGTGCAGACTTCACTTGTAGGCTGCAAACCGTCTCTAAATATTCTGTTTGGGTCCCTAACAAAACTTTTGCAGAACAAGAATGCCCTCTAGTGGTTTTCGTCAGCTGAATAGTAACATGGACAATAAGATGTAAAACATTAGAACATATAGTTCTAAATAGCAAAAAAAAAAAATTTGGTTGATTTTTATAAATTACTATTTAGTAAAGAATATTATCCATACACTCAGCATTTTAAGTTTTCTCTTAATTTGAATACCACCACTATAGCTAAATAATTATCTATTTTACCTACAAAGGAATGAAAGTATGTACTTTGAGTCCTCACTTTAAAACGTACACTTTGTTTTAGTCTGTTCTATATTATTTCTGTAAAACTATAGATTTTTGTGGGGCTCTTCACTCATGTTGATATCACATGCAGAACACATCTTTGAATCATACCTTTTTTTGTATAGAGGGTTTAACAATACAAGGAACGCATATGTTTATGTTTACATGATTGTATCGGATTTTTATTTTTTTTTAAATTATAAAGTAAAATGTCACGAGAACTTTTTTTTTTTTTTTGCTTAAAAATTTAAATTTAAGACTGCTTCTGGCCCAGGCTCAACTCTATGGACATGAATGGAAGGCTCTTGGATGTGTGGCACGCTGGCAAGTAAGCGGTTTCCCAAGCACAGCAGCCATTAATTCACTTGATTTGCAATTGTTTTTGCACTAGAACTAGAATCTTACCCATTAACTTTCTGTAACTCTAATAGTTTGGTGTTCAGATCCTGCTAACCACTCTTTGACCTCGGAAGCACGGGCTTGGCAGGCCTGTATAATGAATACTTAAACCACAAGTTTCTTCAGTCTTCTTACCCATTGAGGATTTTCAGAGCCAAGGAGAAGAAGAATGTGAGTCCTGTTCTCCCCTTAAGAAGAAGCTGCTGCTCTCCCCCACACATACTGTTTATTCCCTGCAGTTTTTAAATTTATGGGGGCTAGAAAATGACGACATATTTCAGCACTGTGACTGAATGCTACAACAAATTGGTGTACTGCGGTTGCTAGAGAAGCAAACCAAGAAATAGAAATACCGCAGAAGCTATTTACCTTAAGTAGCAGCCTTACCCCCTTCTTTTAGGAACAGGGATTGAGTTCATGCTAATTAGCTGTTACTGCTACGCTCTAACCAAAGTTGTTTCTGAAGAGTTACTGCGAGGACTGCCTTGTCGCATTCAGTGTTCGTTCCCAGTTGGTGACCTACTCTCCACATCTTGCAAAAGAGTGACCTCTTCTCTTAGCTGATGAGGCCAGCCAGTGACATAGCGTTAGTGGACAGACCTTGCAGACCATTGTGTGGACCTCCTCTGAAGAAAAGTAACACATCTAGCTCAGCGAGGAACTCTGTAGAAACAGTGGAGAAGTTATTAGAAGCCGGTTCTATGATGAGTTGTCTCAGTCCTGAGCTGTCAGAATACTTACACTTTGTGTTCTACTAGAATTAACAATATAAGGTGAAGAATGGAAAATCATTTGGAAAAAGCTCAATTAGAAGAACATCCTGTAATACAGCAGATTGTATGACATGGACTTTACTGTAAACAAGCAATTACAAGCCTGCTCTGACACATATCACACAAAGTTAAAGCACTTTAATCCCCAGAACAATGTCTCGCAGGCACCAGGTGTACCAGTGAATCAGGATGAGCTGCGGGAAGTAGTCAGGAATTCAGATCTGACAATAAACCGCAATATTTATTAAGAAAAAAAAAAAAGGAAACTTGTACCTAGACTTGGTATTCAGTTGGACAAGCCAGGAACTGCAGAGGAGACCGTGAAGGTTCGTGGTGAAATAATTGTTTTTAAAACTCTACATTATATAGCTATAGAAATGGGTTAAACTTATAAACTTACCGTACTTTGCATCACATGAGAAATATATCTCACACACATAAATAATATATGTACATACTGTGTGTGTGTGTGTATATATGTATATATATATATATATATATATATATATATATATATATATATATATATATATACACACACACACTAATTACACAATGGGGACCTTTTTTTCACTCAATCAATGCATGTACTGCAATCGACCGGTCATTGCCGCCGCCAAAACACTCTAAAGACTAACGGATGCGCTGGCGTCATGCTTCTATGGGTCCGTTCTCGCAAAGCAAGTGTATGTAGCAAGGTAATGGTTGTGCTGCTCTATCGAGTGATCTTAAAGCAGCGTATGCCTGTATATATTACTATATCGGTATTTCTCATATAGTTAACCCTATTAATGTACTGTAGGATTTGTCAGGTGTTACAGAGCCAGGAATGATTAACCTGATCTTTTGCTTGTAAGCAATAGTACATTTAGACTTCAAATATAAAGTTCATGAAAATAATTGTACCAATGTTTTACTCTTCTTGTTGCTGGATGCTTGATATGTGTCACTGATTAAGATTGGTATTAGAAAATGTAAATACTCCTTCTGTGGTTAAGAGCAGCAACTCAGGCCCTCTCAAGAATTTATCCAGCGTCATTTTTACACGAACTTTCAAGAATTGTGAACCATGTTCAACCCACTCTATCAACTGTAGAATGATGGGATTTTTAATGATGTAATATTAGACTCTGTTTTATGTTTACACACACACTATTGGGACACCTGACCATTACACCAATGGAAATGGAGGATTCTAAATACATAAACATTAAAATGTAGTTGATCCCCCTTTGTAGCTATAACAGCTTCTACTCTTCTGGGAAGGTTTTCTGAGGGATTTTTTGCCCCTTCATCCAGTAGATCATTTGTGAGTTCGGGCATTGATGTTGGACAAGAAAGCTTGGCTTGCATAGCCATTCCAGTTAATCCCAAAGGTATTATATGGGGTTGAGGTCAGGGGTCAGTGCGGCCAGTCAAGTTCCTCCACACCAAACTCATCCAACCATGTCTTTATGGCTCTTTCTTTGTACACTGGGTCACAGTCATGCTGGAATAGAAAAGGGCCTTCCCCAAACTGTTCCTACGAAGTTGAAAGCAGAGCATTGTCCAAACCATCTTGGTATGACCCGTTCAGCATACCAAGACATTTTGGACTTTTTGACTGTTTTGCCTAGAACATATTGATCAAACAAAATGCTCCCTCTGCACTAACCAGTCCTGCCCAATACACAGAGGATGTAATTGTCACTTAAAGTTCTTTTTTGTCTAGAGACCCTACTGGCTATTTACGGTATTGCATATAGTGTATACACACACAAAAAATTAAACCTTGAGGTGGTGGCTCTAATTCATCAACACAATGGTCTCCATTACTATCCTCCACTGTGGTGATGGGAAGCGCTTTCGCTCCTCCTGCAACCATTTCTTTTCTAAAAGTACTAGGGCCCATACAGGACTTGTTGGAGGTCGCAACTCTCCATGCGTGTGTCCTGTTGTTTAGAGAAGTCATAAGAAACCATTACAGTTGGCACTCATTTGGTCACTGAGCCTTGGGGTCTCGGGAGCCTATGTGATTCCTTCTGCCTTTCAAGCTCCATAAACATTCTGTTCTCTTTTGAACACCTAAACAAATATTGATTATCCTCGCACTGCTCGTGCAAGCATTTTCTGAACGTGAAGTTGCTGTATGATATTGTAAGTCTGAATTGAAAGGCAATCTATTTTCTAAATACACCAGAACAACATTTTTGCCGAGCTTAACATATACAACAATGTATTCACACACAATCTCTGTTATATAATATTTAGGTTTATGGAGAATTTACAGACTGAGGTGCAAGAAATGGAATTCATACAGTTCTCGAAGGGAATGAACTTCATGAGGAAGGAAGAATTTGCAGAGTGGCTGCTTTTCTTCACAGATGAGGAGAACAATGACATTTACTGGCAAAATGTGCGATCTCGGATCCCTCCAGGAGAGGTACATAGAGGACCATAACTCTTAAGGAGTTATGGGTGGGCCTTATTAACAACCACCCTCACTCATACCTGTGCTTTTCTCACCGAGCCTACCAGAACCTGCTAGAAAACCATAGAGTATCAATGAGACATGAAAATTTTTTACCCCAGGATTCCCCACACAGTAGAGTCATTTTATAATAAACTGAAGAAATTTTGTTTTTGTTTATTGTAACAAGTGCACTAAATACACATTGCTAAGTAATAATAAGATTTACTGTCCTTCCAGAATATCAGTTTGGAAGAATTTAAGAGTTTCTACCAGTTCATGAATAATCTGGAAGATTTCTCGATCACAATGAAGATGTTCAGTGTGGCCAACAAGGCTGTTAAGCTGGGTGAGTGTCGGCAAATGGTGCCCTCTTATTGATTGAAGAGGTATGTTACTCTTAAAGTGGAATAAGCCACAACCATTGACTTTCATAGTCGGATATAAATACTAAGTAATATAAAATCAGAAAAGAACAGAGAAGTCCATCCAAGAAGCATTTTCATTTGGGGGGGCAGTGTTGAAATAAACTGGGTTTTTGTTTTCAGAGACTAAAAAAAATTTAGTTTTGTAAGCTTGTTCCATTTTTATTTTGTCTGTTTATGTGATTTCTACCGATTAAATAAAGTTTAGTTACAAAAAATGAGGAAGCATTCTTTCAAATTCAGGCTACAGGGTTGTATTGTTTGCAGAAACCAAACTCATCAAACCAAGAGCATGACTACTGTTCGTCACACTGGTATTATATTTTTTTTATCAGCTGAATTCAAAAGAGCGGTCAAGGTGGCGACAGGCCAGGAATTATCAAACAATGTTCTGGACACAGTCTTCAAAATCTTTGATCTCGATGGGGACAACTGCTTGAGTCATGGAGAATTTCTGGGTGTTCTGAAAAATAGGCTTCACCGAGGCCTAAAGGTAATAGGGACACATGTAAATTTGGTGTCAAAATCAATTTCAATATAGCCGGCAGTATTTGTCTCCTTCTCCCCTCCATCGTGCCTTCTACTTTCTTTACATTTCCTCCTTAAATCAGCAGGTCTCTTCCCCAAAGCTTCCTTTTCCCTTTTAATGCTAATTTCCCTTTCTTACCTTATATCTTCTTTCTTCTATATCTATACTCTACCTTCCTTCCTCTCTCTTTTGCCTGTCTTCATTCATCCGCCATCTCCCCTCTTTCCTGATTATTTTAAATCTCCTGCTCCATCCAGCCTCTTCTCTGTTTCCAACATCCTATCTCAGTTCCTGACCTACTCTGTCTGCCCCTGTGTTTAAATACAACAAATCAGGAAGCTGTTCTCTTTAAATGGGACAATAATTGAAATAATGAAATTGTATGCAGATGCAATCGTGAATAATTATGTGCTATAAAAACTAGCTACACTAAAGACATGTTTTGCAATGTTGTGTGTTGAATTAAACAATAGAATATACCTGCTGATATCTTTTGTGTATTACATATGTTCTTTCACACAATCTTCTCTTCGTAACTTTACCTTCCTAGTTCAGGTATAAAGTCTTCTTTAAAAACAAGATGGCTGCTCCCTATTGTCTTATTAGTATCTAAATTGTTGTGTACAACTTTAACCCTTTTGTTTTATTCCCTTCTAAACAAAACTCAAATTGCTAGAAATGTCTACCCGAGAAATATGATTTAGAATACGTTCTTTCTTCTACTCATTCTTTCTTTCTTCTGTTTTTAGCATGTGCCACAACAGCTGGGGTTCCAAGGATATTGGAAATGTGTCAAGCGGGAAACCATTAAGGGAGCAAACGAAGTTCTTACCCAAACCGGAAGAAGTCCTTTTTAATTCCTGGGGCCTCCTTTTTTTTATTTTTGAGTGTTGATTCTGGTTTATTAGTTTCCTGGCGTGGGCTTTATATGTGTGTTCTGTTTACATACTAGAATGTTTACTTGCGTGTCAGAATGTGTTTTGGCTGTATACCAGTGTTTTCTGTAGGGCACATGTAGAAGAAATTTATACATTACGGGTGATTTCACCGTACTGACCTACTGCTGACGAGAACTCTCAGAACACTTTGATCAAGAGCTGTAAAGCAGGGGTTGACAGATTTGGTTTGGACCCAGGCAAAAGAGACAGTTTCCCCACCAATCATGTTTCAATTCTTCTATATTTAACTTTTCAGTCATATCTCCCCTGAATATACATATTCTAACGATATACACGCATTCCATGACTCTAGCACTGTGTGTGTGTGTGTGTGTGTGTGTGTCTATATATATATATATATATATATATATATATATATATATATATATATATATATATATATATATATATATAGACACACACACACACTCGCTATACACCACCTTCTTTTGGCACGAGATTTTTCTCCATTATTCACTCCGTCGCCTGTCTATTTTAACACTTGTGGTTGGCAGTCTTCAGAGGTCACTCGCCGCCCATCACTTTCTCACAGACTGCTTCTGGGTATCAAGCGGTGTAAAAGTGATGATTAAATATGTAAAGTAAATGATTACCTCCTAATCAGCGTACAACATTTCAAGCAATGATGTTTGGTGGTTTCATTAGCTTTAAAAAAAGTTTTATAATTATTGAGGTATAAAATTAATACTCATGGGGGGGGGCTACCCTGCAAACTCCAGCTACCCTGCAACCTGCTTCTATAGTGGATAAAACCAGTTTGTGATCAAGGCATTAAGTATTAATACATTTAACGTTGTTGAAAAATTGGATGTGAGGGAACTTCACCTATTACAGTGTTTTCAGGAGAATTAAGTGACTGTCCGCAGCGGTGCGTCCGGTGAAATCGCCTACCTCTGCAACATCTCAATCATACAGCAGGTCGAAAGTTAAATGGCAGATGGATACAACACCTTGGGTTCAACTATTAAATAATGACTGTGCTGTTTTGTGTTGATTCCGTTGCTGTGGTGTTGTCATTGGAAATTAATGTTATCTCAGAAAAACAAATGCGCTTGAGGCTTTTTATTTCCCAGAAGTTAATAAAGTGTTGATCCTATAGATCCTCAAACTTTTGGCATCTTTTCCAGTGGTCACTGGAACTACTGAACAGATGGGATAAAGGGTCAGTTATATCTAATGGGTTTACGGGGTACATCTCGGTACTTTCATCTTGTGGCCCATTTGTATTTGTAAGAGTTTGAACAGCGATTTGACTGCAACACCAACTATATCCATTGTAAACGGCAGTGCCTTTATCATCTCAGTTTTTTTAATTTTGCTGTGTTTTATTTGTGATATTTCAGCCAAATGTTTCAACTGCAATATACAGCATGGATTGTTTTAGACACATTTCTAATAAAATGTAATTTTCAACAATGTTCAATAACATCTTTTCTTAGACTAGCATTGGTTAGATGCTGGGGTATTATAACTTTGTCTTTTTATTTTTTACACAAAATGTGTTTTGTTTAAACTAATAGGGCAAATATTGTCTAATATAATCTACAAAAAATGTAGCCAGATCGTTTTCTCCTGTTTCTTGATGAGAAATTAAAGGTGTAATTAAATATCTAGTGTGGATCGTCATTGTTTGACTGCACGTGTCCTTTATTTTATGTGCTTTAATTATTGCATGTCTGTAGCTATGAAACTGTATACTACCTGCTCCTGTTTTAGTTGTTAGGATCACATATTGTCCTGGGAGCATTTCCCCAGACAGTCTTCTATATCTCTACCACTAGGAGGCGCTCTAGCACAAGTTTCCAAGAACATTGGAGCTATTCTTTTTAGCAGATGTTATATTTATTTATCTAATCCTAGATACTGGTATTATCATTATCATTATTATTTCTGGAGCGTTTCTTACAGTGTATATGTGTGTGTGTATATATATATATATATATATATAATATATAATATATTATATGACAAAACTATAACTGACAGAAATACATTAGGTAAAGATGCCCCTGCTCCCAAATTTACGATCTAGAGGACGGTCCTACATGCACTAAATAAACACGTGCAATATTGTTTACAGATTAAAGTAAGCATTATATAACACACCAAATAAATCCATGCCATATAAGCAATGTAAACTGATCAGCCATAACATTATAACCACCTGCCTAATACATACCTCCCAACATTTCAAAATGTGAAAGAGGGAAACTTTTTTTTTTTAATCTCGTGGAACTCACCAATACAAGCAATCGCACTTTAAAATATCGTGCTTCCATCACCACTTAAAACACGCTTCATTTTTGTCAGCATAGTCATGCATATTAAAAATAACCAACACATTGAATTGAATTCCCATAAGGCTCAGCCAGACATACTACTTCCCTGGTGCTGGCTGAGCATCATGGGAAGTGCAGCAACAGTAAAGCTGCAGATGCTAGCTGTGAAAATTTATATGATTCTCAGCCAGCTAAGTGTCCACCATAATGCTGGCTGAGCATCATTGGAAGAGTAGTCTACAGCAGCAGAGATTTTTTTTTATTTTTTATTTAAATAAAAAAAAGGCTAATGTTAGCCTCCCAGGACCCCTACACACTGCCTTTACACACACACACCTGCCCATAAACACACACATACACTGCCCTTTCACACACCTGCCCATAAACACACATACACTGCCCTTTCACACACCTGCCCATAAACACACATATACGCGTACACTGCCCACAGACAGATGCATACATGTACACTGCCCACACACACACACACACACACATACATGTACACTGCCCTTTGATTTTGGAATCAAAACATTTGCTACTGCAAAAATATTTAGATGAAAAACTTCAATTGTATTCAGTGGAACAAAACAGTGATCACATTATTCTTCATGATATTCTTGTAAGAAACTTTTATTCCTTTATTAATTCATGTAAACTATGTTTTCATATTTAATAAAAGTTATGATTGAGAATTGTTTGTTTTTATTTCCTTTTATTTGCCAACCTGCCTCCCCCCCAGTTTCTGCCTCCAGAAATGCCTTATACCCCCTATATGCCACTCTGCCTCCAGAAATGCCTTATACCTATATGCCTGGCATGTAGGGGGTAAAAAGGCATATCATTGGACAGAGTGGCATATATGGGGGTATAAAGCATTTGTGGAGGTAGAGTGGCATATAGGGGGCTAAAAGGCATTTCTGGAGGCAGATTGGCATAAAGGGGGTTAAAGGGCATATCATGGGGCACTCTGCCTCCAGAAAAGCCTTATGCCCCCCATATAACCCCCCCCCCCCCCCAACTTACCACTGCAAAGCAGGAAGGGATAGGCAGGAAAGAGACCCAAAATTGGGACTGTCCTGCCTAAATCGGAACTATGGGGGGGCATGCTAATATTGTGTAGGGCCCCCTATTGCCGCCAAAACAGCCCCGACCCGTTGAAGCAAAGACTCCAGTGGACCTCTGAAGGTGTGCTGTGGTATCTGGTACCAAGATGTTTGCAGCAGATCCTTTATGTCCTGTAAGTTGCGAGGTGCGGCCTCCATGGATGTGTCCTGGTGCCATGTGTTCTCCAAACGCACATGGCCATTCACGTGATATAAAAGAAAACGGGATTCCTCAGACCAGACCAGGCCGCTGCCTTCCATCGCTCCGTGCTCCAGTTCTTACACTCACGTGCCCATTGTAGGCGCTTTGGCTCTTTTAGGTTGATCAGATAAAACCCCTTAATTTGCCTATTTTAATAACAGGTACCCTGTGTAAACTTAACTACAAGAGTGCCTCCCTGGGACTAGAGGTGATCTTAACCCCTTCATGACTAGGAAATTTTGCCCCTTACATACTTACATTTTTTTCCCCCCTAGTATCTTTAGGCAATTTGTGGCTTCAGAAAAATATTTTTTTTTGTGTATCTTCGCCAATTACTGTTATTTGTATTTTATTTTTGAAGAAAGCAGGCAGCGCCGCACTGTATTACCAGGAAACCAGAAAATGTGGTTATGATGTGTAATTGACCCCCCCCCCCCCATATATATATATATATATATATATATATATATATATATATATATATATATATATATATATATTATTATAGGATTATAGATGCACATATATTACTACTACAACAGAAAAACGGGTATAAGACTTGATTGTAAAAACTAATAGACTGCTAGGATGGGGAACTTTAATACAATCCTTTTATGACAATGCAACACTGGTCTGAGGCAGGGAGAGAAGGCACTGAGTGTGACCCGATGCTCCATCTCTTAAAGGTGTGCGCTGCGTTCTGCTGCTTGTAATGCCGGTTATGCCTGTACCGGCATATAATACATGGCGCCCACTACGGTTTAAGCATTGAAGTATTATATTAGACCGTAACATTTCATCACTTTCTATAAGTTGTATGAAAACTTATTTGGCATCTGTATGATTTTCTCTGTTGTTGCATCTTCTTGCTACTGAGGTTATTAGGTGTTCAAGCAAAAAAAGCCACACAATTGTATAATTTATGTCCTTTATTGTAAATAATTATGTATCGCCCACTCGCCCAGTGCCTCTGGGTAGAACAAATGATCCTGGTTATTTCTCCTTTCGCAGCAGCAACGGCAAATGCTTATTGTAGTTATGAATGAGTCTCACGTGGAACCGCGGAGGGATGTTTACTCATCCGTTCTCTAGGTAAAGCATTGATAATTCTGTTACCTACATCTACCTTTTACAACTATGACCCCCCGGGTGAGAAAATGCGTCACTATTGCCCCTTCGTAGTAGCCTACTAGACCTGTCTGTGACGTGCAGCCGCTGAGTGGATCCGGCCCTGGTCACAGACAGTTAGCGTCCCCTTTGTGGCGTAGTAGAGCTTTATCTCCGCCGGGGCCGGGAGCCTCTCACTTGTGTTGGTTGCGGTGTGGTGATCATGGCGTGTACTTACGTTGGCTATTTGGCGCGTTACATCCCCGTGCTCATCCTCATGGCCGTCGTGTGGTGGTCATACTACGCCTTCGTGGTGGAGCTTTGCATTTGTAAGTAACCGGAACCCCTCCGTACCCAGAAAGCGTGTTACTCTCCAAATAACCTCTAGAAAACCGCGGGGACTCCTCCAGAGGAGAGCTTCTGCTCCGTTATATAAGTCGTTGTGTGTTACCGGGTGATATACATTCGCGGTAAATGAGTCCTGGGAGAACGTGCAGCTCTTGGTTTGTGGGGTTTCACCCGGTATGTCCGGTTCTTGGTTTCTGCAAAGCATGTCTTCAGAAAGTCGCCTTATGTTCGGAACAGCCTTATGCCGGTGATATGTCTGCTGATAGTCCCGTGTATACACCGAATGCTTCTGTGTAACCCATGAAACATGCTGTACGTGTCTAAAATATGCTGACACGGGTCTAAATTGGTGATTTTTAGGGTTCCATAGCTTCCTGGGAACCCTTTTTACTTTTAGAGAGTAATTTCACAAAGAGCTGAATTGGGCCCCTGACATAAGCTTCGTCCTGGGACCAGTTGCCCCTTTTGCCCCGTGTAATATCGAGCTGTGGCTGGAGAAAGTGGACAGGAACGGCCCTTCGTAATGCAAAATGGCTTCAGAGTTCAGATCCCGACTTTCATGCCAACTATCCGTTTAGTGAATAAACCCCTTTTATTGTCGCGGGACTTTAGGCATTCAAATAATCTGCGGTACAACATGCGGTCTACTGCAGCTCTGGTGATTAAAGTAGTGCAGTTACCATGGCAGCCAACAGAAGGGTGATTGCTCCGCTTTTACCGCTCCGCACCGGGATTACTCCGTATATATAATCTGTATTGTTCTTGGGGTTTTCTGTTATGTTGTAAAAGTCACAAGCGCAGTGTGTTTCTGCGTTAAACCTTTATTATTATTTGTTTATTTTGTATGGATTTTTTATTGACTGTTTAATAATAAATATTTCTTTTCTCTTGTAGATACGATCAAATCAACCATTGAAAAGGGTAAATGCTTTAATTTTTTCGTACATAGACCATTAAGTTGTCGTTATTACCTGTTGGGTTACCTGTGATGTTTAGCTCCACAAATTCACTGATTGTCCGCCTTTATTTTGAAACGCTGTATTTTGGGATAAACTGGCCCTTCTTAATGCATTGGAGCGTTAACCTGATCGCTCTCACAGTTAATATAAAATATATTATAAAATACTGACACTTATTCATGCGCATCTGCAGAAAGTCTATAGATTTAACACTATATAGCCAATCGGTGTGTGTATATATATATATATATACTGTATTTGCTCAATTAGAAGACGACCCCCCAAATTTTGAATATTAATTTAGGGGGGAAAAGAAAAAACCTGAATATAAGACTACCCTATAAAAAATGTTTTACTAGTAAATATTAATTCACACGTAAACTCTCTGTCCCCCCAGATATGCCTTATACTACCCTATATGCCACTCTGCCCCCCAGATATGCCTTATTCTCTCCTATATGCCACTCTGCCCCCCCGATATGCCTTATACTCCTATATGCCACTCTGCCCCCCCTCCCCATGATGGAGCACCCGAAGGTCATGTGACGCCGGTGCTCCATCATAGAAGCCCCAGTGGAAGTGCTGGCAGCAGCAGAGGTGGTCCATGCGCATTGTGCAGGAGTTCACCGGCTGCCGGACAGGAGGATCCAGGTTCCCTGCAGCGCTGCGGGGATCTGGATCTTAGTCTTGTACTCCGACGTCTATTTGAGGTCCGATTATATGATAACCTCGGATATAAGACGAGGGGTATTTCTCAGAGCATTTGCTCTGAAAAGAGGCTTATATTCAAGCAAATACGGTAAATATTGATAATAATTGATTGCTTGCATTGTAACTCCATGCGTTTGTGTTTTTGTTACAGTTGTATATCTGGTGATTTATCACATGATATTTATGATGTTCTTCTGGTCATACTGGAGAACGATAGTTACGTTGCCGGCCAGTCCATCTAAACAGGTACGTGTTGGGAGGTTGAGAAATGTCACTTGTCTCCTCCGGCTTTCGCATTATATTTTGAAGATGATGTTCCACCTATTCTGCTGAACGTAACACTTTTCCCAGAAATAATACTTTAATGTGCAGTTTTACCATTTTAGTAAATTTTGGAAGGGAGACATAATTGTCGTGACAGAAAAGCAAAGAACTCATAGGCTGTTGTCTTAGAAATGGAGAAAATGTTTTTAATTGTGTTGATGCCATTTTTACGTGATTCTTAAGAGCAATTGCTGAGTTGTAAAAGTTATTATTCTTCTAATGCCTTACTTGGTTATAAAGATATTTGTCTTTTAGGATATTGGGAGAAAAGATCCTCCAGTATTTCTTGAATATGTTGGATTGTTTGGTAACAAATCACTATTCCACCATTTTATTCATCTTTTATAGTTTTGCTTATCCAAATCTGACAAGAAGCGATACAAAAAGGAAGACAGAAAAGAGATTCGGCAAGAGATTCTCAAGCTGGCAGCTAAAGATTTGCCAATCGTCACAAGAACGCATACCAATGGTGCCTACAGCCGCTTCTTTATTCATTCAGTGATATAATAGTAAAGTATTGTCAAAGTAATCAAACCACGTGAAGTCCGAGTACACAAGTCAGAATCGAGATCAGCCCAAGGAAATTATAGAGGCGTTTTATCCAACCCGGCTTCAGCTTCCGCTCCTTCACGAGCCGGCTGAGTCAGATTGTGGTCACAGTCGTAGTAGATGCTCACATAGCAGGTTTTATGCCAGTGACCAAAATAAACATTTCTTTAAATTGTTGCTATAGCCAGGTTCCTGATAAATCAGCCAACCTGTCTGTTTACAGAACTTAAGGGAATATTTTCATACACAAGAATTATCCAAAAAATTATGTGATTGCATAAAGAAATAAATGTGCATTAAATAAAAAACCATCACTACAAGACAGCTTTACGCGTTTCACACACCAGGCGCTTCATTAAGCTTATGATTAAGAGTCTGGTACGCGAAATGCGTGAAGTTGTCTTGTGAGTTGCTTGATGTCTCCCATCGCGTCGCTGGGCTGCGCGTTTATTTTTACTGCAGATAAAGACATTACTCGGGGACGCCTGAAATGCTGAATCCCTTTGTCATTTGTCTGCTAACCGAGTAATTAAGCATGTTTAATGTATGCCGGTGTCCCTATGTACCTTGACTACATCAATCTACGTTCAGTATATTCTTCTACTCTTTCCGATCATGTTGGTGTCGTGTTTTTTAAACCCCCTCCTTTTTTTTGTGCCACAGGTATCCGGTATTGTAATGACTGCAAGGTTATTCCACCTGACCGGTGTCATCATTGTTCAATTTGTGAAAGGTAAGCCTGTTATTTATGTTTTTTTACTTACAATATTGATCTAAACATGTGTGTTGCTCAGATTTTTTTTTGTTTAAACCTGTTTTATTTGCGACATGCATAACACTGTAAGGCAACATAGGAACAACACAGGTGACAAAACAGTAGTACAGTAGCATAAATCGAGCAAAGCACCGTGTCGTATACGAAATTCTACTAAGAGAACATGTAGAGGGACGTGCAACATAAGCCAGCAGCTACCAGAGAAGATGAACCAAGCCGAGTGCACCCCCTCCACAAGCTACTGAGTACAGTCATGCAACAACAGAAGAGTACATTTTATGTGGGAGAGGGGAAGGAAGGAGGCAGAAAAGAGGACGGGGAAAGAGAAGAAGAGAAGGAGAGAAGAGAGGAAAAGAAAAGAGCAAAGAAGAGAGGAAGAGTGAGCCATCCTGCAGAGCATCCAGCCAGTCGAGACTAAAGGCGAAGCAGGGGAGCAGATGCCCTGGTATCCGAGAATGCTGTCAACCAAGGATCCCAAACGCTCTCAAACTTGTGCAGCTCGTCCCTGAGTTTGGCGGTCATGAGCTCCATCGTGAGAAGGTGCCATATGCGTGCCAAGATTTCGCCGTGGGTAGGAGGGGGGCCCTTCCACCTCCGCGCTAGGGCATGCTTTACTGCCGAGCAAATACGGTGAATGAGGCGCTGAGAGGCAGGCAACAAGGGTAAGTCCGGAACATCCATGACGAGCAGTGCCACTTCAGGCGAAGGGGCAACCTCAGTGCCTAAGGCTGTCGATAGCATGGCAAAGTAAGTGGACCATATCGGGCGCACCAGGCTGCACGACCACCAGGCATGCAAGTAAGTACCTCTCTCCCCGCAGCCCCGGAAGCAGCTAGCGTCACTATTCTGGAACATTCGTGATAACCGCACCGGCGACATGTACCAATGCGCCAGGACTTTGAACGCACGTTCCTTGGTGGACGTGTTAACTGTCAGTTTGTGAACGTTAGTCGAAGCTTCGTCCCAGACGTCGTCCGAGAAGGACAGTTGGAGTTCTCTATGCCACTTCGCGCGGTAAGGAGGTGGTTGAGGAAAGGTGACGTCCAGGAAGTGAGAATAGTGTAGTGAAATGGAACCTCTACATCTCTTGCATGCAAGGAAACGATTCTCGAACGGCGTCAGCGGAGACAAGGTGCCACCCCTGAGGAGGGAATGGACAAAGTGGCGGATCTGTAGGTAACGGAAAAGTTCACCCGGAGGAATGTGTCTTGATTCTCTTAGTTCCTGGAAACGCAGCATCGCACCAGCCCTCAGTGTTGCTCAGATTTTTAGAAATACAGCACCTGTGTGTTTGTTTTCTATGTATTGTGATATTTTGTATTTATTATTTGTGGTAAATGAACATTGAAGCGGTAGAAGGCTGTTTACAGATTTAGCTCAGCGCCTTGTTCCCAGCCGGTTGCCGGATCCTGACACTGGCTTCTATACAAGCTTTCTTTTACCGGCAAGTGAAATGGAGACTGTACAGTGCTTAAGTTTGTAGTGACATCTAGATTGACGGCTAGACCATTTCTATTTTATCCTGTCGGTGAATGTAAAGCTGAGTTGGAAATACTCTTCAGACTGCCATATTTGCTCCAGATATGTTCCGAAATATTTTTGCAATCTCACATTTTCTTACTGTCTCTTTTTAGATGTGTGCTGAAGATGGACCATCACTGCCCCTGGTATGTATTCAATGAGTATTTACATTTTATACATTTGTTTGTTTATTCATGTACTAAACCCAGGATTTTTGTTGTAGGGTCAACAATTGTATTGGATTTGCTAACTACAAGTTCTTCTTACTGTTCTTGATGTACGCCTCGCTGTACTGCCTGTTTGTTGCTTCAACGGTGCTCCAATATTGCATAAAGTTTTGGATGGTATGGATTTAATGTTTTTTAAATTATCGAGATGTATTTAGTAGATGTTGTAAGTCTTAATTTCATTATAAACAAATGGCACGTACTTATCTCAAGCTTTCATGTTATTAATATGTATGTCCAGTGAACAGCACTGCAGAATATGACGGCACCATTTAAAGCAGTAAAACCTTTCATATAGTGTAAATGTTCTCTATACATTGGGCTAGCCGATTTCTCTTGAAAACGTATGTTTCGCTCTATACTGTCGCTCCTGGAGTCCAACTCTTCTGGCATCTAATAAGTTTTCATTCGGCGTCGCCTTTCTACAGCAAATCTGGAGAGTTATTCTCAGGTAAATTCATGTGGTCCAGTGATCGTTTTTTTCATCAAAACTTGCATGTATTTAATGTTCTCCGTTTGTTTGGTTAAACCTGTGGGCAAAGCATGGTGCACGTACCACCTGGCAGTAAGAGGGTTAACATGTAGGCTTCATAAAGCGGTGCTATAGAGTTCATTGTTTGACGTCATCATCCCAGTTAACATGATGTTGCTTTAGCAAAGAAAAGTCATTTTTAAGGTATTTTAAGACCATCCGCGTTGGCTCTCCCATCGTATCGTATATTCAGGATGCGTCTTGTAGATAAATCACACTTTCTGTCTATAGACCTCAGATTCATCTGTACAGACACGTGCGGAAGTGTAGATATAGTTCTTAATTGCCGTTTAGAGGGAAGTAACTTGCTTGTAAATACTAAAAAGTGTGTGAAGCCGTGCCCTGCTTTTATCGCGTGCGCTGAGGTTAGATTACGGATTTGTAAGATATTGAAAGGCGCAGATACTTGTGATGAGCAGGATATTTATTGGCGATGTGATGTATTACACCCGGTTCATTTGTTGCTCTTCACTTTTGCCCAGCGCTGTCTGCTTTAGTCTAGACTATAATCCGTGTGATGCGATTACATGGTTAATCCTGGTTTTTCTCTCTATAGAAATATCCGCTGGACGCCCATGCCAAGAGCCACGTCTTATCTCTGTTCTTTGTGGGAGTCGTGTTCTTCATCTTCGCATTTTCTCTGTTTTCCTTTCATTGTTGGCTTGTTGGGAAAAATAGATCAACTTATGGTAATGTCTTTGCTTTCTCTCGCATAAGTACAATAAGTAGTGTTCGTTAGTAAATGGGAATAGATTAAGCGCTTTCTAATATAAGTGATGCTAAATCACTAGGAATAAACTCCACAGTTAACCCAGAATAAATAAATATCACAGTAAATAACGTGTGACAGCACGAGAAATATATATATATATATATATATATATATATATATATATATATATATCCTCACATATTATACAAAGGCCTTTCCTTTTGGCCAACCCAAAACAAATCGCCCCTGGCGCATTATAATTCATTCGTTTAGCTTGCATAAATACAGAAGCTTATCCTGGTTGTGACAAATACTGTTATTTTGATTTCAGAGGCACAGTTTACTCCATGTTTTGAAACCGGTGCAGAGAAGGACGGATTTTACCTTGGCTTCAGCAGGAATTTCAGAGAGGTTTTTGGGGATCAAAAGCTGCTTTGGCTGCTGCCCGTGTTTACGAGGTACACTTACATATTTTATTCCCTAGAACGATGATTATTAATACTTATGGACCGTGCCATGCTCTATTAACTGGAAATGATATCACGGTGACCGAAATGCTGAAAACCAATGCCATGATCGTAGCATTAATATGCTTAACAATGATTAATCTGACCTATTTGAGCTTTCTAAAAGTTCCATGTTTTCTCTGGTGTCATTGGGAGTGTTAGATTGTAATCGAGCTCAACCTGTATGTCTGAACATGTGTTAAAACAATTGTCTATTCTTTATATTCTCTTTTTGATGCTTTGGGGTCTCTCTTTAGAAAGCAGAAGGGATATCATGAAACGGCATGCAAGAGATGGTGATAATTTTGCCCGCCCTGTGCAATTTGAGGTCCTCACCTAAAATAGTTAAAATATATATAAATATTATGCTGCGTCTTTAGTATTAGTGCGTTGCTTTCCGATCATACAGGGGGCTGCCAGAGCATTATTCCAAGTATCTGCTCAGCGAGCATGTTTTGAAACATAATTATCGCTGAAATCGCTGCCAGGTTTTGGGGGTTTTTCTTTTACGTCAAATAGGTTTGGATATTATTTTGGCAATGAGTCAATTTATCACAAATCTTCTCCCCAGTTACATTGAGGAGTGCTGCGGTTCCACACTGAAGCTACTAATCCATTTATTGTTTTTCTTACAGTTTGGGAAATGGCGAAGCTTTTCCAACTCGCATTGTTTCAGGGGACCCTGAGCAAAATGCTGGGATGAACCAAGATGACATCCCCAAACAGTATGTACCACTTCTATACTTTTCACTTTTCCCCTTATAAGCCGGATCATATGTAGAAACACATAACCAAAGCTTAATAAAAGATTCACTGCCGCGAAGGGTATTTGGTGCTTCCGTGCTGCAAATATGTGCAACTAGGAGTTTTATATATATATATATATATATATATTTACACACAAATACTTTACTGTTCCCAAAGAATTGCAGTTTACATAATACATGTTTGTAAAGCCCCAATTTATTGCATGATATATACAGTGTATATAATCCATTTGTTTATATGCCCAAGTCAACCTGAACGATGCTGCATCCTTTGTCTAAATCCTTTTGAATAAAATTTCTAAATTGCATGTAAATAAAATCTTTTTCTGTTTGCAGCTCTGGTTCCACGTAGGCATCCTCTGCCAGACCTCTCAGCGAGCTCCAGAAATGGGCGAAAGGTATGGTTCAAACATTTTATGTTTGCTACTTATAAACAGACATAAGCATTTGCTTGTGCCGGCTAGTAAATCAAATGGCTTTGGCATTTTGCCTTTATTATCCCTTTGTAACAAGGAGCATAATAGTACATTGCAAAATCCCCACGGCTGATTTATTTAACTATGTCTCAAAAAGGTCATATAGGATGCACTGCACTAGAGAGCTGTACATATACATACGTGTGAAATACCTATATATATCACTCGCTACTACTTTTTTTTTTTTTTTATAAACCTTAACTTTTGAGTAGCAGTTTTGCACTAGCGGTGTGCAATTTATAGGATATATAGATGTTCCAATTATCCCACTTATGTTTTTCACAGCATCTTTTCTCCCCTGAGGGTCCAAACATACGCTGATAATTCTATGTTGTGTGTTCTGCCCATGCTGATAAGTAAATATTTTCATTATATGATTAAGGAGTGTGCATATTGTGATATTTTTGTTTTTAATGCTCAGCTTCATTTCACAGTTATGTTATAGAAGACCTTCCAACGGGGATTAGGCACCAACATTTCTCGTTGTGGACATTTACTCGGGTCTGTGATGGACGATTTAACAACGTTCTATTGATCTTCACACACCTTGCCACGGACACTGGTGTCTTTGTACGGACAATTTGCCGATCCCTGCTTTCCAACTGCTGAACTGCAACTCCCATTATTTCCATCCAGGGACAAGCACATCCAGCCAGAAGGTTCTGATTCAGGGTGTCATGGAAAAATATTTTCGTACGTAAGGTTTATTGTAATCATGTAACTATAGCAGTAGTGGGTGTGTAACTCATTATTGATTATACTGGATTTTTATTATTTAAGGAGGCTGTGCTTAAAAGTCCTATTAGTTCTGTGTTTTAGATGAGAAATGCCACGTCGCAATAGACGTAGAAGGCTGATTAGTGTGATCTAACCAGGGAAAATGGTAAGAGTAATGCTGTGAGGAAGCCTTTCCTCCATAACAATGTTATCCCAACTTTTGTATGTTGATGATACCCGCTAATAGTAAATTAGCCTAAATTTCACATGCACGTTCTGTGATGCTGAGTCGTGGACGTCATAAACACACAGCTTAATGAATAATTAAAATTCAGAGGTTTTTTTGAGTGCCACATATTTTGGTCCATGGCCTAAATTTCATATTTATTTAGTTGACTACGTTCTAAAAAGTAACAGTAAAAACAAAACCGATTTCCAAAGGTTGCCAAGTTATGCTTTGTCGTAAATGCCTAGTTAAGGATAACTTGCACGTCCCGTTTCAAATATAAAACAAATGTTTTCTGTGTACGTTGAAAACTAACAATTGATGCATCTGCTTTTACTTTCTCTTTAGAGATGAAGTTCCATTTTTAAAAACATGCAAAGTTTTTGTGTATAATAGAAGTCTTACAAGTACATTTAAAGACTTTGAGCAAAGATATATGCAAAGGGTTGCTAATCAGCAGTCTCACTGCGCTACAAGAGGTGCGGAGTTCCTTTTTTTTGTACACAGCATGTATTATTCCATTGATGGGATAAGCGGAACAGTCTTGTGTATGGACCAAACTATAAAATATTGGGTATACTGGTGCTCGAGGGAAATGGACGCACATTGACTGAGCTCCTGCTCTCCCTCGGCAACGATAGCTTTTACAGCCACTACCAGTAGCCTTACCCGATCGTTTTTGCTGCTCTGTTGTCGGGCATCGGGATGTCCACCCGTAGGGGCGGAAAACCGGGGGCCTCCTCTGAGCTCCCAGACTTTTTTAAGAAGAAAGACGCTGCGCGGGGTGACGGCCTAGAAGGCGCGGATGCAGCAGGCCTGAGTACACGCAGCGACATCGCGGACCTCAAGGCCTGCGTGTTGTCGGTGAAGCAGGAGCTACAAGCCGATCTTAAAGCTGGCCTGTCGGCTATTTCCGCGGATCTCACTGCTCTAGCCTCCAGGACCGTCCACCTTGAAGCAGCGGTTGATCACCTTACCTCGGCTCAACAGGAACGGGATGACGCCATTGCTCGCTTGGAGGCCACGTGCGCTGATCTTCAGGATGCTGTTGAGGATATGGATAATCGCTCCCGGCGCTCTAACCTACGGGTGAGGGGGGTTCCGGAGACCCTGACGGACATTCGTTCCTACATCCACCGCTACCTACAGCAACTTCTGCCAGACGTGCCGGACGAGGAGCTACGCCTCGAGCGGATCCACAGAGCTCTGCGTCCTAAACCAGGACATGGCGAGCCTCCCAGGGATATCGTCCTCAAATGCCACTATTTTACGACGAAAGAGGCAGTTCTCCGCGCGACCCGGAATGTTTCCCCGGAGCTGGATGGCATTGCCCCGGTGTGGTATGCGGACGTTGCCCCTTCCACTCTTCGAAAGCGCCGGGCCTTGAAGCCGCTCACAGATTTCCTGCGGGAGCGTGGGGTCCCCTATCGCTGGGGCTTCCCTTTCAAGCTTCTGGTTCAGAAAGGCAGTCTCCTTCTCCAACTCCGGGAGCTCGCCGACGCTGGGCCGTTTCTGCGCCGCCTGGGACTCCGACCGCCTGCTAGCCTTGACCGACCACCTCCTGAGACGGCAGCTTCTCCTCGACCGGAGGGACGCTCCCCACGGGCTTTGGAGCGGCATCACTCGCCACCTCGCCCGGCTGATAGCCCTGTAGCGCCCTCGGGACTGGCTTAGCCTCTGCTGACCCCTGCGGCTCTCTCACCGCGTGCTTCGGGGACCTGTTGGCCTTCCTTTGGGATCGTCCTTGCTCTCCCGGTGGAGGATGACTAAGTGCTCGATTCGCGTTTATTTGAGTTTCTTTTGCTTTTTTATCGTTCCGGTCGGTTATTATTTTCATGGGACTTATGTCGGACTACGCGTTTTTTTGGGGGGGGGGTTTTTTGGTTTTTTTTTTGTTTTTCGGTTTCTCTCTCTTTTTTTTTTTTTCACCGTCGCCGTCATGCATTTATTTGTGTTGGTGCTCCTCGCCGGTGTGGGGGTTGCATGTTTTGCCTTTGGGCGCCTATCTGCTATTATTCCCCCACTGTATGCATATGTGCGTGTTGTGTACTGGCCTCCATGCTGTCGTACCGCCTATCTCTATGTGTTTGCACGGCCCCACATGTGCATATTTCCGTAGCTCCATACTTCTGATGCGTGGTGTCCTGCATATGTCCTTTTTTTTTTTTTTTTTTTTTTTTTTATTATTTTGTTATTGTTTTGCCTATTATTATTCTTACATTGGGTGATGTGTGGCCGCTGTGCCAAGAGGCTGTACATCGCATCTAGCTGCTACCAACACTGTGTGCTGTGCTCGGCGCTCTTTACCTGTTTGTACGTCTACTTATGTGCATGAGTGCGTGGCTCTGCACTGTTGGCTCCGTGCCTGAGGGGTCCTGTATATGTACGCATACGTTTCACTTTTTTTTTTTTTTTTTTTTTTTTATTATTTTTTTAATCTATTTATTTATTTTATTATTCTTTTGCCTATTATTATTATTACGCTGGGTACTGTGTGGCCGCTGTGCCCAGGGACTGTACCTTGCGTCTAGCTGCTACCAACACTATGTGATTTACTCGGCGCTCTTTATCTGTTTGCATGTCTACACATGTGCATACGGGCGTGGCTCCGCACTGCTGGCTCCATGCCTGTGGGGTCCTGTATATGTCTGCACACGTTTCCCCTTGTTTTTTTTTATTATATTGGGCACTTCTCAGTGCTTGCGCTCTGACCGCAGGATGTACATCACCTCTAGCGGCCTCCTGCGCACTGTGCCTCGCCGACTCCGTACACACTTTCCACATACTCCTGCATGTTCCCTTTTTTTTTTTTTTCTCTCTCATCCGCACTCACGTCACCTCTCCTCCGCACATGTCTCCGTGACTGTTTGTTTGGTCCTGTTGCGGGGGGGTTGTAGCCGTGGTCCATCGTGGGGGTTGTCGCTCCCTATTGCCCTGATCGGGTTTGTTTTGTTGCTCCATCTTACCGGTGATGTGTTACGTTTTTTGATTGTTGCCGGGGGGAGTGTCGTTCTTTCCTCCTCCTCGTGGTTCCCCTGTGTTACTCTTTAAATAGACACATTTGGGTTGAGTCTATTCTGTTTGCCTTGTATTGTTCTCTTCCTGGTGGTCTGTCCCACTGGTGTTCTCTCTTCTGTTTTCCTCTCTTTTTTCTTTCTTTCTTCTCCTTTTTCCCCTTGTGTTTTTTATTTTTTTTTTTTCTCCCCTCTCTTTTCTCCTCTCCTCTGGGCCCAGCTTTCTGACCAATGGCTTCCTTACATCGTCCCGGGCTGAAGATAGTTTCCCACAATGTTAAAGGGTTGCTCGCCCCGCAAAAGCGGCGTATGGCGGTGAGACACTATGTCCGCTCCCAAGCTGACATTGTTCTACTCCAGGAGACCCACTTCCGGCAGCGTTGTCTCCCTAAGTTTTGGGATCCGCGCTTTCCTGTACATTTTCATTCTGCAGCTCCAGATAAGCATAATGGTGTATCCATTCTCATACATAAGAGACTTCCTTTTCGTGTCCTCCACAAATTCTCTGATCAGGAGGGAAGATACCTACGTTTGGACGGCTTGCTTAATGATCAGCCGCTCACGATTGTCAACGTGTATGCTCCTAGCCCTCCGACATCTGCGTTTTTCGACCAGCTTGCTCAGTTGCTTCTCACGACTCCACCGGGTGGTCTTGTTATTGGCGGAGATTTTAATTCAGTTCTGGACCCCTATATGGATAGGACTCTTTCGACGGCCCGGACGTGTCCGACCTCTACTTTTAAACCCTTGCAGCGCTTTGTCAAGTCGAGTGGACTCTTTGATGCATGGCGGCTCCTCCATCCTACTGATCGGGACTATTCCTTTTTCTCTCACCCCCACAGAATGTATTCTAGGCTGGACTATTTTTTCCTCAATCAATGCCTCCTCCCGTCGCTTCTTGGATCCAAGATACACGAGATCTCCTGGTCCGATCACGCCATGGTTGAGATTTCCCTGGTCGGCCTTCTCCCGCCGAACTTGCGACCGTTCTGGCGACTCAACGATTCCCTGCTTCTCGACCCTGCTGTTCGCGAGACCATCACCCACTCCCTTACTACCTACTTCGGGGAGAACCTGACTCCGGATGTTACCCTCGGCACTACCTGGGATGCCCACAAGGCTGTTCTCCGGGGCCAATTCCTGGCTCTGAACTCGGCCAAGAGGAAGCAACATCTTTCTCAGATGGAGGACCTTGGGGCCACCCTTTCCAGACTTCAAGCGGAGCACAAGCGCTCCGGGGACGCTCGTCTTCTGCGGGAGATAGTTTCCACCAGGGGCCAGCTTAACCTATTGCTTTCCTCTGACACTACCAGAGCGCTTCTCCGCACTAAACAGCGGTTTTTCGAGAAGGCGAATAAACCAGACACTATGTTGGCGAGGAGGCTCCAGGACCTCATACGCTCCCGGACTATACGTCATATAAAGACTACATCGGGCAGCCTGACCTCTGACCCTGGAGTGATTGCGGATCGGTTTGCGGAGTACTACTCTCACCTATACGACGGCAAGAAGGCTTCCCCTGAGGTTTCGCTTTCGTCTGACCTGCAACAGTTTCTCTCTGAGTGTAAGTTGCCTTCGCTTGCTCCTTCGGCCCTAGCTAACCTGAATGCCCTTATTACGGTGGATGAGGTCTGTGCTGCCCTTAAGTGTTTTAAGAATTCGAAGGCCCCGGGTCCCGATGGCTTTACCGCTAAATATTATAAATCTTTTGCTGCCTGCCTTCTTCCGCATCTGGCCACGTTATTTAATACGTTCCTCAAGGGGGAGGCGTGCCCCTCTGTAGACATGCAGAGAGCCAAGATAGTTATGATCCCCAAGGAAGGCAAGGACCCCTCGCTCTGTTCCAGTTATAGACCCATCTCCCTTATTAATATTGATTTGAAGCTTTTTGCCAAGGTGCTCGCCCTCCGGTTAAACAAGGTCTTGCCCGCTCTGGTCCATCCTGACCAGGTGGGATTTGTCCCGGGGAGGGAGGCCCCGGATAATATTAGGCGCTCTTTGAACCTGGTCCATTCGTGTCGGAGACTCGGGTCACCAATGATGCTCCTGTCTCTGGACGCAGAAAAGGCCTTTGACCGAGTGGACTGGGGGTATTTGTGGTCGGTCTTGCGGGCCTTTGGCTTTTCCGGGGCTTTTTTACGAGGTGCGCAGGCTTTATATACGCTTCCTTCTGCCGTGGTGGATATTGGCACGTTCCGCTCCCGGTCTTTTGCGATTAAGGGGGGTACCAGCCAAGGCTGTCCCCTCTCGCCATTGTTATTTGCACTGGCCATTGAGCCGTTAGCTCAGGCCATCCGTCTGCACCCGGATATTAAGGGTCTTACTGTGGGTGGTCGGGACTACAAACTTAGCTTGTTTGCAGACGATGTCCTGCTCTCTTTGACGTCCCCCCTCACGTCCCTGCCTAATTTGTATCAATTGCTTGGACAGTTCGGGAAGCTTTCAGGTTACAAAATCAATTCCGATAAATGCGACGCCCTAAATGTTAGTCTTTCCTCCCCTACGGTTAAGCTCCTCTCCCTTAATTTTGATTTTAAATGGCAGCCTTTCTCCCTGCGGTCTTTGGGCATTAATATCACCCCCTCTCATCACCAGATGTATGCGGCCAACTACCTGCCGCTAATTCAGACCCTAAAGCGCAATCTTGCCACTTGGTCCACCTATGCTTTATCGTTTATGGGGAGGATCTATGCGGTGAAAATGAATTTGTTGCCCAAGTTGTTGTATCTTTTTCGTTCCATCTCCTTGCCGATCCCTCGGAAAGCTATTGCGGGCCTTCAGGGGGCTATTGAGAGGTTTGTTTGGCAGGGCCGAAGGAGCAGGCTTGCTAGATCGACCCTATATCGGTCGAAGAAGGCTGGAGGGCTATCCACTCCCCTCCTTTATGAATACTATGTTGCGGCTCAGTTGGCCATGCTTTTGTCCCTCTCGGTGCGCCCCTCACCGGTGCGCTGGGTTCAGCTGGAGTCTGATCTCTCCTCTGGGGCGAATCTCCGATGGCTTATGTGGCTCCCTACCCTGGATAAAAGCAGGATATCTGACAGCCCTACCCTCCTACATTCCTTCTCTCTCTGGTACCGGGTTCGTCGCAAATATAAGCTCATGGACAATGGTTCTAGATTGCAACCGGTGTTCCAGAATCGGAATTTCCCGGCTGGTCTTCAGATTCGTCCGTTCCAGTGGTGGGTTGACAAGGGTCTGGTTACAGTGGGAGATCTGCTCCTCAACGGTCGGCCCTACTCCTTCCAGCAACTAGCCTCATTGCACGACATACCTATGTCTGAAACTTTTCGATACAGCCAGATTTCTCATTTTCTCCTTCAGTTCCTCAAGCGCTTTCCGGATTACGTTGCTACCTTTTATGAACATTTGTGCGTGCGTTCCCATAAAATCGCTGGGGCGATATCACTTCTGTACAACCATGCTTTGGGGGTGAAGTACTCGTCCTCGCCTTCTTTTGAAAGCCAATGGGAGACCGATTTGGATCAAGCCCTCGACTCCTCTGATTGGGGGGAGATTTATGAGAACATTTGGAAAGTCACCGCCTGCACTCTTGTGCAGGAGAACTGCTTTAAGGTGTTGTCTCGCTGGCATCTCACGCCTGCACCGTATGTTCCCGACGCATTCCCCTCTCTGTTTTCGTGGCTGTGACGAAGTGGGGACCCCGCTGCATATTTGGTGGACCTGCCCCAAGCTTGTGCCGATATGGGCCCATTTCTTCAGTTTGCTGAGCGATGCTCTTGGGGAATCCCTCCGACCCGAGCCTTGGTCGGCTCTTCTCTGTAGATGCTATCCTTCGGATACTCTGTCTAAACCAGCGCATCGTCTTATATTTCGAGTCTGTACGGCGGTCCGTCTCGCTATTGCCCAAGTATGGAAATCTGGCACTCCTGAGCTGCACGTCATTGAAGCTAAAATTTGGCATATGCTGAAGATGGAAAAGATCACGGCTTACCTGCATGACAAGTCCCACATTTTCTTTCTCACCTGGGGTCCGTGGATGGAGAAATTTGGGATGTCGCCAGCAACGGTTTCGTGGATCTGACCTGTGGCTGCTACCTGTTGTTCGGCTGGCTGAGGCTCTGAGGTTTCTGAGAGTTCTATCTCTTTTATTTATTTATTTATTTATTAAATTTTTTTTTAATAATTTTTTTTTTTTTTTTTTTTTTTTTCTCCCCCTCTCCTTTTTTCGGTGCTTCTCTTTGGTCTTCTGGCTTTATCTCTTTTCCTTTCTCTGCATTTCTCTCTGGAGATGATTTTCGTTACTTACACCTACTCCAGACTCACCGGCGCTGATATTCAGTGCGCTCAATGTGTGCCTTTCTGGGCCTTCGTCTTTTGGGCGTTGTGCCAGGGGCCTATTATTAGGGTACATTCTGTTTACATTATCTCCTGTTCCGCGCTCATTGGCGTTGTCGTGATATGTACACTGTACCTATGATGTGGTGTGTTGTCTGTATTTAAGTTTATTTGGAAGTCATCTTTTCTATTGACAAAATAAAAATTACTTTTCAAAAAAAAAAAAAAAAAATATTGGGTATATTGTGCTCTGGTTGTGAAAGTTGTACAAAATGTTTTCTATATGCATATTATATGCATACTGAAGTGTCTAAAACAAATTGAGATGTTTGTGCCAACCGCTTGTTTGTTTTCTTTTCTTTAGTGCAAGCATTTCCTGAAATTCAGTTGACCCTTCAAAATCTTCCGGCGCAAGCAAAGCGCATGACGTCGGACACATACGTCTAGACAAGAAACGGAGGGGGGAATAATTTCAAGTTACATTATGTATTGTAATAGCTGTTAAGTGTTAAGAATTAAGTGTTAAGAATTAAGTGTTAAGTTATCAATAAAAAAACGTAAATACGTTTGTATTTACAAAATTATGTGTTTGGTTAGTACTTTAACCCCTTCAGTCCCCTATGGACGTACCGGTACGTCCAAAAAACGCCTCCCAAGAATCCCCTAAGGACGTACTGGTACGTCCTGCCCTTCTTGCAGCGGCAGGGACGCATCCCTTCCGCTACACGGGAGATCGCTGGCTTTCTGCTGTCCCATCTCCTGTAACAGCTTCCGGCGTGAAGCTGGAAAACGGTTACAGTTGTAAATGCCCGATCGCTATTGACGTCACCCAGAAGTTCACGGGAGGACAGGGTATCCCCTGCAGGGTCTGTCTGGCCTATCCGATCACTCCGATGAGGGACCTATCCGATCACTATCCGGCAGTAATGTCACACAATCGCTGTGATGACCAATCACAGCGATCGTGTGACCGTTACTGCAGATGCTCTTCCTCTCTCCTCCATCATTGCGATCTGAAGGAGAGAGACAGAGCATTGTGTGCATTTGCAGCAGTACATATAAAGAAAAACCCACAAAAATCAATACATAACCCCCCAAATACATATTTTACCCTCCTCACGATCGTCTAAAAAAAAAAAAACTGAAAGAAAAAAAAAATTATGTTTAGTTTGGTGGGTGGTTAGAGGGAATTGGGGATAGCATAGGGTTTTAGAAATTGGGTAGGTAGGCTAGTGTCATAATGGAGCACCGTGTCTTCAGCACTGAGGAGGCTTACATCTTCCTCATTCAGTCTGATGACGAAGCCACTCTGACTGCGTCAGATGACGAAGCCACCCTGACTGCATCAGATATTGACCCAATATCTGATGTGTCTAGCTCTGCGTCAGATAATGCGTCAATAATTGACGATTCAGAGGAAGATGATGATGGCCAGGTTCCACCTGCTAAAGCCAGGTGTGGAGAGCCTTACTCTAAATATAATTGGGCGCCACCAAATATGGTAGTGTTAGAAAAATGCTTATGTTATCGTAAATATTATTTGCTGACAAAGACATAAGAAAGCAGGGAATGTCTAGTCTATGATATATGCACGAGTTCCCGCCAACACGTCTACTCTATGTTATTCTATATATATGTGCAAAGGGTCAAGTCTAGACCATCCTTAATTATGCAGTTTAAAGAGGCGTAACCTGCTTGAAAAGTAACCAATCATAATGATGCATGCTATTAGAAGTAGATAAGAGGTTATATAAACCATGTAATTCAAACATGTAATTAGACAACGCTTCGACTTTTGTGTGTTGTGTGCCTTGTCTCGATTATGCGCATGATCTAAATAAAGGAAAACTCTTTCTGAGGAGAATTCAACCATTAATTCAACCAACATTTTGGTGCCCCGTGTGAGGAGGTCCTGACCGGAGACAGGGACGCCGGTCCTGAGGAACTGCACCTCAAGAATCTGCATCTGGGGTAATATAAGTCCTCCAGCTAAGATTGCTGTTGACCAGAGGCACTTTGCGACATCGTCCCTGAAACCGGCAGCGTCCTCCCGAAAATGTGTTACGGTCTTCTCTTCAGAAATGTGAGTAGGAAAATATTTCTGGGAAATATTATAAGAGGTCAAAGTCTGTCAGGGACTACTGAAATAACTAACTGCGTATGCATTCGATAATGAGAACTATTACTTGGAGTAATATGAGACTGATCAGGAGAAATGTGCACAGGTAGTTAGACATTATTTTTGTGATAGCGAATTGTTGTTTGTAATTGTGACAATACTGTTGATGTTGGTTGCGGCTTGTATTATTGTGAATGAGTATCACAAGACCTTAAAGAGAAGAGCTCTTATGGTCCAGGGACAGCTATACCAACCCATGTCACAAATCTTGTCTGAATGAATCTATCTGTGTGAATGACTGTTCAGGAGTTCTTTACGGCGAACGAACAGTTAATAAGGTTGTTGTTAATACGATCCCCCGGCATTTGTGAGAAGCTCTCTGTGATCAGGTGCTGGGATTGCAAGTGAACAACTTCGCTGCGAGAGTGATTTTCCTGCCTTTACTGTCTATGTTGACAGTAACATGGTATCTTATAAATACCAAGAACTCTCTGTTTCACTCTGTCCAGACGTGGTATCTTATAAATACCAAAAGATTTTCCTTGTTTTCTGTCTTGCGGTGAAATTATATCATGGGGATATTCCACAGTAAGGGAAAGGGACAGAAGGATAAAAATGTTCCCTGGTGGAAGAAAAAAACCCTAAAAGGGAGATAAGCAGTTTATGTATAAACTCAATGCAGAAAATGTTTAGGCATAAGTCCACATTGTTCAGGTATAGTGCACTTCAAAATAGACGGCGGAACGCTCAGGTTTCGGATGGTTGGACCATCCCGGCAGAGTCTAGACTCGGAGTGGTTGGACCACTCGGTGAACGTGTGGATTTAGAAGAAATTACGTAGTGACTAAATTATAACATTCCAAATTCTATACCATGTTTCCAGCTGGTTCCAGAATCCGTTAAATGTATGTCTTGTCTGTTATCTGTGATCGATCATAAATTATATGTAAAGTCGACATATCTTTTTATTCTAATGCTTTTATTCTGATGCTTCTTTCAGAATTAATTTAAATAAGGGTTAATACTTTAAATGCTAGAATTTATAATTAGCACGTATCCTGTTTTTAAGTATAATAAGATATCCTGTATACCTGTCTGTTTTTTTTTTTATAATATATCTTCTAGATTTATTTTATGTTCCAATTAATATGCTTAAAGTAACAATATAAGTAACGCACAGTGGCGGAACTACCGGGGTCGCAGGGGTCGCGACTGCGACCGGGCCCCGGCGGCAGGGGGGCCCAAGCCAAGGGGCCGCCCGAAATCTTTTTTCTGTTGTTTTTTTTTTTTTAAATAAGGCAGGGGCGTCCAACATGCGGACAACAACAGCCAGGGCAACCGATCTTACGCGAGCCGCACCTCAAGCCCTGCTACTTACTTGTGGGAGGGTCTTCTGAACTGCACAGAGGAAGCGGAGTTCACGTGACATCCTACTTCCTCTGTGCTTTAGCAGAGATGGCAGAGGGAGGCCGCGCCCCATGCTGAAGTCTGTGAGTGGCATCGAGGAGCTGCAGTGCAGGTAAGGGGGTGGGGAGGGTGTTTGAATGAGTGTGTGTGATTGAGGGAATGAATCTGTGAATGAATGATTATATGAATAAATGAGTGTGTGTGTGTGTGTGATAGCATGGATGTGTAAGTGCTGGAACCTAGGCATGATGGGACTGTGATTGCTGTTAGCAATCACACTCCTATCATGCCAAGTCAGCCAGTACATGCTGAAACCTGGCTAGCTGCCCCCCTTGTGTATTGATGCTGCCAGCAGTATGGGGTCTGCACATCACTTACAGCCACCCTGTACCAGCGTATATTGGCTGACTTGGCATGATAGGAGTGTGATTGCTAACAGCAATCACAGTCCCATCATGCCTAGGTTCCAGCATTTACTGGATGGATGTGTAAGTGCTGGAACCTAGGCATGATGGGACTGTGACTACTGTTAGCAATCACACTCCTATCATGCCAAGTCAGCCAGTACATGCTGAAACCTAGCTAGCTGCCCCCCTTGTGTAGTGATGCTGCCAGCAGTATGGGGTCTGCACATCACTTACAGCCACCCTGTACCAGCATGTACTGGCTGACTTGGCATGATAGGAGTGTGATTGCTAACAGCAATCACAGCGAGCACAGTCCCATCATGCTTAGGTACCAGCATTTACTGGTTGCCTGGGTATGATAGGAGTGTGATTGCTGTTAGCAATCACACTCCTATCATGCCAAGTCATATTGCTAATTTTGTCCAATTGTGTGTTACCTACTTTTATTAAACATGTGAGTTTTTATTATTATTTTTAAAGGTGGGGGGTCATTTTCGGTTTTGGCTAAGTGAACCCTGAATGTTTTGGTCCAGAATTTTCATTTTAGTTCATCCCTAGAATAAATCTAGGGAATCCTGAATTTGTAGTCGCAAAACTTTCAAGGCCCAGAAATCAGTGAGAGGAAGAGTAAAGGTTTTGTGTCATTTTACTTTATTTTAATCTGCATATTTTATTAAAGGCCATATTTTTTGTCACAGTGAAAAATGAGTGCGGCCCGCGCACGTATACAATTCTGATGAAGTGGCCCACTGCAGAAAAAACTTGGACACCCCTGGATTATGCCCTTTGTACATGCGCCCCTTTTTCTTTGATTTTTTTACAGATATGATTCAATATGTAAATTGAATTTGTTGAATTTGTTGAAAACAAATTGTTGGGTAAAAATGTTTTTTTTGAGGGGGTGGGGGGGCCCTTAACAGATTCTCGCACCCGGGCCCTGAGGCGTCTAGTTACGCCCCTGGTAACGCACCTCCTTATGGAGTGGTCACAGTCAGATACATCCGTTAACCATGTAGGTGCATAGAAAATGAACAGAAAAAAATATTTAAAAAGCTACTGAACATGTAAAGACTCAAAAAGAGGATCCTCGACAGTTCGAGGCTGATATACAGGGGCTCTATAACAGTTATCAATTAAATGGTAATGGTGAAGAAATAGAGTGTATCGAACAGTTTTAAAATCAGATTGGAGTTCAGTAGAACTGAACCGGAATGGGTCCGATAATCTAAATCCAAGACACCCACTCCCATGGGACAGTGTTTATTTAAATAATAGATTAAATGTCTTTGTAACTGTTTGCACAAAAGTAATGTTAGCGGGAGAGGAGTATGAAGGAATGTTGACAGGGAATAACGAAAGAGGGAGAGAGAGATTTCGAGGTCATACCGAGGTAGAAGAGGTAGTGGTGATAGATGGTCACAAGGATGTTATAATTGTGGAAAGGAAGGTCATTGGGCAAAAGAGTGTCCCAAACCAGACAGGAGAAAGCAGAACTCCCCAGAGCAGTGACCAATACAGGAAAAAGAGACATTGGATCTCAGTAATGTTCATGATGTGCTGTTATTGTCAAACATGCCTGATATACGCGTAACATTTTTGGTTGATTCAGGGGCTTCGCGAACCCTATTGAATCATCCCACCTGCACGGGCATACAGAAAGGGACTGGTAAAATTCACATAAAGGGAGTAAATGGGAGGACACATACCGAAAGTTTATCTGTTCCCCTCCAAATACAACATCCAGAGTCTGGAAAAATAATTGCTGCCAGTGTAATATTATCTGAGGTATGTCCCGTAAATCTCCTGGGAAGAGATCTGATTAGAGAGTTGGGAGTGCATATTACACCCGTGGGAGACAAGCTTGATGTTACAGTGGGGGGAAGAAGAAATAACTATCAAGAACGGTATGACCATTACTACTATGCTTTAAACATAGATTTTACTGAAAATAAGGGAAATACAATACAGGCTTTAGAACTTGTACATAAAACATTCAAGATCTGTGATCATTTACAAGTTCAGCATTCAAATGATTTTCATTGTACAATATATGTTAAGAGAATAGCAGGTGGAGACGAGTATTATGAGTCACATTTAAAAGATGAACGAAATACCGTAATACAGACAGAATACTTTTACTGGACAGACAAAGGACAAGGGGCATTATCTTGTATATCAACACCCCGAATGACCACACTTTTTAAAGGCACAGCACCACATTTGTCTCTGTGTAAACAGCAAAAAAATCAGTGGAAGTCTGTGGGAAATATGGTGTTGCGATGTGAGATTAGTCACTCGTGGAAAAGGGATAAAGGAAACATTGAATACAATGCTGAAGTAATCAAGGCAGGTAAATGATATAATCATTTATCAGCCAAGGCGGCTGAATTAACGGCTCTCATAGAAGCCTGCAAATGGGCAGTAGACAAACGGGTAAATATCTATACCGACAGTCAATATGTGTTTTCTACTGTACATGTGTTTGCACAACAATGGAAAAATAGAGGTATGATTACCTCCACAGGGAAACCGATAAATCATAAAGCCCTGATTGAAGAACTATTAACGGTTATAAATCTACCAAAAGAAGTAGCTGTAATAAAGTGTGCAGCCCATACCAACAGCAAGGATCCTGTAGCATTAGGCAATAACCGTGCAGATATTGAAGCAAAAAGAATTGCTCAAGAGATGTTTGCCATAATCACTATACAAGATACAAACTGATCACCAGGTTTTGTATGATATGCAGCAGGCTGCTCCTATGTCTGAAAAACGATATTGGCGGTCTAAACAAGCGACTCTATGTAACAAAATGTTTTATATTAACAAACCAATATTGGCGAAATCATTATTTCGCTATGCAGCCTTATTGAGTCATGGGCTGAGCCATGTCTCAACAGGAGGGATGGTAGCCATCATAGATAAGGTGTTCCAAAATTACTCAAAAAAAAAATTTTGTGTGCTAATTGTCTTATCTGTGCTCGATATAATCCACAGGAAAATCTCAAACCTGCTACTGGGAAGTTCCCCAACCCCGAGTATCCGTTTCAACATATTTGCATGGATTATATTGAACTAAACAAATGTGAAAATATGAGATATTGCCTAGTGTCAGGGCTGAGTTGGGATCGGAGCGCAGCGCAGAGAGACACCGGGTGCAAGGGAGTGAAGTAAAGGGTAATCCAACACACAAAGTCCAGAATATAGCCAAGGGTCAAAAGTCCGTGTAATCAAATCAGAAGGTTCGCAGTACAACAAGGGTAATCCAAAAACAAAGTCCAGAAATCCAGCCGAGGCCAAAAGTCCGTAATAATCCAAAAACAGCAACAGGGTATAGGAATCCGGTAGGGAACTTGAACAACCAAGTACTGAAGGTACAGGGTTGCAGGTTTAAATAGCCCGCCTAATTGTTGCTCCTCCTCTAACCCCTCCTCTCTCTCTGTGGCTGTCAATTAGCCCCTAATCCCTCCCCTCTGCGGTTAGACCGCAGGACACGCCTCCCCTGGCTGTCAGTAGCGGTCTGGGACCGCAGGACACGCCCCCCCTGGCTGTCAGTAGCGGTCTGGGACCGCAGGACACGCCCCCCCTGGCTGCCAGCAGCGGTCTGGGACCGCAGGACCCGCCCCCCTGCCATACTCGTAGTCCTGGCGTGCGGCTGCCGCCGCAACGGAGACCGGGGACGCGGCCCGCGGCACGGAGATGCCGTTCCGTGCAGCCGAGGATGAAGCTGCCCGGCGGGGACTCCGCCGGGTGAGGACCTCCGTCGCCGACGGGTTGGGACCCGACGGACACATGGCCGAGGACCGGTAGGGTCCTGACAGGATCCCCCCCGGAGACGCCACCTCAGGGGGCGAGTGAGTGCAGGTTTGGAAGGATGTGCCAGATGGAAAGCACGGATCTTCACGGGAGCATGGAAGTTGGAGGCAGGTTCCCACGTACGTTCTTCTTGGCCGTAGCCTTTCCAATGAACCAGGTATTCTATACGTCCATACCGATGACGGGAATCCAAGATACCGTCCACTTCGTACTCGTCCGCACCTGACACCGAGACCGGGGGAGGTGGAGGAGCTTGTGGTTTTCTTTGGTGCGTATCGGGGAACCATTTCTTGAGGAGGGATACATGAAACGTGGGGTGTACGCGCCATGTGGTAGGGAGATCAAGGCGAACGGCCGAGGGACCATAGAGGGCGGTAATGGTGAAAGGCCCTAGGTATTTGGGACTCAGTTTCTTTGATGGTCCCGGTAATTTGATGTGGGCAGAGGATAGCCACACCTTGTCTCCGACTTGATAAAGGGGTGCTGCTTGTCTTCGTTTATCAGCATGCCTTTTCTGATCAAGTTGTGCCTTGTGCAAGTGGGTCTGTAGGGTCTGAAACCCCTGTTGTAGGAGTTGGAGTCGGTCAACAGCTGGGGGAACCGTGGCCGTAGGAGGTATGTCCACATGGAACTGCGGGTCGTACCCGTCATTAGCCCGAAAGGGCGTCATCCGAATCGAACTCTGTACCTGGTTGTTGTATACGAATTCAGCCACTGGTAACAGAGGGCACCAGTCGTCTTGGAGGTGTGACACATAGCAACGAAGGTACTGTTCTAGGATCTGGTTTATTCTTTCAGTTTGCCCATTGGTCTGGGGGTGATATGCAGATGAAAGAAGTCTCTTGAGACGTAACCCTTTACAGAATGCAGCCCAAAACCGAGATGTGAACTGCACCCCTCTGTCGGATAGCACCGTCTTAGGGATGCCGTGGAGACGAAAAACGTGACGGATAAACAGGTCAGCGGTTTGTGCGGCAGTTGGCAATCGGTGCACAGGAATGAAGTGTGCCATTTTTGTAAGCCTATCGACCACTACCATAATGGTATTATGTTGTTGGGATACCGGTAGGTCCACTATGAAATCCACCGCCACTTCTTCCCATGGTCGTTTAGGTATGGGTAGTGGTTGCAAGAGACCAGTAGCCTTGACTGGGTGTTGTTTAGTTCGGGCACATGTATCGCACGATTTGATGTATGTCACGATGTCCCGTTTCATCGCAGGCCACCAAAAGGACCTCTTAGCCAATTCATAGGTTTTCCGAACACCACCATGTCCGGCTAGAGGATGATCATGTACGGCGTTGAGGATGTCGGGTTTGACTTGATCTGGCACGTAAAGCTGGCTGCCTCTGTATAGGAGACCATCTTCAGAGTGGAGAGGGACGTCACACACAGGGGATGGTTGAGTGGTACTGTGGGTTCGGAGCTTCTGGAGTAGAGACGTCCGGAAAGCAAGAAAGACGCCAGCAGGGAGGATGGTGTTCTCGGCCTCTGTGGTCTTTTCTTGTTCGTCGTGTAACCGGGATAAAGCGTCCACTTTTCCATTGCGGGCGCCTGGTCTGTATGTTATGTGTAGGGGAAATCTAGTGAAAAACAGAGCCCAACGAGCCTGTCTAGGACAGAGTCTGCGTGCCGTCTGGAGGTATTCGAGGTTCCTGTGATCCGTAAACACTGTGACAGGATGTTGAGCGCCTTCCAACAGGTGGCGCCATTCCTCCAAAGCCATCTTGATGGCCAGTAGCTCGCGATCACCTACGCTATAATTGCGTTCGGCAGGGTTGAGGCGCTTGGAATAAAAGGAGACAGGATGCAAGGAGTCTTTCTCTCCGTGTCTTTGTGACAACACCGCGCCTACTGCGGTTTCAGAGGCGTCTACCTCCAAGAAATACGGTTTTTCTGGGTCAGGCAAAACGAGTATGGGTGCAGTCGTGAACTTTTGTTTCAAGAGTTCAAAGGCATGTTGTGCTTGTGGTGTCCACTGAAAACGGTTTTGTTTGGTGGTCAACTGTGTGATAGGACGGATGATCCGGGAGAAACTGTTGATGAACCGCCTGTAATAGTTGGCGAAACCCACAAACCTCTGTATGGCTTTGACCGATGTTGGCGTGGGCCACTGCAATATGGCTTCAACCTTTTTGGGGTCCATTTCAATGTGACCAGGGGTTATGATGAAGCCGAGGTATTCAATTCTTGTTGTGTCAAAGGTGCATTTTTCTAACTTTGCGTACAGTTGGTTCTCCTGTAGACGGTTCAAGACCTGTCGCACGTGTTTCCGGTGTTCCATCACTGACGAGGAGTACACAAGGATGTCGTCTAGGTATATTATGACGCAGGTGTCCAATAAATCCCGAAAGATGTCGTGGAGGAAATGCTGGAACGTGGCGGGCGCGTTACAAAGGCCGAATGGCATGACCCTGTATTCGTAATGACCATAGCGGGAACGAAAGGCCGTTTTCCATTCATCCCCCCTCCTTATACGCACCAAATTATAAGCCCCTAACAGGTCGATCTTGCTGTAGATACACGCCCCACGTAGCCTATCCATCAGCTCAGGTATGAGAGGAAGCGGGTATTTGTTTTTAATGGTGATTTTATTCAGTGCACGGTAATCCACACATGGTCTTACTCCACCGTCTTTCTTACCCACAAAAAAGATACCAGCACCCGCAGGTGACGTTGAAGGCCTAATGAAGCCCTTGCGTACACTGCTTTCAATATAGTCCTTCAAGACCTTGAGTTCCGGTTCAGACAGGGGGAATATCCTCCCGAAGGGAATAGCGGCACCCGGTATCAAATCAATCGGACAGTCATATGTCCTATGTGGTGGTAATTGTTCCGCTTCCTTTTTGTCAAACACCTTAGCGTAGTCCTGGTAGGGTATGGGTATCTTGGGTGACGGGGCGGACACCGTGGATGAAACGAAGTGGGGTGTAGGTGAACGTGCATCGAGAAGACAGTGCCGGTTACAGTGTGAAGAGGAGAAAGTCAACGCACCAGCAGTCCAGTCAATACAGGGGTTGTGACGGCGAAGCCACGGTAACCCCAGGATTATGGGAAACAAAGGAGACGGTGCCAGGTTGAAACATAGAGTCTCTTGGTGTCCGGTCCCAACGGTGAGGGAGACCGGTATGGTTTCGTTGGTTACTGGGCCTGACTTCATTGGGGTGCCATCCACGAGATGGATCGTGAGTGGTTGTGCCTTGGATTGGGTTGGGAGACCTGAAGCACGTGCCAGCGCAAGGTCCATGAAGCATTCGCTGGCTCCGGAGTCAATGATGGCCTTCTGCTGGATACTTTTTCCGTCCCACTGTAATGAGACAGGGATGGATAAGTGGCTAGACAGGCCCCCAAACAAAACAGGATACGCAGGTGGAGAACGCTTACCTCTGGAGGCCAGGGCAGGGCACTGGTAGGAAGTGTGGCCCGGACCACCGCAGTAGAGGTAGAGGTTAGCTTTTCTCCGTCTTTCTTTTTCTGCTTCAGGTAACGGCCCACGAGCCATGCCTATCATCATAGGTTCCTCTGTTGTTGCTGGAGCGGAGGCAGGAGTAGCATGGTAAAACGGTATAGGACGGGGAGGACCGACAGCGGCGGACCGTTCCGAACGCCGTTCCCGAAAGCGCCTGTCCATCTGTGTCACCAGTCGAGTCAGCTCCTCCAGGGTCTCTGGTATGCCTACTCTGGCTAACTCGTCTTTCAATTGGTCAGAAAGTCTCAGGCGGAACTGATGCACAAGGGCTGGTTCATTCCATTGAGTCTCTACAGCCAACCCACGGAATTCCGCTACGTATTCCTCCACATGCCTCCTTCCTTGCTTGAGGACTCTCAGAGCGGTCTCCGCTGTGGCGGTTCTGTGAGGGTCGTCATATAAGGCATCCAAGGAGCGTCGGAAGTCCTCCCAGTTATTCAAGGACGGATGTTCCACCTGCAGAAGGTGGTGAGCCCAAGACATAGGGGCTCCGGTAAGCAAAGCAATGACGGTTCTCACTTTCACGAAATCCGTGGCATAGGCCCTGGGTTTAAGGGCAAACAGCAGTTCACAAGAGGTAATAAACGCTTTGTACTTGGAGCGGTCCCCGGAGAACCGGTCAGGGAGCGGTACGTGAGGGTCAGGTGCCTGTGCGGCTATGGCGTCAGCAATAGGAGGAGGGACAGGAGGTGCAGGTGGAGCCGCGGCCATGGGAGCCGCTTGTAGGGCTTGCACCTGGGCTTGCAAGGCCTGTTGATTTTCCTGCAGCCCTTGCATGGTGTGAGCCAAAGTTGCAATCTGCTGCGTGAGTGCCATGAAGGCATCGGTGACTCCTGCAGGCTCCATATGACTTGGTTGTTATGTCAGGGCTGAGTTGGGATCGGAGCGCAGCGCAGAGAGACACCGGGTGCAAGGGAGTGAAGTAAAGGGTAATCCAACACACAAAGTCCAGAATATAGCCAAGGGTCAAAAGTCCGTGTAATCAAATCAGAAGGTTCGCAGTACAACAAGGGTAATCCAAAAACAAAGTCCAGAAATCCAGCCGAGGTCAAAAGTCCGTAATAATCCAAAAACAGCAACAGGGTATAGGAATCCGGTAGGAAACTTGAACAACCAAGTACTGAAGGTACAGGGTTGCAGGTTTAAATAGCCCGCCTAATTGTTGCTCCTCCTCTGACCCCTCCTCTCTCTCTGTGGCTGTCAATTAGCCCCTAATCCCTCCCCTCTGCGGTTAGACCGCAGGACACGCCTCCCCTGGCTGTCAGTAGCGGTCTGGGACCGCAGGACACGCCCCCCCTGGCTGTCAGTAGCGGTCTGGGACTGCAGGACACGCCCCCCCTGGCTGCCAGCAGCGGTCTGGGACCGCAGGACCCGCCCCCCCGCCATACTCGTAGTCCTGGCGTGCGGCTGCCGCCGCAACGGAGACCGGGGACGCGGCCCGCGGCACGGAGATGCCGTTCCGTGCAGCCGAGGATGAAGCTGCCCGGTGGGGACTCCGCCGGGTGAGGACCTCCGTCGCCGACGGACACATGGCCGAGGACGCGGGCGCCCGGCGGTGTCGCCGCCGGGCGAGAGCCCCCGCCGACGACCGGTAGGGTCCTGACACCTAGTTATTGTTGATGCATTAACTTTATTGGTAGAAATATTCCCAACAGCCCGTGCAGATGCAGATACAGTAGCTAAGGTCATGATAAAAGAAATCATTCCTAGATATGGAATACCAGAAAGAATATATTATAGTGACAATGGGCCTCATTTTGTCAATCAACTAATCTCCAGATTTGCACAAGTATTTGGTATACAATTAAAGAATCATTGCGCCTATCATCCTCAGTCAGCAGGGTTGGTAGAAAGAAACAATGGAACAATAAAGAATAAATTAAAAAAGACCATGGCAGAAACCGGGAAGAATTGGGTTTCTTGCCTACCTATGGTAAAATTGAGTATGCGTATTACACCCAACAAGCAAAGTCTCACCCCATTTGAAGTAATGTACGGGACACCCTATAGTTTGCCGCAGATAAAGGTAAAAGAGGCAAGTAATGAAAAAGAATTAACCCTAGCAGAATATATGGCAAAAATGTTGAATACCAGATCAATACAAACTGTTAATTCTCTTCCAGAAGCACAAGAGCCAATTCCTGAGAAATTGAGCGTTGGAGATTGGGTATTAGTAAAGATAATCAAACAAAAGAATTGGTCATCACCGAGGTGGGAAGGACCGTACCAAGTACTACTAACCACCCCACGGTGTGTAAGATAGCGGAGAGGAGTTGTTGGATACATCAGTCGCTCTGTAAGAAGGTAACACCACTTGATGGTAGTCACTCATTAAGTCTGGGTACAAAGGGGGGTCCAGACGATAGGTTGGACTCGTCTCAAGCCAGTGAAGAAATCCATTCCCTGAACCCTGAGTTGACGGCCAGGTAGGATAAAGGGGTGGTGCCTGCTCATAGTTTATTGGGTAGTGACTGACGCTTTTACAATAATTCCTTATTCTAATGCTAATTCTAAGTGGAATGAGAACAAGAAGGTGACCAGATGGGAAGATACCAAAGCACAAAATCTGACTTTTTCATTGGCAGGAGATAGTTCCATTGTCATTGATTGGTGTAAATTGATTCATTGTAAAAATATTGGGCAAGCAAGAAACTACGCTAAGGCCGATGTATATGTATGCTGGATGCCCGAAAAGCCCCCTGGAAAACGAAGTATAATATCATGTCTTGGTTGGGACTATGCTATGTGGACAACAGCTAGTCGAGATTGGGGATATGATACCCGGGGCAAGAGCGAATAAAAACAAGATTATCTGTAAAAAGATTACGATCCGAATGTACAACCTTTGGTAATTGTAATAAATTGTTATTTACTTTAAAGGAACCTATGAAGACGGATGAAAGACTATATACCATAGGTGTGTGGGTTTCCAATAGAGACCCGCAGGGAACTTTCTTTTTGTCTTTTCCAGAAAGGTCCAAGCAGAAAAAGAGTTTCAGATCCAGGAAGAAAGATATATCGAGGAAATTGAGACAGGGGTGATTCGGTACCAATTTGAGTTCTATTGATCAAATTGCCCTGGAAGCAGGATTTCATGGAGATAACGTTTGGTTGGAATGGCTTCGATTTACTGTAAAGAGTATAAACAAAGAGAATTGTATAGTCTGTGCATAAGCCCGTCCGCAGTTGGCTACGGTGCCATTTCCATTAACAGAAGAGAATGATCCAGTCGGATTTGACTGCATAATAAAGCTGTTTGATAAGACTTATACCCCACCTGGAAATGAAACTTGTCTTACATTGGACTTGTTGTTTCCCAAGGTTAAGAGACCTGGATTACCTCCAACAGTGCAAATATATGGGGGGGAATTACACCTGTATGGAACTTCAGGGTAATAGCAGCTATTTTGATTATAAAGATTTGTCTAATTCACCGTGTGTCGAGACTTTTCCCACAGGACTACGACAGCCAACCCAGATGAGAGCAGATATTTGGTGGTTGTGCGGAGACCGGAAAATAAGACCTTTCATCGATCCCAGAGGAAAAGGAAAATGTGCTATAATACAACTCATCGTACCTTTGAATCTGTTGACCTCACGGAAGGAACCAACTTCGAGGCCGAAAAGATCAATACAACCACAAGGATCGTTTGATGATCGAATATATATTGGAGTTCCAAATGAGTTCAAAGCCCGAAACCAAATTGCTGCAGGTTTCGAATCAATCCTTTTCTGGTGGAGTACAATAGCAAAAAATGTGGACTGGATAAACTACATCTATTATAATCAACAGCGGTTTGTGAACTATACTCGAGATGCTATTAAAGGAATACATGAGCAACTGGATGCGACCTCCCTTATGGCCTGGCAGAATCGAATGGCCTTGGACATGCTGTTGGCCGAGAAAGGGGGCGTGTGCAATATGTCCGGGAACCAATGTTGCACCTTCATACCAAATAACACCGCCCCTGATGGGAGCATCACCAAAGCCCTCGAAGGACTAACATCCTTATCAAATGAACTTGCCGAGAATGCAGGAATACATAATGTGTTCACCTCTTGGTTAGAAGGATGGTTCGGGCGATGGTCAGGAATGATAATGTCCGGAATAATTACTATCACTATAGTAGCTGCAGTATTGATATTCGGAGGATGCTATTTTATTCCATGTTGCCGAGGACTTTTGAATAAGACAATTGATAAAGCTGTAAATCAGACTATGTACTCCCTGATCGACAAAGAAGAATGTGATCAATTATTAAGAGTATCTGAGACTCTACATATTAATGAAGTTATTGACATGAAAGATGAATCATCAGTGTTAATGACCGATACTGAACATGAAGAGTCTGATATTGAATAATATTTTGATAAACAGGAGGGAAATGTTAGAAAAATGCTTATTTTATCGTAAATATTATTTGCTGACAAAGACATAAGAAAGCAGGGAATGTCTAGTCTATGATATATGCACGAGTTCCCGCCAACACTACTCTATGTTATTCTATATATATGTGCAAAGGGTCAAGTCTAGGCCATCCTTAATTATGCAGTTTAAAGAGGCGTAACCTGCTTGAAAAGTAACCAATCATAATGATGCATGCTATTAGAAGTAGATAAGAGGTTATATAAACCATGTAATTCAAACATGTAATAAGACAACGCTTCGACTTTTGTGTGTTGTGTGCCTTGTCTCGATTATGCGCATGATCTAAATAAAGGAGAATTCAACCATTAATTCAACCAACAGGTAGATCCAGTAATCCCTGCATTTAATGGGAATCCTGGCAACAGATGTGACATTGATGCTAGTGAGCCAAAGTCTGTTTTCAATCTGATGTTTGCCCCCCGAGTTTTTGAGCTGCTAGCAGCTCAAACAAACATCTATGCAGCCCAGTGTCGGGCAGCTGACCAAGGAGGCAGAAGCCAGATCTGGCACCCCACTGACCCCCATGAAATAAAAAAAATTGGGGCCCTGACCCTTATGATGGGCATTGTGAAAAAGCCCAATATTCGGTCATATTGGAGCACAGATCCCATATTATCCACCCCTGCTTTTCCCCAAATAATGCCCTGGAACAGGTACTTTGAGCTCCTAAAATGTTTACATTTTAGTGACAATTTCCAATGCCCCCCTAGAGAGCACCCCTAATTTGACCGTTTCTATAAATTAAGGCCCATTATCAATTATTTTTCTACTAAATTCCCTGAAATTTATACCCCCGATAAAAATGTTGCTGTAGATGAGTCCCTGGTCCTATTCAAGGCTATGCCACCTCTGGGTGGATAACTTTTATACCAGCCCAGATTTATTTCATTTTTTAATTTTGGAGCAGACCCCAGTAGAGGACTGCACTGGGAGGTGGGTCCCGCGGGACCCGCCAAAAAACTTGCGGGCGCGGGCGGTCTTGCTGGGGCTGCGGGCGGGAGCGGGCGGTCAGGCACTGTACCTGCGGGTCCCGGTAATCCCGCGCAGTCCCGCAAGGCTGCCTTCTTGCTGCTCCCTTACAGTGTCTCCTAGCTTGCTCCGCCCAGGAACAAAACGGAGTCACGTGATGTGAAGTCACTACCTGTGACTCCGCCTTGTTCCTGGGCGGAGCAAGAGAAGAGACGCCGTGAGGGAACAACTCGAGGGCAGCCGCGCGGGACTGCGCGGGAAATCAGCTAAGGAGGCGGGCATGATTGGCCACAAATGTGGCGGGAGCGGGCGGGATTGGCCACAAATGTGGCGGGAGCGGCACACCCACATTGCGGGAGCGGGAATAAAAAAGTAGTCCCGCGCAGGGCTCTAGACCCCAGCATGTGGCACTGTTAGGCCAACCCAAAAGGGTTATCCCAAAAATGTAACTTACCCCAAGCAGAGGCGCAGCACTACCAGTGCTCTGCGCAGTCAGGAGCTGTTGGTCTTCAGGTACACTGACAGGAAGGATGTGTATATCTTCTCCACCATACACAACGAGAAGGCGGTACCTGTCAGTGTACGTGGGGAAGGTGGTGCACAGGTGCTCAAGCCTCAGTGCGTCACCGATTACAAAAGGAACATGGGGGGTGTAGATCTTTCTGACCAGTGTCTGCAGCCGTACCTGGTGCTGCGTAAGACCAAGACCTGGTACAAAAAGGTGGCCATTTACCTCACCCAGGTTGCCATGTACAACACATATGTGTTGTACAAGAAATGTGCCACTGGGAAGATCTACACCCAGAGTTCCAGGTAAAAATCCTGAGGGATATTCTCTCTGGATGAGAATGTCCTGCGTCTTACCTGCAGGCACTTTCCTTGTACAATACCCCCCCCACTGATGCTAAACAGAAGCCTCAGAAAAGATGCAGAGTCTGTTACAAAAAGGGTATTAGGAAGGACTCCAGGTACCACTGCCCTTCCTGCCCCTCAGGAGCCAGAGCCAGGACTCTGCATCGATGAGTGCTTCATGATCTACCACACCAAGGTAGATTATTACATTTCTTTTCTTTATATTTCTTTATTTTGCGTTAGGGTGAGGGGAGTATTTTCAATTGGCACAATTCCATACGTTTTTGCCCTGCAAATTCCAAAAAAACATAAATAACCATATGCATAAAAAAACCTATGCGTGTGGGGTATTTCCGTAATCAGGAGAGGCGGCTGAACAATTTAGGATAGATTTCTCTGCCGTAACACATACCCTGTGCAAAAAAATCCTAAGAAGCGTCCAGAGCCAGGACTCTGCATCGATGAGTGCTTCATGATCTACCACACCAAGGTAGATTATTACATTTCTTTTCTTTATATTTCTTTATTTTGCGTTAGGGTGAGGGGAGTATTTTCAATTGGCACAATTCCATACGTTTTTGCCCTGCAAATTCCAAAAAAACATAAATAACCATATGCATAAAAAAACCTATGCGTGTGGGGTATTTCCGTAATCAGGAGAGGCGGCTGAACAATTTAGGATAGATTTCTCTGCCGTAACACATACCCTGTGCAAAAAAATCCTAAGAAGCGTTGGTGAAAAAAGTGCAGGAACTAATTTCTGCGGCCATCTTTGACAGTGATTGGTGGCCAAATAGCTGCACGTAGAATGCCCAAATACTCCTGATAGGATGGCCTGGATTGTCTGCTTTACAGAAATATATACCCTTGTGGGTGTTTTTGGTTTATTTGTTTAAAATTAGAGTTGCAGTCCCATCATAACTAATGTAAAAATTTAACGGCTTTATATAAAGTAATGTACACCTTATTATTATTATTATTTATTGTTTCATATAGCGCCATCAAATTCCGTAGCACTGTACAATGGGTAGACAGGACATAACAAGTAGTATGTAACATAACAAATTGACTAACAGAAGGAGATCATTGGATGAGCGGAGAGACCGGATAGGAGTGTATTTAGAGTGAGGAGATGTAGGGAGGGGAACCGCTGTGAAGGGCTTTGAAAGTAAGAGTGAGGACATTGAAATTAATCCTGAAGCGCACAGGCAGCCATTGAAGAGACCGACAGAGGTGAGAGACGTTAGTAAAGCGATGTGAGAAGAAGATAAGTCTGGCAGCAGCATTCATGGTGGATTGTAGAGGGGTGAGACAGTTAAGAGGGAGACCAGCTAAGACAGAGTTACAGTAATCAAGACGGGAGTTAATCAGGGCATGGACAAGAGCCTTAGTGGCATGCTGTGTTAGGAAGGGACAGATGCGGGCAATGTTTTTAAGATAGAGGCAAGAGTTTTTAGAGACAGACTGAATATGGGGGTGTGAACGAAAGGTCGGAGTCAAGGGTGACACCAAGACAGCGTGCATGAGTAGACGGGGAGATGATAGCACCATTAACATTGAGGGAGATAGATGGGGGGAATCATAGCATTGGAGGGAGGGAAGATGAGGAGTGCAGTTTTGGAGAGGTTAAGTTTCAAGAAACGTGCAGACATCCAGGTAGAGACAGATGCAAGGCAGTTAGATACACGATCTAGGGAAGGATAGATAGATCTGGGTGTCATGAGCGTACAGGTGGTATTGAAAGCAAAAGGATGAAATCAGTTTGCCAAAGGGAGGAAATGTAAAGAGAGAACAGAAGGGGTCCTAAAAGTGAGCCTTGGGGTACCCCAACTGAGAGAGGGAGGGAAAGTGTTACTGGAGATAGAGACACTGAAGGTAAGATCAGAGAGGTAGGAAGTGAGCCATGAGAGAGCAGTATCACGGAGGCCAAGATCGTGAAGCATTTGAAGGAGAAGAGGGTGGTCCACAGTGTCAAAAGCAGCAGAAAGCTCCAGTAGGATTAGCACGGAGTAGTGGCCATTGGAATTAGCAGTGAGCAAGTCATTAGTGACTTTAGTAAGGGCGGTCTCAGTGGAGTGTCGAGGGCGAAAACCAGATTGAAGAGGGTCAAGCAGGAAGTTGGAATCTAGAAACATAGTTAATTGTATATAAACAATTCTTTCAAGAAACTTGGAGGTGAAAGGAAGCAGAGAGATGGGGCGGTAATTGGAAAGATCAGACGGGTCGAGGGAGGACTTTTTCAAGATAGGAGTAATGGTAGCATGCTTGAAGGGCGATGGGACAGATCCAGTAGTGAGGGAGAGGTTGAAGATATGAGTTAGAGTAGGGACAAGGGTAGATGAGAGAGACTGGGTGAGATGGGAAGGGATGAGTCAAGGAAGCATGTGGTTAAATGGCCTGAATTTCATATTTCTCTTAGTGATACTTTTTAGAACGCAGTTAACTAAATATAACAGTAAAAACAAAAGTTTTCCTAAAGGTAGCCAAGTTATGCTTTGTATTTCAAATACAAAACAAATATGTTTTCTGTGTATGTTGAAAACTACCGTATTTGCTCGATTATAAGACTCGAAAAATGCTCTGAAAAATACCCCTCGTTTTATAATCAGGGTCGTCTTATAATCAGACCTCAAATAGGTCTGATTATGAGACTAAGATACAGATCCCCCGCAGCGATGCAGGGGACCTGGATCTTCCTGTGTTATGCCCCCCCCAACTTACCGGTGCTTCTGAGTCCCCGGTGCTTAATCCGGGCTGCGTGTAGAGCTCTACGCGATACAATCGCGTAGAGCTCTACACGATACAATCGCATAGAGCTCTACACGCTTCCTGGACTAAGCACTGGGGACTCAGAAGCACCGGTAAATTGGAGGGGGGGGCATAACACAGGAGGATGCAGGGGACCTGGATCCTCCTGGATCACCCAGATGTATCCTCCTGTTGTCTCCAAAATCACTTCCAGAACCAGTCAGCATGCACACCTTGGAACCCTGCTATGTATACCCAATAAGTAGACACAACTACCTTGAATTGAGTAGGAATGAACAGTTTATTGTTGTAAAACGTAGACTCATACATCCACAGAACTTAATTAACATAAATTAACATTGATTAAACCTTTAATCCCCTGACAGCAATCCTACTGATGGGATTAATTAAACAATGGAGTTCCTACCTATGCCATCTTTGTTTGCCAGCCAGACTGGAGCCATCTCTGAGTACCTTGGGGCCCTGTATGACATATCTCCCCTTTTTAAAAAGAAGACTGAACTGGGGCCAGGCCCCAACCGGGTCTGCAACCAGTTCAGTTGGAGAGCACAGCTCCGTCGCTCCTAGAGTTGTGGATGCAGGGGGCTGGCAAGAGGTACCTGTCCCACTAACCAGTACTGGGGTGCACTTAGAGACTGGAGAGTACGGGCCCCAGACGAGGACAACAGTCCCACTCGCCAGGGCAGGGAGACAGGGTCCATAATCTGTGGGTAGCAGGCTTGCTTTCAGTCCTCTCCAGGGGCCCCAGTGATAGACAGTTCCGTCACACACTCCATAACATATCTCCTTTTTCTGTGGGAGACTGACGTCTGATAAGACCCCACACGGTTTGACTCTGAAGTCAGTCTGTATATCTGGAACACCACCACTGCCAGCCACAAATTGGGACTCCCCAAAACAATTTAACAAAAGAGCAGTACATTACCAGCCGCACTCTGCTTCTCCCAAATAACGTAACTGCCGCTGGGAAGAAGTCCTCTCAGCTGCTCAACTTTTCCAATTCAGCCACCACGTCCTCTTGAGGCTGCTCTCCCAGGTACGGCATTCGCCAATCTGGTTGTAGCATGTACCATTCCTTGGAGGATGGGAGGACTATTCCCCGGACACCCTGGTCCACTCTGAGAGCCTCCGTCCAGGCATTCAGGTAGCCTACGACTCTGCTGCACACCAACACGTTCTGTAGTGGTGGAACCATATTTAGCTTGCTGCTGGTATACCCGCTGGTACTCCGCTGGGACGTTTGCAAGGAGGATCCCACCTCTACCACCAATGTAACGGGTTCGCCAAGAGAGCTGTAGTAACTCCCAGAGATCACCCAGTATTCTCCTGTTGTCCCCGGAATTACTTTCAGCACCAGCCAGCATGCACACCTTGGGACCCTGCTATGAGTACCCAATAAGTAGACACAACGACCTTGAATTGAGTACAGCAGGAATGAACAGCTTATTGTTGTAAAACGTAGACTCATATATCCACAGAACTTCATTAACATAAATTAACATTGAAAAACAGGTACATGTAGACAACCCAACCTTTAATCCCCTGACAGCAATTCTATTGATGTAGTTCCTGTCACGGTCAGGACTACTTGCCAAGCCGTGACTGTGTGGAGGGCGTGGGCATGAAGGGGTTAATAGCACCAGGCCTCTGGATTTACTAACTTCACCCCTTAACAAGGCATAAATTACACCAAATTAACCCCCAAATCCTGCCTGTATCCCCCCAGGTAGTCTGCCACCACTCACGATTTTGATACCGGATTCGTGAGAAATCCGAATTAGAACCTTTATCTCTATATATATATCAACCCACCCCGGGCAACTAACATATATATATATATCCTGTAAAACTTAATAACAATATGGTAACGTGTTATCCTCTCTTAGGGTTTGTGGATATCGATACTAGAGCCCAAAGACAGACTTGGATTATGAATATTTTAATAACAAAAAGACAAAGATTACACAGTGCCAGAATTACAAAAAACAAGACATACAAAATAAAAATAAAACAGCAAACAGTTCTTAAAAACAAAGGGACTTAAACACAGGACCCTCACTCACGAGTTTCTCCAATAAGTAGGCCTGTGGGAACTCCTTAACTCCAGATGGATTCTTACGATGTTGTTCCGATCAGAGTATATCATGGAGTTCTGCTTTGAGGTCGCTGCATTGTCCCTAAATCAGACTTTTGCAAGCAAACGCCCCTCTGATCACATGTCCAATTATATGACCCCATCCCCAAGAATTGGGTCCCATCTTTGATGTGCCAATAAGTTATGGTGGGGTAAAGGTGATAGAAACCCCTCCACTTAAGATAGGAATGGAATTCCTATAACTCAGGGTCCTTATCTGTTAGGCCATGAATCACCACAGGGGTCCTTTGGGAAGATGACACCTCTAGCCAGAACAGATACAGAGGGCATGCACAAAAACACATTTACATCAACCTCAGATTAACTCATTGAATGCCTAAACAAAGAAACTAACCACCTCTGCTGGGTTACCCTTCCATGCATCCACTACGTTATATGAGTTAATCATGACAGTTCCTACCTGTGCTTTCTTTGTTTTACAGCCAGGCTGGAGCCATCTCTGAGTACCTTGGGGCCCTATATGACAGGTCATTCTGTCACATCCGTTGATCTAGGTTTCAATACAAAAAGCTCAGGATACACATTGAACCAAAGACAATAAATAAAGGACGGACGCGTGAGCTGGATTATACAGTGAAAGAAAAAAATATTTGATCCCCTGCTGATTTATTACGTTTGCCCACTGACAAAGACATGACAATGTACAATTTTAATGGTAAATAATAACGCATTTCAAAGAAGTTATAAATTGATTTGCATTTTACTTTGTATTTGGTGGCAAAACCCTCGTTGGCAATCACAGAGGTCAGACGTTTCTTGTAGTTGGTCACCAGGTTTGCACAAATCTCAGGAGGGATTTTGTTCCACTCCTCTTCGCAGATCATGTCCACGTCATTAAGGTTTTGAGGCTGACATTTGCCATGATTTTCTAGGCCACTCCAGGACCTTAATGTGCTTCTTTAGCCACTCCTTTGTTGCCTTGGTCATGTGTTTTGGGTCATTGTCATGCTGGCATACCCATCCACGACCCATTTTTTAATGCCCTGTCTGAGGGAAGGAGGTTCTCACCCAAGATTTGATGGTACATGGCCCCATCCATCATCCCTTAGCAGAAAAACACCCCAAAGCATAATATTTCCACCTCCATGTTTGATGGTGTTCTTGGGGTCATAGGCAGCATTCCTTCTCCTCCAAACACAGTGTGAGGTTCGTCTTACCAGAAGGAATCCGATGTGCAGGACTGGAACACACTTGCTCAGAAACAGAACACACGCAAGGGGCCTGGTGAGGGTAACAGGGCACTTGGTAGTGTAACTGTAAGCACGAGTGGTCAGAGGGAAGCCGTTTAGCAGACCAGGGTCGGGACGCCAGAGGTACACGGGAACCGTTAATATAGCCGGGGTCAGGAAGCCAGAGGTACACGTAGTCGGTATGGATAGCCGGGGTCAGGATGCCAGAGGTACACGTAGTAGCAGGGAGAGCCAGGGTCAGGAAACCAGAGAAACACAGGAAGCCGTTTAGCATACCAGGGTCGGATACCGGGAGAACAAGAACAAGGTAAATATATATGGAATACGGGAGGAGCTCACGAAATACGGACAGGACCAGTATAACTGAGCACTGAGGATACTGTGCTCGAGGTTTAAATAGCCCGGGGGGGCGTTCCCCGACGTCCGGGACGTGATCGCGTGGAATCCAGCCGGCGGTCAGCTTCATAAATATTCATGAAGCGGCCGCGTGCGCGAGCGGCTGCTTCAAGTTCCAGCGTGCGGTGCCGGCGTTTCAGCCGGGGAAGAGAAGAAGACGGCCGGGAGCTGATTAAGGTAGGTGCCTTACACACAGCGAGTTGAGGTGATGCCAAATGGCTCGAGTTTGGTCTCATCTGACCACAACACTTTCACCCAGTACTCCTCTGAATCATTCAGATGTTCATTGGCAGGCTGTACATGTGCTTTCTTGAGCAGGGGGACCTTGCGGGCGCTGCAGGGTTTGAGTCCTTCACGGCGTAGTGTGTTACCAATTGTTTTCTTTGTGACTATGGTCCCAGCTGCCTTGAGATAATTGACAAGATCCTCCAGTGTAGTTATGGGCTGTTTCCTCACTGTTCTCATGATCATTGAAACTCCCCGAGTTGAGATCTTGCATGGAGCCCCAGACCGAGGGAGATTGACAGTTATTTTGTGTTTCTTCAATTTGCGAATAATCGCACCAACTGTTTTCACATTCTCACCAAGCTGCTTGGAGATGGTCTCTGCGTTTGTTTACAGTTTTGATTACACGTGTACGAGACCCTCTTCTGTAATATTAACAAAGGTCATTTAGTGACCTTCTTGTCATGACGGTCCTGAACCGGCAAAGGTCGCGAAGGGGTTAAAATTAGAGTTGCAGTCCCATCATAACTAATGTAAAAATTTAACGGCTTTATATAAAGTAATGTACACCTTATTATTATTATTTATTGTTTCCTATAGTGCCATCAAATTCCGTAGCACTGTACAATGGGTAGACAGGACATAACAAGTAGTATGTAACATAACAAATTGACTAACAGAGACAACAGGTCAGAGGAGAGGACAGAAGGAGCTCATTGGATGATCACGTGTGGTTGGCAGTCTTCTGAGGTCACTCGCCGCCCATCACTTTCTCACAGACTGCTTCTGGGTATCAAGCGGTGATAAGTGATGATTAAATATGTAAAGTAAATTGTAAATTATTTCAGCCAAATGTTTCAACTGCAATATACATGATGGATTGTTTTAAACACATTTCTAAAATGTAATTTTCAACAATGTTCAATCGATTATAAGATGACCCTGATTATAAGACGACCCCCCCAAAATCTGAATATTAATTTAGGAAAAAAAGAAAAAGTCAATACAAGACGACCCTATAGGAAAAAAGTTTTACCAGTAAATGTTAATTCATGTAAACTATATAAACTATTTTTTTTTTTAAATAAAAGCTATGATTGAGAAAAATATTTTGTTTTTATTTCCATTTATTTTCCAACCTGCCACTCCAGTTATGCACAGCTGCCCCAGAAATGCCTCATACCCCCTATATGCCACTGTGCCCCATGATATGCCTTTTAACCCTCTAAATGCCACTGTGCCCCATGATATGCCTTTTGACCCCCTATGTGCCACTCTGCCTCCAGAAATGCCTTATACCCCTATATGTCACTCTGGCATATAGAGGAGGAGGTGCGGTTAGCAGCGGGGGTTGTCTGCGTCCATCACGCAGACCTTCCCCGGCTGTCAGTGAGGAGAATTCCCCGCACCGGAACTCTCCTCACTGACAGCCGGGCAAGGTCTGCGCAATGGACGAAGACAACCCCAACTGCTAACTGCACCTCTACACGCTGCCCCGGCTACACACCGGGGAGTCAGAAGCACCGGTAAGTTTGGGGGGGGGCATAAAACAGGAGGATCCCTGCAGCACTGCGTGGGATCTGGATCTTAGTCTCATAGTCAGGCCTATTTGCTCTGAAAAACACCTCGTCTTATAATCAAGCAAATATGGTACTTCTTTTCTTAGACTAGCATTGGTTAGATGCTGGGGTATTATAACTTTGTCTTTTTATTTTTTACACAAAATGTGTTTTGTTTAAACTAATAGGGCAAATATTGTCTAATATAATCTACAAAAAATGCCAGATCGTTTTCTCCTGTTTCTTGATGAGAAATAAAAGGTATAATTAAATATCTAGTGTTTGACTGCACGTGTCCTTTATTTTGTTATGTGCTTTAATTATTGCATGTCTGTAGCTATGAAACTGTATACTACCTGCTCCTGTTTTAGTTGTTAGGATCACATATTGTCCTGGGAGCATTTCCCCAGACGGTCTTCTATATCGCTACCAATAGGAGGCGCTCTAGCAGAAGTTTCCAAGAACATTGGAGCTATTCTTTTTAGCAAATGTTATATTTATCTAACCCTAAATACCGGTATTATCATTATCTATTATTTCTGGAGCACTTCTTACAGTCCATATGTTCACAGAGTATGACAAAACTATAACTGAAAGAGTAAGAAATTAATTAGGTAAAGATGGCCCTGCCCCCAAATTTACAATCTAAAAGACAGTCCTAAATGCACTAAATAAACACGTACAATATTGTTTACAGATTAAAGTAAGCATTATATAACACACCAAATAAATCCATGCCATTGTGTTAATATAAGCAATGTAAACTGATCAGCCATAACATTATAACCACCTGCCTCATATTGTGTAGGGCCCCCTATTGCCACCAAAACACTGTACCTGCGGGTCCCGGTAATCCCGCAAGGCTGCCTTCGCGCTGCTCCCTTACAGTGTCTCCTCTCTTGCTCTGCCCAGGAACAAAGCGGAGTCACGTGATGTGACGTAACTTCCCGTGACTCCGCTGTGTTCCTGGGCGGAGCAAGAGAAGAAACGGTGTGAGGGAGCAACTCAGGGGTAGCCTTGCGGGACAGTGCGGGAAATCTGCAGTTCAGGTAAGGAGGTGGGCGTGATTGGCCACATTTGTGGCGGGAGCAGGCGGGATTGGGCACACATGTTGCAGGAGCGGGCGGGAGTGGAACACCCACATTGCAGGAGCGGGCGGGATTGGACACGTGCAGGGCTCTAGTACCAAGATGTTAGCGGCAGATCCTTTAAGTCCTGTAAGTTGCGAGGTGCGGCCTCCATGGATGCTTCCTGGTGCCATGTGTTTTGCAGGTAAGCAATGGACACGCACACGGCTATCAACGTGATGTTAAAGAACACGTGATTCATCAGGCCAGGCCAAGTTCTTCCACCCCTCCGTGCTCCAGTTCTTATCCTCACGTGCCCATTGTAGGCGCTTTGGCTCTTTTAGGTTGATGAGATAAAACTCCTTAATTTGCCTGTTTTAATAAAAACAGGTACCCTGTGTAAACTTAACCGTATATTATTCTACAAGAGTGCCTCCCTGGGACTAGAGGTGATCTTAACCCCTTCATGACTAGGAAGTTTTGCCCCTTACATACTCCAAACAGTTTTTGGTTTTTTTCTAGTGTCTTTAGGAAATTTGTGGCTTCAGAAAAAAAATAATTTTGCTTGTGTATCTTCACCAATTACTGTTATTTGTATTTTATTTATTTTTGATGAAAGCAGGCAGTACCGGACTGTATTACCAAGAAACCAGAAAATGTGTTTATGATGTACTGTGACCCACACACACCATATATATTAAAGGATTATAGATGCACATAAATCCTCCACTTACTATTACAGCAAAAAAAACAGGGGTATAAGACTTAATAGTAAAACATTAATAGACTGCTAGGATGGGGAACTTTAATACAATCCTTTTATGACAATGCAACACTGGTCTGAGGCAGGGAGAGCAAAAAAAAAAAACCCCCCACAATTGTATAACTTATGTCCTTTATTGTAAATAATTATGTTTAGCCCAGTGCCTCTGGGTAGAACAAATGATCCTGGTTATTTCTCCTTTCGCAGCAGCAACGGCAAATGCTTATTGTAGTTATGAATGAGTCTCACGTGGAACCGCGGAGGGATGTTTACTCATCCGTTCTCTAGGTAAAGCATTGATAATTCTGTTACCTACATCTACCTTTTACAACTATGACCCCCCCCGGGTGAGAAAATGCGTCACTATTGCCCCTTCGCAGTAGCCTACTAGACCTGTCTGTGACGTGCAGCCGCTGAGTGGATCCGGCCCTGGTCACAGACAGTTAGCGTCCCCTTTGTGGCGTAGTAGAGCTTTATCTCCGCCGGGGCCGGGAGCCTCTCACTTGTGTTGGTTGCGGTGTGGTGATCATGGCGTGTACTTACGTTGGCTATTTGGCGCGTTACATCCCCGTGCTCATCCTCATGGCCGTCGTATGGTGGTCATACTACGCCTTCGTGGTGGAGCTTTGCATTTGTAAGTAACCGGAACCCCTCCGTACCCAGAAAGCGTGTTACTCTCCAAATAACCTCTAGAAAACCGCGGGGACTCCTCCAGAGGAGAGCTTCTGCTCCGTTATATAAGTCGTTGTGTGTTACCGGGTGATATACATTCGCGGTAAATGAGTCCTGGGAGAACGTGCAGCTCTTGGTTTGTGGGGTTTCACCCGGTATGTCCGGTTCTTGGTTTCTGCAAAGCATGTCTTCAGAAAGTCGCCTTATGTTCGGAACAGCCTTATGCCGGTGATATGTCTGCTGATAGTCCCGTGTATACACCGAATGCTTCTGTGTAACCCATGAAACATGCTGTACGTGTCTAAAATATGCTGACACGGGTCTAAATTTCACAAAGAGCTGAATTGGGCCCCTGACATAAGCTTCGTCCTGGGACCAGTTGCCCCTTTTGCCCCGTGTAATATCGAGCTGTGGCTGGAGAAAGTGGACAGGAACGGCCCTTCGTAATGCAAAATGGCTTCAGAGTTCAGATCCCTAATTTCATGCCAACTATCCGTTTAGTGAATAAATCCCTTTTATTGTCGCGGGACTTTAGGCATTCAAATAATCTGCGGTACAACATGCGGTCTACTGCAGCTCTGGTGATTAAAGTAGTGCAGTTACCATGGCAGCCAACAGAAGGGTGATTGCTCCGCTTTTACCGCTCCGCACCGGGATTACTCCGTATATATAATCTGTATTGTTCTTGGGGTTTTCTGTTATGTTGTAAAAGTCACAAGCGCAGTGTGTTTCTGCGTTAAACCTTTATTATTATTTGTTTATTTTGTATGGATTTTTTATTGACTGTTTAATAATAAATATTTCTTTTCTCTTGTAGATACGATCAAATCAACCATTGAAAAGGGTAAATGCTTTAATTTTTTCGTACATAGACCATTAAATTGTCGTTATTACCTGTTGGGTTACCTGTGATGTTTAGCTCCACAAATTCACTGATTGTCCGCCTTTATTTTGAAACGCTGTATTTTGGGATAAACTGGCCCTTCTTAATGCATTGGAGCGTTAACCTGATCGCTCTCACAGTTAATATAAAATATATTATAAAATACTGACACTTATTCATGCGCATCTGCAGAAAGTCTATAGATTTAACACTATATAGCCAATCGGTGTGTGTATATATATATATATATACTGTATTTGCTCAATTAGAAGACGACCCCCCAAATTTTGAATATTAATTTAGGGGGGAAAAGAAAAAACCTGAATATAAGACTACCCTATAAAAAATGTTTTACTAGTAAATCTTAATTCACACGTAAACTATATTTTAATATTTAATAAAAACTATGATTTGAGAATATTTTTTTTATTTCTTTTTATTTGCAACTCTGTCCCCCCAGATATGCCTTATACTACCCTATATGCCACTCTGCCCCCCAGATATGCCTTATTCTCTCCTATATGCCACTCTGCCCCCCCGATATGCCTTATACTCCTATATGCCACTCTGCCCCCCCTCCCCAGACGTATAAATGCATCCCCAGATTTGTCTAGCGGGGGCAGCTGGTGAACGTCTGCTGCTGGCCGGCACTTCCACCGGGGCTTCTATGATGGAGCACCCGAAGGTCATGTGACGCCGGTGCTCCATCATAGAAGCCCCAGTGGAAGTGCTGGCAGCAGCAGAGGTGGTCCATGCGCATTGTGCAGGAGTTCACCGGCTGCCGGACAGGAGGATCCAGGTTCCCTGCAGCGCTGCGGGGGATCTGGATCTTAGTCTTGTACTCCGACGTCTATTTGAGGTCCGATTATATGATAACCTCGGATATAAGACGAGGGGTATTTCTCAGAGCATTTGCTCTGAAAAGAGGCTTATATTCAAGCAAATACGGTAAATATTGATAATAATTGATTGCTTGCATTGTAACTCCATGCGTTTGTGTTTTTGTTACAGTTGTATATCTGGTGATTTATCACATGATATTTATGATGTTCTTCTGGTCATACTGGAGAACGATAGTTACGTTGCCGGCCAGTCCATCTAAACAGGTACGTGTTGGGAGGTTGAGAAACGTCACTTGTCTCCTCCGGCTTTCGCATTATATTTTGAAGATGATGTTCCACCTATTCTGCTGAACGTAACACTTTTCCCAGAAATAATACTTTAATGTGCAGTTTTACCATTTTAGTAAATTTTGGAAGGGAGACATAATTGTCGTGACAGAAAAGCAAAGAACTCATAGGCTGTTGGAGAAAATGTTATTAATTGTGTTGATGCCATTTTTACGTGATTCTTAAGAGCAATTGCTGAGTTGTAAAAGTTATTATTCTTCTAATGCCTTACTTGGTTATAAAGATATCTGTCTTTTAGGATATTGGGAGAAAAGATCCTCCAGTATTTCTTGAATATGTTGCATTGTTTGGTAACAAATCACTATTCCACCATTTTATTCATCTTTTATAGTTTTGCTTATCCAAATCTGACAAGAAGCGATACAAAAAGGAAGACAGAAAAGAGATTCGGCAAGAGATTCTCGAGCTGGCAGCTAAAGATTTGCCAATCGTCACAAGAACGCATACCAATGGTGCCTACAGCCGCTTCTTTATTCATATAGTGATATAATAGTAAAGTATTGTCAAAGTAATCAAACCACGTGAAGTCCGAGTACACAAGTCAGAATCGAGATCAGCCCAAGGAAATTATAGAGGCGTTTTATCCAACCCGGCTTCAGCTTCCGCTCCTTCACGAGCCGGCTGAGTCAGATTGTGGTCACAGTCGTAGTAGATGCTCACATAGCAGGTTTTATGCCAGTGACCAAAATAAACATTTCTTTAAATTGTTGCTATAGTCAGGTTCCTGATAAATCAGCCAACCTGTCTGTTTACAGAACTTCAGGGAATATTTTCATACACAAGAATTATCCAAAAAATTATGTGATTGCATTTACATAAAGAAATAAATGTGCATTAAATAAAAAACCATCACTACAAGACAGCTTTACGCGTTTCGCACACCAGGCGCTTCATTATAAGAGCTTATGATTAAGAGTCTGGTACGCGAAATGCGTGAAGTTGTCTTGTGAGTTGCTTGATGTCTCCCATTGCGTCGCTGGGCTGCGCGTTTATTTTTACTGTAGATAAAGACATTACTCGGGGACGCCTGAAATGCTGAATCCCTTTGTCATTTGTCTGCTAACCGAGTAATTAATAGACTTGTGCATTCGTCTTCGGGCGAACATGAAAACGAGCACGAAGAGGCCGTTTTTTTGTTCGTTCCGAAGGAACGTAGAACAGAATACAGTGCCGGCAAACCGTAGGCGAAGACGAAGACTCACAATCACGAAGATTCGAAGATTCTTCGTGATCGTCTTCGTTTTTGCCGCGCAACCGCCAAAATTTCAAACAGGAGTGAGCTGATCCTCGTCTGTCCAATCAGCTCACTCTTGTGACGTAACGCTAAGGGTCTCGTCCAATGCCTGTGCTGCTGTTTTTTGAATTCTGAAGGCGCCTTTATAAGACCAGAGCTTGCCTGAGAGATCCATTCATTTTTCGCTGTGACTGCTTTGGCAACACTGCTGTGCTGCATCCGAGCGTTACAGAGAGAGATTGTTCTGTTCTGTGTGAGACTGGTAAGCCTTAGCCTGCCATTTCTCACTGTGTACTTCATCCTCACTTCAGTGCTACTTAATTAATATATTTAATAATAATAATTTGATTAATTTAATTTTTTTAAAATTAATTTGTCATCAACTTTAGTGTAAGTGCTGTTGAGTTGACAGTGCACCCAGTGCCTCAGTGGCACTGGGGTGCCCTTGCCCTGGGCTGGCACTAGTGCCTATTGCCTGTCCTGCTTAAATAAATTAAATAGAATTTATAAATTACAATTTAATAGAATCTATAATTTAATAGTTCATTATAATATTATATATATATATATATATTTGTCAGTCATATATATATATATATACTATAGTATACTAGTGTAGAGTGTACTGTAGACATTCATCTACTAGTGTCTAATTTAAAATCAGTAATATTAATTAATATAATTAATAATTGAATTCATTATAAAATTATATATATATTTGTCAGTTATAGTTAGTAATAGTATACTAGTGTAGAGTGTACTGTAGACATTCAGAACATCTACTAGTGTCTAATCTAAAATCAGTAATATCAATAATTCTCTAATTCTTTCTTATCTTAATAGTTAATTAAATTAGCTATAAATAAAAGTAATAATATTAATTAATTACTACTAGCGTATAGTTCAGCTAATCTTATTAGTACTGGTGCTGCAGCTCTATAGTTTGTGCTTTGTTTTAGCAACAGTAAGAGACCAAGTCAATTTTTCTTAATTAATCTTTCATTTTATTTCATTTGTTTTGCTCACCTCAGTCCATCAGTGAAGTGAACTTGTTGGGCTAGTGAGTGCAGCCGCATAAGTGCTGTGTTTTTTTTTGATCAGCAAGCAGTGACGTTAACTGTTTTGCAAAGATTTTCTCATTTATTTTACATTTTATTTCAATTTTATTAAAAGTACCCTTAGTGTTTTGCTCACCTCAGTCCATCAGTGAAGTGAACTTGTTGGGCTAGTGAGTGCAGCAAGCAGTGAAGATAACTGTTTTGCTGTGACATTTTATTTTATTTCTAATTCTTTTCAAGAAAAATTGACTGTGACGAGCTGTACTAAGCAAAGCTTCAAGCTACTAGCTGTAGTACTAAAATAATTCTAATCTTCTTTAATCTTAATCTATAATATATTATAAATAATAATATTCTAATTCATAATCTATAATATAAGTAATTCTAATTCTAAATTCTAATTCATAATCTATATTCTTCTATCTATAATACATAATATATAAGTAAATTAGTTCTAATCTATTAATATTATATAACTTAATATTAATTAATAAATCATATACTGAATCTGATTTAACCTCACTTTAGCTTAGTGGGTTTGAGAGCGTCTGCCTAGAGGTAGACTTATAGTAAGGAAATATAGCTTTAGGCTAGCATAGTGGTAGGCTAAGCTCTTAGGCCCGTGTAAATTCAAATTAAAAATAAAATACTGCTAGTTATTAAATAGTTAATCTTGAGTTAATAATTTCAATAACTTTAGGATTTTGGCAGATTGCACACAGCACAGTGCAGTAGTGCATAGTTTTACTTTTTAAGCAGTAGCACTGAAGAGAACTTCCTCTAATTTTTTTGTCTTTAATTCGTTTTTCCTTTTTTTTATTTTTATTTTTTTATTTTTTTTTTTATAGTTTTTTAAACACTACACTACACTACACTACACTACACACACAACACAAAATTTGAAATGGATCCTCCTTTTGGGACTAAGGAGGGACAAGCTCCATCTACCACCACCACCACCAGCACCACCACCAGCACCACCACCAGCTCTAAGATGCAGCCTTTGCGTCAGTCTAGTCGGCCAAGTAGGCCAAGCTCTCGCTTATCATTTGGGGAAGCATTGCTTGAAGGATCATCAAGTAAAGGAAAGGCACCAAAAGCAGGCAGTAGTAGTGCGGCTAGGCCCACAAGCTCTATGGTTTTTTACGGAAAGCCTAAAGCACCAGAAGCACGTTCAAAGTTAAAGGGTAGCACAAGTAGTACCAGCCCAGTGACTAAAAAGAAGTGCCTTTTGCCCCAAGCAGCATCTTCCCCATCCACCAGCAGCATGCAAGGTACCAAGCAGAGCCAAATTAGCAGCAAGACTCAGAGGGGTCCCAAACCAAAGCGATCTCATTCCTTTGTAGGGAAAACCACCACCCCCGCCTCTACCACCACTAGTGCTGCGCCTACTGTTCCCACTGGTACCGCCACGCCATGTCCTCCTAGTACCTCTAGCAAGCCACCAAGTCCTTACAAAATTTTTGTAAAGACAGTTAGAGAGAGGGCTACACATAGTGGAACTCCACCTAGCGAGGTAGCAGAGGAGCCTGAGACTGAGAGGCCAAGTGCAGAGTCTATTCTTCCTGCTCGCACTACTACTAGTCACGAGTCTCACGACGATATCAGTCTTAGCTCCAGCCTAGCAGGAATTCCATTCGATCTGGCTAATGAAGAGCTAGACTATGAGCCAGAGGAAGTAGAGGAGATGAGTGGTCAGGAATCAGATTCCTCAGGGAGCAGTGTCCAAATGACTAGTGCACAATTTTCCCCTGAGCCTCCACCTTCTCCGCTACGATCATCACCATCACCACCACCAGCAGCAGCAGCAAAACCTAGCAAATCTAAAGCAATTAGCAGTCCCACTATGGCCAGTACTGTTACCACCAGTCCCACCACCACTAGTTCTGCCTCTGTTCATCCACCCCGAGCAGTAAGAGCAGCACCCAAGGCACACTCCAAGGCTATGCGCGCCCCAATTTGGGAGCACTTTGAAAATGTTGAAGAAGGGCGCTATGGAAAGTGCAAACATTGTGGGAAGCTAATAAGCAGAGGGAAAGTGTCTGGCCATTTTACCAGTGCTAGCATGAAGCATCACCTCAGCACTCAACACAACGCTGTGCTATTGGGGAAAGATGCAGAGGTAAAACTTAGTGCAGGCAGCATAGCTGGTGGCCGTGGAAAAACCCCAACAGCTTCTTCTTCTGAGCCAATAGCAGCAGCAGCAGCAGCAGCAACTAGTGCTGGCAGCCAGAGACCAAGGCAGGTTGGAGCACTGCATGCCCAGCCCACCCTGGAAGAATTTGGGGCATTCCACTCCAAGAGAACGATGCCCAAACAGCAGGCCAATAAAGTAACGCGACTTATTGGTCAGTTCATTGCTGTTGGAGGGGCATCCTTCTCCATGATTGAAGGGGAGCCTTTCAAACAATTGATGGCGGCTGTGGCTCCACAATACACAGTTCCGTCACGTTCCACTTTCAGCAGGAACATTGTCCCCTCGCTGTATCGGTCCTGTGTTGCAGCAGTGAAAGAGGAGCTTTCCAAGGCTGCTGGTCAGTGTGTTCATTTCACTACAGATTTGTGGAGTGCACCTAGCGCCCAGCATGCCTTTCTTTCTTTGACAGCACACTGGTGGCAGCCCGGTGTGTCTAAGGAAGTTGCTGCAGCAGGCTACCGATCATTCCTTCTCCATGCAGAAGTGATGGATGAAAAGCACACTTCCCAAAATATTCTGCATGCGATTAGGAAAATGTTTAGCCTTTGGGTGGGAGCAGAGGCGGGCACCAATGTTGAAGTTGGTTTTGTGGTAACTGACGGAGGTGCCAATATGGTGAAAGCGCTGCGAGATGGTCATATTGTTGGTGTGCGCTGTGCAGCCCACATCATCCATCTTGTAGTGAAGGCAGCAATGTCAGAAGGAACTAATGTGGCAGCAGTAGTTCTGTCCCGCTGCAGAAAGATCGCTGGGCACTTTCACCATAGTGTTAAGGCTAGCCAACTTTTGAGGGAAGAGCAAGAGAGGTCAGGTCTTCCCGTACACTGCCTACGTCAGGATGTCAGTACACGGTGGAACTCCACGTTAGACATGCTAGAGAGGATTTTGGAGCAGCAGAGGGCAATCCATAATCTTGCCTCAGAGCACAATATTGGGATTACCTCTCCATTGAATAGGGAGGATTGGACAGTGATCGCCCAGCTAGTGGCAGTCCTTAAACCATTCAGGGATGCCACAGAAAATTTAAGCTCAAACACTGCCAGTCTGGCCCAGGTAATCCCAGTGTTCTCCCATCTAGGCAGCAAGATGGATGTGTTCCTTGGAAACCGTGAGGCTGTTCAAGGTGGCACTCTACATCCTGACGTAGCAGCCATAGTCAGGAAGCTGAAGGATCTGCTAAAAGTACACCTTCGCAAGCGAATGGAAGAGAGTCCCGAAATGATGCTAGCGTGCCTTTGTGATCCAAGAATTAAGGGAAAGCTAGCTTTGAAATTCAATGTTCTCAGTAGCTACCGGGAGCAATTGGTCAACAAGGTGCGTGACTGGCAGCGTAAAATGGGAATGCTGTCCGAGGAGGGTGAGGTGCAGGAGGAGGAAGAGATGATGTGGTCTGCTACCCCTAGCAGCAGCATCAGCAGCAGTGCCACAAGCAGCACAACACAGCTGAGTGGAGCAGCTGCGTTTTGGGAAGAGGCACTTGGCAGTATAGTTGGACCATCTGACAGAGCTAGCAGCAGAAAGGAGAGTAGTGCTGCTGAAATGGTCAAACTTTACCTCTGTGAAGTTCCTTCTGCTCCTAATGTTGATCCTCTTAGCTACTGGGATGAAAAGAAGAGTGTGTGGCCTGCACTCTCATGGGTTGCGCAGCAGCTTCTATCATGTCCGCCAACCACTGTTCAAAGTGAGCGCGTGTTTTCTATGACTGGAAACATACTGAGTCCACAGCGCTCACGCATGGCACCTCATCTGATGGAGCAGATTGCCTTTCTTAAATTCAATCTGCCCAAATTGGGTTACCCAGCTCTTAGCTTGGAAAGTTAAATTTTTTCTCTCTAATGTTTAAGGTAGTTTCTCCCCCTGGTTGCACTTGCTGCGGTGTGGCAATGCCTGCTACCTCCGCTGGTGTAGCCAATTTACGCTAGGGCCTAGTGTCTGAGCTCTGTAAGTCCGCTCCCAAACGCCTAGGACTGACAGTCTTTGGATGCTTTGCCCTGGGGTGAAACAGGTGAGTGGGTCGTCAATTGCCCACTCATTCACCTTTTTCCGTTTCCAACGCTGCTGCTGGTGGTGGTGCCAGTATCTTTTGCCAGTTCGCTTCCTGGCTGAAATCATGCCTCAGATGTCCCTAATGGAAAGGGTAGTTTCTCCCCCCTGGTTGCACTTGCTGCGGTGTGGCAACGCCTGCTACCTCCGCCGGTGTAGCTAGCTTATGCTAGGGCCTTGTGTCTGAGTTCTGTAGGTCTGCTCCCAAACGCCAAGGACTGACAGTGCTTGGATGCTTTGCCCTGGGGTGAAACAGGTGAGCGGGTCGTCAATTGCCCACTCATTCGCCTTTCCCAATTCTGCTGCTGCTGGTGGTGGTGCCAGTGTCTCTCTTCAATGCCAGTTCGCTTCCTGGCTAGTGTCATGCCTCGAATGTCCCTGATGGTAAGGGTAGTTTCTCCCCCCTGGTTGCACTTGTTGCGGTGTGGCAACGCCTGCTACCTCCGCCGGTGTAGCCAGCTTACGCTAGGGCCTTGTGTCTGAGTTCTGGAAGTCCGCTCCCAAACGCCAAGGACTGACAGTTTTTGGATGCTTTGCCCTGGGGTGAAACAGGTGAGCGGGTCGTCAATTGCCCACTCATTCGCCTTTTCCAATGCTGCTGCTGCTGCTGCTGGTGGTGGTGCCAGTGTCTCTTCTCTGCCAGTTCGCTTCCTGGCTAGTGTCATGCCTCAAATGTCCCTTATGGTAAGGGCAGTTTCTCCCCCCTGGTTGCACTTGCTGCGGTGTGGCAACGCCTGCTACCTCCGCCAATGTAGCCAGCTTACGCTAGGGCCTTGTGTCTGAGCTCTGGAAGTCCGCTCCCAAACGCCAAGGACTGACAGTGTTTGGATGCTTTGCTCTGGGGTGAAACAGGTGAGTGGGTCGCCAATTGCCCACTCATTCGCCTTTCCCAATTCTGCTGCTGCTGCTGCTGGTGGTGGTGCCAGTGTCTCTTCGATGCCAGTTCGCTTCCTGGCTAGTGTCATGAATCAAATGTCCCTAATGGTAAGGGCAGTTTCTCCCCCCTGGCTGCCTCTGTCTGCGGTGTGGCAACGCCTGCTACCTCCGCCGGAGTGGCCAGCTTACGCTAGGGCCTTGTGTCTGAGCTCTGGAAGTCTGCTGCCAAACGTTTAAGACTGACAGTGTTTGGGTGCTTTGCCCTGGGGTGAAACAGGTGAGTGGGTCGCCAATTGCCCACTCATTCGCCTTTCCCATTTTTCAATGCTGCTGCTGGTGGTGGTGGTGGTGCCAGCATCTCTTCTCTGCCAGTTCGCTTCCTGGCTAGAGTCATGCCCAAAATGTCCCTAGTGGTAAGGGCAGTTTCTCCCCTCTGGCTGCGTCTGTTTGCGGTGTGGCAACGCCTGCTACCTCCGCCGGAGTGGCCAGCTTACGCTAGGGCCTTGTGTCTGAGCTCTGGAAGTCTGCTGCCAAACGTCTAAGACTGACAGTGTTTGGGTGCTTTGCCCTGGGGTGAAACAGGTGAGTGGGTCGCCAATTGCCCACTCATTCGCCTTTTCAATGCTGCTGCTGGTGGTGGTGCCAGCATCTCTTCTCTGCCAGTTCGCTTCCTGGCTAGTGTCATGCCTCAAATGTCCCTAATTGTAAGGGCAGTTTCTCCCCCCTGGCTGCCTCTGTCTGCGGTGTGGCAACGCCTGCTACCTCCGCCGGAGTGGCCAGCTTACGCTAGGGCCTTGTGTCTGAGCTCTGGAAGTCTGCTGCCAAACGTCTAAGACTGACAGTGTTTGGGTGCTTTGCCCTGGGGTGAAACAGGTGAGCGGGTCGCCAATTGCCCTCTCATTCGCCTTTCCAATTTTTCAATGCTGCTGGTGGTGGTGGTGGTGGTGGTGGTGCCAGCATCTCTTCTCTGCCAGTTCGCTTCCTGGCTAGAGTCATGCCCAAAATGTCCCTAATTGTAAGGGCAGTTTCTCCCCCCTGGCTGCCTCTGTCTGCGGTGTGGCAACGCCTGCTACCTCCGCCGGAGTGGCCAGCTTACGCTAGGGCCTTGTGTCTGAGCTCTGGAAGTCTGCTGCCAAACGTCTAAGACTGACAGTGTTTGGGTGCTTTGCCCTGGGGTGAAACAGGTGAGTGGGTCGCCAATTGCCCACTCATTCGCCTTTTCAATGCTGCTGCTGGTGGTGGTGCCAGCATCTCTTCTCTGCCAGTTCGCTTCCTGGCTAGAGTCATGCCCAAAATGTCCCTAATGGTAAGGGCAGTTTCTCCCCCCTGGCTGCCTCTGTTTGCGGTGTGGCAACGCCTGCTACCTCCGCCGGAGTGGCCAGCTTACGCTAGGGCCTTGTGTCTGAGCTCTGGAAGTCTGCTGCCAAACGTCTAAGACTGACAGTGTTTGGGTGCTTTGCCCTGGGGTGAAACAGGTGAGTGGGTCGCCAATTGCCCACTCATTCGCCTTTTCAATGCTGCTGCTGGTGGTGGTGCCAGCATCTCTTCTCTGCCAGTTCGCTTCCTGGCTAGTGTCATGCCTCAAATGTCCCTAATTGTAAGGGCAGTTTCTCCCCCCTGGCTGCCTCTGTCTGCGGTGTGGCAACGCCTGCTACCTCCGCCGGAGTGGCCAGCTTACGCTAGGGCCTTGTGTCTGAGCTCTGGAAGTCTGCTGCCAAACGTCTAAGACTGACAGTGTTTGGGTGCTTTGCCCTGGGGTGAAACAGGTGAGCGGGTCGCCAATTGCCCTCTCATTCGCCTTTCCAATTTTTCAATGCTGCTGGTGGTGGTGGTGGTGGTGGTGGTGCCAGCATCTCTTCTCTGCCAGTTCGCTTCCTGGCTAGAGTCATGCCCAAAATGTCCCTAATTGTAAGGGCAGTTTCTCCCCCCTGGCTGCCTCTGTCTGCGGTGTGGCAACGCCTGCTACCTCCGCCGGAGTGGCCAGCTTACGCTAGGGCCTTGTGTCTGAGCTCTGGAAGTCTGCTGCCAAACGTCTAAGACTGACAGTGTTTGGGTGCTTTGCCCTGGGGTGAAACAGGTGAGTGGGTCGCCAATTGCCCACTCATTCGCCTTTTCAATGCTGCTGCTGGTGGTGGTGCCAGCATCTCTTCTCTGCCAGTTCGCTTCCTGGCTAGAGTCATGCCCAAAATGTCCCTAATGGTAAGGGCAGTTTCTCCCCCCTGGCTGCCTCTGTTTGCGGTGTGGCAACGCCTGCTACCTCCGCCGGAGTGGCCAGCTTACGCTAGGGCCTTGTGTCTGAGCTCTGGAAGTCTGCTGCCAAACGTCTAAGACTGACAGTGTTTGGGTGCTTTGCCCTGGGGTGAAACAGGTGAGCGGGTCGCCAATTGCCCACTCATTTGCCTTTCCCATTTCCTTTTCCATTTCATTATTTTCCTTCTGATACACAACCAACCAAACATAACACACACAATAACACATATAACACATATAACACACAGTGACATCACACATAACACACATACACACACACTTACAATGCACAAAACACAAGGACCTTTTCCTTGTTATTTGCCCTGGCCTTCACTCACTAATAGCATTACATTAACACTATAACTCACACTTCACCCTATAACATTTTTCCATCCACATACCTGCCAACAGACCCAACTTTTTCAGGGACAGTCCTGCTTTTTTCCAGTCCTGTCCCATCTAATTTAGCTAAACTAGGTATGCAAAATGCAAATACACATAGGTAGTTATAGCTCGGTAGGTAACGCTACTATAAACATTTAATAAATATAATCAAGTACTAAATAATAAATCTAACTTTAAAATACATTTAAATAAACCCCTATTTTTTTTTTTAAAAAAACATTAAAATTAAATTATTATTATTTAGACATAATCCATCTTTAACCAAACCAGTGCACTGCTACTAATCTTAAACATAACCGTACATTAACCCTAAGCTATTTTTTAGTTCTTGTCCAACATTTTTCCATCAGCATACCTGCCAACACACCCAAGATTTTGGTGGACAGTCCTGCTATTTTCCAGTCCTGTCCAATAAGTAAGTTGGGTTGTTGCAAAGTATGCCATTGTAAATAGGTAGCAAATGTTAGGCATGTAAAGTGGTCCAAAATCAATTTAAAAATGTAAAATATTCCCTATTCTTTTATTAAACATCTATGGACAGTACACCTCGGTATGTGTGTGCAACTCTATTGGTCGTTTCGGCAGGGGGCTCGCCTGCCATCAACGAATGAAGTGCATTCTGCAGTTCTGCAATTCACTCGTTGATGCCAGACCAGCCCCCTGCCGAAACGACCAATAGAGCTGCACACACGTACCTTCACGGCAGCTGCTGCTGCTGTGATGTGTTATTAACCCCGTATTAACCCCTGCTAGGCAACCAGGAGGAAAACGAAGATTAAACGAGCACGAAGAATGTCCGCGAATATTCGCCCGAAGAGAAGACAGGAACGGGCGAATATTCGCGGAATACGAAGATTTTTTTTTCCCCGAAGACGAGCACGAAGACGAACACGAAGAGCCCCCTGGTGCCCAAGTCTAGTAATTAAGCATGTTTAATGTATGCCGGTGTCCCTATGTACCTTGACTACATCAATCTACGTTCAGTATATTCTTCTACTCTTTCCGATCATGTTGGTGTCGTGTTTTTTAAACCCCCTCCTTTTTTTGTGCCACAGGTATCCGGTATTGTAATGACTGCAAGGTTATTCCACCTGACCGGTGTCATCATTGTTCAATTTGTGAAAGGTAAGCCTGTTATTGATGTTTTTTTACTTACAATATTGATCTAAACATGTGTGTTGCTCAGATTTTTAGAAATACAGCACCTGTGTGTTTGTTTTCTATGTATTGTGATATTTTGTATTTATTATTTGTGGTAAATGAACATTGAAGCGGTAGAAGGCTGTTTACAGATTTAGCTCAGCGCCTTGTTCCCAGCCGGTTGCCGGATCCTGACACTGGCTTCTATACAAGCTTTCTTTTACCGGCAAGTGAAATGGAGACTGTACAGTGCTTAAGTTTGTAGTGACACCTAGATTGACGGCTAGACCATTTCTATTTTATCCTGTCGGTGAATGTAAAGCTGAGTTGGAAATACTCTTCAGACTGCCATATTTGCTCCAGATATGTTCCGAAATATTTTTGCAATCTCACATTTTCTTACTGTCTCTTTTTAGATGTGTGCTGAAGATGGACCATCACTGCCCCTGGTATGTATTCAATGAGTATTTACATTTTATACATTTGTTTGTTTATTCATGTACTAAACCCAGGATTTTTGTTGTAGGGTCAACAATTGTATTGGATTTGCTAACTACAAGTTCTTCTTACTGTTCTTGATGTACGCCTCGCTGTACTGCCTGTTTGTTGCTTCAACGGTGCTCCAATATTGCATAAAGTTTTGGATGGTATGGATTTAATGTTTTTTAAATTATCGAGATGTATTTAGTAGATGTTGTAAGTCTTAATTTCATTATAAACAAATGGCACGTACTTATCTCAAGCTTTCATGTTATTAATATGTATGTCCAGTGAACAGCACTGCAGAATATGACGGCACCATTTAAAGCAGTAAAACCTTTCATATAGTGTAAATGTTCTCTATACATTGGGCTAGCCGATTTCTCTTGAAAACGTATGTTTCGCTCTATACTGTCGCTCCTGGAGTTCAACTCTTCTGGCATCTAATAAGTTTTCATTCGGCGTCGCCTTTCTACAGCAAATCTGGAGAGTTATTCTCAGGTAAATTCATGTGGTCCAGTGATCGTTTTTTTCATCAAAACTTGCATGTATTTAATGTTCTCCGTTTGTTTGGTTAAACCTGTGGGCAAAGCATGGTGCACGTACCACCTGGCAGTAAGAGGGTTAACATGTAGGCTTCATAAAGCGGTGCTATAGAGTTCATTGTTTGACGTCATCATCCCAGTTAACATGATGTTGCTTTAGCAAAGAAAAGTCATTTTTAAGGTATTTTAAGACCATCCGCGTTGGATCTCCCATCGTATCGTATATTCAGGATGCGTCTTGTAGATAAATCACACTTTCTGTCTATAGACCTCAGATTCATCTGTACAGACACGTGCGGAAGTGTAGATATAGTTCTTAATTGCCGTTTAGAGGGAAGTAACTTGCTTGTAAATACTAAAAAGTGTGTGAAGCCGTGCCCTGCTTTTATCGCGTGCGCTGAGGTTAGATTACGGATTTGTAAGATATTGAAAGGCGCAGATACTTGTGATGAGCAGGATATTTATTGGCGATGTGATGTATTACACCCGGTTCATTTGTTGCTCTTCACTTTTGCCCAGCGCTGTCTGCTTTAGTCTAGACTATAATCCGTGTGATGCGATTACATGGTTAATCCTGGTTTTTCTCTCTATAGAAATATCCGCTGGACGCCCATGCCAAGAGCCACGTCTTATCTCTGTTCTTTGTGGGAGTCGTGTTCTTCATCTTCGCATTTTCTCTGTTTTCCTTTCATTGTTGGCTTGTTGGGAAAAATAGATCAACTTATGGTAATGTCTTTGCTTTCTCTCGCATAAGTACAATAAGTAGTGTTAGTTAGTAAATGGGAATAGATTAAGCGCTTTCTAATATAAATGATGCTAAATCACTAGGAATAAACTCCACAGTTAACCCAGAATAAATAAATATCACAGTAAATAACGTGTGACAGCACGAGAAATATATATATATATATATATATATCCTCACATATTATACAAAGGCCTTTCCTTTTGGCCAACCCAAAACAAATCGCCCCTGGCGCATTATAATTAATTCGTTTAGCTTGCATAAATACAGAAGCTTATCCTGGTTGTGACAAATACTGTTATTTTGATTTCAGAGGCACAGTTTACTCCATGTTTTGAAACCGGTGCAGAGAAGGACGGATTTTACCTTGGCTTCAGCAGGAATTTCAGAGAGGTTTTTGGGGATCAAAAGCTGCTTTGGCTGCTGCCCGTGTTTACGAGGTACACTTACATATTTTATTCCCTAGAACGATGATTATTAATACTTATGGACCGTGCCATGCTCTATTAACTGGAAATGATATCACGGTGACCGAAATGCTGAAAACCAATGCCATGATCGTAGCATTAATATGCTTAACAATGATTAATCTGACCTATTTGAGCTTTCTAAAAGTTCCATGTTTTCTCTGGTGTCATTGGGAGTGTTAGATTGTAATCGAGCTGAACCTGTATGTCTGAACATGTGTTAAAACAATTGTCTATTCTTTATATTCTCTTTTTGATGCTTTGGGGTCTCCCTTTAGAAAGCAGAAGGGATATCATGAAACGGCATGCAAGAGATGGTGATAATTTTGCCCGCCCTGTGCAATTTGAGGTCCTCACCTAAAATAGTTAAAATATATATAAATATTATGCTGCGTCTTTAGTATTAGTGCGTTGCTTTCCGATCATACAGGGGGCTGCCAGAGCATTATTCCAAGTATCTGCTCAGCGAGCATGTTTTGAAACATAATTATCACTGAAATCGCTGCCAGGTTTTGGGGGTTTTTCTTTTACGTCAAATAGGTTTGGATATTATTTTGGCAATGAGTCAATTTATCACAAATCTTCTCCCCAGTTACATTGAGGAGTGCTGCGGTTCCACACTGAAGCTACTAATCCATTTATTGTTTTTCTTACAGTTTGGGAAATGGCGAATCTTTTCCAACTCGCATTGTTTCAGGGGACCCTGAGCAAAATGCTGGGATGAACCAAGATGACATCCCCAAACAGTATGTACCACTTCTATACTTTTCACTTTTCCCCTTATAAGCCGGATCATATGTAGAAACACATAACCAAAGCTTAATAAAAGATTCACTGCCGCGAAGGGTATTTGGTGCTTCCGTGCTGCAAATATGTGCAAGAGTTTTATATATATATATATATATATATATTTACACACAAATACTTTACTGTTCCCAAAGAATTGCAGTTTACATAATACATGTTTGTAAAGCCCCAATTTATTGCATGATATATACAGTGTATATAATCCATTTGTTTATATGCCCAAGTCAACCTGAACGATGCTGCATCCTTTGTCTAAATCCTTTTGAATAAAATTTCTAAATTGCATGTAAATAAAATCTTTTTCTGTTTGCAGCTCTGGTTCCACGTAGGCATCCTCTGCCAGACCTCTCAGCGAGCTCCAGAAATGGGCGAAAGGTATGGTTCAAACATTTTATGTTTGCTACTTATAAACAGACATAAGCATTTGCTTGTGCCGGCTAGTAAATCGAATGGCTTTGGCATTTTGCCTTTATTATCCCTTTGTAACAAGGAGCATAATAGTACATTGCAAAATCCCCACGGCTGATTTATTTAACTATGTCTCAAAAAGGTCATATAGGATGCACTGCACTAGAGAGCTGTACATATACATACGTGTGAAATACCTATATATATCACTCGCTACTACTTTTATTTTTTTTATAAACCTTAACTTTTGAGTAGCAGTTTTGCACTAGCGGTGTGCAATTTATAGGATATATAGATGTTCCAATTATCCCACTTATGTTTTTCACAGCATCTTTTCTCCCCTGAGGGTCCAAACATACGCTGATAATTCTATGTTGTGTGTTCTGCCCATGCTGATAAGTAAATATTTTCATTATATGATTAAGGAGTGTGCATATTGTGATATTTTTGTTTTTAATGCTCAGCTTCATTTCACAGTTATGTTATAGAAGACCTTCCAACGGGGATTAGGCACCAACATTTCTCGTTGTGGACATTTACTGGTCTGTGATGGACGATTTAACAACGTTCTATGGATCTTCACACACCTTGCCACGGACACTGGTGTCTTTGTACGGACAATTTGCCGATCCCTGCTTTCCAACTGCTGAACTGCAACTCCCATTATTTCCATCCAGGGACAAGCACATCCAGCCAGAAGGTTCTGATTCAGGGTGTCATGGAAAAATATTTTCGTACGTAAGGTTTATTGTAATCATGTAACTATAGCAGTAGTGGGTGTGTAACTCATTATTGATTATACTGGATTTTTATTATTTAAGGAGGCTGTGCTTAAAAGTCCTATTAGTTCTGTGTTTTAGATGAGAAATGCCACGTCGCAATAGACGTAGAAGGCTGATTAGTGTGATCTAACCAGGGAAAATGGTAAGAGTAATGCTGTGAGGAAGCCTTTCCTCCATAACAATGTTATCCCAACTTTTGTATGTTGATGATACCCGCTAATAGTAAATTAGCCTAAATTTCACATGCACGTTCTGTGATGCTGAGTCGTTGACGTCATAAACACACAGCTTAATGAATAATTAAAATTCAGAGGTTTTTTTGAGTGCCACATATTTTGGTCCATGGCCTAAATTTCATATTTATTTAGTTGACTACGTTCTAAAAAGTAACAGTAAAAACAAAACCGATTTCCAAAGGTTGCCACGTTATGCTTTGTCGTAAATGCCTAGTTAAGGATAACTTGCACGTCCCGTTTCAAATACAAAACAAATGTTTTCTGTGTACGTTGAAAACTAACAATTGATGCATCTGCTTTTACTTTCTCTTTAGAGATGAAGTTCCATTTTTAAAAACATGCACAGTTTTTGTGTATAATAGAAGTCTTACAAGTACATTTAAAGACTTTGAGCAAAGATATATGCAAAGGGTTGCTAATCAGCAGTCTCACTGCACTACAAGAGGTGCGGAGTTCCTTTTTTTTGTACACAGCATGTATTATTCCATTGATGGGATAAGCGGAACAGTCTTGTGTATGGACCAAACTATAAAATATTGGGTATATTGTGCTCTGGTTGTGAAAGTTGTACAAAATGTTTTCTATATGCATATTATATCCATACTGAAGTGTCTAAAACAAATTGAGATGTTTGTGCCAACCGCTTGTTTGTTTTCTTTTCTTTAGTGCAAGCATTTCCTGAAATTCAGTTGACCCTTCAAAATCTTCCAGCGCAAGCAAAGCGCATGACGTCGGACGCATACGTCTAGACAAGAAACGGAGGGGGGAATCATTTCAAGTTACATTATGTATTGTAATAGCTGTTAAGTGTTAAGAATTAAGTGTTAAGAATTAAGTGTTAAGTTATCAATAAAAAAACGTAAATACGTTTGTATTTACAAAATTATGTGTTTGGTTAGTACTTTAACCCCTTCAGTCCCCTATGGACGTACCGGTACGTCCAAAAAACGCCTCCCAAGAATCCCCTATGGACGTACTGGTACGCCATGCCCTTCTTGCAGCGGCAGGGACGCATCCCTTCCGCTACACGGGAGATCGCTGGCTTTCTGCTGTCCCATCTCCTGTAACAGCTTCCGGCGTGAAGCTGGAAAACGGTTACAGTTGTAAATGCCCGATCGCTATTGACGTCACCCAGAAGTTCACGGGAGGACAGGGTATCCCCTGCAGGGTCTGTCTGGGCTATCCGATCACTCCGATGAGGGACCTATCCGATCACTATCCGGCAGTAATGTCACACAATCGCTGTGATGACCAATCACAGCGATCGTGTGACCGTTACTGCAGATGCTCTTCCTCTCTCCTCCATCATTGCGATCTGAAGGAGAGAGACAGAGCATTGTGTGCATTTGCAGCAGTACATATAAAGAAAAACCCACAAAAATCAATACATAACCCCCCAAATACATATTTTACCATCCTCACGATCGTCTAAAAAAAAAAATAAACTGAAAGAAAAAAAATATTAGGTTTAGTTTGGTGGGTGGTTAGAGGGAATTGGGGATAGCGTAGGGTTTTAGAAATTGGGTAGGTAGGCTAGTGTCATAATGGAGCACCGTGTCTTCAGCACTGAGGAGGCTTACATCTTCCTCATTCAGTCTGATGACGAAGCCACTCTGACTGTGTCAGATGACGAAGCCACTCTGACTGCATCAGATATTGACCCAATATCTGATGTGTCTAGCTCTGCGTCAGATAATGCGTCAATAATTGACGATTCAGAGGAAGATGATGATGGCCAGGTTCCACCTGCTAAAGCCAGGTGTGGAGAGCCTTACTCTAAATATAATTGGGCGCCACCAAATATGGTAGTGTTAGAAAAATGCTTATGTTATCGTAAATATTATTTGCTGACAAAGACATAAGAAAGCAGGGAATGTCTAGTCTATGATATATGCACGAGTTCCCGCCAACACGTCTACTCTATGTTATTCTATATATATATGTGCAAAGGGTCAAGTCTAGGCCATCCTTAATTATGCAGTTTAAAGAGGCGTAACCTGCTTGAAAAGTAACCAATCATAATGATGCATGCTATTAGAAGTAGATAAGAGGTTATATAAACCATGTAATTCAAACATGTAATTAGACAACGCTTCGACTTTTGTGTGTTGTGTGCCTTGTCTCGATTATGCGCATGATCTAAATAAAGGAAAACTCTTTCTGAGGAGAATTCAACCATTAATTCAACCAACATTTTGGTGCCCCGTGTGAGGAGGTCCTGACCGGAGACAGGGACGCCGGTCCTGAGGAACTGCACCTCAAGAATCTGCATCTGGGGTAATATAAGTCCTCCAGCTAAGATTGCTGTTGACCAGAGGCACTTTGCGACATCGTCCCTGAAACCGGCAGCGTCCTCCCGAGAATTTATTACGGTCTTCTCTTCAGAAATGTGAATAGGAAAATATTTCTGGGAAATATTATAAGAGGTCAAAGTATGTCAGGGACTACTGAAATAACTAACTGCGTATGCATTCGATAATGAGAACTATTACTTGGAGTAATATGAGACTGATCAGGAGAAATGTGCACAGGTAGTTAGACATTATTTTTGTGATAGCGAATTGTTGTTTGTAATTGTGACAATACTGTTGATGTTGGTTGCGGCTTGTATTATTGTGAATGAGTATCACAAGACCTTAGCTCTTATGGTCCAGGGACAGCTATACCAACCCATGTCACAAATCTTGTCTGAATGAATCTATCTGTGTGAATGACTGTTCAGGAGTCCTTTACGGCGAACGAACAGTTAATAAGGTTGTTGTTAATACGCCCCCGGCATTTGTGAGAAGCTCTCTGTGATCAGGTGCTGGGATTGCAAGTGAACAACTTCGCTGCGAGAGTGATTTTCCTGCCTTTACTGTCTATGTACGGTATCTTATAAATACCAAGAACTCTCTGTTTCACTCTGTCCAGACGTGGTATCTTATAAATACCAAAAGATTTTCCTTGTTTTCTGTCTTGCGGTGAAATTATATCATGGGGATATTCCACAGTAAGGGAAAGGGACAGAAGGATAAAAATGTTCCCTGGTGGAAGAAAAAAACCCTAAAAGGGAGATAAGCAGTTTATGTATAAACTCAATGCAGAAAATGTTTAGGCATAAGTCCACATTGTTCAGGTATAGTGCACTTCAAAATAGACGGCGGAACGCTCAGGTTTCGGATGGTTGGACCATCCCGGCAGAGTCTAGACTCGGAGTGGTTGGACCACTCGGTGAACGTGTGGATTTAGAAGAAACTACGTAGTGACTAAATTATAACATTCCAAATTCTATACCATGTTTCCAGCTGGTTCCAGAATCTGTTAAATGTATGTCTTGTCTGTTATCTGTGATCGATCATAAATTATATGTAAAGTTGACATATCTTTTTATTCTAATGCTTTTATTCTGATGCTTCTTTCAGAATTAATTTAAATAAGGGTTAATACTTTAAATGCTAGAATTTATAATTAGCACGTATCCTGTTTTTAAGTATAATAAGATATCCTGTATACCTGTCTTTTTTTTTATAATATATCTTCTAGATTTATTTTATGTTCCAATTAATATGCTTAAAGTAACAATATAAGTAACGCACAGTGGCGGAACTACCGGGGTCGCAGGGGTCGCGACTGCGACCGGGCACCGGCGGCAGGGGGGCCCAAGCCAAGGGGCCGCCCGAAATCTTTTTTCCGTTTTTGTTTTTGTTTTAAATAAGGCAGGGGCGTCCAACATGCGGCCCGCGAGACCTCGAGGTGCGGCCCGCGTAAGATCGGCAGCCAGGGCCACCGATCTTACGCGAGCCGCACCTCAAGCCCTGCTACTTACTTGTGGGAGGGTCTTCTGAACTGCACAGAGGAAGCGGAGTTCACGTGACATCCTACTTCCTCTGTGCTTTAGCAGAGATGGCAGAGGGAGGCCGCGCCCCATGCTGAAGTCTGTGAGCGGCATCGAGGAGCTGCAGTGCAGGTAAGGGGGTGGGGAGGGTGTTTGAATGAGTGTGTGTGATTGAGGGAATGAATCTGTGAATGAATGATTATATGAATAAATGAGTGTGTGTGTGTGATAGCATGGATGTGTAAGTGCTGGAACCTAGGCATGATGGGACTGTGATTGCTGTTAGCAATCACACTCCTATCATGCCAAGTCAGCCAGTACATGCTGAAACCTGGCCAGCTGCCCCCCTTGTGTAGTGATGCTGCCAGCAGTATGGGGTCTGCACTTACAGCCACCCTGTACCAGCATGTACTGGCTGACTTGGCATGATAGGAGTGTGATTGCTAACAGCAATCACAGTCCCATAATGCCTAGGTTCCAGCATTTACTGGATGGATGTGTAAGTGCTGGAACCTAGGCATGATGGGACTGTGATTGCTGTTAGCAATCACACTCCTATCATGCCAAGTCAGCCAGTACACGCTGAAACCTGGCTAGCTGCCCCCCTTGTGTATTGATGCTGCCAGCAGTATGGGGTCTGCACATCACTTACAGCCACCCTGTACCAGCGTATATTGGCTGACTTGGCATGATAGGAGTGTGATTGCTAACAGCAATCACAGTCCCATCATGCCTAGGTTCCAGCATTTACTGGATGGATGTGTAAGTGCTGGAACCTAGGCATGATGGGACTGTGACTACTGTTAGCAATCACACTCCTATCATGCCAAGTCAGCCAGTACATGCTGAAACCTAGCTAGCTGCCCCCCTTGTGTAGTGATGCTGCCAGCAGTATGGGGTCTGCACATCACTTATAGCCACCCTGTACCAGCATGTACTGGCTGACTTGGCATGATAAGAGTGTGATTGCTAACAGCAATCACAGCGAGCACAGTCCCATCATGCCTAGGTACCAGCATTTACTGGTTGCCTGGGTATGATAGGAGTATGATTGCTGTTAGCAATCACACTCCTATCATGCCAAGTCATATTGCTAATTTTGTCCAATTGTGTGTTACCTACTTTTATTAAACATGTGAGTTTTTATTATTATTTTTAAAGGTGGGGGTCATTTTCGGTTTTGGCTAAGTGAACCCTGAATGTTTTGGTCCAGAATTTTCATTTTAGTTCATCCCTAGAATAAATCTAGGGAATCCTGAATTTGTAGTCGCAAAACTTTCAAGGCCCAGAAATCAGTGAGAGGAAGAGTAAAGGTTTTGTGTCATTTTACTTTATTTTAATCTGCATATTTTATTAAAGGCCATATTTTTTGTCACAGTGAAAAATGAGTGCGGCCCGCGCACGTATACAATTCTGATGAAGTGGCCCACTGCAGAAAAAACTTGGACACCCCTGGATTATGCCCTTTGTACATGCGCCCCTTTTTCTTTGATTTTTTTACAGATATGATTCAATATGTAAATTGAATTTGTTGAAAAAAAATTGTTGGGTAAAAATGTTTTTTTTGAGGGGGTGGGGGGGGCCCTTAACAGATTCTCGCACCCGGGCCCTGAGGCGTCTAGTTACGCCCCTGGTAACGCACCTCCTTATGGAGTGGTCACAGTCAGATACATCCGTTAACCATGTAGGTGCATAGAAAATGAACAGAAAAAAATATTTAAAAAGCTACTGAACATGTAAAGAGTCAAAAAGAGGATCCTCGACAGTTCGAGGCTGATATACAGGGGCTCTATAACATATTGAACGGAGATAAATAGATGTACGCAGAAGGATGGGGATCAATATTTTTATCGACTGAAAAAGGTCTTTGATATCTATAGTGGATTAACCCCACCTCCCGATCCAGATCCAAATTCTGCTTATGAGCAGCAATTGAAAAATGCGTTTGTGTCTGGGACACGTAAAGAGATAAATGCGTATGTCAGTAAACACATGGTTAACCTCCGTACTGCGTCGTTGAATGGTGTGTTGGAATATGCTAAGCATTCTGAAAAGTGGCACAAAGAAAGGGAGAAAAAGAAAGTGAGAGTAATGTTAGCGGGAGAGGAGTATGAAGGAATGTTGACAGGGAATAACGAAAGAGGGAGAGAGAGATTTTCGAGGTCATACCGAGGTAGAAGAGGTAGTGGTGATAGATGGTCACAAGGATGTTATAATTGTGGAAAGGAAGGTCATTGGGCAAAAGAGTGTCCCAAACCAGACAGGAGAAAGCAGAACTCCCCAGAGCAATGACCAATACAGGAAAAAGAGACATTGGATCTCAGTAATGTTCATGATGTGCTGTTATTGTCAAACATGCCTGAAATACGTGTAACATTTTTGGTTGATTCAGGGGCTTCGCGAACCCTATTGAATCATCCCACCTGCACGGGCATACAGAAAGGGACTGGTAAAATTCACATAAAGGGAGTAAATGGGAGGACACATACCGAAAGTTTATCTGTTCCCCTCCAAATACAACATCCAGAGTCTGGAAAAATAATTGCTGCCAGTGTAATATTATCTGAGGTATGTCCCGTAAATCTCCTGGGAAGAGATCTGATTAGAGAGTTGGGAGTGCATATTGCACCCGTGGGAGACAAGTTTGATGTTACAGTGGGGGGAAGAAGAAATAACTATCAAGGACGGTATGACCATTACTACTATGCTTTAAACATAGATTTTACTGAAAATAAGGGAAATATAATACAGGCTTTAGAACTTGTACATAAAACATTCAAGATCTGTGATCATTTACAAGTTCAGCATTCAAATGATTTTCATTGTACAATATATGTTAAGAGAATAGCAGGTGGAGACGAGTATTATGAGTCACATTTAAAAGATGAACGAAATACCGTAATACAGACAGAATACTTTTACTGGACAGACAAAGGACAAGGGGCATTATCTTGTATATCAACACCCCGAATGACCACACTTTTTAAAGGCACAGCACCACATTTGTCTCTGTGTAAACAGCAAAAAAATCAGTGGAAGTCTGTGGGAAATATGGTGTTGCGATGTGAGATTAGTCACTCGTGGAAAAGGGATAAAGGAAACATTGAATACAATGCTGAATTAATCAAGGCAGGTAAATGATATAATCATTTATCAGCCAAGGCGGCTGAATTAACGGCTCTCATAGAAGCCTGCAAATGGGCAGTAGACAAACGGGTAAATATCTATACCGACAATATGTGTTTTCTACTGTACATGTGTTTGCACAATAATGGAAAAATAGAGGTATGATTACCTCCACAGGGAAACCGATAAATCATAAAGCCCTGATTGAAGAACTATTAACGGTTATAAATCTACCAAAAGAAGTAGCTGTAATAAAGTGTGCAGCCCATACCAACAGCAAGGATCCTGTAGCATTAGGCAATAACCGTGCAGATATTGAAGCAAAAAGAATTGCTCAAGAGATGTTTGCCATAATCACAATACAAGATACAAACTGATCACCAGGTTTTGTATGATATGCAGCAGGCTGCCCCTATGTCTGAAAAACGATATTGGCGGTCTAAACAAGCGACTCTATGTAACAAAATGTTTTATATTAACAAACCAATATTGGCGAAATCATTATTTCGCTATGCAGCCTTATTGAGTCATGGGCTGAGCCATGTCTCAACAGGAGGGATGGTAGTCATCATAGATAAGGTGTTCCAAAATTACTCTAAAAAAAATTTTTGTGTGCTAATTGTTTTATCTGTGCTCGATATAATCCACAGGGAAATCTCAAACCTGCTACTGGGAAGTTCCCCAACCCCGAGTATCCGTTTCAACATATTTGCATGGATAATATTGAACTAAACAAATGTGAAAATATGAGATATTGCCTAGTTATTGTTGATGCATTAACTTTATTGGTAGAAATATTCCCAACAGCCCGTGCAGATGCAGATACAGTAGCTAAGGTCATGATAAAAGAAATCATTCCTAGATATGGAATACCAGAAAGAATATATTATAGTGACAATGGGCCTCATTTTGTCAATCAACTAATCTCCAGATTTGCACAAGTATTTGGTATACAATTAAAGAATCATTGCGCCTATCATCCTCAGTCAGCAGGGTTGGTAGAAAGAAACAATGGAACAATAAAGAATAAATTAAAAAAGACCATGGCAGAAACCGGGAAGAATTGGGTTTCTTGCCTACCTATGGTAAAATTGAGTATGCGTATTACACCCAACAAGCAAGGTCTCACCCCATTTGAAGTAATGTACGGGACACCCTATAGTTTGCCGCAGATAAAGGTAAAAGTGGCAAGTAATGAAAAAGAATTAACCCTAGCAGAATATATGGCAAAAATGTTGAATACCAGATCAATACAAACTGTTAATTCTCTTCCAGAAGCACAAGAGCCAATTCCTGAGAAATTGAGCGTTGGAGATTGGGTATTAGTAAAGATAATCAAACAAAAGAATTGGTCATCACCGAGGTGGGAAGGACCGTACCAAGTACTACTAACCACCCCACGGTGTGTAAGATAGCGGAGAGGAGTTGTTGGATACATCAGTCGCACTGTAAGAAGGTAACACCACTTGATGGTAGTCACTCATTAAGTCTGGGTACAAAGGGGGGTCCAGACGATAGGTTGGACTCGTCTCAAGCCAGTGAAGAAATCCATTCCCCGAACCCTGAGTTGACGGCCAGGTAGGATAAAGGGGTGGTGCCTGCTTATAGTTTATTGGGTAGTGACTGACGCTTTTACAATAATTCCTTATTCTAATGCTAATTCTAAGTGGAATGAGAACAAGAAGGTGACCAGATGGGAAGATACCAAAGCACAAAATCTGACTTTTTCATTGGCAGGAGATAGTTCCATTGTCATTGATTGGTGTAAAAAAACCGAAGTATAATATCATGTCTTGGTTGGGACTATGCTATGTGGACAACAGCTAGTCGAGATTGGGGATATGATACCCGGGGCAAGCGCGAATAAAAACAAGATTATCTGTAAAAAGATTACGATCCGAATGTACAACCTTTGGTAATTGTAATAAATTGTTATTTACTTTAAAGGAACCTATGAAGACGGATGAAAGACTATATACCATAGGTGTGTGGGTTTCCAATAGAGACCCGCAGGGAACTTTCTTTTTGTCTTTTCCAGAAAGGTCCAAGCAGAAAAAGAGTTTCAGATCCAGGAAGAAAGATATATCGAGGAAATTGAGACAGGGGTGATTCGGTACCAATTTGAGTTCTATTGATCAAATTGCCCTGGAAGCAGGATTTCATGGAGATAACGTTTGGTTGGAATGGCTTCGATTTACTGTAAAGAGTATAAACAAAGAGAATTGTATAGTCTGTGCATAAGCCCGTCCGCAGTTGGCTACGGTGCCATTTCCATTAACAGAAGAGAATGATCCAGTCGGATTTGACTGCATAATAAAGCTGTTTGATAAGACTTATACCCCACCTGGAAATGAAACTTGTCTTACATTGGACTTGTTGTTTCCCAAGGTTAAGAGACCTGGATTACCTCCAACAGTGCAAATATATGGGGGGGAATTACACCTGTATGGAACTTCAGGGTAATAGCAGCTATTTTGATTATAAAGATTTGTCTAATTCACCGTGTGTCGAGACTTTTCCCACAGGACTACGACAGCCAACCCAGATGAGAGCAGATATTTGGTGGTTGTGCGGAGACCGGAAAATAAGACCTTTCATCGATCCCAGAGGAAAAGGAAAATGTGCTATAATACAACTCATCGTACCTTTGAATCTGTTGACCTCACGGAAGGAACCAACTTCGAGGCCGAAAAGATCAATACAACCACAAGGATCGTTTGATGATCGAATATATATTGGAGTTCCAAATGAGTTCAAAGCCCGAAACCAAATTGCTGCAGGTTTCGAATCAATCCTTTTCTGGTGGAGTACAATAGCAAAAAATGTGGACTGGATAAACTACATCTATTATAATCAACAGCGGTTTGTGAACTATACTCGAGATGCTATTAAAGGAATACATGAGCAACTGGATGCGACCTCCCTTATGGCCTGGCAGAATCGAATGGCCTTGGACATGCTGTTGGCCGAGAAAGGGGGCGTGTGCAATATGTCCGGGAACCAATGTTGCACCTTCATACCAAATAACACCGCCCCTGATGGGAGCATCACCAAAGCCCTCGAAGGACTAACATCCTTATCAAATGAACTTGCCGAGAATGCAGGAATACATAATGTGTTCACCTCTTGGTTAGAAGGATGGTTCGGGCGATGGTCAGGAATGATAATGTCCGGAATAATTACTATCACTATAGTAGCTGCAGTATTGATATTCGGAGGATGCTATTTTATTCCATGTTGCCGAGGACTTTTGAATGAGACAATTGATAAAGCTGTAAATCAGACTATGTACTCCCTGATCGACAAAGAATGTGATCAATTATTAAGAGTATCTGAGACTCTACATATTAATGAAGTTATTGACATGAAAGATGAATCATCAGTGTTAATGACCGATACTGAAGATGAAGAGTCTGATATTGAATAATATTTTGATAAACAGGAGGGAAATGTTAGAAAAATGCTTATTTTATCGTAAATATTATTTGCTGACAAAGACATTAGAAAGCAGGGAATGTCTAGTCTATGATATATGCACGAGTTCCCGCCAACACGTCTACTCTATGTTATTCTATATATATATGTGCAAAGGGTCAAGTCTAGGCCATCCTTAATTATGCAGTTTAAAGAGGCGTAACCTGCTTGAAAAGTAACCAATCATAATGATGCATGCTATTAGAAGTAGATAAGAGGTTATATAAACCATGTAATTCAAACATGTAATAAGACAACGCTTCGACTTTTGTGTGTTGTGTGCCTTGTCTCGATTATGCGCATGATCTAAATAAAGGAAAACTCTGAGGAGAATTCAACCATTAATTCAACCAACAGGTAGATCCAGTAATCCCTGCTTTTAATGGGACTCCTGGCATCAGATGTGACATTGATGCTAGTGAGCCAAAGTCTGTTTTCAATCTGATGTTTGCCCCCCGAGTTTTTTGAGCTGCTAGCAGCTCAAACAAACATCTATGCAGCCCAGTGTCGGGCAGCTGACCAAGGAGGCAGAAGCCAGACCTGGCACCCCACTGACCCCCATGAAATAAAAAAAATTGGGGCCCTGACCCTTATGATGGGCATTGTGAAAAAGCCCAATATTCGGTCATATTGGAGCACAGATCCCATATTATCCACCCCTGCTTTTCCCCAAATAATGCCCTGGAACAGGTACTTTGAGCTCCTAAAATGTTTACATTTTAGTGACAATTTCCAATGCCCCCCTAGAGAGCACCCCTAATTTGACCGTTTCTATAAATTAAGGCCCATTATCAATTATTTTTGTAGTAAATTCCCTGAAATTTATACCCCCGATAAAAATGTTGCTGTAGATGACTCCCTGGTCCTATTCAAGGCTAGACTGAACTTCAAACAGTATATCCTGTCCAAGCGCTCAAGGTACGGTGTAAGGTTATATAAACTTTGCGAGAGTGGGTCAGGATATACTGTTTCCTTCAGAATCTACAAAGGGAAGGACAGTTACCTTGATCCCCTGGCTGCCCACAATCTGTGGGTACTAGTGGGAAGATAGTGTAGGACCTGCTGTCCCCCTATTTGGATAAGGACATAACGGCTACCACCTCTGGGTGGATAACTTTTATACCAGCCCAGATTTATTTCATTTTTTATTTTTGGAGCAGACCCCAGCATGTGGCACTGTTAGGCCAACCCGCAAGGGTTATCCCAAAAATGTAACTTACCCCAAGCAGAGGCGCAGCACTACCAGTGCTCTGCGCAGTCAGGAGCTGTTGGTCTTCAGGTACACTGACAGGAAGGATGTGTATATCTTCTCCACTATACACAACGAGAAGGCGGTACCTGTCAGTGTACGTGGGGAAGGTGATGCACAGGTGCTCAAGCCTCAGTGCGTCACCGATTACAAAAGGAACATGGGGGGTGTAGATCTTTCTGACCAGTGTCTGCAGCCGTACCTGGTGCTGCGTAAGACCAAGACCTGGTACAAAAAGGTGGCCATTTACCTCACCCAGGTTGCCATGTACAACACATATGTGTTGTACAAGAAATGTGCCACTGGGAAGATCTACACCCAGAGTTCCAGGTAAAAATCCTGAGGGATATTCTCTCTGGATGAGAATGTCCTGCGTCTTACCTGCAGGCACTTTCCTTGCACAATACCCCCCCACCCCACTGATGCTAAACAGAAGCCTCAGAAAAGATGCAGAGTCTGTTACAAAAAGGGTATTAGGAAGGACTCCAGGTACCACTGCCCTTCCTGCCCCTATTAGCCAGGACTCTGCATCGATGAGTGCTTCATGATCTACCACACCAAGGTAGATTATTACATTTCTTTTCTTTATATTTCTTTATTTTGCGTTAGGGTGAGGGGAGTATTTTCAATTGGCACAATTCCATACGTTTTTGCCCTGCAAATTCCAAAAAAACATAAATAACCATATGCATAAAAAAAGCTATGCGTGTGGGGTATTTCCGTAATCAGGAGAGGCGGCTGAACAATTTAGGATAGATTTCTCTGCCGTAACACATACCCTGTGCAAAAAAATCCTAAGAAGCGTTGGTGAAAAAAGTGCAGGAACTAATTTCTGCGGCCATCTTTGACAGTGATTGGTGGCCAAATAGCTGCATGTAGAATGCCCAAATACTCCTGATAGGATGGCCTGGATTGTCTGATTTACAGAAATATATACCTTTGTGGGTGTTTTTGGTTTATTTGTTTAAAATTAGAGTTGCAGTCCCATCATACCTAATGTAAAAATTTAACGGCTTTATATAAAGTAATGTACACCTTATTATTATTATTATTTATTGTTTCATATAGCGCCATCAAATTCCGTAGCACTGTACAATGGGTAGACAGGACATAACAAGTAGTATGTAACATAACAAATTGACTAACAGAGACAACAGGTCAGAGGAGAGGACAGAAGGAGCTCATTGGATGATCACGTGTGGTTGGCAGTCTTCTGAGGTCACTCGCCGCCCATCACTTTCTCACAGACTGCTTCTGGGTATCAAGCGGTGATAAGTGATGATTAAATATGTAAAGTAAATTGTAAATTATTTCAGCCAAATGTTTCAACTGCAATATACATGATGGATTGTTTTAAACACATTTCTAAAACGTAATTTTCAACAATATTCAATCGATTATAAGATGACCCTGATTACAAGACGACCCCCCCCAAAATCTGAATATTAATTTAGGAAAAAAAGAAAAAGTCAATATAAGACGACCCTATAGGAAAAAAGTTTTACCAGTAAATGTTAATTCATGTAAACTATATAAACATTTTTTTTTTTAAATAAAAGCTATGATTGAGAAAAATATTTTGTTTTTATTTCCATTTATTTTCCAACCTGCCACTCCAGTTATGCACATCTGCCCCCAGGTTTGCCACTCTGCCCCAGAAATGCCTCATACCCCCTATATGCCACTGTGCCCCATGATATGCCTTTTAACCCTCTAAATGCCACTGTGCCCCATGATACGCCTTTTGACCCCCTATGTGCCACTCTGCCTCCAGAAATGCCTTATACCCCTATATGTCACTCTGGCATATAGAGGAGGAGGTGCGGTTAGCAGCGGGGGTTGTCTGCGTCCATCACACAGACCTTCCCCGGCTGTCAGTGAGGAGAATTCCCCGCACCGGAACTCTCCTCACTGACAGCCGGGGAAGGTCTGCGCAATGGACGAAGACAACCCCAACTGCTAACTGCACCTCTACACGCTGCCCCGGCTACACACCGGGGAGTCAGAACCACCGGTAAGTTTGGGGGGGGGCATAAGACAGGAGGATCCCTGCAGCACTGCGTGGGATCTGGATCTTAGTCTCATAGTCAAGTCTATTTGCTCTGAAAAACACCTCGTCTTATAATCAAGCAAATACGGTACTTCTTTTCTTAGACTAGCATTGGTTAGATGCTGGGGTATTATAACTTTGTCTTTTTATTTTTTACAGAAAATGTGTTTTGTTTAAACTAATAGGGCAAATATTGTCTAATATAATCTACAAAAAATGTAGCCAGATCGTTTTCTCCTGTTTCTTGATGAGAAATTAAAGGTGTAATTAAATATCTAGTGTTTGACTGCACGTGTCCTTTATTTTGTTATGTGCTTTAATTATTGCATGTCTGTAGCTATGAAACTGTATACTACCTGCTCCTGTTTTAGTTGTTAGGATCACATATTGTCCTAGGAGCATTTCCCCAGACGGTCTTCTATATCTCTACCAATAGGAGGCGCTCTAGCACAAGTTTCCAAGAACATTGGAGCTATTCTTTTTAGCAAATGTTATATTTATCTAACCCTAAATACCGGTATTATCATTATCTATTATTTCTGCAGCGCTTCTTACAGTCCATTTATTCACAGAGTATGACCGGCCGGGCCGGAGCAGGGCCGCGGCCGGGCCAGCCAGGGCCGAATTGACTTAGGGGCTAATGGAGCTGCAGCTCCAGGCCCCTACCTTAAAATAGGCCCAGTCAGGACCGGACTGACTGGGCCTATGCGGTCGTCCTTAACGCAGGGCAAAAGGGGCACCTGCCCCTTAAGCCTGCAGCAACTACGACCGGGCCCGCTACTTACCGGCAGACGCGCGCGGGCAGCGTCCCTTCCACGGCCAGGGGGACACAGGAATCCAACAGAGCCATGTGACGTACGTGACGTACGTCACATGACCCTGCTGTGCGTCTGCTTCCCCTGTGCAGATCCGTGGAAGTCTGCGAGCGGCGCGTGCATCATCGGTTCAGGTAAGGGGGTGAGGGAGATTGAATGAAAGAGTGAATTAGTGAGTATCTGTGAAGGAGTGAGTGAATGAATGTTTGTGAATGAGTATATGTAAATCAGAATCTGAATGAGGGAATTAATGAGTATCTGAATGAGGGAATTAATGAGTATCAATGTATGAATGAATATCTGAATGAGTGAATGATTATCTGAATTAGTGAATAAATATTTGTGAACAAGTGAATGAATATGTGTGTGTGATAGCATGGATGTGTAAGGGGGGGCAAAGATGCCACAGGCAGGCTGTTTTGGTGGCAAAGTTGCCACAGGCAGGCTGTTATGGTGGCAAAGTTGCCACAGGCAGGCTGTTTTGGTGGCAAAGTGGCCACAGGCAGGCTGTTATGGTGGCAAAGTTGCCACAGGCAAGCTGTTTTGGTGGCAAAGTTGCCACAGGCAAGCTGTTTTGGTGGCAAAGTTGCCACAGGCAGGCTGTTTTGGTAGCAAAGTTGCCACAGGCAGGCTGTTATGGTGGCAAAGTTGCCACAGGCAGGCTGTTTTGGTGGCAAAGTTGCCACAGGCAGGCTGTTTTGGTGGCAAAGTTGCCACAGGCAGGCTGTTTTGGTGGCAAAGTTGCCACAGGCAGGCTGTTATGGGGGCAAAGATGCCACAGGCAGGCTGAGTGAAACCGTCTGTGGAAACCCTCCGGATGCGGGCGTCAGTGTGGCAAAGCCTGTCCTGGTGTTTGTGGTTGGGTGTCAGTGTGGCAGAGCCTGTCCTGTTGTGTGTGTGTTTGGGTGTCGGTGTGGCAGAGCCTGTCCTGGTGTGTGTGTGTGTATGTGTGTGTGTCGGTGTGGCAGAGCCTGTCCTGGTGTGTGTGTGGGTGTCGGTGTGGCAGAGCCTGTCCTGGTGTGTGTTTGTGTATGGGTGTTGGTGTGACAGAGCCTGTCCTGTTGTGTGTGTGTGTGTTTGGGTGTCGGTGTGACAGAGCCTGTCCTGGTGTGTGTGTGTTTGGGTGTCGGTGTGCCTGTCCAGGTGTGTGTGTCTGGGTGTCAGTGTGGCCGAGCCTGTCCTGATGTGTGTGTCTGGGTGTCAGTGTGGCAGAGCCTGTCTTGATGTGTGTGTTCGGGTGTCAGTGTGGCAGAGCCTGTCCTAGTGTGTGTTCGTGTGTGTTTGGGTGTTGGTGTGGCAGAGCCTGTCCTGGTGTGTGTACGAACACAGAAAAGAACCCCAACACTTCAATCAGCTTCCAATCCTTAGGTTACTTTACTCAAAGAAAGCAAAACAAAAAAGCAACATTCCGGCCAAACAGGGTCTTTGTCAAGCTCAAACGGCCCTGTTTGGCCGAAACGTTGCTATTTTTGTTATGCTTTCTGTTTTGGTTTTGCCCTTTTTCCTGCTAGCGCCCAGCTTCCTGGGAGTTGAGTGCTGAAACATTTCTTCTTTCTTTAACTGTCCTGGTGTGTGTGTGTGTGTGTGTTTGGATGTCGGTGTGGCAGAGCCTGTTCTGGTGTGTGTTTGGGTGTCGGTGTGGCAGAGCCTGTCCTGGTGTGTGTGTCTGGGCGTCGGTGTGGGAAAAGCCTGTCCTGGTGTGTGTGTTTGGTTATCTGTTTCCTTAATTTACAGTGGGAACTATTTCATTTTAACTTATCCAGAGATAAAATGCCCTCCTGAATTTGTAGTGACTTCAGGGGACAAAACATTCAAGGCCCTGAAATCACCCTGAAATAGTGGAAAAGATAAGGTATTGTGTTATTTACTCTATAATATTTATTTCAAGGATTAGTCGCACTAAATTGTGGCCTCAGGCTTCCAATGTTGAATGACCAAGTATTATGTATATGTATGTACATATATGTTTTTTCATAAAAATGGGCTGCTCAGTCTGAAATGCCCGGGCCTATTTTTTGTCCCAGTCCGGGCCTGGATTAAAGTTAGCATTATATAACACACCAAATAAATCCATGCCATTGTGTTAATATAAGCAATGTAAACTGATCAGCCATAACATTATAACCACCTGCCTCATATTGTGTAGGGCCCCCTATTGCCACCAAAACAGCGGGCGGTCAGACACTGTACCTGCGGGTCCCGGTAATCCCGCAAGGCTGCCTTTGCGCTGCTCCCTTACAGTGTCTCCTCTCTTGCTCCGCCCAGGAACAAAGCGGAGTCACGTGATGTGACGTAACTTCCCGTGACTCCGCTGTGTTCCCGGGCGGAGCAAGAGAAGAAACGCTGTGAGGGAGCAACTCGAGGGTAGCCTTGCGGGACAGCGCGGGAAATCTGCAGTTCAGGTAAGGAGGTGGGCGTGATTGGCCACATTTGTGGCGGGAGCAGGCGGCATTGGGCACACATGTTGCAGGAGCGGGCGGGAGTGGAACACCCACATTGCGGGAGCGGGCGGGATTGGACACGTGCAGGGCTCTAGTACCAAGATGTTAGCAGCAGATCCTTTAAGTCCTGTAAGTTGCGAGGTGCGGCCTCCATGGATGCTTCCTGGTGCCATGTGTTTTCCAGGTAAGCAATGGACACGCACACGGCTATCAACGTGATGTTAAAGAACACGTGATTCATCAGGCCAGGCCAAGTTCTTCCACCCCTCCGTGCTCCAGTTCTTATCCTCACGTGCCCATTGTAGGCGCTTTGGCTCTTTTAGGTTGATGAGATAAAACTCCTTAATTTGCCTGTTTTAATAAAAACAGGTACCCTGTGTAAACTTAACCGTATATTTGTTCTACAAGAGTGCCTCCCTGGGACTAGAGGTGATCTTAACCCCTTCCTGACTAGGAAGTTTTGCCCCTTACATACTCCAAACAGTTTTGTTTTTTTTTTCTAGTGTCTTTAGGAAATTTGTGGCTTCATAAAAAAAAAATTTCTTGTGTATCTTCGCCAATTACTGTTATTTGTATTTTATTTATTTTTGATGAAAGCAGGCAGTACCGGACTGTATTACCAAGAAACCAGAAAATGTGTTTATGATGTAATGTGACCCACACACACCATATATATTATAGGATTATAGATGCACATAAATCCTCCACTTACTATTACAGCAAAAAAAACAGGAGTATGAGACTTAATAGTAAAACATTAATAGACTGCTAGGATGGGGAACTTTAATACAATCCTTTTATGACAATGCAACACTGGTCTGAGGCAGGGAGAGCAAAAAAAAACAACCCACAATTGTATAACTTATGTCCTTTATTGTAAATAATTATGTTTAGCCCAGTGCCTCTGGGTAGAACAAATGATCCTGGTTATTTCTCCTTTCGCAGCAGCAACGGCAAATGCTTATTGTAGTTATGAATGAGTCTCACGTGGAACCGCGGAGGGATGTTTACTCATCCGTTCTCTAGGTAAAGCATTGATAATTCTGTTACCTACATCTACCTTTTACAACTATGACCCCCCGGGTGAGAAAATGCGTCACTATTGCCCCTTCGTAGTAGCCTACTAGACCTGTCTGTGACGTGAAGCCGCTGAGTGGATCCGGCCCTGGTCACAGACAGTTAGCGTCCCCTTTGTGGCGTAGTAGAGCTTTATCTCCGCCGGGGCCGGGAGCCTCTCACTTGTGTTGGTTGCGGTGTGGTGATCATGGCGTGTACTTACGTTGGCTATTTGGCGCGTTACATCCCCGTGCTCATCCTCATGGCCGTCGTGTGGTGGTCATACTACGCCTTCGTGGTGGAGCTTTGCATTTGTAAGTAACCGGAACCCCTCCGTACCCAGAAAGCGCGTTACTCTCCAAATAACCTCTAGAAAACCGCGGGGACTCCTCCAGAGGAGCGCTTCTGCTCCGTTATATAAGTCGTTGTGTGTTTGTTACCGGGTGATATACATTCGCGGTAAATGAGTCCTGGGAATCCGTGCAGCTCTTAGTTTGTGGGGTTTCACTCGGTATGTCCGGTTCTTGGTTTCTGCAAAACATGTCTTCAGAAAGTCGCCTTATGTTCGGAACAGCCTTATGCCAGTGATATGTCTGCTGATAGTCCCGTGTATAAGACGAATGCTTCTGTGTAACCCATGAAACATGCTGTACGTGTCTAAAATATGCTGACACGGGTCTAAATTGGTGATTTTTAGGGTTCCAGAGCTTCCCGGGAACCCTTTTTACTTTTAGAGAGTAATTTCACAAAGAGCTGAATTGGGCCCCTGACATAAGCTTCGTCCTGGGACCAGTTGCCCCTTTTGCCCCGTGTAATATCGAGCTGTGGCTGGAGAAAGTGGACAGGAACGGCCCTTCGTAATGCAAAATGGCTTAAGAGTTCAGATCCCGACTTTCATGCCAACTATCCGTTTAGTGAATAAATCCCTTTTATTGTCGCGGGACTTTAGGCATTCAAATAATCTGCGGTACAACATGCGGGCTACTGCAGCTCTGGTGATTAAAGTAGTGCAGTTACCATGGCAGCCAACAGAAGGGTGATTGCTCCGCTTTTACCGCTCCGCACCGGGATTACTCCGTATATATAATCTGTATTGTTCTTGGGGTTTTCTGTTATGTTGTAAAAGTCACAAGCGCAGTGTGTTTCTGCGTTAAACCTTTATTATTATTTGTTTATTTTGTATGGATTTTTTATTGACTGTTTAATAATAACTATTTCTTTTCTCTTGTAGATACGATCAAATCAACCATTGAAAAGGGTAAATGCTTTAATTTTTTCGTACATAGACCATTAAGTTGTCGTTATTACCTGTTGGGTTACCTGTGATGTTTAGCTCCACAAATTCACTGATTGTCCGCCTTTATTTTGAAACGCTGTATTTTGGGATAAACTGGCCCTTCTTAATGCATTGGAGCGTTAACCTGATCGCTCTCACAGTTAATATAAAATATATTATAAAATACTGACACTTATTCATGCGCATCTGCAGAAAGTCTATAGATTTAACACTATATAGCCAATCGGTGTGTATATATATATATATACTGTATTTGCTCAATTAGAAGACGACCCCCCAAATTTTGAATATTAATTTAGGGGGGAAAAGAAAAAACCTGAATATAAGACTACCCTATAAAAAATGTTTTACTAGTAAATATTAATTCACACGTAAACTATATTTTAATATTTAATAAAAACTATGATTTGAGAATATTTTTTTTATTTCTTTTTATTTGCAACTCTGTCCCCCCAGATATGCCTTATACTACCCTGTATGCCACTCTGCCCCCCAGATATGCCTTATTCTCTCCTATATGCCACTCTGTCCCCCCGATATGCCTTATACTCCTATATGCCACTCTGCCCCCCCTCCCCAGACGTATAAATGCATCCCCAGATTTGTCCTCTGTGCTCCAGATTCTCTGGTGTCTAGCGGGGGCAGCTGGTGAACGTCTGCTGCTGGCCGGCACTTCCACCGGGGCTTCTATGATGGAGCACCCGAAGGTCATGTGACGCCGGTGCTCCATCATAGAAGCCCCAGTGGAAGTGCTGGCAGCAGCAGAGGTGGTCCATGCGCATTGTGCAGGAGTTCACCGGCTGCCGGACAGGAGGATCCAGGTTCCCTGCAGCGCTGCGGGGGATCTGGATCTTAGTCTTGTACTCCGACGTCTATTTGAGGTCCGATTATATGATAACCTCGGATATAAGACGAGGGGTATTTCTCAGAGCATTTGCTCTGAAAAGAGGCTTATATTCAAGCAAATACGGTAAATATTGATAATAATTGATTGCTTGCATTGTAACTCCATGCGTTTGTGTTTTTGTTACAGTTGTATATCTGGTGATTTATCACATGATATTTATGATGTTCTTCTGGTCATACTGGAGAACGATAGTTACGTTGCCGGCCAGTCCATCTAAACAGGTACGTGTTGGGAGGTTGAGAAATGTCACTTGTCTCCTCCGGCTTTCGCATTATATTTTGAAGATGATGTTCCACCTATTCTGCTGAACGTAACACTTTTCCCAGAAATAATACTTTAATGTGCAGTTTTACCATTTTAGTAAATTTTGGAAGGGAGACATAATTGTCGTGACAGAAAAGCAAAGAACTCATAGGCTGTTGGAGAAAATGTTATTAATTGTGTTGATGCCATTTTTACGTGATTCTTAAGAGCAATTGCTGAGTTGTAAAAGTTATTATTCTTCTAATGCCTTACTTGGTTATAAAGATATTTGTCTTTTAGGATATTGGGAGAAAAGATCCTCCAGTATTTCTTGAATATGTTGCATTGTTTGGTAACAAATCACTATTCCACCATTTTATTCATCTTTTATAGTTTTGCTTATCCAAATCTGACAAGAAGCGATACAAAAAGGAAGACAGAAAAGAGATTCGGCAAGAGATTCTCGAGCTGGCAGCTAAAGATTTGCCAATCGTCACAAGAACGCATACCAATGGTGCCTACAGCCGCTTCTTTATTCATTCAGTGATATAATAGTAAAGTATTGTCAAAGTAATCAAACCACGTGAAGTCCGAGTACACAAGTCAGAATCGAGATTAGCCCAAGGAAATTATAGAGGCGTTTTATCCAACCCGGCTTCAGCTTCCGCTCCTTCACGAGCCGGCTGAGTCAGATTGTGGTCACAGTCGTAGTAGATGCTCACATAGCAGGTTTTATGCCAGTGACCAAAATAAACATTTCTTTAAATTGTTGCTATAGCCAGGTTCCTGATAAATCAGCCAACCTGTCTGTTTACAGAACTTAAGGGAATATTTTCATACACAAGAATTATCCAAAAAATTATGTGATTGCATAAAGAAATAAATGTGCATTAAATAAAAAACCATCACTACAAGACAGCTTTACGCGTTTCACACACCAGGCGGTTCATTAAGCTTATGATTAAGAGTCTGGTACGCAAAATGCGTGAAGTTGTCTTGTGAGTTGCTTGATGTCTCCCATCGCGTCGCTGGGCTGCGCGTTTATTTTTACTGTAGATAAAGACATTACTCGGGGACGCCTGAAATGCTGAATCCCTTTGTCATTTGTCTGCTAACCGAGTAATTAAGCATGTTTAATGTATGCCGGTGTCCCTATGTACCTTGACTACATCAATCTACGTTCAGTATATTCTTCTACTCTTTCCGATCATGTTGGTGTCGTGTTTTTTAAACCCCCTCCTTTTTTTTGTGCCACAGGTATCCGGTATTGTAATGACTGCAAGGTTATTCCACCTGACCGGTGTCATCATTGTTCAATTTGTGAAAGGTAAGCCTGTTATTTATGTTTTTTTACTTACAATATTGATCTAAACATGTGTGTTGCTCAGATTTTTAGAAATACAGCACCTGTGTGTTTGTTTTCTATGTATTGTGATAGTTTGTATTTATTATTTGTGGTAAATGAACATTGAAGCGGTAGAAGGCTGTTTACAGATTTAGCTCAGCGCCTTGTTCCCAGCCGGTTGCCGGATCCTGACACTGGCTTCTATACAAGCTTTCTTTTACCGGCAAGTGAAATGGAGACTGTACAGTGCTTAAGTTTGTAGTGACACCTAGATTGACGGCTAGACCATTTCTATTTTATCCTGTCGGTGAATGTAAAGCTGAGTTGGAAATACTCTTCAGACTGCCATATTTGCTCCAGATATGTTCCGAAATATTTTTGCAATCTCACATTTTCTTACTGTCTCTTTTTAGATGTGTGCTGAAGATGGACCATCACTGCCCCTGGTATGTATTCAATGAGTATTTACATTTTATACATTTGTTTGTTTATTCATGTACTAAACCCAGGATTTTTGTTGTAGGGTCAACAATTGTATTGGATTTGCTAACTACAAGTTCTTCTTACTGTTCTTGATGTACGCCTCGCTGTACTGCCTGTTTGTTGCTTCAACGGTGCTCCAATATTGCATAAAGTTTTGGATGGTATGGATTTAATGTTTTTTAAATTATCGAGATGTATTTAGTAGATGTTGTAAGTCTTAATTTCATTATAAACAAATGGCACGTACTTATCTCAAGCTTTCATGTTATTAATATGTATGTCCAGTGAACAGCACTGCAGAATATGACGGCACCATTTAAAGCAGTAAAACCTTTCATATAGTGTAAATGTTCTCTATACATTGGGCTAGCCGATTTCTCTTGAAATTTTCGCTCTGTTTCGCTCTATACTGTCGCTCCTGGAGTTCAACTCTTCTGGCATCTAATAAGTTTTCATTCGGTGTCGCCTTTCTACAGCAAATCTGGAGAGTTATTCTCAGGTAAATTCATGTGGTCCAGTGATCGTGTTTTTCATCAAAACTTGCATGTATTTAATGTTCTCCGTTTGTTTGGTTAAACCTGTGGGCAAAGCATGGTGCACGTACCACCTGGCAGTAAGAGGGTTAACATGTAGGCTTCATAAAGCGGTGCTATAGAGTTCATTGTTTGACGTCATCATCCCAGTTAACATGATGTTGCTTTAGCAAAGAAAAGTCATTTTTAAGGTATTTTAAGACCATCCGCGTTGGCTCTCCCATCGTATCGTATATTCAGGATGCGTCTTGTAGATAAATCACACTTTCTGTCTATAGACCTCAGATTCATCTGTACAGACACGTGCGCAAGTGTAGATATAGTTCTTAATTGCCGTTTAGAGGGAAGTAACTTGCTTGTAAATACTAAAAAGTGTGTGAAGCCGTGCCCTGCTTTTATCGCGTGCGCTGAGGTTAGATTACGGATTTGTAAGATATTGAAAGGCGCAGATACTTGTGATGAGCAGGATATTTATTGGCGATGTGATGTATTACACCCGGTTCATTTGTTGCTCTTCACTTTTGCCCAGCGCTGTCTGCTTTAGTCTAGACTATAATCCGTGTGATGCGATTACATGGTTAATCCTGGTTTTTCTCTCTATAGAAATATCCGCTGGACGCCCATGCCAAGAGCCACGTCTTATCTCTGTTCTTTGTGGGAGTCGTGTTCTTCATCTTCGCATTTTCTCTGTTTTCCTTTCATTGTTGGCTTGTTGGGAAAAATAGATCAACTTATGGTAATGTCTTTGCTTTCTCTCGCATAAGTACAATAAGTAGTGTTCGTTAGTAAATGGGAATAGATTAAGCGCTTTCTAATATAAGTGATGCTAAATCACTAGGAATAAACTCCACAGTTAACCCAGAATAAATAAATATCACAGTAAATAACGTGTGACAGCACGAGAAATATATATATATATATATATATATATATATATATATATATATATATCCTCACATATTATACAAAGGCCTTTCCTTTTGGCCAACCCAAAACAAATCGCCCCTGGCGCATTATAATTCATTCGTTTAGCTTGCATAAGTACAGAAGCTTATCCTGGTTGTGACAAATACTGTTATTTTGATTTCAGAGGCACAGTTTACTCCATGTTTTGAAACCGGTGCAGAGAAGGACGGATTTTACCTTGGCTTCAGCAGGAATTTCAGAGAGGTTTTTGGGGATCAAAAGCTGCTTTGGCTGCTGCCCGTGTTTACGAGGTACACTTACATATTTTATTCCCTAGAACGATGATTATTAATACTTAAGGACCGTGCCATGCTCTATTAACTGGAAATGATATCACGGTGACCGAAATGCTGAAAACCAATGCCATGATCGTAGCATTAATATGCTTAACAATGATTAATCTGACCTATTTGAGCTTTCTAAAAGTTCCATGTTTTCTCTGGTGTCATTGGGAGTGTTAGATTGTAATCGAGCTGAACCTGTATGTCTGAACATGTGTTAAAACAATTGTCTATTCTTTATATTCTCTTTTTGATGCTTTGGGGTCTCCCTTTAGAAAGCAGAAGGGATATCATGAAACGGCATGCAAGAGATGGTGATAATTTTGCCCGCCCTGTGCAATTTGAGGTCCTCACCTAAAATAGTTAAAATATATATAAATATTATGCTGCGTCTTTAGTATTAGTGCGTTGCTTTCCGATCATACAGGGGGCTGCCAGAGCATTATTCCAAGTATCTGCTCAGCGAGCATGTTTTGAAACATAATTATCACTGAAATCGCTGCCAGGTTTTTTTTGTTCTTTTTTTCTTTTACATCAAATAGGTTTGGATATTATTTTGGCAATGAGTCAATTTATCACAAATCTTCTCCCCAGTTACATTGAGGAGTGCTGCGGTTCCACACTGAAGCTACTAATCCATTTATTGTTTTTCTTACAGTTTGGGAAATGGCGAAGCTTTTCCAACTCGCATTGTTTCAGGGGACCCTGAGCAAAATGCTGGGATGAACCAAGATGACATCCCCAAACAGTATGTACCACTTCTATACTTTTCCCCTTATAAGCCGGATCATATGCAGAAGCACATAACTAAAGCTTAATAAATGATTCACTGCAGCGAAGGGTATTTGGTGCTTCTGTGCTGCAAATATGTGCAACTAAGAGTTTTATATATATATATATATATATATATTTACACACAAATACTTTACTGTTCCCAAAGAATTGCAGTTTACATAATACATGTTTGTAAAGCCCCAATTTATTGCATGATATATACAGTGTATATAATCCATTTGTTTATATGCCCAAGTCAACCTGAACGATGCTGCATCCTTTGTCTAAATCCTTTTGAATAAAATTTCTAAATTGCATGTAAATAAAATCTTTTTCTTTTGCAGCTCTGGTTCCACGTAGGCATCCTCTGCCAGACCTCTCAGCGAGCTCCAGAAATGGGGGAAAGGTATGGTTCAAACATTTGCTTGTGTCGGCTAGTAAATCGAATGGCTTTGGCATTTTGCCTTTATTATCCCTTTGTGACAAGGAGCATAATAGTAACGGTACTATTGGCCGGTAACTATTTTTGGAATCTATATGCATTACTGCTTCAGTTACCAGGCACCGGGCAGAGTAATTAAGGTTGGTGTGCAATTGTGCACTTTGGACTTTATATATATATATATATATATAATGTGTGAAATACCTATATATCACTCACTACTACTTTTATTATTTTTTTTATAAACCTTAACTTTTGAGTAGCAGTTTTGCACTAGCGGTGTGCAATTTATAGGATATATAGACGTTCCAATTATTCCACTTATGTTTTTCACAACATTTCTTCTCCCCTGAGGGTCCAAACATACGCTGATAATTCTATGTTGTGTGTTCTGCCCATGCTGATAAGTAAATATTTTCATTATATGATTAAGGAGTGTGCATATTGTGATATTTTTGTTTTTAATGCTCAGCTTCATTTCACAGTTATGTTATAGAAGACCTTCCAACGGGGATTAGGCACCAACATTTCTCGTGGTGGACATTTACTCGGGTCTGTGATGGACGATTTAACAACGTTCTATGAATCTTCACAAACCTTGCCACGGACACTGGTGTCTTTGTACGGACAATTTGCAGATCCCTGCTTTCCAACTGCTGAACTGCAACTCCCATTATTTCCATCCAGGGAAAAGCACATCCAGCCAGAAGGTTCTGATTCAGGGTGTCATGGAAAAATATTTTTGTACGTAAGGTTTATTGTAAACATGTAACTATAGCAGTAGTGGGTTTGTAACTCATTATTGATTATACTGATTGTTATGATTTAAGGACGCTGTGCTTAAAAGTCCTATTATTTCTGTGTTTCAGATGAGAAATGCCACGTCGCAATAGACATTGAAGGCTGATTAGTGTGATCTAACCAGGGAAAATGGTAAGAGTAATGCTGTGAGGAAGCCTTTCCTCCATAACAACGTTATCCCAACTGTTGTATGTTGATGATACCCGCTAATAGTAAATTAGCCTAAATTTCACATGCACGTTCTGTGATGGACGTCATAAACACACAGCTTAATTAATAATTCAAATTCAGAGATTTTTCTGAGTGCCACATATTTTGGTCCATGGCCTAAATTTCACATTTATTTAGTTGACTAAGTTCTAAAAAGTAACAGTAAAAACAAAACCGATTTCCAAAGGTTGCCAAGTTATGCTTTGTCGTAAATGCCTAGTTAAGGATAACTTGCACGTCCCGTTTCAAATACAAAACAAATATGTTTTCTATGTACGTTGAAAACTAACAATAGATGCATCTGCTTTTACTTTCTCTTTAGAGATGAAGTTCCATTTTTAAAAACAAATGCAAAGTTCTTGTGTATAATAGAAGTCTTACAAGTACATTTAAAGACTTTGAGCAAAGATATATGCAAAGGGTTGCTAATCAGCAGTCTCACTGCGCTACAAGAGGTGCGAAGTTGCTTTTTTGTACACAGCATGTATTATTCCATTGATGGGATAAGCAGAACAGTCTTGTATATGGACCAAACTATAAAATATTGGGTATATTGTGCTCTGGTTGTGAAAGTTGTACAAAATGTTTTCTATATGCATATTATATCCATTCTGAAGTGTCTAAAACAAATTGAGATGTTTGTGCCAACCGCTTGTTTGTTTTCTTTTCTTTAGTGCAAGCTTTTCCTGGAATTCAGTTGACCCTTCAAAATCTTCCAGCGCAAGCAAAGCGCATGACGTCGGACGCATACGTCTAGAGAAGAAATGGAGGGGGGAATCATTTCAAGTTACATTATGTATTGTAATAGCTGTTAAGTGTTAAGAATTAAGTGTTAAGTATTAAGTGTTAAGTTATCAATAAAAAAACGTAAATACGTTTGTATTTACAAAATTATGTGGTTGGTTAGTACTTTAACCCCTTCAGTCCCCTATGGAAGTACCGGTACGTCCAAAAAATACCTCCCAAGAATCCCCTATGGACGTACCAGTACGTCCTGCCCTTCATGCAGCGGCAGGGACGCATCCCTTCCGCTACACGGGAGATCGCTGGCTTTCTGCTGTCCCATCTCCTGTAACAGCTTCCGGCGTGAAGCTGGAAAACGGTTACAGTTGTAAATGCCCGATCGCTATTGACGTCACCCAGAAGTTCACGGGAGGACAGGGTATCCCCTGCAGGGTCTGTCTGGGCTATCCGATCACTCCGATGAGGGACCTATCCGATCACTATCCTGCAGTAACGTTACACAATCGCTGTGATGACCAATCACAGCGATCGTGTGACCGTTACTGCAGATGCTCTTCCTCCCTCCTCCATCATTGCGATCTGAAGGAGAGAGACAGAGCATCGTGTGCATTTGCAGCAGTACTTCTCCCTGAAGCATTGATGCTAGTGAGCCAAAGTCTGTTTTCAATCTGATGTTTGCCCCCCGAGTTTTTTGAGCTGCTAGCAGAGATCTTCCCCTGCCGTGCCTCACTCTGAGGATTCCCCAGGATGGAGTGAACCGGAGCCCGAGGATACACATCCCAGTGAGCCCCCTGGGCTGTGGGCAGAGCCGAACGAGGGCTGATCCTCGTGTGCGTGCCGCGATGACCGCGGAGTTACAGCCTCCGAGGCTGCCACACGAACCCTGGATCCACACGGGACCGCTACCAGGTATCGGAAAAAGGACACCCCCCGGGGCTCCGAGAAAACAACAAAAGAGAAAGAAGGTAAGCTTCAGCCTAACCGCTACCTGAGTAGGGCAGGAAACAACACTGGGGAGGAAGGGGGAGGTTTTTTTTTTTATAGTGTTTCCTGCCCTACCTGGTAGGCGGAGCCTTCTCTTCTCCTGTGCCACCTGGAATGGCAAGGAAAAATGTGTTATGGTCTGATAAAACCAAGGTTGAACTTTTTGCCCATAATTCCAAGAGGTATTTTTGTCACAAAAACAACACTGCTCTCATCACCCAAAGAACACCATACCCACAGTGAAGCATGGTGGTGGCAGCATCATGCTTTGGGGCTGTATTTCTTCAGCTGGGGCTGGGGGCCTTAGTCAGGGAGGAGGGAATTATGAATAGTTCCAAATACCAGGCAATTTTGGCACAAAACCTTCAGGTGTCTGTTAGGAAGCTGAAGATGAAATTCACCTTTCAGCCCAACAACGACCCAAAGCCCACATCCAAATCCACAAAAGCATGGCTTTACCAGATTAACATTTTGGAATGGCCCAGACCTGAATCCAATTGAACATCTGTGGGGTGACCTGAAGAGGACTGTGCACAGGAGATCTCCTCGCAATCTGACAGATTTGGAGCGCTTTTGCAAAGAAGAGAGGGCAAATATTGCCACATCAAGATGTGCCATGCTAATAGACTCCTACCCAAAAAGACTGATTGTAATAAAATCAAAAGGTGCTTCAACAAAGTATTAGTTTAAGCCCGCACATGTACAGCGATCGGTGGCTTTGCAGCATCCACAGAAGCCGGGGAGGAAAGCCCTCCCCACAAATAAAACGGCGGACAGCTAAAACAGAGCTTAGGAAGCGATCGGCAATCGCTTCCTAAGTATAATCGTTGTTGCTGACATCGAGGCATTCAGCAACACAACCCCCCTGCCCCGATCACCTTGTGATTGCTCCGAAGAGCAACCACAAGTGCCATCAAGTGTATGGCGTTGCCGCCACAAGCAAGATGGCGTCGCCAACTGTCACAGATGGTATATCCAGACCCTTTTGAAAACTCTCGAGGTACTGCATACAACCATGCAAGGTCAATGGAGCACATCTCACTAATCACAATGTGATTAGCAAAACAAAAGTAAGAGCCTTTGTAGTGTACTACAAGTAAGAAACAGTCTTGTCATTAAGGAGTTAAAGGTGGAAAAAGTTCTGACATGATTTATCTTTGTCTCATTCTGTAACATCACAAAAACCTGGCATTTGAACAGGGGTGTGTAGACTTTTTATATCCACTGTGCCCATTACTTTACACTCTCTGGTAGTCTAGAGGAGACTGATAAGATGTCATATCCCTGCGCTGTTCCAGAGTTCTTTGTACAAACTTTTGTGTATTCCTGAGTTCCTTGAGATGATCTATAACTTGAATGCAATAATACTGGTATGCACTAGATGGCACCCCTGCTATTGTAGCAGTGATATTTTGAGTATCATATTGAATGCATAATCTTTTAACTACTTTGGCTATTTTATTAGCTATTTAAAAAAGATTGAGAAGCAAATGTTTATCAGTCCAAAGAATGTTGTTAATGAACTCTGTACGACCTTTTTTTTAAAATCTTGATATCGAGCATTTGTGTTCTTAGAGAGCGATGGTTTCTACTTTGCCACTCTACTATGAATCCCATGTTTGCCTGCTGGGGTCAAGAATACCGATGAATGAAGCGAGAGAAGCCTGCAGATCCCTGGATGAGATTTCTTTGGGAGTTCCATTTGATTTTACTCTTTGAGAAATGTTGTTTGAAAGGCCCTTGTTAGGTGGAGCTCCATAACCTTAAAACCGACTCTGTGAACCCTTCCAAAGTGATTATATATATGATATAGGGATCAGCACAATAGGAGCTCCTGCCACATACAAAAATATCACTCCCACAACAACAAAAGCGGTATTTTTATGTTAAAATATGGGCTGATATGCTTTTCTGGGCTACAACTACAATTGCTCTCTGCCAGAATGATGATGATAAGCAAGACTGTTGTAGAGCTCACAACTGGATGCACAAGAGGTATAAAAAAGCTAATAATTTGTATTTTCTCCTTATATTTTGTAGCATACCAACAGAATTTAATCCTTGCTAATGTGTTTCTAATCTGTGTACTTCCATCTCCATGGGCTGCATGTGCAATCTACATATATGCATTCATTGTGTGGTGGCTTTTTACAAAATTATTAAGTTTCTGTAACTTTTTCTATCTGGCATATGTAGGTAAATAATATACATCACATCCATACATAAGTGTATGTGTGTGTGTATATATATACATATATATACATATATACACGGATTAGCCATACATATTTTTACCACTGACAGGTGATGTGAATAGCACTAATAATCTTGTTATCATGGCATCGGTCAATGGGTCGGATATATTAGGCAGCAAGCGATCATTTCTTCCTCATAGCTGATGCGTTAGATGCAGGAAAAATGGAGAAGCGTAAAGATCTGAGTGAGTTTGACAAACTGTGACGGCTAGATGACTGGGTCAGAGCATCTCCAAAAGGGCAGCGCTTGTGGGACGTCCCTGGTCTGCATCTATCAAAAGAGGTCCAAGGAAGGAAAATTGACGAACCGGCGACAGGGTCATGTGTGGCCAAGCATCATCGATGCACGTGGGTTGGGGGGAAGGCCAACCTGTCTGATCAAATCCAACAGACGAGTTACTGTACCTCAAATTGCTGAAAAAGTTAATGCCGGTTCTGATAGAAAGGTGTCAGATCACACAGTGGATCACAGTTTGTTGTGTACGGGGCTGCGTAGCCCAGTCAGGGTGCCCATACTGACCCCTGTCCACTGCCGAAAGGGCCTACAATAGGCACGTGAACATATGAACTGGACCACGGAGAGATGGAAGAAGGTCACCTGGTCTGATGGATCACGTTTTCTTTTACGTCACGTGTAAAGGCTAACATCTTGGTGCGGATGCCACAGCACAGCTTCAGAGGTCTAGTGGAGATGATACCTCAACGGATCAGGGTCTGTTTTGGCCGCAAAAGGGGGACCTACACAATATTGGGCAGGTGAACAAAATGTTATGGCTTGGGGGGGTAAGCAAAGTCATCTCAGAATAGAATATCGATATTGTGTATGTATTAATCTGTGTATGTAGATATATAATATATTTATATACACCATATATTACTATTTGCCCCTCATAGTAGCCCATTGCGTAGCTGAGAGCGCGCTCCGTGACGTGGCGCTGCTGTAAGGTATGAGGGGCGTGGTCATGGTAGGCGGGTTCTGCGTGACGTAGTGGAGCCCTACCTCGGTGACAGGAAACTCTCAGTTGTCTTGGTCGCGGTTAGGTGATCATGGCGCCGACTCGCTTTCTCCGCTGTTGTCAGCGGGTGGTGGGCTGGATCCCCGTGCTCTTCATCATGGCCGTCGTGTGGTGGTCATACTACGCGTTCGTGGTGGAGCTTTGCATTTGTAAGTAACCGGAACCCCTCCATACCGCCCATTAACCTCTGACTCATACCCGCCCTGTGACCCGGGGAGTCGGTACGTACGTTATCCGAGTCGCTACAGTGAGCGCACCTGGGTCTTGTATCGCATGCATGTGTCCCGAAATGACCCGCACACGCTGCTACTGTGTAACGCGCGGGTAGTTGTGTAGTTGTGGGTAAGTTTGTTCGACAGCCCGGCATTGCCGTGTTCTGTGTGTGGAAGAGCAGCCGTGTATTTCTGTCACCAGCGTTCATATAACACGCTGGGATTCGGTGAATCTGCAATAAACGGTCACATGTCTTTAAATAGCCTGTTACCGGTGTGTGATGTGATTGCTAATGATACCGGTTTCTTTTTTATAATAACCAGCAGCTGTCCCGGTTCTGCCGCCCGGTCAGTGGGGTGCAGTATACCCTGTAAACTGTATGATAAAGCCGTGCAGGGTGCTATATTCTTTACTCACCCATCATATATGATTGAGTGCCTATATGAGATGTATATGTGGATATATGAGAGGTTGGCTCCTACACAGTGCTCTGGTACCTGCTGTTAAATTGAGTGAAAAGAGAAGAGAAAAAAATAATCTATTAAAGGAAAGCTTTGTGCCTGCCCCATGCTGAGGATCCTGGGAGTTGTGAAGCTACCTGCCGACTACCTCTGATTGTTGGCATGATATGGGGGTCTGGTGTCAGTGTTCGGCATCCACTCTTATTCATTTAAAAGCCTTAATGCTTCTGGATGCCGCGGCGAGTCTGGTACTGGTTTAGATGGCCGCTGGGAGAATTAACACGGACAAAAGGCATTTGCTTTATAAGACATTTCAAACCTGTCGTTTATAAATTAATTACATTAAAAGCCTTACACAGCCCAGCATCGTAGGGCTCAAATACCAAACCACTCCGACCTACAGGGGCCTGTTGGGGACATTTCACGTTGACCATGACCCAAGAACATACGGTTGAGAACACTAGTCTTGTTACGTTTCAGGCGTTTTAGCCACGTTGGTCTCAGACTTGCCTCTATCACCCTGCAGCTCGATGATGAATTGTTTGGAGTAGAACTCTATACCCATAAAATCTTCTTTCTAATGACGATGGCTTTTCTGCAGGTCGTTATTCTGTTCACGATAAGTCTGTCTGTCTGGCGTAAGGAAGATCCTCTTATTAAAGCTGCCGAGCTGACTCCCATAGTCCTTCTTTTGCGCTGAGGTCAGCGTTATGTCTGTAGCTCCACATCTTTACACCTAAAATGTTTAGTCGGCTCCGGCTGGGAATTTCTGTTCTTCTCAGTTAAGGATATTGGACACCGGTGAAAATTATTAGGGATTCAGAGCTTTAAAGTTTTCCTAGAAATTCTTGTGCGCTGATCGGAGTGATGCGTATCAGACACCAAAATTAGTCTGATTGTTTTGGGACAACAAACATTCATTTGCGTGCTTTTGTCCTCCCGAAGTACATTGGGGTTTGCCCTTGTGACGCTCAAGAGTAAATTCGGTCGTAGCCAGATTAGCCCAAGAGACGAATGGATTAAGATGTATTACGATGTCAGTCTTCATCCTTTGTGCGGATTCATTGTAGCCGTTGCACAAAATACCTTTTATTTATTTTGAATTTGTTTTGAAATGGCATAGTATTTCCCCAAAAGCACTGAAACATTTTGCATTGTATGCTGTGCACGGATCCGGAGGAATGTCATTGTTTTTATCCAAAGCGTTATGGGGGGATGGGGCGCCCTTACAGTTTAATGTTGCAGAATTAATTAAAACATGAAGGCGATCGTATAATATGTTTCCATACGCGGTATTAACCACCTGAGAGCGGGGGGCTGCATTCAGAATCCCCCCCCCCCCCCCCTCCCCACATCTCGGTATCCTCAAACCGGGGGGACGTGCAAGCCTTAGGTATCTTCAGAAATCCTTGTACTATACTAGTGTCCCTTCTTCCAATCCCTGCCTTGTGAGAGCAGTCAGCTTCTTCCAAAGTGTAGAAATAATGTGATAGGGAGGAATAACTCCCGAGAACAATACTTTAAGGTGGCTGCTCTCGTTCGTGTCTGAAATATATGTATACCGGTATGTCTTATTTAACTGGTATGTAAGAAATCTCCTGTGAATGTAAAAAGGATTCACTTTAGATGTTTGTACAGCACTACGGAATTTGATGGCACTATATAAAGCAATTATCGTATTTGCTCGATTATAAGACGAGGTTTTTTTGAGAGCAAATGCTCGTCTTATAATCGGGGTCGTCTTATAATCAGACCTCAAATAGGTCTATGAGACGACTAAGATCCTCCTGTCTCCCCCCACCCCACTTACCGGTACTTCTGAGTCCCCGGTGTGTAGCTGGGGCAGCGTGTAGATTCCCCGGTGCGGGGAACTCTGATCTCTGACAGTCGGGGAAGGTCTGCGCGATGGACGCAGACAACCCCCGCTGCTAGCCATGCCTCCTTCCGGCTGCAGCGTCTACGTGACAGGGAAGTCAGAAGCACCGGTAAATTTGGGGGGGGTAGGGGAGTGTTAAATGGGGGGGGCATAAGGCATTTCTGGAGGCAGAGTGCTCTGTGAAATGCCTTTTAACCCCCTTAATGCCACTCTGCCTCCAGAAATGCCTTTTTAACCCTCTATACGCCACTCTGCCTCCTGAATGCCTTAAACCTCCCTATATGCCACTCTTCCCCATAATATGCCTTTTAACCCTCTAAATGCCAGAGTGGCATATAGGGGTATAAGGCATTTCTGGAGGCAGAGTGGCACATAGGGGGTCAAAAGGCATATCATGGGGCACAGTGGCATTTAGAGGGTTAAAAGGCATATCATGGGGCACAGTGGCATATAGGGGGTATAAGGCATTTCTGGGGCAGATGTGCATAACTGGGGGGCAGGTTGGAAAATAGAAGGAAATAAAACCAAAATATTTTTCTCAATCATAGCTTTTATTAAAAAAAAATAGTTTAGATGAATTAACATTTACTGGTAAAACTTTTTTAAGGCTTTTTCTTTTTTTTCCTAAATTAATATTCAGATTTGGGGGGTCGTCTTAGAATCAGGGTCGTCTTATAATCGAGCAAATACGGTAATAATAATTATAAAGTGTTATACTTCTTCAGAAATAAGCAATGTGTGCCTGTTCTGGTCCTTGTTATATGTGACAGAACACGAGAACGGTCCTCAGAAATAATGTTTGTGGGGGGTTTTTTGTTAGTTATTTAATTACTTCCCTTTTCATGAGAAGCTCTTTGCAGATAGAAAAAATATTTATACGAACATTTTCCGATTATTTCCATCTCTTGTACTAATTTTTATGTGTTTTATAAGAAGCTGTTTCCTGAGAGTTAATGGCTCAGACACAGCGTGCTTCTAGGAAATGCATCATTAAAAAAAAAAAAAATAACTAACTCATCGCTGTTAAGATCTCATAGGAATGGGCAGAAGAAGCAATAGTTATATAATAGAAAAAATAGTTTATAATAAAAATGATCATTTGATGTGACAAAACTGCTGCTGTAATGTGTGTGTTACATGCCACTGTGGCCCTCAGGGCTCTAGGTGAGTAAAGGTGAAGGCTCCATGTGGAGTTAAACTCGGGTAACTCTGGCTGCAAGTCTTAAGATGTGCCAAAGCGCTGTGATTAGATGATCAGACATTACATTGGGGCTGTCTTGATTTTCTTGAATAAAGTATTGCCTGTTGGTGTGTCGCAGCTTTTACTTGTTGGGTTTGCGGTGATGTTTTTCCTGTTTTTGGTTTGTGACCGAGCTCCTCTGTGGCGTCCAGCTGCTTACAGCAAATATTTTTTTTTCTCTCTGAACAGACTCGGGCATTGAAGCCATCAGATGAGATGTGAATAATGGAATGGTAGTGTTTGGTAGCAATTGGTTCTAAACAATGAAGAGTATTTTGCAAATTGACATCTACACCACTGTTCAAAAGTTTAGGATCACTTAGCTGTTTTCATGGAAAACAAGGACATTAACATAATTGCAAAACAGTTTTCTAACTATGAACTAGCCTTTTAAACTCAAACTTGGATTAGTGAATACAACGTAACATTGGAGTGATGGGAGTGATAAAGGGCCTCTGTATGCCTGTTTCATTAAAAATTAATTTTCTAATTTCACTATTAACTTACAACATTAACAAAATCTATTCTATCTAGACAACTGGACAGAATGTGCTTTTCTTTCAATATCAAGGACATTTCTTAGTGACCCCTATCTTTTGAACTGTAGTGTATATCTATCTGAAAACTGGTGAAGGGGCAAAAAAGGGTTAATGATTTTGCACTAAACATGTAACTTCACTGCAGGTCTCTGGACACGCTTATTTTATGGCCTGCAACAATCTCTACTGTAGGTTGGGCTGAAGAAGTCTTTATCTGCTGCGGGATTTCAGTGTAGTCTTCGGTGATGCGTTATGGGAAATGACTAAGAAATTTGCATACAATGTGTTCTGTTCTGAGGATGTCACAGCTTTTTTGTCCTAAAAATAATAACCTACTTTATTCTCCTAATTAAATGAATATTTAATTGTCTTCATTGCTGGTGTTTTCTGGTCCTCGGATAAAGCTGGAGGAAATAGTTTGGGAAACTGCACCCTTCATGGAGCGATATTCAGCGGTATGAATGTTGCTTTATTTTCCGCTTTCATTGTAATGGGTTCCGGGGGTTTTCTGTCATCACTCGTTGTACTGGTCACGCTGCATTGTTATGGAGCTACGATGAGCCACCCACTTCCCATTGTGTACTTTGGTAAACCAGAAAAGGCTTGGCAGTCATTACCCCTCCGATTTAGCAAATGAGGATGGAAAGAATCGGTATATACTAATAAATCTGATTTGCAGTAATGCTTTGTTGTGTTAGTAGAATCTTTTCCACCAACTTATTGTTTGATTTATAAAACTCCATCATCGGGTTAGGCTCCAGCCTTTACCAAAACCAATTGAAATAAGCTTGTTTATGTTCAAAATATACATGCGTTTATTCAATAATGGAAGGTTATTCCTGTGAGCTGGCACTAGCTGGCTCTGCACAATGCATAGTTCAAACTATGGTGTAGTTAATAAACCTCTTAAGGTTTTGGGTATCATTTGACCAGTCTCTTTTTATACTCAACTTCTTTGATCTCCATAAATTAATATTATTTTTATTCTGTGTTTCTGGCTAGCAGCTGAGTTATTTGTATACCATACTAACAAAGGTATTGGTAATTTGAGACGATATGAGGTAATAAATCAGTGTGTTCCACTGCCCTGTGGCACTTATGAGGCTTATATAGAACAATGCTTCATAAACAAGCAGATCCAGGAACTAGTAGTCCTATCAGATGCCCCAGTGAATGGATATAATCATAAGTCTTACTGCTTTTGGATGTAGTGGTGTATCAAATGAACAGCGAGTATAGCATCTGGGGGGGGGTACAACCATTACAATTGTAAGGGGCCCTTCTTTCCTGGGGGCTAGCTAGGATAGACAAGGACTCTCCCCGTTTTAAAGGGGAAAAAGACTAGCCCGCTAATTAGAGCTGGCCGGAAGCTGTAGCCTGCCCGAGGTAAGAACCCCACTGTGTGTGTTAATTGTCATTTCTGTAATGTAAAATGTAATTATGTGTACAGTATCTCACAAAAGTGAGTACACCCCTGACATTTTTTAAAATATTATATATATGTTCATGTGACAACACTGAAGAAGTGACACTCTGCTACAATGTAAAGTAGGGAGCGTACAGCCTGTATAACAGTGTAAATTTGTCCCCTCAAAATAACTCAATACACAGCCATTAATGTCTAAACCATGGCAACTAAAGTGAGTGGAAATGTCCAAATTGGACCCAAAGTGTCAATATTTTGTGTGTGTCTTAACCCTCTTGGGCATGGAGTTCACCAGAGCTTCACAGGTTGCCACTGGAGTCCTCTTCCACTCCTCCATGATGACATCACTGAGCTGGTGGATGTTAGAAACCTTGCTTTTGATGATGCCCCAAAGATGCTCAATAGGGTTTGGTCTGGAGACATGCTTGGCCAGTCCATCACCTTTTACCCTCAGCTTCTTTAGCAAGGCAGTGGTTGTCTTGGAGGTGTGTTTGGGGTCGTTATCATGTTGGAATACTGCCCTGCGGCCCAGTCTCCGAAGGGAGGGGATCATGCCCTGCTTCAGTATGTCACAGTACATGTTGGCATTCTTGGTTCCCTCAGTGAACTGTAGCTCCCCAGTGCCGGCAGCACTCATGCAGGCCCAGACCCTGTCCTGTGAAACCGCTGTATGGTCTTGCCCACAGTGCTGCAGCTCAGTTTCAGGGTCTTGGCAAACTTCTTATAGCCTTGGTCATCTTAATGTAGAGCAACAATTATTTTTTTCAGATCCTCAGAGTTCTTTGCCATGTTGAACTTCCAGTGACCAGTATGAGAGAGTGTGAGAGTGATAACACCAAATATAGCATACCTGAAACCTTGTTACACTAACGAGTCACTTTACACTGGGGAAGAGAAATGGCTAACTGGGCCCAATTTGGACATTTCCACTTAGGGGTGTACTCACTCTTGTTGCCAAGATTTAGACCTTAATGGCTGTGTGTTGAGTTATTTTGAGGGGACATCAAATTTACAGTTTACAGGCTATACACTCACTACTTTACATTGTAGCAGAGTATCATTTCTTCAGTGTTGTCACATGAAAAGATATAATAAAATATTTACACAAATGTCAGGGGTGCACTCACTTTTGTGAGATACTGTATATGATGGTGTATGTGACATAAACTGGACTCAACAAACCCTGGGAGCCAGAGTTTTGCAGAGTTACCATCATGAATCAGACATCCAAATGCTTTCTTGCGGGCACATGGTGTAGTGGGTGCCGTGAGGCTTCCAGCGGGGTGACATAATGCACGTTGCTTGCCTCACCATGCCCCTGCAGGAAAGCATAGGATGCTGGATTAACATTGGCAGAAGATGGCAGCGTTGTGGGTGGTCTCGACAAGGTGGGATGGGTAGTAGTGTGTGTGTGTGTGTGTGTGGGGGGTGCTGGAGTCGGGGGGTGGGTGGGGGGTACTGGAGTCCGTGTATACAGCGATCACTCATAGCATTATGACCATCTACCTAATATTGTGTAGGTCACGCATTTAAAACAGATGCTTTAAGTCCTGTAAGTTGCAAGGTGCATCCTGGTGCCATGTGTTCACCGGGAAAGCAACGCACCCGGCCAGCCACGTGATGTAAAAGAAAACGCTATTCATCAGACAAAAGCCACCTTCCATCGCTCCGTGGTCCAGTTCTTATGTTCACATGCCCATTGTAGGAGCTTTTGGCAGTGGATGGGAGTCCGCATGGGCACCCTACACAACAAATTGATGCGCTGTGTGATCTGACACTTTTCTATCAGAACCAGCAATAACTTTTTCAGCAATTTGAGTTACAGTAACTCATCTGTTGGATTTGACCACACGAGTTGGCTTTCGCTCCCCACGTGCATAAATAAGCCTTGGCCGTCCATGACCCTGTCACCGGTTCACCGCTTTTCCTCCCTCGGACCACTTTTGATAGGTACCAACCACTGCAGACCATGAACACCCCACAAGAGCTGCCGTTTTGGAGATGCTCTGACCCAGTTGTCTAGCCATCACAATTTGGCCCTTGTCAAAGTCGCTCAGATCTTTACACTTGCCCATTTTTCCTGCTATGAGGCTGAAATGTTAACTGACAGTGTTCGCTTCACCTGTTAGTGGTCATAATGTTATGGCTGATTGGTATATGCCCCTAGTGTTAGTGCGTATAATTTTATATGTGTATGTTGTTAGCCCATATGTATGTATGTGCGTGCATGCGTATAAGAGTGGTGCTAGCTTAAAAAAAATAAAAATTCCTGGTGGTGTGGTAGTACTTCTACTTGTGACCTAACTTCTGGTCTCATGATCTGATCAGGTGATCTGATCAGGTGCTTCCTAGATCAAAGTGATATGAAGTATCCGACAGGACTGTTAGTTCCTGGATTGATTGTTTATCAAGGGTTGCTCTACGCTTGTGTTCTTTGACTCACCCTAGTAGCAGCTACTCTACATATTCACTGTTTATAACAATTAATGAGCCGTGTGAATTATATTGTAACTTATGAGGCTTGTAACAGGCTTTGTGGTACTCCTTGTGTGAGCAGCACGGAATGTGCTCATTGAGAAAACACTAGCATGGAGTCATGGTGTTTGTGGTGTATCTCTGCTGCTGCTATCGGTTATAGTCGGTGTCCCTTCCTTGTGCATGCAGAGCTGATTAAGGAAGATCGAGATTTACGTAGATGCAAACACGCGTACTCTATAAAACAACCAGGACGCTGATGGACAAGCCCTCTCTCACCGGTGAGCTCCTGTTGTGGTTGGAGATGAAACTGTGCAATATTTGGTGCAAACAAAGATGGCCACCGACCATGTGCTCTTTTGTTCAAAGTCACAAAATGGCTGCCGAGCACGTGAAACTCAGGCAGAAGGCACAAGCTAAGTTAATAGTACCCAAATACTTTTGTAAACACCCCGAAACACTGATAAGTTTTGTACAACTATAATATAAGATGTACCAGGTATTTTGGCAGCAAATGTCTTGTACTAGCAGTTGATCACAATTTAACAATCACTCGGGAACCGACACAGTTAATAATGTTTAATAAGAAATGTTAAAAAACATACCTACAAACATCAATACCATAGTACATGCGCTATGTTTAGCAGACTAGCATGGATCTACCCAAGTGATTTAAAATTAAAGTATAAAAATATGAAAATCGATACGATTTTAATACTTATCCAATCCCAGGTTATTTTACGGTGATGATGCTGGAACACGTGAGAAACAGGAGGGAAAAGCCTTTTATACTTCCTGCAGCTCTAATATGGGTCTTCCTCTCTCCCTCCTCTCCAAGATGCAATTCCTCTTTTCCACTTAAGGCATGGGATTAAATCCCCTTTTGCCTTGCCCATTCTCCCCCTACTCTCCTCCCATTCCCTGCCTCCGAACAAGCATTCCCTAAAAAACTAGGAAAACTGGTTTTGGCCATGCTTACAGTAGTGACCAGATAGAACTGGTCACTACCGGTTTCCGGGACAGTAAAGGCCACTTCTTTTGTTTGAAATTAACCCTTCCAGTGCTGGAGACTGCCACTTACCCAGGGAATATCTACTAAATGGGGAATCTCAGAGTTTATAACTTAGGGAGGTATGGGCGCAAAAGCACAAATAGCACCAACAAATGTACCTCATTTTTCATGTCCATAACAGCTCCTCGTTGTAATTGGCAAACAAATCAAGCACAAAAAGTAGGCAGGTCTCTACGGAGGCATCGAAATCCAAACTACCAATGCTTCAGTTATCGTACATATTGTTTCATCAAATGGCAATACAGCAGTGAGGATCACCCCAAAGATAGCGGGGTAGAAAACCCCTGACACATTTCGTGCTAAATCTAGCACTTGTCATTGTTGATGTGCCTGATCTAAATAACTAGTTCCTTGGCCTCGTCAATACATTCCTGTGTTTAACATTAACACTAGGGCTGCAACTAATGATTATTTTCATAATCGATTAGTTGGCCGATTATTTTTTCGATTAATCGGATAAAAAAAAATGAATGTAAATTTTTCATTTATTTAAAATAATTTAATAAACAAATGATGTTAAATACAAACAGCAGAATAATTTTTTTTTTGATAAAATGCATTTATTGTATTTATTTCCCAACCAGCCCCCCCAATTTATGCACATTTGAGCCCAGGCTTGCCACGCTGCCTCCCGCATATGCCACGCTGCCTCCCGCATATGCCACGCTGCCTCCCGCATATGCCACGCTGCCTCCCGCATATGCCACGCTGCCTCCCGCATATGCCACGCTGCCTCCCGCATATGCCACGCTGCCTCCCGCATATGCCACGCTGCCTCCCGCATATGCCACGCTGCCTCCCGCATATGCCACGCTGCCTCCCGCATATGCCACGCTGCCTCCCGCATATGCCACTCCGCCTCCCGCATATGCCACTCCGCCTCCCGCATATGCCACTCCGCCTCCCGCATATGCCACTCCGCCTCCCACATATGCCACTCCGCCTCCCACATATGCCACTCCACTCTTCCCCCACATATGCCACTCCACTCTTCTCCCACATATGCCACGCTGCCCTCCCCAGATATGCCACTCCACTGTGGCCCCCGATATGCCTTATACACCCTGATACACCACTCCGTCCTCCCCACATATGCCTTATATACCGTATATGCCTTATACCCCCAGATATATATCACCAGATATATGTCACTCAGTCCTCCCCAGATATGCCTTATACGCCCCAGATATCTCATAGTCCCCTCATAGAGTCACAGACACGTTCGCATCACACTGACACCATACTTCACTGCCCCAGGATTTAGATGCCCCTTAGTTTGCCCCCCTTTATCTCTAACTGCACCTTAAATTAACTTTATTAAATTAAATTAACCCTCAGTCCTCATCATTAAATTAACCCTAAACACCCCATTAACCACAGCATTTCCCTTAAATTAACCCTAATGACCCCATCAACCACAGCATCCCCTAAAGACCCCGTCAACCACAACAGCCTCAAATTAACCCCAAAGACCCCATTAACCACAGCTGCTCCTAAATTAACCCTAAACACCCCATTAACCATAGCTGCCCCTAAATTAACCCCCACCTCCCCTAACTTTCAGCAGCCAAAATATTAATTTTATACTTGGTTAGATGAGTGTCACAGCCATGTGGTTCTGGAAAAGGAAGGGGGCGGGGCCAGTTGTCACAGTGATTACAGGGAGGGACTGTAAGTAGGAGCTGCTGCTGTGAGTCACTCAAACGGATTATATAATGAGGGGTATTTTTCCTCATTTTATAATCGATAAAAATCGATTCAACTAATCGATAATGAAATTCGTTGGCAACGATTTTCATTATCGATTTTATCGATTAGTTGTTGCAGCCCTAATTAACACACAATAATTTGCCTGAAGGAACTTGAAGGGAAGAAGTGCTTTCAGTAGCAAATGAGACTTCCTTAACAGGGTTTAAAATTGGAAACGTCATTGTGAGAGACTCACAATTATGGCTGTATTGTGTGTACAATGCCAGGTCTACAGCGGGTACAGCTTCAGTCCGTAACGGTTGGGGTAGATTCTAGAGGTACCTGGTATCCTGACCATGTGCTGCCAGCTCCTGTGATTTCATAAATCATTATTATTATTTATTTTTTTTTTTGAATGTCTGTGTAAATTGTGATGTTTTAGTTGGCAAAACCGAAACGTTATGCGAACGGTGATGTCGGTTTCACAGAATGATGTTAACTGCGGCCCTGAGTTTCACAAGCCTTGTTTACTTCCCTTATTGACAAGATGTATAGCAATGACTGTTTGAGTAACCTTTGTTCCCGTAATTTCTCTGCATCTTCTGCAGCGCTATGAAGACCAGTGTCCATTTAAACGAATTGGCTTTTTTAATAAATAAAATGTTATCTGTAAATCTAGACTTATGTCAGACGAGTAATACGAGATACGAGTTTCTCAATTCAGCTTTTATACCTAAAATGCGGTAACCCTTTAAAAAAAAAATAAAAAAAAAAATATATATATATAATATATATATATTCATTCACTGAAACACATAATTATCATGTGACACCATTACAAGCATTGATATGTTGTTGCCATAGAAAATGAAAAGGCTTCTTTTCAGTAATAAGACAGATTTGTTGATGTTTATTTGCTTAATATGCTAGAGAGCACACTTAATGTTCTGTCTGAAGAAGATCAGTTTTAATTGAATAGGCAATTTCATTGATTTATAACTTAGATTTTAACCTGGATTGTTGCCTGGGGTCCTTTTGGATGGAGAAAGGAAAGTCCAGGGTATGCGTGATATGATGGCAGTAAATGGACAGACTTGAGATTAGTTTGTGAAAGGGGAGAACAGATGGTGTTAGTCTTTGTATTACTTCAGTAACACTGTGTACAGACTTTCTTCAGCAAACACCAGGCATGTGGCCAGTGTTTTCATCCAGGGTATGCACAAAACAGGCATGTTTATCAATAGATCATAGGTTGCCTCCTCTTCTAAAACGCATGAATGCCTTCTACGGGAGCCTGCAGAATTAGTGAAATGTCTCCTCACTAGTTGAATTGTACATTGTGCTCAACCAAGGCTAATCATAGTGAGGTCCAGGAGCAGGTGTCCCTCAGCGGGTCCCCAGTTGTTCCTCCTCTATTACCCACTGGCAAACTTTCACACCATGGTGGTTGTTGAGGAGGCACAATGTAAGAGGTGCATCGAGCTCCCGAGGTCAGCGTTGGCCTGGGGCCAGTTGCCTCTTTTGCCCTGTGTAAAATCCGGCTGTGGCCTGACCCAAATTTCAGAAGAAAGTGGTCAGGAATGACCCTTCATAATGCAAAAAAGAGTTCAGAGTTCAAATCACAACTTTCATGCCAACTATCCCTTCGGTGAATAAACCTCTGAGTATCAGAGTGGGGTATGTGTATATGTTAGAACTATATGGATAAATGCTGTGTGTACTGGGTAAGAAGATGACGTGACTGTTTAATAATAACTTTTTTTTTTTTCTCTTTTTAGTTACGATAAAATCAACCATTGAAAAAGGTAAATATTTTTGCCTCTTATGCTTAGAGCAGCTCGGATCTAAGAAACTAAAGTTTCGTTTGGTTTTAAGTTTTAGCAGTTGGTTTTGCTGAACAAATTAACAGACCAGCTTAATTTTTAATATGCATTTAGAACCAAAGACAACTGGGCTAAACTGGACTTTCTTATGGACTATGGACTGCATAGAGAAGTTGGAGAGTTAATCGCTCTCCTGCAAACTCCCACTTTAGTGAATAAAAACACTCAACCAATATAAAAAATAGTGAGTCTTATTGTATACAGTTTAAAGGCATGTGTGTGTCTGCAGAGAATCCATATATTTGACACTATGTAGCCAATCAGGGTGTTGCTTTAAAAATGTGAGCGAGCACATTGTGTGTGTGTGTGTGTGTGTGTGTAAATATATATATACACACACACACACACTCTCTAATATTGGCACCTTTTATAAATATGAGCAAAGAATGCTGTGAATGAAGAAATTTGGTTAAGCTTTCATCTTTTCTTAAAAAAATACACAAATACTCTCATGGATATCAAACAATTGCAAACCCAAAACATCATATGAGAAGAATATACATAAAGTATATTCCCACTGATATTTTACGCCGGGTGACTAGGAACAGGAAATGTTTCAACCACGACTTCCTGTTTAATTCTAATAAATATTAGGTAACACACAGGCAAAATTCCCTTTGGTTCGGGTGGCCACAAAATCTCCAAGGAATAGTTTAGTTCTTGGGAGTTGGAAAGTCTCCAAAACTACAATCGTCACCTACATCATCGCAAGTTGTTTGAACAGGTTTCAAGAAAATAGCCTCTACTCTCATCCAAAAACAAACTCAATGCTCTTAAGTTTGCCAGATACTACTGGAACTTCAAATGGGATCGGGTTTTATGGTCAAATAAAACCAAAATAACTTTTCGGCAATAAACACCAGAGGTGGGTTTGGCGCACAGAGAGAGGTAGCCATATGCCCAATTACCTCATGCCCATGGTTAATAATGGTGGTGGCTCTTTAATGTTTTGGGGCTGTTTTTCCTGTTAGAATACACAGCATAATGGACTACCAAATATCAACAGATATTAAATGAGCAGCTGACTGACAAGAAACTTAAAATGGGCCATGGTTGGATATTCCAGCATAACAATGATCCAGAACATACATCAAAATAAACACAGAAAATGGTTTACTGACCACAAAATCAAGGTCTTACCATGGCCACACCAGTCCCCTGACTTGAACCCAATAAAAAACCTGGGGTGAACTGAAAAGAAGTCCACCATGTGCAGAGATTCTGTATGGAGGAATGGTCTCAGATCTCTTTCCATGTATTTAACTTCATCTGGGATTATAGGAGAAGACTCTGTGCTGCCTCCCTTTGCCAAGATAACGGCTATTGTATTGACTAAAAGGGTGCCAATAATTGTGCCACACATATATTTCACAATGTATTTATTTGATAAACCTGGGAGTATGTATTTTGTTTGATGAAAAAATCAAATGGTTAAGCAGTAAAGACAATTTTCACAGCATTCTTTGCTCATATTTGCCAAGGGTGTCAATATTAATGGAAGGCACAATGTGTGTTTATGTTATGTGTGTGTGTGTGTATAGGTATGTTTATATACTGTATTATAATCTGTTTCCAATGATTGATTGCTTGCATTGTAACTCTGTGTTTTTGTTTCAGTTGTATATTTGGTGATTTATCACCTGATATTTTTGATGTTTTTCTGGTCATACTGGAAGACTATAGTTTCGTTTCCGGCCAGTCCATCTGAAGAGGTAAGGATTGGCAGGTTGCGAAATGTCACTTGTGTCTCCTGCCTTTCGCATTATATTTTGAAGATGATGTTCCATCTATTCTGCTGAATAGGTGGAACATCATCTTCAAAACATATCAAACAGATGTACGTATGCAGTATTTATTGGATACATTGGAATGTTTGGTTTCAATTTAATCACTAATTCAAAATGTTATCTATTTCTTCTATAGTTTTGCTTATCCAAATCTGACAAGGAGCAATACGAAAAGGAAGACAGACAAGAGAGTCAGCAAGAGATTCTCAAGCGGGCAGCTAAAGATTTGCCAATCGTCACAACAACTCCAACCAATGGTGCCTACAGCTGCTTCTTCATACTCAAATACTAACTGTACAGTAGTAGACAGATAAATAGAGACTTCATGTAACATGGATTAACGCCAGGTTGAGTGTGAGTGGGCCAGATAACGTTAAATTGTGGTTTTAGCAAGTTCCTAAGTGAATGGTGTGAAGGACGCCTCCTGCGTGTTTGTGTATTTAAATGTCACGTTTCACCGGTTTCCTGCCTAGAAATATCCTGTTTGTTGAAAAGCTCACGTTCTGCATTTGGTTTCACATCCCTGCCAATGTTTTCTTCAAAAGCAGCTGTCCCTTTGCATATTGCTGCCTCATGTTCTGTTTCTCCAGTCTTTGGTCTGAGAATTCTTTAAAACCAATCAGCCATTCTAACTAAATTTGTTACTTTAGGTTGTTGCTTCATATTCAATAAAACAGGTTGCGTATCTCTAATCCGATTTTCTCTCGGCTCCCCAGATAAAATAATTTCAGATAAGGGATACTCACTACCAAGGTGGACAAAGATTTGTCTGACCTCTCCTGTAGTCAGTAGGTCCTTCGCTGCCTCCTTTTCGGCTTCTCTGTGCTGTCTGCTGTGTTCAGTCTTCTCCCTGCGGTCCCAGAGCGCTTCTGTTCTTTTTTTCTGGGCCGGAAGCCTAAACAGCGGGGAGAAGCCTCGGCAATGGAGCAGACACGTGAGAAGACAGATGTGAGATTATCAGAAATACTTCTGGTTCCAAGCATTTCAGATAAGGGAAGGGATACTCAACCTATAATCCTTTGTAAAAATAGCTAAACTTAATTTGGGCAACCTACGGCACTCCAGCTGTGCAACCTTTTACCGTGCCTAATGCATGCTCAGGAAACGACTAGCTTAGCTAATGACTAAAATATGCTAGTAGAAGTTCCCAGACTAGATGCAGATCAAAGAAAAACATCCATGTCTCTTTGCTGTATAAGTAAATGAACTGGTTTAATTGAGGTTGGTTATTATGGTATATTCCAAGTCACATACAATATATGTTTGCTGGTGTCCCTATCAACTTATATATTTAATGATTTGACTACATTAATCCGCCTTCAGTAAATGCTCCTACTCCTTGAGGCCATTGTGGTAAATGTTTTCCCCTCTTTTTGTGCCATAGATGTCCGGTATTGTGATCGCTGCCAGCTGATTAAACCTGATCGCTGTCACCATTGTTCAGCTTGTGACGCGTAAGCTTGTCTTATTTTTTTTCTCGTTACATTTAGACTCAACAATATTTATCTAAGAATGCACACATCATATTCATATAACCTTTAAACAAAATATATTTATCAATTTTTATAAATACATTTGCAGTACATCGCCTGCATCACTGGTAACTTCTTGTTGTGTATATGTGATCTTTATTAATATCAGCTTTGCAACTGATCACCTTAAGTAGTATAGAGGGATTATTTTAGGCAGCAGATCTGTCTAAAGCAAACAGATTGTTCTCACTGCGTGTTTCCATACACCAGCCGAACCCCCCTCCCCCAGCAGCAGGTGAACTAGAAACTGTTCAGTGCTCTTAATTTGTAGTGAATCCTAGATCCGTGAGAAGACTATCTTATTGGTTGATGTAAAGCTCACTTTGAAACTGTTCTTCAGGCTCTCATACTCTCTCCAGGGTCCTTCTGGTACATAAGTATGTCCCAGTCAACTACTGATCTCCAGAGTCGTCTGTCCTGGGCAATTCTCTCTAGCTTGTTCCAGGTGTAGCCCATCTTTTTAGTATCAGCTTCGAGATAGCGTTGCTAGGTGTTTCGTGAACGGCCTCTTTTTTCCGCTTACCTTAAGGTTCCACCTCTGCTACCAGTTGGCAAGTTCCCAAAGATTTGTATTGCTGATGGTGTCTGGCCAATGGATCTGGGCAAGACTTTATTTGGAGTTGAACAATCAAATCTTTGTTTCCAAAGACAGCTCTCTGGAGCTCCAGATGTTCTTGAGCTATAAGAAGGCCACTCTTGCTTTGCAGATCCTTGCCTTAACATCTACATTACCACCTTGCTGATCTTCTTCCAGGTGGCTTCCATTCAGTGTGACTGGGTCATTGATGATGGAATTTATCTTAAGGGTATTTTGGGTCTTACATGTTGAGACCAACCTGTGATGACGTGGCTGTCCATACATTGGTCTTCTCTTGCACCTGCTTACATCTTTTCTCTTTGCTTTGTAAAGGGAGTGCAGGGCCATCAAGCTGGGTCCACGATGCCTACTGGATTCTGTTCCCATGCTTCCTGGTGGATATCTTCATAATCCAATCAGTGGAGATGAGGAAGAGACGATGACAACATGCATCCTTGTCTGACTCCAGTTTGCATCTGGAAAGTGTCTGTGAGCTACCCTCCATGTATCATGCCATTGTCAGGATGACTATGATGCCAAGCTTTGCTATTGGATCTATGCATGATCTGTTCTGCTGGAAGCTTGTCTACTCATCTCATGGATCGGCAGCATTGCTCACTCTCTCTAGGAGGACGTGGTTGAAGACCTTCCGTGGCAGAGACAGGAGTATGATTCCTCTGTATTTGGCACAGTTGCTGAGGTACCCTTTCTTGGGGATCTTGATGAGGTATCCCTCCTTACAGTCTGCTTGAGTCTCTCCTTTTTCTCATATCTTCTTAAAGATCTGCTTTCAGGGCATCTGCTAGGATGTCGTCAGGCCCTGCCACCTTCCTGTTCTTCATCAGGTGAATGGGTTTCTTGGTCTCGTCTATGGTTGGCTTGTCACAGTTGATCGATAGGTAGTTGTTGGCTGGGTCGATATTTGGGGGGCCTGTTGACTACTACCCTTTTCTCCTATCTTGGTCAAGGTCTCTGCTCTGATCTACTCTTTCTGCAGTTACGACAGCTGCGAAGGACAATGTTTTCCTCTTCCTCGAACAGCTCCTATAGGACTGTGAACCTGTTCTCCAGCATGAGTCCAAGTCTTCCTTGGTTTTGGAGTCCTTCAGAAAGCTGATATTGTAGTTCATTTTTCTGTCTGGTGTGTCTATCCGGTTCTTCCTCAACTTCAGCTTTGTTCTGGCTCCTCTAACTATACAACTTGGTCTTCTGAGGCAGCATCTTTCCTCGCAAGGAGATCCACAAGAGCAACTGGGTATTAGCAGACAGCTCAACAGATAATCGGAAGCATTTGTTAAGGTCCGCAAATCTTTCCATTCTCGCACATCTCTCCAAGCGCGTGGGTCCCCATAACTTGTTCGTATACCTGTATTGTCATGTCAAATCTTGGCGTTGGAAGTCACCCATGAGTGGTGATATCTTTGTCTGGGAAAAATCACTAGTAGTAGTATTTATTTATTTTGAAGTCTGCCGCAGAAGTGGTCTTTAGTCTCTTCATTTTCATTTTTTGCAGCATAGCACTGGACAAAATTCATCTTATTCCACTTCTTCTTGGTTCTAGTGAATGCTGTGATCCTTGGGCCATGTGCCTCACTTCCAATCAGTATTCTCTGTGCCTGCTGGGCAACTTGAAGCCTACTCCTCTGTGTGTCGGGTGCGTCACTCTCCTGTTGTCTCCATTCGGTGTGCATACACTTGGTCTCGTTAATGCCTAATAGGGTCATGTTGCTCCTCATCTCCGATGTGCCGTCTTTGTTGACGCGTTCCATGTCCTGGTTGAAAGAAAGGTCATCAGCTTAGTGACTTTATTGTGGCTTTTACCACCTAGTGTCATGCGTTATGAGTTGAAGAGTCTTCTTCTAGGCTAACAGTTCCTGTTCCTGTTGGTGTTTTTGTAGTAAGCAGATTTTATACTAGGTGGGGTTGCTATCCTTATCCTCCTCCCTTTACCCTGACTTGGGACGAGCAGTTTGCCCCAAATGGCTTCATTTATGGAGAAATTAAAGTCGTTCTATATTGTCATTTCCGGCAGCATGTGCTTGTCTAAAAATAAAATAAAAAATATTAATCTCGCATTTTCTTACTGTCTCTTTTTAGATGTGTGCTGAAGATGGATCATCACTGCCCCTGGTATGTATTCAATGAGTATTTCCATTTTATACATTTGTTTTTTGTTTATTCATGTACTAAACCCTGGATTTTTGTTGTAGGGTCAATAACTGTGTTGGATTTGCTAACTACAAGTTCTTCCTGCTGTTCTTGATGTACGCCTTGCTGTACTGCCTGTTTGTTGCTTCAACGGTGCTCCAATATTTCTTAAAGTTTTGGACGGTATGATTTTTCTTTTCTGAATTATCAAGAGACGTTTTTAATAGTTGTCACAGGTAATTTGTCGTTCACTCTTAGCTTGGTATAAATAAGGGCACATATAAACGTTATTGCTGTCTTAATATTGAAAAGAACTACGGAATATGATGGCACTAAAAGCTGTAAATAATAATCTTAAGAAAACAGAAAAGTTACGAATTAAAACGTGTAGTAAGACAAATATTGGGTAAACAGTAAATGCTTGACACATGACCTGAGTGCTCTGTACCGATGTTGCTGGAATCCCACCGTTTTAGAGTCTAATAAATGTTCTTTGTTTGCATAAAGCTTTGCCGCAGCAAATCTGAAGAGAGTTGTTCGCAGGTAAAATCATCTGGGTCTGGTGATCACGTTGTTCATTATGTATAGTTTTGGGGGTTTTTTTTGTTTGTTTCATCTGACAGTCAAAGGGATTGCATGATGGCCATGTAAAGAGTTCTAGGTTATACAGTTGTCTGACGTTATCACCCCAGCTAACATGATGTTGCTTTAGCAAAGAAAAGTAATACCCATTTATGTTGGATGAGAGAAGCAGTGTTTATCTCCCATCTTATCATATAGTACTTAATCATTTTCAGAATGCGTTTTGTTGATAAATCACACTTTCTGTCTATAAATCTTGTGGCTACACTGTCCAAAACCTCAGACTCATCTCTACAGACGTGCACATGTGTCGCTATGGTTGTTAATCTCCATTTAAAAGGCAGAAATGCTCGTTAATGTAAGTGGCGTGAAATCATGCTCTTTTATCATTTGTGCTAATGTTGAATGTCAGCTTACACATTTGGAAGCTTTTTGTAAAGGAGCCGATACATGTGATGAGAGAGTTCTGCTTTATGAGAAATAAAGCCTTATATACATTACATTTCTTGCCGCATGATGTTTTACAAGAGCTTAAAGGGGCAGTACTTTCATGTACGTTCACATTTCATAGTTTAACAACCTCCAGATAATGTGGATAATTCTTAAAAGCTCAGTTAGCATCTTCTACCGCGGGATACACCACCACTCATGGAAAGCTTAGACAGCAGATGTAGCAGTCACCTTTCCTTTATACATAATCAAAAAAAAACATAAATATAAGGTTTTAAAAACAAAATGTTAATTTGAGCATTATGTGTGACTGCCCCTTTAATGCTTGTAACGTTGGGATACACGTCTATTTGTGCACCCGTTTCATTTGTTCATATTTGCCCAGCGCTGTCTGCTTTAGACTAGACCAGGGGTGTCCAACCTGTGGCCCTCCAGCTGCTGTAGGACTACATCTCCCATACTCCTCAGCAAGCTCCTTAGCTGAAAGAGCATTATGGGAAGGTTGGACTAGACTATAATGTGTGGACTAGACTATAATGTGTGACACGATTACATGGTTAATCCTGGTTTTTCCTCTACAGAACAGTCTGATGGAAACCCATGCCAAGTTCCACATCTTGTTCCTGTTCTTTGTGGCAGCCATCTTCTTTATCAGCTTGTTCTCTCTGTTCTCGTATCATTGTTGGCTCGTCGGGAACAATAGATCAACTATCGGTAATGTAATATTTGGTAGCTCTAGTGTAAGCATAATAACAATTGGTCTTTTTTTTTTTATCAGATAACGATAGGACTATTTATATGCGTGCGTCTGACACGGAGCAGACCCCAAGATGTGTAATTATTTCATTAAATAATGTACGGTCCAGCATACCACCTGAAAATGAGCACATATACCACATAGGGCTTTTGTATTTTAAATTTAGTCTGCCGTACAATAACTGACTGTCCGCTAAAGGCTTATGGGCCAACCCAGAGTAACCAGTATCAAATGGCCCTTGTACATATGCGTTAGCATTTTAAATCGAATAAACACAAAAGGCTACTTCTATTGCGATTGTGTTTTCCAATGAGGTGGGCCCTTTATATATTTTTTTATTTATTTTTTTTTAAACTATGATTTGTTTGTTTATTTCAGAGGCATATCGTGCTCCCTTATTTCGAAACGGTGCAGAGAAAAACGGGTTTTCCCTGGGTTTCTGCAAGAATTTGAGAGAAGTTTTTGGGGATCAAAAGCTGTATTGGCTGCTGCCTGTGTTTACGAGGTACACACACATTCATTGTTCTGGGGAACAGATTATGTATAGCGTGTGTGTGTGTATGTATGTGTGTATATATATATATATATATATATATATATATATATATATATATATATATATATATATATATATATAAAAAATACTACTGCACAGACATCTGTTAATTATAAATTATATATTATAATTTTATATCGGTGTCCAAAATGCAGGTAAATAATCATAAACCCGTCCATAACATTAGTGTGTTGAGGGGCATTTTTCACTCTCCATATAGAGCTACTCCTGGTGTAATGTGTAATATATGCGGTCACTTGGAGCTCTTGCTTATGAAATCAGATAAAATATCACAAATGCTGTGGAAGATGTAATGTATATAAATATTATAAGGTATCGCTAGTGTTACTTCTCATCAGGTATGACTTTGTTTCCATCATCTGGTTGGTGACTGTTACAGAAGCTTCCGTGCTTGGGCTCCTGGGGGCCAGTCTCCCTACACACTATTGTCCCTGGCCTTGGAAGGGGTTCCATTTTGGGGAGGTGGGTACTAGGGGGTCTGTTGGGGCTGCTACTTCCTCCTACCATGGGGTGCTACGTTTCCACAATTAGTAGAGACCTCTATGGCCAGTATTTGCACCAAGAACTGATATCCAGCCAGAAGTGTGCAAATGATGGCCGGATGGAGAGCTGTGTGTTCTGCAGTGACTATTTTATGTAAATGACCCCCTGGTACTGTTTAAATATCTGTGTGGTTCCCATTAAACTCCGTTCCTGATTTTCCCCTCAAGCATCTAGTCTGGGCTTTGGATTTTCCACGCTGAAGATCTAGAAATGTTAGCCTGCTCGGGTTGTGTATCACTGGTGTATGTTGTGCGTTACCAATCTATAATCTATTCATTGTTTTTCACACAGTTTGGGAGATGGCTGCTCTTTCCCTACCCGGCTCGTTTCCGGGGACCCTGAGCACAACGCTGGCATAAACCAGAATGACACTGCCAAACAGTATGTATCCTTATATATTTATATAAACCTGATCAAAGAAATCGCTCCCCCCCCCAAAGACCCTGCATACCGCTGGCCTGCGCTCCCTCAGTCCCAGCGCAATGACCTGAGCCACGTACAAAAAGTGTGTGTTAAGGAATTAAGGACACTTTACTGTTACCAAAAAATGTATTGGTCCCGGCGTTGGGCATTTCTAAAATGTCATCCCAATAGCAGCAAAAACAGAACTGTTGCCTTTAACTCCCTTGTTTGTAACGTGCCAATTTATTGCAGGTTAAATGCAGTGTAGATAGTCCCGTTTATTCAAATGCCCAAATCAAACTGAACGACGCTGTATCCTTTATCCAAATCCTTTTGAACTGCATACAAAATCATATATTTCTCTGTTTGCAGCTCTGGTTCCACTCAGGCCTTCTCCGCCAGACCTCTCAGCGAGTCCCAGAACCGCCTGTTGGGAAGCGAGGTGGAAAGTGTGTCTGGGGAGGAACAAGGACAGAAAGGTATCATTCAACTGTAAGAAGTACTGTTGTAAACAAAGTTTACATACATCTAGGCTAAAAAGAAAACTCAACACGTTTCCTTTTAGCATACATTTATTTTGGGAAGTCAATTAAGGCATTTACTCTGTTCGCATTTAAAAAAAAAAAATTTCAGCTTTAACCCCTCCGTGCCCTTTAGGATGTAGCATTACATTGTGACTTTGAAGCGGCAGGAACATCTCCTGCCGGTCGATTGTGTGTAACGGTGTATGGTGTCATCAGCACTTATCATACATATCAGAGGGAGGAGAGGAATTTGACAGCAACCCGTAGGTCCCCAGCTCTTTTTGGATGTTAGGGTGGGAAACCGTGTGATCGGGTCAGCGCAAAAAGCAGGTCATCTGCATATACGGACACCTTATGCTGCCGGTCCTGTGTATTGGGTTGGGTCTAATAGCTCGAAGTAACGGCTCCAGTGAGGATTGGGAATAGAGGACAACCCTGGCCAGACCAGTTACGGATCGGGAAAGCTCCGTGAAGCCTGACACGTGCCGAGGGGGAGGATGCATGTTGAGCCACATGACGCCGGAGCCCATGCACCTGAGGGCCTGGAGCAATGAAGTCCCAGGCTGAACTATCAAAAGACATCTCTGCATCTGTGCCTCTGACCCGGCCTCTAAACCACATGGACAATGTTAAAAGCTCACGTCCCTCCCTACCCGCGATGAACCCTGTTTGGTCCAGGTGCACTAGGTGCCCCGACACCCACTGCAATCTGGCTGCAAGAACCCTCTTAGGCCTCTAACTTCAACAGAGTATAGGGACTTTACCCTCCTTTGGTAACATCGGTATTGTAGTGGCCAAACACCTTTGAACTCTTGCTGCCCCATTTATCGGGCCGCTACGGTGAGGATCTGAAGGACATAGACAGAAAGAGAAAAAAAATACATCCAATTGTGTGTAAAGGTGATCATCGTACCTGCAGATCCTAAAATAAGCCCCAGCTTCAGTTGGAAGGGTGTCATGATAAAGTATTTTCGTATGTATTTATCATTTAGCTATGCTAGTAGTGGGTGTGTAGCTCAGTATTGATGGATTTCCTTAAAAATATTTCCGTCTTTCAGATGGGAAACGTCATGTTGCAATAGACGTTGAAGGCTGATTACTGTGATCTCAACAAGGAAAATGGTAAGAATAATGCTGTAGAAATAGCTTTCCCACTGTTATCCTTAAGTTTGTGGATGGATGCGTACCCGGTAATACGGTTTATTTGCCCATAATCACCAAATCGTAGATTAAATACTTGGAGTGCCAAGGTCCGGACATATTTTGTCCCTTGCCATCTTTTTCATGTTTTTGTCGCCAATATTTAGTTGACAACCTTCTAAACAGCGTGCCCTTTACCTAGTGAACTTTCTTTTTTTTTTTCTGGACGCGTTAAACGTTTCAGAAATGCCTAGTTTAAGACAAACTGTATCTTTTTACTTGATATAATGGTGTGATTGCAAAATAAACATTTCCTGGCATGCGCTAAACCAAATACGTTTGCTTAAAACAAACAATAGATGGACTGCCAGCATGCAGGTACTTCTCTTCTTTTCTTTAGCCTATGGCAACAGACAACTAAACTAAGCTGTCACATTCCATCTGCCTTTTCTTTTACTTTAGAGGTGAAGCTCCATGTTTAAACACAAGGCTTTTGTGTGTAATAAAGTCTTGCAGGTCCATTTAAACACTGAATACTTCAAGCAAAGAAGAAAGATGGTTGCCAATTAGCAGTCCCGCTGCATTACAGAAGTTTTTCTAAAATGTTCTGAAAATAAAGTGAGATTTGCGTGCCAGATGCTTAACTCTATTGTTTGTATTTGTTTTCTCCAGTCCAGGAATCTCCAGTCCCGGCTGCATTTGAACACCATATCCAGAGGAGATTCGCAGCCCGAGGTGCTACAAAAAATCCCTAAATATGATGCAAGATGGAGAGCGTCACCCCCACTCAAAAACGGAACATTTCATAGTGTCGGAGAAAGACCAGGAAACCGTTGCCTTACGATTTGATTTAGTGCATTGGTTTGTGTACAACTAAAAAAAAAAAAAAAAAAAAAAATAGATGCACGGTCGACGGCTTCAATCCCCACTAAAAACTGAATGGAGAGGCTTCAGAAAGACGGGAAAATTTCTGTTTAGCACTATTCCTCCCCCCCCCCCACGTTACTTTTTAAATTTTACTAAATATATATATCTATGAAGATCTGGAAGATGATGCACCTCTGCTTTTACCAAAAGTGTTGTATCTCTGTATAAATGCTGGCTGCTTCTCCAGCATGTGCAAATGTCAGTCGCCAACATAATATCTGGGCCCGAGATGAATTCCTTGGAAAGATCGAAAACATAATACGAGTTTAAAACTACAAGGATTTGGTAAAGAGACAATTCATGGAGAGACGGACTTCCTTCCTGTCATACAACAGAGTGAATGAGCTGAATGAATTCTTTCCCAGAATCCCCTGCTGCCATGTGCTGCGGTCTCTGTTGAGTAAGGAGAGCTGGACAGGCGTGTGTCTCAAACCCGAGATAAAAACATTAAAATGATGATTCATGTATTAAAAATAGCTGATCAGACGGGCATAAGACATTTTGTACTAAACGCGTTTATTTATACTGTTTTTCTACCTTTTTATAAAGATTTTACCATAAAAGCTCAAGTGTTTTGTTGATTAATGGACTAACCTCCTCTGAGTCCTGTGTCACTTTTTAGACACCGGTGCATACAGTATCTACATGTAAATTATGTTTGTCTTTAAATGTTTAAGTACTATGTACCCCTTGCTTGGGTTTGTAAAGATGCTTTATGGTCCTAGGATGACAATCTCTTCCTGTCATCTGCCCAGACACATTTACAGTCATCTTTGTCCAAGGCTGGTATTTTAAGCCTTGTGCTGGGGAGTAAAGAAGTGATGTTGCGCAGACCTCTGTACTCTGTATGAAAGAATAGGATATTCAGAGCTTGGCACATTGCCCCGATTTGTTTCCCTCCTCCGACCACCTTTTACGTTTTTCTCCTTTTCCAGTCCTGCCTTCTTAATATTGAAACCAATCCCCACAACCTTTTTGTTGCTTAATTAATAACAGTTTTTCTGAAATCAGCTTTGAAACCCCCCAAGCTTAATAAATGTTTAATACATTATTCTACAGTTTCCATCTTGGAAATGGAGTATGAAGGAATATTTACCAACATACTTTATTTCCATTGAAACACGTGTTTGTTTATTGAATTTTTTTTGTATTATTCATGTTCCACGAGATGTAAAATGTAGGTAACCTGTTGGCAAGGAGATAAGATGTGTTTGGATGAAGAGCACCTTTAGAAAGGTTGATGGCAGGCATTACTGGCTGTGGGTCATTGAATAAACTGCAACCCCTGTGATCCTGTAACGTTGTGCTTTCGAAGCATAGTGGGAAATGTAGTTAATTTAGTTGTAGAGAGCCATGTTTCTTAGAACGTCTGTCTTCATTTTAGTTATTATTCAGTGATTGTGCAGCCATGTCGATGTGTGTATGTGTTATATGGAACTATGGACCGGTTGGGTTCTGAAGCAATATCTTATGCAAAAGCACAAACTACATGTTTTTACTCTGCTGTTACAAATCCAGCCTTTGGTGGCATCGTGCATCCTGTGACATCATCCTACACTAACGAATTAGGTCATCATTTGCATATTGGGTCATAGCAATTACATGATAAAGGGAATAACCCAATGTATAAAGAACATTTTTTTTTTTTGTATGAATTGCTCATACTGATTTTTCCACGGCTAACACTTTTCAGTACAATTGCTTTGTATTCATAACTTCGGTTTTACGTTTGTTGGCAATTCTTTCAATATAATGTATCAACAGCCAAAAGAATGGTTTATTGTAAAATACACTGAAAAAAGACACAAAATGGGAACATTTATTTCTGTTCTGTGTAATGCTTCTGTGTTTTATGCAAACTGTCCATACTGTATGTATGTATTTGTCTTTTTAATGCATAAGTAGTTTTTACTTAAGCTTTGTTAAAAATTATTTCTTTCCTAATTTTCATCCAGAGTCTGGTTCTTTTTTTGTTTGTTTTTTGTTGCTTAGTTATTCTATTTGATAAATTGAGATTCCAATAACATCAAGGCACAGAATGTATATAAAAGCTTGCGGTCATCCTTCATTTATCATTGGTAGAAGAAAATAACATCTTCTCGACTGTTCAACAGCATTACAATATATTCATTATTTTTGCAGAATATGTATTTTATCTATAAAAAAAAAATACACTAATCCTGGAAGATTCCTACAGTACAGCTATCCATGGCTACTAAAAACCTATTTCTGGCAACTAATTTTGTGTTATTTAATGGTGATCTATATTGATGCATCCATTCCGTGTGTGTGTGTGTGTGTCCTCACAAATTCTATGTGCATTTGTACAACTCTGTTTACTAGTTCGTAAAACGCTCACACTCTTTGTATTTCGATTGCCAGTCTGGTCTAATATGCCCCAGCATCTATTTGGCCTCTTCTGGTCGGTTATTTGGTCATATGATGTAACATGAATAATAACAAGCTTTAAAAAAATGTATCATGGGGGGAGCTTTCTTTGATCATTTGATATATAAGTTTATAATATATATCTCATGCATACAGCAATTTTACTCACACTTTTTGCCTGACCTACGGCAGAGCTCCAAGCCGCTCTCTCCACAGTCAGCATCTTCCTATAGCGCTGTACATAACAAGTAGTGTAGAACGTAACAATTTGGCTTACAGAGATGAGGTAATGAGGATGCTACTCAGGGGAGCTTACAATCTCGAAGCTATGATGGCGCATTGTGGCGGTCGGTGTTTAAAAGGTGTGCAGCTCCTTCTAATGCAGTCTTTCAAGTCTCCATATGGGCCTCTCCTGTAACTGGCCCGTTAAGCAGCTGGACACTGGGGCGAGGGGGCAATCAGCCCCTGGTTTGGCTGTTGTGAAGCGGGCTGGCAGAGATAAGCGTTCTAAACAATCGTATCACAAATGTAGGTGAAAGAATTGAGTAACACCTAACACTTTACTGAATGATATAGAGATGGGCATGCTGGTCATTGCTTCGGTACAAGCCAAGTTCACTCGAAATGAAAAGCTCTCGTGTGCTGCGAAGGAATCGTGCAAAACAGAAAAATGCAAAGCTCCAGATCTCACTCAGCCGTGCGATGAGCCAGGCCTGGGCTTAAGCCCCTTCGCCCATCTCTGCGATCGGATGAATTCTAATATGAGATTTTTGGTACGTAGGGATCTTTATAGTTGTGTCGGATAACCCCTTTAATTAGTTTGAGTATTTTATGAATTAGCTGACCCTCTTTAGATTTGAACCCATTAAGTGCCAGGGCTATTGTACACCTACAGGACCAGAGCAATTTTTATTATTTTCCCCTCAAATGTCCTCTTTTTCCATGAAAAGAGGTTATAAAGGGTTGTAAAATATTCTTAAGGGTAGTATAATTATCTTATTAAGTGCCAGAAAATTATGCAGCACTGTACAATTGAAATGGGGCTGTTAACACACATAACAAATGTGCATTAATATTAATAAGACACATGTATCAAATGCAGAAAACACATGTCATTTTGGGACAATGTCCAGAAGTGCCGTCACTACCTATATTTAGCCACAAGATGGCAGCAGCTTTGTGAAGGTTTTTGTTCACTGTTCACAAAGGGTAAACTTAATAAAGTTTTTCCGTGAAAGCACAAAAAAAATTCGATTTGTTGGCGGCAGCTGCTGTTGACAGCGCGAGAGAGGTTTCTGAGGTGGGTGTTTTGGGTTGAAATGTGTGTTGTTTGCGACTAAACACGGGTCATTCTTGGGGATATTGGTAATTGTTCTGAATTTTCTTCCGTTAACTGTCAGTCCGTATCCCAGAGTTTGCTTGGGGTGTTGGCACAGCACTGAGTGCACCGTCTTTCAGGTAGTGGCAGCGCGTGCATGAGCAGAGACGTCATTAAATACTGCCTGCATACCGTCAGGGCCCCTCATTATACAGGGTTTACCAAACTGTCAAAAAACATTAAATCATTTGTTTCGTGCAATGCCCGTCACCTGCTACTCGTTTTTCCCACTAGGGGCAGTGTTGCAACATGAGTGTCTTCCTTGTTATATTTCTTTTCGTCTATTTTTATTAAGGGACTTTTGTGAAAAACTACAATCCATGCATTTCCCTACTTCTCTTCACCAACCATCACGATCTGCATCTTATTACAGTAAGAATATGAAAGAAAAAAAATCATTATTGCCTAGGTTGCCATATTGGCAATGCTTTCCTAGGCACATCTAATATTTACATGTTGCTGACGAGCACAAATATTATTCTTCGTGACTAACTAAATGATTCATTTCATGATTATAGGCAAGGCCGCACTGCAAAATAGAATGGAACTTTAAGAAGTAAAAGTAGCAGATAATTAGTTTATGTAATTAGACATGTGAGTTACTCCATTCCTTAGTTCCTGTTCAGTTTCTTAGTATTGTCATTAAATGTACGGATCGTAAATGGGCTTTGTTTTCTAGGTGATCATGGCGCTCGCTGGAAGTTTCTTTAATAGATTGAGATCCCTGGCAGTTACTTTGGAGAGGGAGACAGAGCAATTGGAGAATGTGTTCAGCCAAGATGAGAGTGGCAAGTATCAAATGAAAAGAGTTTGTATCTGCCAACACATGCTGAGCTCTGGGAGCTTATTTGAAAAAAATGTTAAGTGCTGAATTAAAATGCACAAGTCATCCATTGTTTATGTATAATTTGTGTAAGTAATGATATCTAAACTGTTGTAGCTCTTTCCATAGATGAGCTCATTTGCTGTTAAGTGGGCTATTGCAGCACCAGCAACACTCTCGGGGCACTAAGATATTAGTGAACATGTAATCAACTTATCAGCTTGGTTATATGGTAGTGTTTTTCACTTTCAGTCTCCTTAGTCTCTTGTGCCTTTGTTTCAGCACCCGGGACATCTCCCTGACGCTACATGGGAGATCAGACTGTCTGTCGACAGCCGGATCTCTTTCCTGTTGTTAGAAGGCAGCATTTATGGCTTCCTGTCAACTGATTGTGATCACCAGTACATTATAGTTCAAGGAATGCCTGATCACTTGATCAGGCATTCCCTTCCGATAGGTCAATCATTGCTCCACCTGCTGGCTGATTGCAAAATATTTTCTCCCCTTACAAAAAAAATAATAAAAAAAGATTTTAAAAAAATTGAAATATAAATAAAATGTAAGAATAAAATGATTGGGAGCCCAGTGATGTCACCATGACATATTATATATTACACCATGACATCACTGGCATTAAAAATGTATGAGATATCCCAAAAAGGATTGCATGCTATACTGCACTGGGAATGGTGCAAAATCAAAACAAATTTAAAATAAAGAATATAAAGAAATACTTTTTATATAAAAAGCGCCCCTTATTAAAAAAAATTTTAAAAAATCACTACCCAAAACCTCTAGCCTTAAAATGTAATATGGGGTAATATGTAATGCATGATTGTGGACCTTTGGAACATAAAAAAAAACATGTATGTGGGTTATAACTAATCAGGAGATGTTGCTGAACATAAATTGGGTTATTGTTCAGCATTTACAGTATAGGGAAAAAAAAAAGATTGCAAAAATCATTGCTTTTTACATTTCTATTTTAACTTCACTAATTATTATGTTTTATGTATTTCTGAGTTTAAAAGTACCTGTCCTGAAAAAATGATGTATAATTTGTGTGGGTTCATCAAATATGGAAAAGAGAAATCATGATTTGACAAATATATAGTAAAAATGACAAAAAAAATATTTTGGTCCTGAAAACCCTTAGGGCTCAGGGGGGTTAAGTAATTCTACCCTTGCCTCTTGTACTTTTAATAATCTATTTACCAACATGCTCTTAATCTTCCTGATTGGTTGCAATTAGTCTTTACTTTGTTGGGTGTGAGAAACACAGTTGCCCTAAATGTTTTACTACTTATCTTTTTTTTTTTAATCTCGCAACTCACGATATAGTGTTAAATGCTTTATGAATAGCGTTACTGCTGTTAACATGTTTAAATCTTGGACCCTTTGTGGAAAAGTGCGATGTATATTAAGATGCTCGTTGTAACTTTTACATTTTTTTTAATGTATTTAGTTAGGTGCTATACATTCACAACGCATGGTAATTCTTACTGCTTTTCCCCCAGATTATGCGGATGAATCTCCAATGCGAGTCTTGCACGATTTGCGTTCAGAAATAAAAGTGTGGAAGGTGAGGTAGTACGCATATGCAATGTTTACCTTGGTATATGTAGGCAGTTTTATTGTGAGTCACTTTACATGAGAATAGCAGATCAGAGACACTACTCGGCACATCTAGTCTGAGCATTTTATTTTCCTGATGTAAAAACTTCAAACCTTATTTGGTCCTGGGTCATGCGTTATTTTCAGGATAGCCTTATGTATATTTTAATAATTTCCAAGATTGCCATGAGACCAACTATAATGCTTTACCATACACTGGTACACATTTCCCAGCATGGCCTCTTATTAAACAAAGCAAGAATTCAGCATATACCCAGTGAATACCATTCAAAACAAAATATCTATGGAATAAATTCAGCTATATTGCTTAGCTGCCACTATGTCAAAGTACCACACGTTTAGGTTGCGCTCCACAATTTTTGTATACTTTCTCGTATCAGCCTAACTTTGTCTTAATTGGTTCTGTAAATTCTGTTTATGTATGTGTCCTCTTAAAACCCGGCATGTGTTCCTAAGGACCTACCTCTTACACCATCTAATCAAAGCTTTATCATAAAACAAGTTACCCACTTTTTTATTTAATTTTTAATTAATGCCTTTTGACTTGAGGGGAAATCTACAGACACCATAAATCTAAATTTATAGTGCGTTCAAAATTGTTTACCAACCAATAATACTTTGTTTCACAGGATGACATTCAGACCACAATTGATAAGAAACATTTGAAAGACCAAGAACTTATGGCTTTTATACGATTCTGCAAAGTACTACAACAGAGAACAGCTTCAGATATTCAGCAGATCAAGAATATATTTCAGCAGTACGGCTATACTCCTCTCTCCAGTGGAGATTCAGGTAATTCTCATGTTGCCAGCAAGAGATATAAAACATGCTCTATGACAAATATTTGAGGCCACCTTCAATTATTAAGTTTGGGTTTTTTATATATATATATATATATCATTAAATTGAATTTATTTTTCCTGAATATATTTACCCTTTTCACTTGGGACCCTCTGTATATGTAGTTTGGGGGGGGGGTTCTTTTTCCCCCCTCTCCTGTGTCATTTTTCACTTTTTTCCTCTGCTCAAACTTTTTAGGAGCCATCTTGACTTTATTTGTCTTTTGTCTAGAGGGTGAAGTGTCAAAAGGAAATCTAAAGTCCGAGAATGAAGAACAGAGCTCCCAGGAGTCTGTGGATCTGCCTCCTCCGCCAGCACTTGAAAAGCAGTCATGTTCTAGAGATTTACTGCGCGTTCCCCAACTTTCGGACTTTGGTCTTTCTCACTATCAACTTCCACCAGTATGGTTCCCACAAAGTACTCAGTTCAACCCAAAGAAGTCAGCTGAGGAAGAAAAGAAACCTTTGTTCCGGGAAATTGCCCCAGTTAATGCGCCAAAGACTCCGAAGTGTGCCCTTAGGATGGAAGATGACTTTTCACAAATTGTTAATTTCGGCATATGTGATGCCAGCACAAATCTAAATGATGATTACACAATGGCGCTGATCAGCAAGAAAGTACAGAAAAGGGAAAGGTAACTATAGTATATGCGGTGTACATAAAGCAAATAGAAATGCTGATTAATGGATGGAAGTCCAGTGAGTGTTATGATGTTACTGTAAATAGTGTTAGAGTGAGTGTTACTATAAAGCATACACCTGTTTCTGTATTTTGGACACATCTAAAATAACTTGATACATTTGGGTGTAAATTACATGCATCATAAAAGCAGAAAGTACAGTTTTCTGCCAGCAAAGAATTGCGTTAGAAGTTAAACAATAAAACAAAACAACATGTACTTATGCCATTCCTTCCCTTCAGAGTGCCTGAAGAAGATGCTCCGGACTCTTGTTCTTCAGGAAATCTGAAAACTCTTCTGGCAACTCCTTCCCACTTGTCTCATCGGACCAGTAAATATATAATTACATTCATGTTTCTAGTGTTGCTTTGTATAGTAAATGGAGGTGTTTTTTGTTTTTTTTCTTCTCCTATGTAAATTGGCAAAGGGAAAGAAAAGCACTATCTTTGTCATATTGATTTTAGTGCATCCCAAAAAAAAATGACGATTGTATTTAATACTTCTATATAAGAAAAAAATGTGTAAGGTAGAACAGTCACCCATTTGCTAACCCCTGGGGCTGCGTGTACCCACAATATCTTGTGATGCATGAGATTTCTGTACTCACAAATAATTTACCAGATGCAAAACAACGTGGGATCTGCTGTGTACTCACTATAAACAGCATTTGTCAGGAGACCATACTTGTTACTGTAGATCAAAACAGATGTTAAATACCCACATTAGTTCACTACATAAAAAAACACTTGTCTCCGTGGACCTCTCCCTTTTGCTCTGGCCACTGGTGGCAACTGTTGTGGATTTGGTGTTGGTGCCAGTGCTGACAGTTTGCTCCTCAGGGGTGCTACCAACTTACCCCTTCTCCCTTATAACACAACAAGCCCCTTGCAGTGCACTCATCTCCACACTCTCAAAATGATCCAACACTTTACTATGGTGGTGTAGACCAAGTGAGGTTGTAGTGTGTTTTTCATAACAGCGTGAGTGGTGCTAGTTGAATGGAAGTAGCACCACATCTAACAGACAAATTATCAGATGATGATCTGTTGATTTTTATATGTTTTATGTGAACATAGAACCCATAGGTTAAGATTCTGTAGAATACACTGTGTGTGACGTGTTACTAGCAAATGTACTGGTAAAAAGTCCTCTCACTGTAGCTCTTTTTGTTGCTTTGCAACTTGGGTACAGAAATAGCAATTACCAGAGCAGGCATCCACTTACACCAGTAAAATTGCATTTGATCCAGGGATGGATTTGTAAAAGGCACCAAACTGTGAAAGTAACACAATAATATATTAAATGTATTGTTTGTTTGTTTTAGATTTTGACAGTGTGGACTCCCCAGTGCCACCAGTGTTCTTCACACCAGGTTTGAAAGTGCACCAAAAAGATACCTACAAAAACATGTCTAGGGTTGATGCAAACCCCCTTCAGAATGAAAATGTTGGCGAGTAAGTTTCAAATAAGTTACATTTATACAAATCAGTATGAACACTTGTAAACATCTGATATAGTATACAATAAGGAACATTAAACATTCTTGATAGGCATCTGGTTTTACTGAATATAACACAAGACCAAAGACTGATTAAGGTCGGAGTCTTTACAGCCAGACAAAAGTCTATTTTTTTATGTGCTGTCAAATTGTTCTATTTTTCAAATTGTGTTTGAACAGGCTTCCAAACCAGTGTTTCAGGGGCACAATATGTATATACTGTTTCGACTTTTTATACTTAGAATTGAGTTGCTATTTATGTTATACAGGTTCATGTAGATCATAAAAATTACCGGTATTATATACACATACGCAACATGGTAAGTGTAACCAAAATCAGCATATTACAAGGTTTTTTTCACTGCTTATTTTAAGCTCCTCTGTGTTTTGTTTTTTTTGTTAAAATTTTGATATTTCAGAGCTTCTGAAGAGGACGCCATGAAAGCATCAGTGTCGGGAGACCTGAAAAGCATCCTGTTTACACCTGGATGTCGAGCTCCCAAAAGCAGTAAGTTGCAAAGTAATTAGGTAGTTTATATTAATGTCAATGCTTTCAAGCGCCATTACTGTGACCTGTCATCCAAACGTGAATTCGCTACAAGAAAGTATGACTTGAAGTATGTAGCTTGTTAGTAAATGTACCAGCACATGCATTTAAAATTAGTTGTGATGTAAACATTTGGCTGCACAGCATTCTGGGACTATGCGGAGAGGATTGTAAGGCTGCTTGATTGCATAACAGCGGCATACTGTATACAAACACGCAGATTGAGCTAGCAAAATCACTAGCAAATGTGGCTATATAAGCAGTTATACTAATACGAAGTTCAGAATTCAGTCCTTTTTTTCTACAGAAAGCTTTTAGCTTAAGTAAAGTAATCTGCGCAGTTCAATGACCCCTTATGTTTTTGCCGCATGAAAGCGTGAGATGTTTTGATTAGTTTATATTAAGAGTAGCATGATTATGGTTTGTTTATGGTGTTTTGCTCTGATATGTAGAAGAGGTGCGTAATGGAAGCGTTTCCTTTTTCTGTTTTAGATGCTGTCAACCAAAGCTCTCCAGTCGCACCAACGTTTTGCACACCAGGATTAAAAGTCCATAAGAAGGAAGTCACTTCTGGGTTTATGGAGACTGCGGTGGCTTTAGAACCAACAATGGTTAATAACACTACCACTCCACCATTACCAGCATTTGAGGCAAACTGGCTGAAGAGTGATACAGTGGTAAGTGCTTTTCCAGACACATGGTGGAGGAGAAAAAGTTGAGCCATGCAGCTAAATTATCAATAATTTGTCAATTACGCTCATGGGTATATTTGGTTAGTAGCAAGGAAGGTTTTAAGGAGGGAGAGAAATGCATGTGATGTGAGCTGTGACGTGTAGTAATCTTCCAATATTAAAATGCACGTAACAGCATATATAGTGTAATACTGCTTATATATGGAAGGACCCCTTTTCCCACTTAGATATTGCACTCACACATGTAGGTCTTTTTACCAAATATATAACATGGCCAGCAGACTCAAACAAGGCATTTCCATTAATAAATGATACATTATAAAGAGTTTCATAAACAAGTGTCCTTTAATGTAAATCCGAAGTCTTCAATCGTGCTGTAAACGGTAAAAAAGAGATTAAGGTAAGTGTGTTGCATCATTTAATGTGTGAGAAAACTTGGTGGAGAAATGCCACCGATTTAACTGGACATTGTACAGCGCCAGCAAAGTGGTTCCTCCAGCAGAATCCCACTGGGGACAGGCCTTTATAATGTTTACAAGCTGAAACACAACTCTCCTTTTAGTGAATGAACCCATTGTGTGTTGGACCAATTCATATTAATGTGGTTATGGTCTATATTTGATATTTATCAAACTCTTTCGGCAGAACCAACCACTGGACATTACAGAACTTGTTCCGAGACCGGAATTCTCCCACCAGCTGTACTTGCAAGATGCTGCTCCTATGGTCTTAAATTCTGATAAATATTATGAAAACCAAACTAAAATAGCTTCTCCACCCAAGATGAGGAATCACCCCTTAGACACTCCTCCGAGACCAGACATTACCTGCACTCTGACAGAAGATCTCTTCAAGGTATTATGTTCCACAGTTCAGTACTAGTTCAGGCTGTATGACAGTGATCCCATAAACGTGATTCTTATTTCTATTTTTCTCACTTATGATTTTTAAGTGAGAAAGGGACAAAGCACTGAATGACCAAAAGATATATACAAATACATGACCCCCCGTTAACAGCAGCCTTCAGGGCATACTATAGTGGCTGCCATAGTAACCCTAGAAATATTAAGCAATATAAGAACAAATATATAAAAGTAATACAAGAACAATTATTCTATAGTGTTCCAGCCGTCGAGAACATAAATGTATAATGCAAATTGTCTATAATATCAAAACAAGTGTACCGTGTGTAAAATAATGACATGCAGGCAGTTTTTCACGCTCTGCTGCTAAGTGTTTGTTAGGTGATGCGCAATCTCTGTAAAAACACTAAATATCATTCTCATGAAAATATTTGCATCGTTGTTGACGTTAACATCTGTGTCTCCCGTACAGTATAACATAAAGCCGTCCTCCCCTCCCAGGATTTCTGGGTATGAGAATCTCGTCTGGACTCCCACACGCCCTGAAATGACGTCCCGTGTAACAGACGACGTTTCGCAGGTTCCTGCTCGTTCTGCTTTTCACACAATTGTTTAGCAGCAGGTGCTTCTATTGAAGTGCGAGTGACGGGTTGAGGGGTTTGTGGAACAGGGTGTCGCACAAAGCGCTGACCTACCAGATACTCTTTGTTTTAGAGTTTATAGCTAGTAAAAGGATCAGAGGTATCTTTTGTTTTGTTTTGTATAAGGAGTCTTTTTTTTGGCCGTCCTTGGTTTTGTGTGCTGTAGAGTGTTTCTAGGAGGCTCATTAATATGCAACGCATGACTAAACAGGGAATCTCCAGTAGCACTAATCAGCAAATTAGATTTTCCTCTCAGGTGAGCAGAATGTACCGTAAAAAAGAAAAAATATTCCCAGTTTATCCTTACAAAGCCCTGTATCGTTAGCAGACCGTATCTTTAAGAGTCACATTTCACCAGTGCCTCTGTAGTGGATCTGTCACTCCCAATTCTTAGTTTTTACAGTATATTTAAACTTATATAAAGGTTCTTTTTGATTAAAATGGCAGGGAATATGCATTAGAAATCCACCATATGCACAGAAGATGTAATCTCCCCACTGTTGTGCTCCATTGATGGAACCTGATGTCTGTCAAGCGAGAAGAAAGACATCAGTACAAGGAATTATTAGTTATACTGGTTTAGCATCAGATCGCCACTTTACTTGGATAAAATATTTTAGGGCTACTTTAGCGTGCAATCTACAGTCTGCCGGTAAATGGCCGTGCATTTTGTCAGTAAGAAGTTTGGTAACCCTGCCCATCATGTTAAAAGATTTCTATAAAAATATGATCTGCACAGAAGAGAACGCGGTTGCATTTTTACGTGAATACAATCTTCTGGATGCGCCACAAAACGCAGAGCCTGGTCCTTGATGTGAAAGTGATATGCAAGAAAAAAAGAAAAAAAAAAAAAAGAGGTGGGGAATACAGACATGTACTTCGATGCAGCCGTAAAGGGTGCTGAACTTCACGTTCTGTTCCAAAAGGAAACACGTGTTTCCATTATACGGATACAAACAACAAATTACACTGCAAGTTTTTTCGAAGTTTAAGAACTCCTTTTTTTGTAATGGAAATACCCACAACAGTGACTCTTACAGTAAAGTCTAGTAGTGGAACTGGCTGGTTTAATACATGCCGACAGGTGCGGAGCCATTGTTTCTTATCGTGCACACGGTAAGATGGTTGGCACAGATGTTAACCCCCATTGAAATTGATGGGGCAAGATGGAAATATAATCGTGGAAGAATGCTGAATGGCGATAACCTTCCTCTTTCTGAACACATGCTGCACATTTAAAAAAACCGGAACCATGGGCGTAGAATTGATGGGCTTGGGTTTTCTGTCTTAAGCAAGGCTGGTATTTTTATGTATAACGGCGTGATCTATACCAATCAGCGTTGGATCAGCGTAAATGCGAAAAAGGTTCAGTGATTCATCCCAATTTATGGCCGGCTTATGGAAATCTAAATGCCATCGGTTACAGCTGTTTAATGGTGAACCATCAAGAAAATCATGCGGGTCCAGTGACAGCAGCAAACATGCAAGCGATTGTCATGGCTGGATGCCGAAATACACCTTTTGGAGAAAATGAGAGGCGTTCACAATGAGCTTTTTCGCTCCCCTTGATCGCATTTGCTGGACAGCGCTAAGAATGGAAGCAGAAGATTTGTTTTTGGCATTTCTGAAGGACATACGGCGTGTATACTGTTAAAAGGACTGAAAAGTAATTGTGTTATATTTGTATGATATAACATCAACTAGAAATGATAAAATATAAAGCAACATTGTTCATTGTTTTTTTTCTCTCTCTCTCTCTCTCATAACGTTTAGGGGGACGGCGCGCTAAAGTAGCACCAATATTTCTTAACCTTTTAAACCACAGATCTCCAAAACATCACGCACCTAGTTATGGGTAGTTTTAATAACTTACTGATGGTAAAAACTATCACAGCAGGCAATGTGCATAAATTGCAAATGAAAGGTTTGTTACTTTTGCTTCTAGATTCTGTCCCAGTACTACAACAATAGGATGAACACCTGTGACATGGCGATCGAGAACAAACCAGGCATCGCAGCCCCAAAAACCAACATGCAAAGTAAAGATAAAGAAAACAGGTGAGTGCAGGCTGCATACTCAGGCAGTGTCTGTTAAAATTAAAGGTCCCCTTCTCACAAAATATACATCAACACATTCAATAATCTTCAAGTCAGGAAGATGTTTACTAGCGAAAAGCTCCATATATTTACAATTTAACTTGAAACGTAACACTACGGTATATTCACGTTGATTTAATGCTTTGGTATTTATGCTCTCACCGCCTTCCTCTTAGAATTGCCTCTTCATAATATATAATGTGGTGAGTCGATACTTTATATTGCTACCTTGGAACAGCTCTAACTTTAGGTGCATTTTACATTTCTACGCATGGCACAGTGGTTACATTAGCATTTTTACATTTTTTTGTCTACTTTTGTGTCATGTGACACAAAAGCAGACACTATGGTTGTTGCCACAGAAGCTTAAAATGTTTCTGAGCTATTCTCTACTATGTTTCTACAGAGTGAACTGTATTTTAATCCCCTAAAGCTAGAACTCTTCATGCATTTTCATTCTTATACATCAGAATGTTACATTTTTAGGTGTTTGCTCATCAGAAATGCTTTCTGAACGGTATTATTAACAAGCCGGGTCATAGGTTATGACAAATGTTAACCAAGTAAAATGTTATTTTGCAGATTGTGATGAAGATTGTGTTTGGCCTCTCATGAACAAAACACCAAGAACCAAATACATAATCCTCTGTCATAATCACTGCTGGGGTAGTTATTTACACAATAACCGCAACACATATGTATGGGGGTGGGGTTAACTATGTAAAATGTCATTTTGTATAATATGTATTTAACCTGTAATACAGTATTGGCAGTATTATCATCCCTGGATGGTGTATTAATTGTATTGTAATGATTTGTATTTCTCCGCACAGTCTTAGCTTATTGTTCTGAGTGTTTTATAGAGAATTGTTGTACCAGGGACCTATTTAGCCCGTGGGGGAGATCTACCATATGCCTTCATATTTTTGTTTAATTAAATCTGTCGCCTCCTGGCTTATCTGTAATGAGCACTTCTGATGGCATTTTCTATGAAGCATATATTTATGGGTATGATGGTGAAACGGTCATGTTGGGGCTGGAGTGGACCACCTTACTGTGACAAGCTGTTTTTACAGAGTTCAGCTGTGGGTAGCAGATAAAGAGACATTCTACCTTGATCCTTTAAATATTTATAGGGGAAAATATATTTTTACATATATTGATGTGCTTCACTAGAGTAACCTTTACCTAGAAGTCACAATACAGGAGGGGGAGGGGGGGGGAAAGAGTACCATTATGATTGAGAAAATCTCTCTGATTCAACTCTTACCCACATACGGCAGCCGGGGGCCTCTTTTCCACAACTGCTGGGCTCCCAAAAAAACATTTAACCCCTTAAGGACAATGGGCGGTCCCTAAACCCATTGAAAACAATGCATTTTGAGTCCCATACATGTACAGGCTTTGTCATTAAGGGGAGAAACTATTTCTCACTCTCCTCCAAATCTTGTTGTGCTGATCACACAGCATTGCAATAATCGCAGCCAGCAGGGTCCAGAGAGACTGAGCGGCAGTGAATCAGGTATTCTTTGAATGGCCATGTCCCGGCGCTCGCCATTACACATAATCAGGCGGCAGGAAGCCAGTGATGCCGGCGGCTGCCCACCGCAGAGAAACCAGGCTGTCGTTACACAAAGCACATGTATGTCCTACAGAGACTGAAAGGGTTAAAGCAACCATTAACCCATTTGCAGAGCACAGTGTTGTATCAATCCCAAGACACTTTTCTTAATAGCTGTGTTAAAGTGATTGTAAAGCGGAGAGGAATACAAGCCTTAAACACTCACAAAATTAAAGCCGTATCCAAGCGAGGAGATTCCCAAATTACAAAATGTTAATACATTCAGAGTAGGTTTCATTGTACGAGGCTACGCATCCCCTCCATATTATTCACACAAATTATTAATATTTATATTATAGTCACAAGATAAAGCTCTCCTTGACCGTTAAAAGTACGTATATGTGCGGTTACCTTAAATATCGGGAACAAAATAGCACATAACGAAACCAAATCTGACAGCAGCTAACAGCCATTCTCATCTGCATGATCTCTTCAGTTCCGCCGCGCTTTAGGTGCTTACCGTGTATTCCGGAAAAGCACAGCCTTTTTATTTTGCCTTTGCAAAAGATCAGCACTGAAAAGCAGCCCCGTACCTGAACGAAATACCCATCACGGAAGGAGAGATCCGCGTCTCAGTAACGGCCCACGCGATGACAGACACGGAGGAGGTATCTTTGACGTCATGACGCACGGAGGAGGGATTACCACCGAAGGAGGAAGGACCAAAAGATGGCGCCAACCATGAATAAAAGGACCAACGAAGGAAAGAAAAAACATTACTCCTGAGGAAGCCCAGCAGGCGAAACGCGTAGGGAGGGCTTTTTACATTTCCAGTATCTTTATTATTACAATAAGACTGGTTTTTATCTATTTTTTATATATATATTTTTAAGGAATTTGGACTATACGGACGGATTTTTTTATATTTATTTATTAAGGCAATATTTATTTATAATCATGTACCTATAGTTTACCTGGAATATATATAGGGCTCTGCCCTCAAATAAATTTTCTTTTTATTAACCATCCGGTTGGACACTAATTCATAGTGGTTCCTAATATTGATAACAATTGGGGAATATCCACTAAGACCATCACGAGACTGCGCATAAACACGAAAGAGGAACGGATCGGGAGATACTTTGGAACATTACACGCTGAACACTTTCTACATAAGAGTAAGTGCATCCATCACCTCACGGTGTTCTCTTCCTAAACGATACCATCCCATGTTTTTTTGGTTTTGTGTTTTGTCTACATGTTCAAGTGGACACACGGACCTAGAGAGAACTCCACTTTGAAACACCACGTACACTTTGTGAGTGCATAAAGTATACCCATCAGTCAATATTATTGTTGATACCTCTACACTATTATTCTCTCTTTTTATTTATTTTATTTTATCGGTTAACACGAGCGCACCTGGTTGGATTGTTTTGCAAACACCCCAATGGCCTGCACTAAAAGCCAATCTACCACTTACAACTGCATGAACTATATGAAACAAATATGCGTAGATCAAGAAATGTTAATAAAACTTTATGGCTGTTTAAAATGCACAGATTATATGAACTTTAGTCAAAACAAATTTGGTTTCTACATCTGCAAGTGTTAAAGGATAAAAAAAAAAAAAAGTTCGTAAAAAAACCCCCACATGTATGTTGTCAGTATGGCCTCATACGCCCTGATGGGGGCGGAGCTCGGTTAGGTGGTGTTATTGCTATATCCAGATAATCTCCAATCTGGAACCTCTGCGACTGTAAAGTCATAGAATCATCCGATCCCTTCCTCCCTGAAATAGTACTGCCGATCTCCTTCACCCTGCAAAGAAATCAGCATGAGAATCAGTCTCTGATTTACACACAGAGTAATGTTTAATGTTAATTTAGCAAACGCGTAATTAATATATATATATATATATATATATATATATATATATATATATATATATATATATATATCTATCTCTGCCGATGTAGGAATTGGGGTTTTAAAATAAAAAAATTATTTTTGTGTGTGTGTCACGTAAGCACAAAGCAGTTGTCCTGCAAATGGTCTGCACACATACTGTCTGGGGGAAGACATCAAGCACATTGGTGTTTTAAAGAGCAATTCTGGTGCAAAGCAGTAAAAGTTGTACAATTACCATACTAACCTATCAATCCCTTCATTTTTACTACTTAGCTGAACGGGTGGGAAAGGGACAAATGCATTAAAGTACATCTGATGCCTGGAGTGGCTCTGTAAGACACGTCACCCACTTAATTATACTAGCAAAGCGCATATGAATGAAGCCAGCATATTACGGCACTGTACATACATTTCCCCTTTATACAGCTTTTAACAAATTATCTGCATTTTCTGATACCTCTAGCCACAATTACCTGCGCTGGATAGTATTTATTGGACTTTAACCTACCTGTATCCTGGTCGTTTTGGGTCTGGATAGACAATAGCAAAATTGAAATGAGTGCCTTTTTTACGAGCTTCGGGGTAAACTTCTTTAACTAGGCTGGTGAGCTCCTTCAAAGTTGCATCCATCCTAATAGACCAAAAACAAACATCACAACCATGCAAAGAAAGTTTCACCCCAAAAGTGAGTGAGTGTTCTGGACCGAAACCAAAAATTAGGGATGCACTTGGCCGAAATCGAAAAGGACTACCCCCCTACCTTAAAAAAAAATATTTTCTACACTGCTTTGTTGTTGACCCCTCCCTTTTGTGTTTTTGCCCCCAGCTTGCTCCTCAGGTATTGATTTATGTACTGACCCCAGATAGCTGCCCCTCTTGTGTATTGATGCTGCCAGCACAGATAAAATGCTGCCCTGCAGAATGGGTCTGCACTTCACTTACAGCCTACCTGTGCTGTGCTATGCCCCCACCCCCCTACACATCCATGCTATCACACACACACACATTCATTTACTCATTCACAAACACTCACTTGCATTTCTCATTCATTCCCTCAATCACGCATAATCGTGATTAAAGGAACGGAGTAGGGTCATGTGACGTAAATTCACGCAACTCCATCGGGTTCCTGCTTCCCCTGGGTGGATCAAGATACATTGCTTGCACAGTGCGTGCGAGCAACACACAGGTAAGCAGCAGGGTTGCTGACAAGGTTGCTGAGGGCGTTTTACGTTACGGCCACTGATATTTCAGTGCACCCCTACCACGCGGTGCACAGAACGCATAGCGGAGACGGTCAAACTTACCAGGTGTAGATCTGCAGCTCACTAGAAGGAACATTTCCTCTGGAAAATTCATCCATCCGGTGATGTCTCCCATTGTTTGTCGTAAACACCCTCAACAGAAGAGGACAGGTCTAGAAAATTAAAGCACAATCAGTAGTATCTTCCCGATATGATCTCCATATAGCGAGTCCATTTATCAGTTAAAATAGAAATTTAGTCTAAAACAGAACCGTACATTTCAAACTGATGATGCCTCGAGTAACACTTCAGCCATTACAGCAACCACTAAGATTCCAATTACCATACTATCTACATAATGCACAAGCGGCAACAATCCCCCGGGGGTCCGCAAACACTGCGGCAAAAGCCAAGGTAAAATTACCCCCCACCCGGCTAATGTTGATACTGAGCAGGGCAAAGCTGTGCCAGATTGCTAAGACTAGATTGCTCTAGACATGTGGCCCCTAGTGTTTAAATAAGAGCCACATTTAAGTCAGAGGTGAGATCCTTTCATGTTCCCTACTGTGCTAAGCATGGGCGTAGGAACCGGGGGGGACAGATCCCCCCCCAGTAACTCATGCGGGGGGACACCGATAATTAAGAAATCCCCCCCAGGGCCGTAGGAACCCCCCAATAGAAACGCCGCAAATGCGGCCCGCGAGTCCTCGAGGTGCGGCCCGCGTAAGATCGGCAGCCAGGGCAACCGATCTTACGCGGTCCGCACCTCGAGCCCTGCTACTTACCTGTGGGAGGGTCTTCTGTACTGCACAGAGGAACCGGAACCCAGCAGAGTTCACGTGACATTACATCACATCCTGCTTCCTCTGTGCAGTACCAGATCACACTCCTATCATGTCAAGTCATATTGCTATTTTTTTGTCCAATTGTGGTGTGTTACCTACTTTTATTAAAAATGTGAGTTTTTATTATTATTTTTAAAGGTGGGGGGTCATTTTCGGTTTTGGCTAAGTGAACCGTGAATGTTTTGGTCCAGAATTTTCATTTTGGTGCATCCCTAGAATAAATAGAACTATTTCATTTTTAAATTATCCTGAGTCCTGAATTTGTAGTCACAAAACTTTCTAGGTCCAGAAATCAGTGAAAGGAAAAGTAAAGGTTTTGTGTCATTTACTTTATTTTAATCTGCATATTTTATTAAAGGCCATATTTTCTCACAGTGAAAAATGAGTGCGGCCCGCGCACGTATACAATTCTGATGAAGTGGCCCACTGCAGAAAAAACTTGGACACCCCTGGGGTAGACAGTGATGGGGGGGGGGTAGGGAGAGGGTAGCTAGTGAGAAGGGGGGGTAGGGAGAGGGTAGCTAGTGAGAAGGGGGGGTAGGGAGAGGGTAGCTAGTGTGAGAAGGGAGGGGGGTAGCTAGTGTGAGAAGGGAGGGGGGTAGATAGTGTGAGAAAGTGAGGATCTGATGGGGGAAAATGCTGTCCCCCCAGATTTTTAGGGGTTCCTACGCCCATGGTGCTAAGGTTGTGGTGACTGAATTTACAAGCAAAACCGTAACATTAACGATCGATCACATGTTCCCCCTTCCCACAAAAAAAAAAAAAAAAAACGAATTAAAAATTGCCGCTTATCCGTAGGCGCCATTGTTGCAGGACCGCGAACATCCCTCAGCTACACGCGCCGTAACTATGTAGATACGCTCCACGCCTGGCTCCTATAGATGTATATATCCTACCGAGCTTCCAACCGACCGAGTAGCACACGGCAACGTAGTCTGGAAAAAGCCCAGAGAAGAGCTGCTGTCCCCCGCTCCTCTTACCTTCTCGCGGTCAATAGGTTTCTCGGGCTCCTTCTTGATCTCCTCCTGGGTCACCCTGGATTCTACAGCCATTTTCTCCAGTTTGCCTAGAATCAAAAAACCTCGCGTCTAGCTAGCACAAAACCGACCACCGGCGCTTTACATCTACGTCATTCCGCTCAGCCGAATGGGCGTTGCCTTATAGGTGTTTGGAACTCTAACGTCTTAGCAAACATTTAGTGTGGGAGCGTAGTAGCCATTTTGTTGGAGCCAAGTTCCGTATCCTATAATAAACATTGGTCTCCTGCAAAATGGCTGCGTCCCTTTTTGGTAACACATTGGAGAGTTTTAAACGTGCAGTCTCTTGTATTTATTACTTGTATGTCTTCTGGCGCTAATGGGTATCTGTGAATGAATATCTGTTAATGAGTATATGAATGCGTGGATGAATGTTTGTGAATGAGTAAATTAATTCATATGTGTATGATAGCATGCATGTTTAAGGGGGTGCATGGCACAGGGAGGCTGTTTGAGACTAGGATTGCAAGTCCTATGCTTCCAATCTGAGTTGGGTGGACATGATACTAAAGGGGGCAATATGCAAGGATATGAGGGCATTAATTGAAGGAGATATCACATAAATACTAAAGGGGGGCTGGGTGGTGGGATAAATATACAATATGGGGGCTAGCTGGGGGCAATGCCCAAGGGTGATAACATCGGCCATGTTTTCCAGGACACTTTTACATATTGCTGACCAGCCCAGATAAAATGCTACCCTGCAGTATGGGGGATGTATAGACCCATGGAAGGGAACCAACTAGTCAGATATTCATCCCCCATACTGCAGGGCAGCATGGGCGTAGGAACCCCTAAAAATCTGGGGGGGGGACAGCATTTTCCCCATCAGATCCCCACTTTCTCACGCTATCTACCCCCTCTCCCCCCCTCTCGCACTTTCTTACTATCTACCCCCCCTCCCTACCCTCCCTTCTCACACTAGCTACCCTCTCCCTACCCCCCCTTCTCACTAGCTACTCTCTCCCTACCCTCCCTTCTCACTAGCTACCCTCTCCCTATCGCCCCCTTCTCACTAGCTACCCTCTCCCTACCACCCCCTTCACACTAGCTACCCTCTCCCTACCCCCCTTCTCACTAGCTACCCTCTCCCTACCCCCCTTTCTCACTAGCTACCCTCTCCCTACCCCCCCTTATCACTGTCTACCCCAGGGTTGTCCAAGTTTTTTCTGCAGTGGGCCACTTCATCAGAATTGTATACGTGCACGGGCCGCACTCATTTTTCACTGTGAGAAAATATGGCCTTTAATAAAATATGCAGATTAAAATAAAGTAAATGACACAAAATGTTTACTTTTCCTCTCACTGATTTCTGGGCCTAGAAAGTTTTGTGACTACAAATTCAGGACTCAGGATAATTAAAAATGAAATAGTTCTATTTATTCTAGGGATGCACCAAAATGAAAATTCTGGACCAAAACATTCACGGTTCACTTAGCCAAAACTGAAAATGACCCCCCACCTTTAAAAATAATAATAAAAACTCACATTTTTAATAAAAGTAGGTAACACACCACAATTGGACAAAAAAATTAGCAATATGACTTGACATGATAGGAGTGTGATTGCTAACAGCAATCACACTCCTATCATGCCAAGTCAGCCAGTACATGCTGGTACACGGTGGCTGTAAGTGATGTGCAGACCCCATACTGCTGGCAGCATCAATACACAAGGGGGGCAGCTAGCTAGGTTTCAGCATCTACTGGCTGACTTGGCATGATAGGAGTGTGTTTGCTAACAGCAATCACAGTCCCATCATGCCTAGGTTCCAGCACTTAGACATCCAACCAGTAAATGCTGTAACCTAGGCATGATGGGACTGTGATTGCTGTTAGCAATCACACTTCTATCATCCCAAGTCAGCCAGTACATGCTGGTACACGGTGGCTGTAAGTGATGTAACATAGTAACATAGTAACATAGTTCATAAGGTTGAAAAAAGACCAAAGTCCATCAAGTTCAACCTATATACATATTGTGTCCCTACTGTGTTGATCCAGAGGAAGGCAAAAAACCCTTATGAAGCAGATGCCAATTGCCCCATACCAGGGGGAAAATTCCTTCCCGACTCCAAATATGGCAATCAGAATAAATCCCTGGATCAACGTTCTGTCCCTATTAATCTAATATCCATAACTTGTAATATTATTGCTTTCAAGAAACACGTCCAGGCTCCTTTTGAACTCTTTTATTGAGTTTACCATCACCACTTCCTCTGGCAGAGAGTTCCATAATCTCACCGCTCTTACTGTAAAGAACCCCCGTCTGTGCTGGTGTAGAAACCTTCTTTCCTCCAGCCGTAGAGGATGTCCCCTTGTTATAGATACAGTCCTGGGTATAAATAGGTCCTGGGAGTGATCTCTGTACTGTCCCCTTATATATTTATACATAGTTATTAAGTCCCCCCTAAGCCGTCTTTTTTCCAAACTAAATAACCCCAATTCTGATAATCTTTCTGGGTACTGTAGTCCTCCCATTCCCCTTATTACTCTGGTTGCCCGTCTTTGAACCCTCTCCAGCTCCACTATATCTTTCTTGTACACTGGTGCCCAGTACTGTACACAGTATTCCATGTGTGGTCTGACTAGTGACTTGTACAGGGGTAGAATTATTTCCTTGTCGTGGGCATCTATGCCCCTTTTGATGCACCCCATGATTTTATTTGCCTTAGCAGCAGCTGCCTGACACTGGTCGCTACAGGTAAATTTACTGTTAACTAAAACTCCTAAGTCCTTTTCCATGTCAGTCGTCCCCAGTGTTTTCCCATTTAATACATATTCCCAGCCTGGATTTTTCTTCCCCATGTGCATAACCTTACATTTATCTGTGTTGAACCTCATCTGCCACATCCCAGCCCAAGCCTCCAACCTATGCAGATCCATTTGTAATCGTGCGCTGTCCTCTATTGTGTTAACCACGTTACAGACCCCATGAACCATGTGCAGACCCCATACTGCTGACAGCATCAATACACAAGGGGGGCAGCTAGCTAGGTTTCAGCATGTAATGGCTGACTTGGCATGATAGGAGTGTGATTGCTAACATCAATCACAGTCCCATTATGCCTAGGTTCCAGCACTTACACATCCATGCTATCACACACACACACTCATTCATTCATATACTCATTCATTCACAGATTCATTCCCTCAATCACGCATACTCATTCAAACACCCTCCCCACCCCCTTACCTGCACTGCAGCTCCTCGATGCCGCTCACAGGCTTCAGCAGAGGGCGCGGCCTCCCTCTGCGTTCTCTGGTACTGCACAGAGGAAGCAGGATGTGATGTAATGTCACGTGAACTCTGCTGGGTTCCGGTTCCTCTGTGCAGTACAGAAGACCCTCCCACAGGTAAGTAGCAGGGCTCGAGGTGCGGACCGCGTAAGATCGGTTGCCCTGGCTGCCGATCTTACGCGGGCCGCACCTCGAGGTCTCGCGGGCCGCATTTGCGGCGTTTCTATTGGGGGGGTTCCTACGGCCCTGGGGGGGATTTCTTAACTATCGGTCCCCCCTGCATGAGTTACTGGGGGGGATCTGTCCCCCCCGGTTCCTACGCCCATGCAGGGCAGTATTTTATCTGGGCCGGCAGCATCAATACACAAGGGGCCATTATATAAACAATGTATTTACAGGTAGGTGCCTGGAGCTGCAGCTCCATCAGCCCCTACGTCAATCCGGCCCTCGGCCCCCCAGGAAAATGCCCGGTGTGCCCGATGGACAGTCCGGGCCTGGTGGCACAGCATAACTCCCATCGCTATATTCTGAGCCAGGCACTGATGGTGGTAGAGCCTAATTCTCATAACAAGAGCGACCAATAAGATGTTTCTAACCCTGGGCCCAAATTAATTATCTTCTCACTATTACTGGTTTTTAACAACATTTATGAAATTGTTACATTATCATCATGATGCAATGTATTCATTTACCATACAATGTAATGGGTTCATCGTGTAATGGAATGTGTTGTATCGCTTTTTTCACTCCCTTGCAAAAAAGCTTAATTATTGTTAATTCCCATCTCAGTTTACACTGTATGGGATCAAAGTAGCATCCGACTAATACTCAGATTGGATGATACACAGGAATTCTAAGCACCCGCATTTGTGGTGTGTATATATATATATATATATATATATATATATACATATAAATATGTGCCTGTGTGTGTTCAAATTCTTAATGCTTCATTTCGCAAGTTTGAGTTCCTCCAGGAGCTTTCTGCTACAGGACATTGCCTTCTATTCTGGTGAAATAAGACCTGACAGATTTACATACCAAATGCTAAATGTGCTCAAAAGAGTTGGTGGAATTTGTATTATTTTTCCCAGCTCTGTAGGGGAGAGCTAAAGTGCTACAAGAAATATCTGTATTTATATATAGACATTATGTAAATATATACCGCTATTTTTTTAATTGCGCAACAAATTTTACAAACAAAGCAATGGAATCTTGGGGTTCCTTTACTGACAAGCAGACAAAAATACAGTCTCAGTTCCAAAGTGTGACCACCGTTGAATTACAGGTCATATTGTTTATGCAAAGGGTGCTTTTCAAAAAGCATCAAATTAACTATTCTCCAACCCATTTTTTTGATTAACTTCACAGATATACTTTCATTATTTCAATATCATTTTCATTTTCACTTTTAATTATTGTGGCTTGTCTCTGGTACCCCTCCTAATTATCCAATGTCACTTAAAAAAACTAAATCAAACCTATATGACCAAGTCATAAAACTTTTAAAAATTCTGGTCATAACTTCCCATAACTTCCATGTCACAAGAGGTGCAGCTGTCCAACGCACCGGAAAGTGAGGGGCACACTTGACCTGCCCGTTGGCAATGTCCCACTGTCTCCTTGTGTTTCCTTAAGTGGATGTGAGAGGGCAAGAGCCACTGGCGTAACTACAGGGGGCTCGTGCCTCTAGGACCCCTGCAACCCCTTGTTCCTGTCTCCTCGTACTGGTTCAAAATAGTTTGGAAAGGGCGCTGCATATGTGTGTCAGAGTATATGTTGGAAGGAGAGGCAAGGGGCAAAGAAGGCACAGACAAGTTGTTTGGGGGCAGTGATGGCACAGACCACCTGTTGAAGTTGGGGGGCCCTGTGCAATTTTCCCACCAGGGCTCTTTGGTTTCTAGTTACGCCCGTGGCAAGAGCCTAGTTATGGCTAATCGTTAGGATGTAATAATTATAATCTGCATATACACACATACTCCTTAACATATTCCCATACATTTTATTTATTTTTATGTATATTGCCCATCATTAAGTTTATATTTAGTAATATGTTCAAGTTTTTTTTATTTAGGTGCAACTGTTGTAACACCGCCCTAATTTTTGATCATCCACCAAGTGTGGTGACATAACAAGTATTTTTGTCAGTGTTTTTGCCAGTTGAACTCTTCCTTTATCACGTGTCTTTTGATATGTTAACGGGGGCACACCTACAGTGATCTCACAAGCAATTCAATATGCCTGTTGAAAGGAAAAACCTTAGCTTAGCCTATCTCTGCCCACCATCCTGCATGGATGGCGCAATCTGCGTTGTGCTGGGTTATGTTGGGCCTTTTGGTTGCAGGTTAGTCTTGGAAAGTGTTGCATTGTGTGTTGGGCTGTCACTCATTTATTGTATGTTACTGTGTTTTTGTCTCTTATTAAATATCTGTTAATGGAGACGAACCTTTTGTGTTATATTTTTATATTTGGTTTAACACCACATCAAGTAGAATACACCACATGCATACATTTCTTTATTGCAAAATAATACTTTTAAAAGCTTCATTATTTCTATTATGTTAACAGATTTGCCTTGAGATATAAGGAAAACATTTTAAATGTATAGTTCTCATGTGGGCATGAGGTGTTTGGGCACCTATTTTAAAATTTTTATGTAAATATATAATTATTTTACTTTTAAAACTTTTTTTAATTGGGATCCTTTTTGGGGTCCTTATTTACACTATATGACCAATGTGGGCACCTGACCTTTTCATCTATATGTTGGACATCCCATTGCAAAACCATAGACATTAAAATTGAGTTGCCCCCCTGGTAACCGAGGCACCCAGGAGGGTGTCAGGACTCGGGTAAGCAGGTCAGGTAGGAGCCCAGTTGCAGGGGATACTAGAGAGTCTGTCTGTACCCCTTGATGCATCTTTCAAACAGGTAGGTACAGACAGGCACACAACAGATGGGAAAAGCAGGACTTGATGGTAGCGAGACAGGGGAGCTGAAGCAAGGACAGGCAAGCCCTCAAGCAGGACACATAGGTTGTAAGTCCACTGGCGGGGCGGACGGCAGGAAGCCCACTGGCAGGGCGGACGGCAGGAATCCCTTCTGGTGGGGCACGCAACTTGGAAGCCCTTCTGGCGGGGCACGCGGCTTGGAAGCCCTTCTGGCGGGGCACGCGGCTTGGAAGCCCTTCTGGCGGGGCACGCGGCTTGGAAGCCCTTCTGGCGGGGCACGCGGCTTGGAAGCCCTTCTGGCGGGGCACGCGGCTTGGAAGCCCTTCTGGCGGGGCACGCGGCTTGGAAGCCCTTCTGGTGGGGCTCGCGGTTTGGAAGCCCTTCTGGCGGGGCTCGCGGCTTGGAAGCCCTTCTGGCGGGGCACGCGGCAGGATGTCAGGTACAGCGCCACAGCAATATGCTGTTCACACTGCAATGCAAAGGCCTTGAGTGAAAGGCAGAGCCGGTATATAAAGGCAGGGCTGCACCAGGTAATAAGGCTCAGCTGCTCTTAGTGATTAGATCTGGGTGCTGCAGAGAGGGAAGGGTGGCCACTAGTGGGTGCCACGGATCTGACATGTAGAATTTTATACAGATTCCTGGCTGACAGGGTGGAATCCTGACAGAGGCTCACATATTTTGTGTTACGTGACCCCATGGTAGAAGGGCAACAGTTCACATGCAGAGTATTAGTTGCAATGAAGACATAACTCCACTCAAGGTAAGAGTTAGGGGGAGGGTAAGATACACTGATGATACTTGATGCTTAACATACCAGACTGGCTCAGAGTAATAGGAGATGGAGTATTAACTAACCTTAACCGTAGTTTGGGATAGCCGTATTAGTCCAGTGTATAAGAATGCAAAAAAACAGAATGTTGCAGAATCTTTTAATACCTTTTTTATTGGACTAACAGTATTTAAAATAATAGACGAGCCTTCGTGAGTCCTCCCTTTATCAAGTCAAAAGAATTTCTCTTTTGACTTGATAAAGGGAGGACTTCCAAAAGCTCGTCTATTATTTTAAATACTGTTAGTCCAATAAAAAAGGTATTACAAGATTCTGCAACATTCTGGGGTTTTTTTTGCATTCTAAACTTAACTGCAATACATGTTTGAAATAAACCACCTTGTGTCTGCAGCCTGCAAACTGTGTCTCTGTTCTGACAGGGACTCCATATCCGTGGCTAGGTAAACCCTGGTCCTAAAGATTGGTAACAAAACCAGGGTTCCCAAATGGGCTCCCTCTCTGTAACCACCTTCGAGTGTTGCCCACCACAAGCATAGTGTAACTCCAAAAGAGCGATGTGGTGGGACAACAGGTGTCTGTAGCGATGCAGTTCCAATTGTCAGCGGGCATCACCGTGGTTCCTAGCCACCTTACAGTTCCATGAATTTGCGGCTAGGTCCCTGTCTGGCGTATGGAGCGTTTCTGGCCATGGGAGTGTGGTTCCGGCAGACCAGACGGGATTTTCCGGTCACCCTGTGCCCCTCAATGAGCACAAGGTGAGTTAGATATAAGAGGGGACTGGGCAGGAAGGTGTTCCCCAGGATTCCATCAGAATCCATCAGTGGCCCCCTCCCAAACTCAAACCTACCCCCATGTGTCCTCAGCTTCAGAATATACTTTACATGGTGTAACAAACAAGTAGTATTATTATGATTGTCTATTTTATATATAGCGCCAACAATTTCCGCAAAGTATCTTACAGCACATACATTCAAACCTGGAATGGACAGACTAAGGCAAAATGATAGATTAGGTAACACTCTAGAGAATCCGTACTGCCATACAGAATTCCTCTTTAGTAAACACTTAAGCGGAACAGGCCTATTGTATATTGAGTTCATATGTTTTAGAATGTTGAAAAGACATTTGATTGTTTCCCCCAGGAGAAGCAAGGTCAGGAAAACACAAAAATAAAGTTGATGGGTACAATATGTGAGAACCAAACCTGGAAGTAATTTTATTCCTTGGTTGCATTATTGTTTGTAAGCAATGTCTTCATTTTAACTACTTCAGCGCCAGAATTGGGTAAAACACATTTTACAGAAGTATGTACATTAACCAATGTACATGTTTTTAATATAAGCATCTGCGCTATTTGGAGTTTGCTTGTAGAAATACAGAATTTGATGGCAGATAAGACCCCTTAATCAGTCCTTGTCTGAGATTCAGGATAGCTTTATGCCTGTCCCAATCCCATACATGTTTAAATCCCCTCATTGTATTAGCCTGTAATGTTTTCACTTTATGAGCAGTGTTCCCTCTAAGCTGTGCGCTTGTGCTTTCAGAGGGAGCGCACACAAACAAAAATTGTGCGCACAACCAGTAGCGTACTGAAGGGGGGCTGTCCGCTACTAGTTGTGTGCACGGCACCCCTCCAGAGACGGACAGTAATGTCCGCCGCTAGAGGAGCAAGCTCGGTTGGGGAGATCAAGGATCTCCCTCTAACCGTCTTTAAAAAAAATCAAGGGAGCTGGAGGTCTGTTAATGCAGACCTCCGATCCTGCTCCCTTTCGATGCGCGCGGCAACTGATGCTGTGCGTCGGGATTTGTTGTCACTGAAGCCACGCCCACCGCCTCCACTGCAAAGGAAGGAGAGGACACAGAAGAGGGAAGAACGAAGAGGAGGAAAAGTGACAGGTAGGAAAACATTCTGTGAGAGTGAATTAGTAAGTGTGTGAGAGTGATGGGTGTTATGCTGTAGTTTAAACTGAATGTTTGTGAATGAGTGTGTGTGTGATAGCATGGATGTGTAAGTGTGTGTGGGGGATAGCATGACATAGAGAGGCTGTAATCATATTCCTATCATGCTCAGGTTCCAGCTTGTACTGGCTGCCTGAGCATGATAGGATTGATGTTAGCAATTATATATTTTTTTGTTCAATTTTGGTGTGTTAACCACACCTTTATTAAAAGTAAGTAACACACCAAAATTGGACAGAACAATTCGATAACAATATTAATATATATATATATATGATTGCTAACAGCAATCCCACTCCTATCATGCCCAAGCAACCAGTACATGCTAGAACCTGGGCATGATAGGAGTGTGATTGCTGTTAATCATATATATATATATATATATATATATATATATATTGTTATTGATTTTTTTTTGTCTAATTTTGGTGTGTTACTTTTAATAAAAGTGTTTTTTGTTTTTTTTTCAAGGTGTGGGGGGGTCATTTTCGGTTTCAGTCAAGTGAATGCTAAATTTTCAGGTCCAGAATTTTCATTTCGGTGCACCCATATATATATCATGTCCTGATGAAAGTCTAATAAATAGACTGAAACGTTGATTGGAAAACTGCAGTTTCTGGAGTGATTATTTAAAGAAGTCCCTGGAGTGCTGGTAACTATTTTTGGATGTTTTATGATTTGCTGTTGCAGCTACTTGGCACCAGGCTAAAAAGGTGGTGATTGGTGTGCAATTGTTAATTTTGGACATTATATATATATATATATATATATATATACACTAGGCCAGACACTAAAGTTGTAGGCCTACACCACATCAATGTTTGGCTTAGTATTTAGTGATTGGGGTTATGCTGCATTATTGTCAATGTCTGGCTCAATGTATAGTGATAGGTGTTATGTTGTATCACGGTCAATGTGTGCCTCTGTATATAGTGATAGGTGTTATGCTGTACCACCGTCAGTGCGTGCCTAAGTATATAATGATAGCAGTTATGCTGTACCACCGTCAATGTTTGCCTCAGTATATAGTGATAGCAGTTATGCTGTACCACTGTCAATGTTTGCCTCGCTATATAATGTTAGCAGTTATGCTGTACCACAGTCAATGTCTGCCTCAGTATATAGTGATAGGTATTATGTTGTACCACCGTCAATGTCTGCCTTAGTAAATAATGATAACAGTTATGCTGTACCCCTGTCAATGTTTGCCTAATGATAAAAGCTATGCAGTTTTAAAGTGTGTGTGTGGGGGTCCCACGTACAGGATCCGCCCCAGGTGCCAAATACCCTAGGTATGCCCCTGCGGACAACAGTTTTTCCCAATTATTTTTTGTTTATCCTTTATGCGGCCTGGAGCCTCTGCTCGTGATCTGCTCATAATTTACTTATGCAGTGAAAAAAACATTACAGTAAGTAATACTGTTGTGTAACTAATACTACATTATCACACTATAATGTAGTGTTATTAACCATGAGCGAGCTGTACCAAAAATATAGAATAACAATTTAAAGTTAACATTTGCAGAAGCATATTGTGCGCACAAAATTTTGGCTCTGGGAAAATTTTTGCACAAGAGAAATTTTCTGCGCACACCACCTAAGAAAAATTAGAGGGAACATTGTTTATGAGGCCCTCTGATTTTTGTGTAACGGAGACCAAGATAAGGTAACTTCAATCCCCTATAGACGTACCGGGACGTCCAAAAAACGCCCACTAAGAAACCCCTATGGACGTCCCGGTACGTCCAGCCCTTCGTGCAGCGTCAGGGACACATCCCTGCCGCTGCACGGGAGACCAGTCGTTTGACAGCCTGGACTCCCCCTGGCAGCAGAAGCCGGCATCGCCGGCTTTCTGCTGCCCGATCTCCTGTAACAGCTTCCGGCATGAAAGCCGGTAAGCTGTTACAGTGGAAAGTGCCCGATCGCGCGATCACGCAGTTGCAAACACGCGATCGGGCATTCCCTTCCGGGTTGCGTCACTCCTGACATAACCCGGAAGGTCATCAGAGGACAGGATATCCCCTGCGGGGATATCCTGCCCTCCGATGAGGCACAGAGACGCTGCAATCTCTATGCAGGTCTGTGAGGACCTGCATAGAGATCAGAGTGTGATCGGTGTAGGGGGATCGCGGGGAGGGGAGTGAGAAACAATGTCTCTCACCCCCCCCTCCCGTCCTGAAAGAGAAAAGCAGAAAAAAACAAACCATTGGTCCATTTAAAAAATAATATTAAATAAATCATTAAAATAATATAAATAATACAAAAAATATATATAATGTGAGCTGTGATGTCATTGTGACATCACTGGCATGTTCAGGAGGTCCCTAGGAGGACATCTAACCATTTCTGTGTAAAAATAATATATAAAAAATTAAAAAAAAATTAAAAAAATTAAAATTAAAAAAATATATAAAAAAAGATAAAAAAATTATTAAAAAACCTTATTTCCCATTGCCCTAGCATAACATCTAGCCAGTATAACCCTCCTGCCCCCGTTCACAACCCCCAAACCCGTTAAGCCATAGGCATAAAAATTATACAAAATTGTACACCTAATAGTATGCTCCCTGGTGCTGGGAAAGTCTGGAAAATCTATATAAATTAGGTATTTCTGAAATCAGGACACCTGAATTAATAAACTTGGAGGGGATTTTCCATCACTTTACCTAATTTTGTGAGGATTCAGAGGGAAAATGTAAAAAAAAAATTTGTTTATTTTTCTAATCTTCGCTAGTTTTTACTAAATTTCTCATTCTAAATGTTAAGCTTATCATCCGACTATGGTATCAAACGAAAGCTCTATCTCTCTGAATAGATCAGGCTCATCAAAGGTATCAGTAGAAAAGGTCCTTTAATATCTTCTAAAATCGAATTAGACGTGGCACTACTAAACTAATAGAGTGCATACAGGTATCAAGCTGGTAAAATCAGGATCAGCCTTTGTTCCGGTGTAGTTATCTACTTCTGCTGTATGCACTCTATTAGTTTAGTAGTGCCACGTCTAATTCGATTTTAGAAGATATTAAAGGACCTTTTCTACAGATACCTTTGATGAGCCTGATCTATTCAGCCCGCTTGTGAGTTGATAAACTATCACATTAATATAACATTTGTGTGTATATATTACACTATTGTTTTTTATTTTTATTTTTCCTCATATGTTTATGTGCGCCATGGTCTATCACCTCTTACTGTTGTTACCTTACATTTCATATCCATACAAGTGTCATCCAAAAACAGAAGGAAAAAGTTATCAACCTCAAAGAATGCCTCTATTACAAGAATGATAAAATAATTGTGACACGGTTCCTACTACCTGTTGATACTCATGTTTCATTCATAACATCTTGAAGAATGCAATGACAGGTGCTTCTATTTATGCAACTTTTACCCTTGATCTCAGTGGCCTGTGACACAATCATTTTGCAATACGTCTTTAAGTATGTTTTAATGGATTATCAACCAGGCATAATTACCCTGGAGCAATAGTATTTCACAACTTTCCCACAAGATTGTGTCACATTGTACAGTATTATATCAATGTGTGCTTTTTACCTAGACTCCAGTAACCCTTTCAGTACAACTAAATGGAAAGCCATGGAAGCGTGTATAAAATTGCCATTGTACAGTGACCCCCCCCTCCCAGATGGAGTCAGGAAGGCTGTGTGTAAAAAATCCCAGTATAATACTTCTATGATCTGCACTTTACAACTGGGAGTCAAAGAGGCAGTCTGGTTCCCAAAATGCAGCATTTTACAGTTAAGATGCCCAATAAATGTATGTGGTTGTGTTCAGGCCCGGACTGGGACAAAAAATAGGTCTGGGCATTTAAGCCCGAGCAGCCCATTTTTATTTATTTATTGTTAAAGCCCACCCTTCATGTACCATCTTTGCATTTACTCATTCACACAAATCATTAACACATTCATTAATGCAGTCTCACAAATCATTCAAGCAATTCATCCACACATGAATTCATTAATTGTCATACGCATTCACACAATTCATCCACACATTTATTCATTCTCATACGCATTCACACTACCCCCTCTCCCCATCTTATCTGCCCCTTCTCACTATGTACCCCCTCTCACTATCTATCCCCTCTCCCCATTTCTCACTATCTAACCCCCCTCTGCCCCTTCTCACTTCACTCCCCTCCCTCACCCTACTTACCTTGTTGCCGGAGCAAGCAGCAACTGCGGCCGGGCCCGCGGCAGGACCGGACTGACCGGGCCTATGCGGCCGCATTAACGCAGGGCATAAGGGACACCTGTCCCTTAAGCCCGCCGCAACTGCGACCGGGTCTGCCACTCTAAGGGACCGGAAAGCCCCTCTTAGGGGTCTGTGGCCGCACAGGGCTTACATTAAAACATCGGTGGGTTTTTTTTAACTTTATTTAACATCCTCCATGTTAAATAAAGTTAACAAAAACTTTATTTAACATGGAGGATGTTAAATAAAGTAAAAAACAAAAAAACCCGATGTTTTAATTTAAACCCTGTGCGGCCGCACACCCGTAAGGCCGGCCCTGGTGGGGCCTTCCCGGTCTCTTAGAGTGGCGGACCCGGTCGCAGTTGCGGCGGGCTTAAGGGGCAGGTGCCCCTTATGCCCTGCGTTAATGCGGATGTAGAGGCCGCATAGGCCCAGTCAGTTCGGTCCTGACTGGGCCTATTTTAAGGTAGGGGCCTGGAGCTGCAGCTCCATCAGCCGATGGCCAGTCCGGGCCTGGTTGTGTTTACTATTAAATATATAAATGTAACAGAAACAGACTTTATGTGTATACCGTGGGAGAAGCCAATTTAACTTCATGTTATCACTTCTGTAGAAGGAATGAGAGGATTATGATTAATAACAGTGTAGTGAAGTAGTTATACAAATGAGCAAATGGTTGCGGCACAGGTACATGTAAGGGAAAAAAATAAAATATAGTGTAAAGAGTATAAATTCTAATTAAATAAGTGATGTTGTGGTTGCACTCACAAACGGATAAGATGCTACAGGCCCATCAGAGTATGTTGGAAAAAATATCTTTAATAAGTCTTCATACAGAATCTATAAAAACAAAACTGAAAATAGTGCAGTATCTTCAATAAAAGCGATTGTGGTTTAGTAAAAATGCACTCACAGTTTGTCCATGCACAAAGTGCATATAAAAGCGTTAGGTTAAAGTCCACCAAAACTCGATCAATGGAGTGTCCCGTGTGATCCTTCTGACGCGTTTCGCCAAGTCGGCTTCCTCAGGAGAAGTAAGTTCGATCGGTGTTTGCTCTTGTTTAATATCTCTGTCCTTTTATATTCCTCATGTGCTGGAATCATCGCGTTTTGATAAAGTTGCGGCTTAGAGCGTCAGTCGACTTGTCCAGCAGATGTTCCCACCTCGACGGGCGGATCTGCTGGACAAGTTGACTGATGCTCTAAGCCGCAACTTTATCAATTAGAAACAAACACACAGATAACCGGAGATATCCGGAAACATCCGAAACGCGATGACATCAGAGATGTCAGAAAACGCGATGTAGCATGCGGCCGTACTTTTGGCCATTTGGCCATGTCATTTGGCTGCTGCTCACCTTAAATGGCCAGGACCTCTATCATCATCCAAAGTCTGGGTCTGTAGGAAGTAGTACTAATATCAATATGTATCAATATAGAGACCAGTGGACCTTGGGCAGCTGTTCCTTTTGCCTAATGGAAAACATGATGACAGTTTAAAAATTAAACAGCAGAATAAAGAAAAAAAGAAAAAAAATATTTGAAACTGATACTAATAAATAGACACATGGAATAAATGTTCAGAAGAGCATATTATTATTCTTTATTATACTAATGTGTTTATGGCTACTTGTTGGTAATCTTTAATGTCCATTTAATGTTCTATGTCAACTGCAACCTACACTACTGTTGAGAAACATGATCAGCAAGGAATGACACTACTTGGAACGACTCTGTAGTTTTATTACTGTACGTTAAAGGCAAAAATACGTGCCCATATGTAAAAGAAAATTTTTCAAATACTTGAAATTGCATCACTGTTTTTCAGCAGACCTTAATAAAGAACTTTCCTTTCACACTCTTCACTTCTGCTCAAACCTGCAACAGCTTCTCCTTCAGGAAGTACTGTGCAGCATTGTGCGGACTAAATGCCTTCCCCCAGTAAGATCTAACAGGTTCTGTCTTTGTGAGCAAACATTTACCAACAACTTTAATATTTAAAAGTAATATTTATTTAATATACTACTCATACAGTATAGGATAAGGGTTAAACTGTTTAGATTAATGCTGGTCAGGGGTGGCAATCATACCTGGGAACTTTTTGGCTCTCGCTGCCCAGAGCTTGTGGGATGCGGGTAGGAGGACCTGCTGACATTAGGGGGTAGTCCTGCTGACGTTGCGGGACATATATAATGGTTGGATGGGAAGTGGAGGTGAGTTGGGCATGCCGCAATGCCACTTCAGTGACCCGGAGATTCCCTGTAGTGACCCGGAGAAGTGGTGCTTCATCCCGACTCTCTGGCTGAAATCCGGAGAGTTCTCAAGTAACAATAGACAGCTGGCTGAGATGCACTGCACTTTTCATGGTTAAGACATTGGCCTGGCACAAAAGTTAATAATAATAATAATACTAATAGCTCCAAAATCTAGCATCTTGCCCCACAAATCCTAGACCCTCATACAAAAACACAGGGAATTTTAACCCCTTGACAAAGCCCGTATATGTACGGGCTCAAAATGCATTGTTTTCAATGGGTTTAGGGAGCGCCCATTGTCCTTAAGGGGTTTTTAATGACTAACAAGAGCTTCGGCCCACCTAGTCAGCCCATTAGATAGGCCAAATTCTCTTACCATATCTTTCTAAATGAGGTGACCTTGAGACTCCTGAAATAGTAACCATTTAATTGCCCATCATTAAGATTCTATGCACTGATGTGTTAATCCATGTGTTAATCGATCCTCATAGAATGCTTTATTTATCATTATTTGAAGATACACTTAATCTAGTCTCCTGCATTTAAGAAGGACTATCAGCCATGGCAAAAGCACTATCTGATAGTCTTAATGACAGCAGTATAGAATCCGAAGGACTCCATACCACACTGTGTGACCCTGAGAATCCGCCCCCTCATCCTAAAACCCTGAGATTGAGACAAGACCCTGAGAGTTCCAATGTATGCAAATTCTGTACCTCCCAAGATGAGAGCATCAGTTCTCCTCTGGGACCCATCACCTTTTCCTCCCCATTCCCATTTCTGGGAGTCCAGAAAGTGTGTATATGTTTAGTGCTGAAGTATGTATGTATGTGTATGTATGTATAGCATGTATGTGTCCGTGTATTTATGTATATGCATAATTCTAGAGTCAGTGTGTGTGTGTATAGTGTTATATATAATCTTGTTATCATGGCACCTGTTAGTGGGTGGGATATATTAGGCAGCAAGTAAACATGAGTGACTTTGACAAAGGCCAAATTTTGATGACTAGATGACTGGGTCAGAGCATCTCAAAAACTGCAGCTCTTGTGGGGTGTTTGTGGTCTGCAGTGGTCATTATCAAAAGTAATCCAAAGAAGGAAAAACCGTGAACCAGTGACAGGGTCATGGGTGGCAGAGGCTCACTGATGCACGTGGGTGGCGAAGGCTGGCCCATGATCAGCTACCAGTTAATGCCGGTTCTGATAGAAAGGTGATCACACTGTGCATCACAGGTTGTTGCATATGGGGCTGCGTAGCTGCAGACCAGTCAGGGTGCCCATACTGATCCCCTGTCCACTGCCGAAAGGGCCTACAATGGGCTCGTGAACATAACTGGACCAGGAAGTGATGGAAGAAGGTGGCTGGTCTGATGAATCACATTTTCCTTTTCATCACGTGGATGGCTGGGCGTGTGTGTGTTGCTTACCTGGAGAACACATGGCGCCATGCTTTAGAGGCAGTGTGATGCTTTGGGCAATGTTCTGCTGGGAAACCGTGGCTCCTGCCATCCCTGTGGATGTTACTTTGACACGTACCACCTACCTATGTTGCAGACCATGTACACCCTATCGTGGACACGGTATACCCTTATGGCATTGGCCTCTTTCAGCAGGATAATGCACCCTGCCACAAAGAAAAAATGATTCAGGAATGGTTTAAAGAACACAGTAACGAGTTCGTGGAGGCCGAACCTCGCAACTTACAAAGACTTAAAGGACCTGCTGCTAATGTGTTGGTGCAGATTCCACAGCACACCTTCAGAGGTCTAGCGGAGTGCACGTTGTGACGCGGGGTCACACATTGTCATGTGACGCGGGCAACTGTGAACGATACAGAAGCGACAGGCTCAGTGAGCTCCATTCCAGGCTGCTTCCTTTGTGATGCCATTTATGAGTTTTCTTTAATGAATATTAAATAGATTTTTCTCCAGTTATTTAATTGTACGGTATTTATCAATTTATTTGGCAAAGAAATATCTATCAATAAATTTTATTTATGAATGAATTACTGTATTATTATGACTCTGTGACCTTCTGATAACTTTTCAGGTAGCAGAGTAGGGTTTTTGGAAGAAGAATGTATAAAATTTTCACAATGTCATGTCTAAACACATTTTATGCACAATTATTGTGTCCTTTAGGTGAGGTAGGGCACTGAAACTTTCTTATATTCACCAAATGGCCTGAGCTGGCAGAAGAGAGGGACTTCAGGGGAGGAAAAGGGGACAGAGGGATTTTAGTCTTGGGAGATATAAGAGAGAGAAAAACATTCGGCTATCTAGTCTGCCCATGTTTCCTGAGACTCAGTCCTTAGTCAGTCCTTGATCTTATCTTCAGGATAATCATATCATATACCTATTCCATGCATGCTTAAATTCCACTTCTGCGGTAAGGTAAAGTAAAACTTCCTTACATCACAATACAATGTAACTTTATAAACGCTTAACTCAGTTATGTTACACAGTTATTTCTTGGTCATCAAATCGCATAAAAAGTATCTCTAAAGTTGTCCGTCTATGGCCCTTTGATAAGTCGGGAAGTCAGCAGAGAATTTGAAAACGTTTTTGTAATGAGTGCAAATAATGTAACAGATAATGTAACAGATAATGTAACAGATAATGTAACAGATAATGTAACAGATAATGACAGACCAACTGCAACCTCTATATATAAATATTATGCCCCAAATAAAGCTACAGCAAGGAACGGGTTAAATAGCGGAGAGGCCGAAGAGAGGGAAAATCCAGCGAGCTCCTGAAGCCCCGCCCTTTTAATGCTCCTCCAACCCTCGGCTTCCAATAGGATGACGCAGGCAGCCTCTAGCACGTGACCGCAATGGAATGCAAACAATGCGGTGGACGTCCAAGTCCGTCCCGCTGCATTCTATCGGTTGTGACCAGTTGGGTAGGGAAGGGGGAGAAGCTAAAGAAGAAACTTGGGGAGCGGTCCCCAACAACACCCCAGACTGTACCAAGTGGGATCCGAACCCCCCTAACCGGTAAAGTGCGTTCCAAGGCGAGTTTAAAGTTCTCCGTCACGTGTATGTGCAATATATATGTATATATAACGAGTGTACCCCAGCGGGGCTGGCTTATGACACGTAACACTAACCTTCCCTCCAGGTGCAGTGACAGCCCGGCCCGCCAAGTGCGTCTAAAGTGCATTTTGTTTAACTTGTTAATAGGATGTAGTGGTAAAAGGCAGTGTGTGGGAATTTGGCGCTGGCTACTAGTCGCTCGGCCTATGGACAAAACAATAGTCCCCAGCTGCTGCAGAACCTCCCCATATGGAATTTCTTTAAATAAAAAAAAAAAAGCAGTAGGCTTTTGATTGACACATTGTTCCCAATGAGGTTCTGCAGCAGCTGCTTCAGGAAGTTTTCTTCAGTTTCTTTTTTTGCTGTTCTAAAAGTGTGATAAAATGGGTTTTCTTGCAGGTGTTGTGTAGCGACGGTGATGTTCGTAGTACAGCCGGCAGAGTACACAGCATCGCCGTACGGCTGTAAATGTCGCTAATCTGCCAATACCTGAATATATCTTAGTACGGTATAATTTCTCACCGGTTAACGGGAAACCTATAATGCAAATGGGGGCACTTCTACCTTTATGTGTCCGTTCTAGTTCTGTCCCATGCCGTGGATGTATATGTTCTAAACCATGTTTCTCGAGGAAGCTTCACGTCTTCATTCTTTGATATTATTGTTATTACTATTGTTTATATAGAGGTCTTATTACAGTCCATACATTCAAAGCGCATGATGGAACTAGAACAGACAAACCGATCCATTAGGTATAGAGGGCCCGGCCCCCAGGCTTCCAAAGTAGATGGGATGTAATATTAATCAGCTGGGGTTGTTAGTCAGGCCGCATGAGAGAGAGGCACATGGGGGTTTTTGATCAGACTGTACAGTCTCCCCAGCCTGGAATGTGCCTCTGTGATTGAGGAGCTGACGCCAAGAGGAAAAAGGAGGAGGTGTAGGAGGAGGCTGCGGCAGGACTTTTAGCAACTTCCCAAAAGAAAGGAACCATTCCCTTTTCTTTCTTGATCTCTACGGCATTCTCATACGATCGCTGGTCTTGATCGCAATCTAACATGAGATTAAAGGGAGGTTGGCGCGGTCGAGGCTGGGAGGCATGCCAAGGTAACGTACAGGTTACAGTCTCACAATGTGCTTTTTGTTTGGATTAGTGTTGAAAACAAATTTGTCAACACAGCGTCCACATCCTACGACCATTTAGCGCGGAGGTGTCATGTGGCCAATAGTTGTTGGCAAATGTAGCTATAGCTAAGGGATTTTTGGCTGCCGAATCAGCAGTAATAATTCTGATACTGTATTTGTGTTGGTCAACTTCTGTTCAGCCGCAGCTTGCAATCTATTTGCTTTGTTTCTGTGGCCCGCCGTGGTGTAAATGTTAATGGAACAGACGACCGTGGTGGTGGAGACCATCAGCTGGTGGTTACAGTAATGGTGTTTTACTCCAGCAGTAAGAGATGATGATAGGAGTTGTGGCTCATCAAGATATTAGAAATGCGAGTTTGTTCTGGTTTAACTCGATTCATTAACTTGTATGTACCATAGATAGGTTTTTATACCTTTTTGTGTAGATTTAATTTTGTATTGCACCCAAAACACGCTGAAGGTTTCGTTATTGCGGGAATTGCTTATCTAGAAAGGATTTATGTGTAACCTGATTAATATTTTGTTGATTCAATTTACGAATAATGTTTTGTTGAAAACATATGTTTGGCTCACAGGTTACATGTAAATGCACCACATTCATCCCCAATATGTTATGTCCTGAGTGTCATGCTCTTTGGTGCTGGTGAGATTTGGTCAAGTTGATACCCTTTATTGGGTGAGTACGACTAAGGCTGGACATGCAAAGCATCGAAATAAAGGCTCTTACGGTAATTTTGTGTAGTTTATACTCCAAACCTGAGAGGTTACCTAATCCAGTCAATAATGCATTAGTCTACCATATGAATAAATGACGATAGAATACGAAATAACATTTCTAAATAACACTAAAGAGCCACACAAAGACCACCATAAGTTGCATTGTTAAACATGAACATAAAAAATATGGTCCAGCTTCTTATTCTTCACCAGATGTGCGCAGAACCCGTAACACAATTGTGAAATGCTTTGGGTATAATTGAAGTAAGATGTGCATTACGCGTTAACTCATAACCTACATGGAACTCCAGGCTTCATGGACCATAAGTTACTGATTTATCACGTCCCTTTGTTGGTAATGAATCTTCATGATCTTCCTAGAAATGCATCACTGAGTTTATTGCAGTCATTATTTGCATAGGCGCAATAAAGATGCAGTTTTAGGGCATGTAATGTTAGCTTTGTCTATTTCATGTGTAGTTGTCTTGCTCAGCCTTCAGCTTAAAGGGAATTCCCATGGGTTTATTTGTTTCTCCTTGAGCTGTATATAATAATGTAGGTTAGCTTTGACAAATGTTATCTTGTTTTGTTCCAATGAATTTCAGTTTGTGTAGACCTGCAGGCGGCCATTGTTGTCGTGTGATACATTTTGGTGGCTTCCCCTGCTCACACACCACACTGAGCTGATTCTTTGTGGCAATGTTAACAAAGTCCATTCCTTCGTAGAGGTTTGTTGGTCACTGTCTGGCTTGGTGATCAAGCCTTTTTATTGGTTAAAATAGGCAGTATGAAACGCAGGCGGCGTCTTAGATTTAGCAGATTTGCTAGCATCGGATACTAATTGTGCGTGGTAGGAAATGTTGGTCATGGATTCACTTGGTTGGGGACTGTAGCAGGAACCGGTTCGTCTGAGCGGTCCCTAGCTGTTTGCTGCTGCTATAGTGTAAGCCAGCGACAAGTGAGTAGACGCTCCAGTTCTAGGAGTGAAGAATGCTCTGCAAGGGAAACTACCACTGGTAATGAAATGACACACCAAACGGGATGCAAAGAAACATACATATTTTATTGGGGGAAAACATTGGGGTTTTAAGGACAGCATAACAGTAACTCTGGTTAAACACACACAGAACACAAATTGAATCGCCCACGACTGTCTCTGGCCAAAGGAGAGTTGAACTTGAGGGTGAGGGTTCCTTTAACGGGACCAATGAATTTGAATATGGGAAGGGGGGACATAGTAACCAACTAGGGGCTTCCAATTAGGTAAGGGGTGACCGGCCAGCATAGCACTTACAATTTGAGTTTCGAAACCTGAATATATGCCCTTTAGTGACTCAAGGGAGAATGTAAAAGGCTGTTGGGGCAATGAACATATCTGCCAGTGAGCTATGATACAAAACCTTATTCTGATGATATAAAACAGTATTAGTACCGGGTCCTGCTACAGGGATCCTGCACTCCTTTAGGTTCTTAGGTGGGCAAATGTTGAGATACATTTGAGGAAAATTTAATTATAGATTTTGGTTCGGAATTTGATTAGTAGTCTTACCAACATAGCAACCAATTTTTCAATACCGTCAGCAGGAACATTCCACTTGGTATGGTGACGAGACTGCTTGTCAATCAACTGTTACAATCAGACTCTGTCTTTATAGGCAGCCCTTGTTCTTTAAGAGCCAGATGTTTTAGTCCCCCCCCCCCCCCCTGTCTGGTTTGAAAGCCGCTAGTAGCATTACCCGCCCGTATCTACTATATAACTGGTACTGCTATATATATCCCAAAAATCTTCTAGAGTCGGCATCATCCGCTCAATGTACTTCTTGCTTTAAAGCCGTCTGTCCTCTTCTTTTATCCCTGCTGTCTTTAACCACTATGTCTCAGCTAAGCCTTTCTTAAAGTGATTTACCATCTGCCCCACACTTGTTGGGCTGCCAGTTGGCTGCTTTACCAACCATTATTTTTGCATTTGTGCCATTATAGTGAAGTCATACACTGTGTGACTTCAGCTAGGCATTTGTGAACCACTTAACCTAGTTTTCCCTGGGTAAAGAGTAAGCTGGTTACAAGGTTGTCACATTAATATAAATATAACAAAACTACAAAACCGGCCAAGCCGCCTTGGTTGGGGGGGGGGTATGCTGACCCCTGGCACTCAGATGGTTAAAGCGTTTTTTAGTGTTAGTGAAGCAACCAACATGCTTCGAACATACAGTTCATTAAAATGTATTTCAAAATACATTTAGCCAGAATCACAGTTTTCAATGTTTGTTGGTGTTTGATGTACTATATGTGTCTATATTCCTTTTTATCTGTAAAATACTTTAAATATATAAACAAAATATAACAAGCGCATAACCCAAAATACTGCCGGAATGTTTGCTGACCTTGTTCTTCAGGATCGCTTTAGTTTATTAGTAGCCTAAATTATTTTGATCATTTTCTACACATTCCATATATTGTGGGCTACGAGGATTATAAACAACATAAAACATTTCTGGTGCTGAAGGGTATATTCTAATTCATGATCAAACTAACCGTTCCGCAGGGATGCAAATATGGGGTTAAAAAAATGTATTGAATGCACAGCACCTTAGAAACGTACAGTATACATTTTTGGAATATTTCAAAATATTTACATACCTTATCAGAACATTCTCTCATTTTTACTAAACTAAAAGAAAGAGAGGTATGGCAATCGAACGGAGCAGCTAATTAGAGATGTTCATTATGTGCTAGTAAGTATGCTAATTTGTGTCCTATATGTTTACTTAGCGTTAACACTGTGCTCTTGTCCTTAAAAACCCAATGTTTTTCCCCCAAGAAGTGTGTTTTGCATCCTGACTGGTGTGTGTGTGTGTCATTACTGGTGGTATGGCTCTTTGGCATACTGGTCCTAGAGGGGCATACTGGTCCTAGAGGAGCATACTTTATTCTGAGAAACAGATTGGCCACCCACTTGTAGACCCAGCTTAGACTGCGAGGAAGATGACTATGACGGCTGCGGTGGCGACCAAGGAAGTCCAGGTCCACCAGGGTTCCAGTTATACAGGTGGTTTGGACTGTCTGTGAAGAAGACAGCGGTTGAAAACCTTTGAAACCAAATTCTTCATTAGTACTGTTTAGAACCCAAACCCTTCCCAAATGCAATTCTTTGAATATGTCAAATTTTTTATTCATTTTTTTGCGCCGGGGGGGGTGTGTTAATCATTCAGGGGAAAGAGCGAAAATCTTGACAGAGCTTTATTTGCGTAACAAATTATTTTAAAAAATTTTCAAAATTTTTGAGAAATTAAGGCATTCTGCCATTCTGGTGGACCTGCTATACATAGTAGTAAAAAAATAATCGGGTAATATCCTTGATTGCGGTTATCCAGGGACAAAGCGTCCCTGGAATCTTTTTGTGGTGTTGCGTCGGCCTTTGGAATGTTTTTTTATTGTGTTCTTTCTTAAGTGTGTCAAAATATTTGCACACAGAATTAGTCAAGCATTTAAGTACCTCTGACCTATGCATGCATAGACATTACCCATTATACAATTTTATGTATGTTTTTCAGATTGAAAGTTGTGCCTAATACACACATCCTGGGATGTAAGACCGCACAGTTCAGGTGTTGGCCATAGCAGAGTAGTGCATTTGTATGTAGGAGTAAACGGTGTCCACGATGAGGCCAAAGACTTTCCCTGCAACAACATACTCTGGAAACAGCAGACAGAGACTTCAGGAAATCCGAGAGGGCTTAAAGCAGCCCTCCAAGCCAACTCCAACTCAAGGGGTACCAGTTGGACCTTCCAATGAAATCCTTCTAGACCCGAAAGTTCTGCACAGCAAAGATACAGGAAGACAACAACCGCAGCAGCAGCTCCGGCAGCCGGCAAAGTTTGGGCCCTACCAGAAGGCTTTGCGAGAGATCAGATACTCGCTTCTGCCTTTCGCCAATGAATCCGGAAGCCCGGCTACTGTCGAGGTAAACCGGCAGATGCTGCAAGAACTGGTCAATGTGGGATGTGGTCAGGTGGGTTGAATTTACTTTCCTGTTTAAACGTTAAGTGTAGTAGAACGTTGTATTGGTAGGTATTAAAAGTGTAATCCGTTTCTGCTTTCATACTTCATGTGCCAAAAGGCCAAGATTGAACAGCCACTTGGTATACTTGAGCCTGAACAGAGTAGGTATTTTTTTTAAATATAGTGTGTGCAAAAACTGATTTTTTTTCACATGACGTTCGTGAACATGTAAGTAGCCAACTTCACATTGCCAGAGGGCCAAAGCGTTTGGCTATACATTAACCAGGACCGACTTAGCCCTTCTTGCAGAGAATGCATAGTTCAAGTCCCTCCGTTGTTAAGGAAACCCAACAATGACTAAAACACCTATGAGTTCATAAATATTTTTTCTGCCAGGTTTGTCATGCTTGCATATAAACTTCTAAGGGCACTTATACAATGAAATAATGGAGTTAATTAAACAGCCAGTTGCAGTTGAAGAATTTCAGCACATCCCCCTTGCTTGGGTCCAACTCAATCCATCTAACAGACGAAACTCACTAAAATGAAGCCCTTTCTAATGCCTGGTTATTGCAGTAAGTAGAAAGGTTTACCTGCAACTCACCATTTAGTCGATAAGCACCGAGGACCCCAAAGGTCGACAGAAAGCACCTTTTAAACCGAAGCCTAGACGTACTGTCTTATCTGTATCGCTACTATTATCTATGATATTGGTTCCGTGTTGCTTAGTCCTTTTAATTTCAACCATCGGACTGTTTTCTCAGTATAAAAACCTATACTGTGAGGTTGTCCCGTGATTCTACCGTCCTCTAACAAAGCAGGGAATGACTGTTCTGTACACTTGTCTGCGAACTGAAGTTCTGTTAGCGTCAAACGCTCAGTAAGATATGGCTCCCTTGTGTGTCTTGTTCAAAGTGTAGCAAGTATTTGAAGTATTTCTTATCATGAATGCCCCCCTCAGCGTTGCCCATGCCAAGAATATTTCACAATAAGATGGCATATGGGACACTATGGAGCAACATCTTATGGCGATGAAATTAAGTATGATTTTTTTTATTTTTAAAGTACGATATGTGTTATAATCATTAAAGGAACCTTGTTGTAAAATTAATACGGTGCGATCATGAATTGCTGCACTTTAATTATGCTTAGTGATTGTTATATTATATAGATGGTTCGTAAATTGTATGATAGTTGCGAGCTACGTTTCTGTACCTACTAAACGTTTTCTGAGCCGCAGAAGATGTGCTTCCCACTGCAACCCCTGCTACAATACATCACACGTGACGGGGGACATTTAGTTTGCCAATTGTAAATGTAACTTATATTTGAAGAAAGACCAGAAATAAAATTCCTTTAATTTAAAGGCATTCAGTGCTTTTTCTGTACGCAGTTTTAGGCAAATATTTTTTAAATAGATTGTCTGTCTGGGTTTTCTGCATATTTTGCTTGTTTTGTTTCCCCTAGGGCTAAACTATAGGGGGGAAAAAAGGTCATTATGCATTTATAGAAACACAGAATTTGATGGCAGATAAGAACCGTTGGGTCCACCTAGTCTGCTCGTAAAACTATGTGATGGAAATACGCATTAAACTTGTGCTGAGCTGTTTCTATTTCTGCAAAAAGTTAAATAAAATGTAATATTGAATACAAATTTAGTGTTTCAAATGCAAAGCATCAGCATCATCCGTTAAATAAAATGTGTACGGTGAATTTAAACCGGCAGAACCTCCGCAAGTTGTTGAGCTTCACATCCCGTAATGCTCTGCAGGCCTGGACGTGTCTCATGGAGAAAGTAATTCAGGAATAATTTCCGAGCTCTAGGTTCTACATCTCAGTAATAGAATGTGCATATGATGGTGAACTCGAAGGTGGGGTGAAGGAATTACCAGGAACATGGCTTGTAAGCAGATATTGTGGCGCCTTGAAGTTGTCCAAATTCCCTTTGAAAGATACGGTCTTCTCCCGTTGATAATCCCGGGTGCATTCCTGAGTGGATGTTTGGCTGCAAAATGCATGGGATGTTTTCTTGAACACCGTATCTGCACCAGTTATATCCCATCATGTGCATCGCGGTTTGGTCTCGGAATTTAAAAGTTAGCTTATCTTAATTTTTATTGATCGCATTCCACAATCCTTTGATGTTTCTATGATGAGTTACATTTTATCACATGGCTGGAAGCCCCAAAAATAATTTTAGCTTAGTTTCATGGTAAATGGATTTGAGCGCATTGTACTTGGATATAGGCTATAGGAAACTTAATACGTAAAGAGATAGAAAGAAGTACAAGAGGGAGGTATATTTAACCCCTTTCCTGTATATTTAACCCCTTTTAATGTGCTATTTTACACTACGGTACCAGAACAATGTTCGTGTTTTTGCCATGTTCATTCCCTTTTTGTCAATTAGTGTACCCGCACAAATGATATATTTTGCGGGATAAGTAGGGCTTTTTTTTAACCACAATTATATATTTTTAGTTTTTTTTTTTATATTTGCTGTTACACGCACCTCCAATTCATCTTGAAATCCAGCCGATGTGACATTCAATAAAGGCCACACACTCTTAGTCACCATTGATACTCAAGTTTAGTTTCAGCTGCATTTGTTACCTCCTATTTTTTTTAAGGTATAGTTTCTGTTTAAATTTTACTTGGCTCGTCCTGTTCTGAATTATCTTCCCGATACAAGGCTTGCATAATATGGTTTCTATTGCCCAAGAATCACGAATGTAGCGAACACTTCAGTCGTCCAACAGCATAAATGATGTGGATGCAATCTAACTCAATGAGAGCTTTGAGATCTTTTGTCTTTCTGGTCAATAAGGACTGCAAACAATGGATTATATTCATAGCATGTTTTTATGCAATGATGGGTAGTATAAGTGCTTGAGGTCAGTTCAGGATTCTAAAGGAAAACAGGTTTGGGTTGTTTGAGTTGTAACTGCTGGCATCGCTTGGAATATTATTCAAATCCCAAAATGAGTGCAAAGTTCACTTTTTTTGTGTGTGAAACTGTTGTCAACACAGCTTTTGGAATGAAATTATTTTAATAATACTAGCTGCAGCTTGGGCTTTTTGTTTGCCAATCAGTTGTTGTATTTATTCGTAAATACAGAGGCTCCGTCTGGGGAAGAAAGATGCCTTATGGCAGTGATTGGGTCCCTGGTGTAGGCAGCTGATATGGCAGCTTGCTAAAGAGGAACCATTGTGTATTGTAAAATATGTTAAAGTGGCAACGTTCAGCTGAATTTCTTCAAACATGCAGCGATCAGTTCTATTTACTCATTGTAAAAGAATCAATTAAATGAAAAACACAAAAATCTTTTTTTTAATAGCTTTAATTTTTTTTATATTTTTAAATAAAAAATAAAAAAATTGATGAGGGCAGAGAGTATTGTAGTCTTCCAAAAGCAGGCACTCCAGAGTACAGAAAGGGTGCCATTCTTGTGGACATGTTTAATTTTTAACTATACTTTTTATTTTTTATCACAATTACAGAATTGAACCTCTTGTTATATGTCCTGGGTCTGTGGTGTGCGCTGTCACATACAGTACATGAGCTCTGTGTACAACCTAAATATATGTTCAGCCACATAAATTGCATATATTTTTTTTTGTTTCTATTTTAACCACAATATCGTTATCGGATGCACCGTTTGCCTTAAATGAGGCATCTATGAGTAGCCTGTCATAAAAAAATATATATAGTTTTGCCGAGGTAGTATAAAAAGAGCAGTGCATCCTCAGCAGGAAAGGGGCTCTTGTTGTTGTGCAGGTGAAGAATGCATATTAAATTACTCAATAATGTTTATCATTTGTGGGACTGTTTTGGGGCAGTAGACTGTATTTGTCTGCATGAGATTGCATAGAATGTACATTGATGCTAACCCTCTTCATTTGGTATGGTTTCCTATTTAGTCTAGACCAATGTTGTTTGGCTTGGGGTCTCAAACTTTTAGCCTCCCAGGTATTGTGGAACTATAACTCCCATGATACCTGGTCAGTGGCTTTGAAGGTCATCATGGGAGTTGCTTGTTGCCTACCCGTGTTTTATATTATTGTTTTGTTTATTTTAGTTAATCATGCACACCTAATGTTTATCTTGTTACAGTATGTGTTATGTTTCAGTTCAAAAAAAATAAATAAAAAAAAAAAAGAGTAAGCAAGTACAAATATTTCTGAAAATTCCTGCAAGCTTTGGAAAGAATAGAACGTGTGTTTATACCCCACAACAAAAAGACCTGAAATAAGCAGCATAGTCTGGCCATAGCACGGCAGGTATCGGCAGGCATGGGAAGAATTTTCTAGGAAGGCACATGTTTCCCCGCTGTAACCCTTTGTGGCTTGTACAATCAGCAGTAGTTAAAAGTGGCAAGTCTTAAGTCTTTTTTTTTTCTTGCTAGAAAATAACACTGTAGTTGAACATTTACGGTCCCTGATATCACAGTTTATTTTGAAGGACAAACCCCAGAGAGCTTCTCCAGCTAGCCCCATATAATCCATAGGTATATCAGCGAGGAGATCTCCCACCTATACATTTTGGAGGGCAAGCTCCGACCTTGCAGAAGAGAAGTAGGCAGGGAGTGTACAAATGTGGCCAAACGCCAGGAGAAAGAATAAACTAACTTACCTAAGCAGGGCTTCACTGGAGACTTGGGGTCAAACCCATTGAGTTTCCAGGTTTGGGTAACTCGTTAAACTGACATTTAATTATACCAACTTATAGTAGTGTTGAACTTTAACATTTAGCTTAGAAAGTCCATGTAGTATCACTGCTCAGTTAGTTGCAGCATCTGGTGTGCTGCACATGGCTTCACATCCACGCTAAAGCTTTAGGAGCATCTGTGGCATGATGGTGTTTCATGTTCAGTAGAACACGGGTTAATGTTACATAGGTGTGAGTTCACATGTACGTCATGTCACCTCAGTCCTCAAATTAACACGTTTAGTAACCACCCACTGACCTAATTTTATATGCTCTCTTCCGCTCTCTCCCCCCTTTTTGGAAAGAAAAGTTTTCTTCTGGTTCATTTCTTAGTCTTTTAGGTACTTTTCTCCACATAAAATTGTTGGTCAGAGTTTTATTGTAAACGTCCTGGCCCTCAGAGGTCACTTCTCCAGGTGGAAACTTCTTCTCAACCTCTGAGGTCCCAAAAGCTGATGTGACTTTACATCTTTTCCTATATTAAAAAAAAAAAAAAAAAAAAAAAAGTATCAACTTTGAAGACTCCATTTTCTTTGGGGCTTATGTGGCAATATCCATTTTTCTTATAAAATATTTGACAAACTAATCTCGTTGACCTTTCTTGTGGTTTCTAACCTCACTGCAGCCCTGGAATTGGATTTTACAGAAATCATGTGGTTTTTGCCATTGATTAAAGAGCGTGTCTCCCTTGTGTTAGGAGCAAGTGTAAAAAAGTGCTTATGACCAAAGTTTTTGAAATGCTTGCAGTGTCACAGGAAGCTTGCGCACAATAGTACAAGGATGGGCCAGTTCCTCTGTGCTCTTTATTTATTTTTTTTCTTGTCTCTTAATAGAAACCCCAAGTTTGATTTAACCATTTTGGGTCTGGATTATGTTATATCCTTGTCTGCGTTTAGTGTAAACAGTGAATATGTTTGTTAGATGAAAACTCTTAGTTCAAAATATCTAAGGCAAGGGACACTTTTGGATACGAGTACAAAAAACCAGGGCTGCAAAAATATATGTAGAAATTTGGAGATTGCTAAATAAGGAACTAACTTCGCCCGTTCAGGGCCAGAGAGCCTATAGAAACCCCAGCCCCTCAACTTGACATGTGGCCAAACAGACCTCCCCAGCAGCTAGCGTCAGAGCCGACTTTCCCAAGAGTTCCAGGGGGTCTAGTCCGTGAGAGCCCTTATGTGCAGAAAGCAATCTCATGGGTTTCCACGGAAGAACCTACATGAGCTAAAGGATGTGTATTTAAGTACTTTCATATTCAAAACTTTCAAAAAAAGATTATATGGTGGTTTCTTGATAACCTGAATGGAGTTTTAAACACAATTTTTTTAAAGCCCTGAATGAGCTGGAATTTCATTAAACACCTAAACCGTCCTGCGGGTATTGAACATTTTGGGTGAAATAGCATTGTTTTACGTAGATAGCGTATTTTCTTGTTTGATACATGCCATTAGGACCACGGTGTCATCTTCTTCCCAGATGTAACGGTAAAAAGGATTAAAAAATCTTAATCATTCCAGTGGTGGGGGTCCTGGGACAGGCCATGCAGTGTGGTCCTGACTAGGGGGCAAATTGCATTCCCTTCCAGCTTTTCAAGGGCTGTGTGACTGCTGGAGGAAATGTGTCAGGCTAATTACTAGCATTCCAGGCTTTTTTCAAAGGGGGTGTTGTCTCTTCCTTAACTTTGAATTGGTTACACCAAACAAAGCATGCTAAAGGAAACGTTTTCCCTTTGTAAACACAATAAAAACCTATAATCTAATCCATTCCTAATTCTGGCTATGCCTACGGGAAACAATCTGTATAGCTTCACTGACCCAGTGCTGGAGAGGGGCGCAGATGTATTATCTGTAGCAGTTGTTTTTCTTTATTATACTCCGCGTACCTTTTTTTTATTTTGTCATTATTCTCAATTCTGATAGTTTTTCATAAAGGGATCGCGTATATGTTTCAGATAGGTCTCCTTTAATCTGCTGCTGCTTTGGAGTACAGAAGCAGTTCTTTTGGTTAGAATTACTCATTCTATCATATTTTACCATGGAAATAATTCAATCCAGACCTATATATCATTAGGTACATATATCGATACTGTTTATACCGGCCCCTTATGAGTTTATCATGTTGTTATATGGGTAGGTTGCCCCCATTTGCCCCCATACATGCACTTTATACACAAAAAACTTAATAGGCAAAAGAAGCTGGATACACTGTACAGGAAAGCATGTACAGTACTTTAAACCCAGTATTGCCAGAGGCGACATTGTGCTGCATGTCACTATGATGTAGGAATGGTAATACTATCATTAACAATAATTAAATATAAAAGATAACACGCACCTTTCCTTCAAGATCTAGCGCAGTGAAAGAAGTACCATTCCCCTCCTGCAGAGTTCTTCTTTTTCTTCCCCCAGGTGACATCACTGCTACTTTTTTTTTTATTGCTGTGAGACTGCTGGTGATAATAAAGAGCAGAGAGACTTATATGAACCTCTGTAGGGCCACAAACGGTATCCATGAAGAGGTCAAAGCAGCGGTGGTCTTTCCAAGTGAAGACGCAGGAGAGCTTCTAAGGTCTGCAGTGGGAAAATAATATGCGCTTTTAGATATATCATAGGAACTTTTCTATAAGACATCAAGATAACATGAGCAATTGCCCATTAGCAGAATGTTATAAAATTAAAAGCTTCAAATTTGGTCCTTCTAATCTGTTTTTTTGAGATATAAAGACTCAAACCTTTGTCAGTTTCTGGTCTTGCTATGTGTTACTTGCTGCCTCGACATTGCCAACGACCATGCGCTGTGACCTCTTTACATAGGGCTGTGTGGCTAAGTCCTTCCATGGCACCTAAAATAATCACTTCTGATCATGCCTCTGATATAGATTTTCTAAATGCATTTTTCAGTATACACTTGTGACTTTGTCATCACGTTCCGCAAACAAGTAATGGAACAGAAAAACCCATTATTAGACGGAAAAGGAAGGCCTGTTGTGTCGTATTAGTTTCCTGCTCTTTCGGAAGCAGTATCGGGGTACGTCTACCTTCTAACATTGACATTGTGTTTAGAAAGCATTGTATGAAGAAGGATGATTATTATATTAAAGTATTGACTGTAAGACAGGGTGTTGGGTTATTTAAAGCAGTACCAGTCCCATCGAAGTGAATGTGGGGTGAGATCCCATTGAAACCAGTGGATTAGCAGCATCCAATTCCATGTTTGTTAGCCAGACACTGGTGTTTTACCAGCATAAATCCAGTCGGCTGCCGTTGTTCCCATTGACTCCAGTGGGAGCTGAGCTGCTTTTGAGTTGAATGGGAGTACCACTGAGTACGTGCAAGAAGTATACATACATGCTTCCTGTTCAACTTTCAGAGGTGTGTGGAATGTCCTTGAAACCAAACATAAAAGCAAGACGTTGCTACATACTTTTATGAAATTTATGAGGAAAACTGTGCGTGCTCACACATTTCTGCCTTGTGATAATAACAGCTCTTGCTGGTTACGTTTCAGATCTCCAGGACGGGTAGGAGTTGTCTAGTTTTTTGTGACTTTTGTGTCTTAGTAAATATATAGTAAATATAGGTAGGTGGAATGGAACAAGACAAAGGGGCTGTCCGGTGGCTGCTGCAAACTGGAGACACCTAAAATGTCTTCTAGAAATGCGGAACATTGAAAATGCAATAATGGACAAAAGACACTTTAAGTGCATACTTTCAACTTTTCTTTCTGGAATAGGTGATTTAATAATTTGGAACTGCTGATAGCTTTTTTAAGTGTAAACCAAAAAATGAAATGAGAGAAGAAAAAAACACTACTACAGGTAGGAAGACATTCCACTGCTTGTTTTATTGTGCATTTGTTGTCGGAATCGGTTATACACTGCGTGCGATTCTCCATGGAGGTGACTACCGGGCAGTTACGTGACAAGCTCCAAAACACAGTCAACAGTAAAGAATGTATCTATTAAGTTCTTTTCTTGTGCATTTAACAGTTTAGTTCAGCCCATAAAATGTTGCAATCCCATTCACATCAGTGCCTCACAGATGTTTATAACTTCACGTAAGACACAATAAAAGCAAACACAATCTTTTATTCTGATTACGTTTTTTCCACCTTAGGTAAACACCTTGTGATTGCAGCATTCCCTGGTGTTTAGAAAGATTTTACGGTGTATATGCAGTGTTTTTAGTACATGTACTTTGTAAGAACTCGCTGTGCACCACCAAACTCCCTTCCATCTTGGATAATTCTACCAGCCACTCCGAAGTACAGGAACTAAGGACCCTCTAGTTCTTGTGAGACCTCCGACGTACACTGTACAAGTCTCATCTCCCTAGTCAAACACAAACCACCTTTTAATATCTATCCTACCTGGGATGCCTGTATGATTTCTGCTGGTTAATGTGATGTACCCACTAGTGTTGATTTATCAGGCCTTAATCTAAATCAGGTGTTGATGATAATTTCAGAGTTTAATTAATAAATCCTTTAACTCCTGAAACCTCTTAGGATGTTGTGCTTATACTCAACAACTATGGCCTCCTACACTGGAGTTAAGCTGGCATGGGTATACTTGTCAACTGTGTTTGCAAAACACAATCTACCTGGAAGAGTTGAAGGAAGGAAACCTTACCTCTGATTCCACCAACCTTAACTGTACCAATGTGAACCTTACTAACTTCTTTAGTATGCAGCACAACACTTGGAAAACCAGAACCAAGTGCGCTTTGGAGAAAAATTGTAGAAATGTTTGAAAAAAGAGAACACGTTGCCAGCGATAAAGAAGGACTGGATCTCTTATGCTTAGGTGTTGTGTGGCAGCCATTGGCACAGGGAATGTTTTGTGGGTAGAGGGATGAATGGATTCTACTATGTATCAACAACTCCTGGAAGTTAGTCCCCAGTTGGTAAAAAGAGACTGAACTGAGAAGAGATTGGATACTATAACAAAACAATGATCCAAATCGTTAATTAAAATAAACTACTGTAAGGAACGAAATTCATGTTTGTGTTCTCTGCTGATGCTATCATGTTCATTGTCCACTGTTCTTCATTTTCCCTTAGGCCACAAAGGCTTATGCTGCCATCTTACTGAGATATGCCCTGTGTTTACTGCATTGCAGCTGCTATTTAAGGATCTAAGGATTGTTTGTTCTCCTTGCAGAATTTTCCTTTGGTCAGCTATGCATGAAGAATTTCAGTCATTTTTCATCTGTGGTTCTGTGTGTATCTTTCGTGACCCTGAAATGCTTTCTCTTCTATTCCCCCCCCCCCCCCCCCCCGTTTTTCCTTGCACTCTCAACATTACAGCACTTTTTATTAACCAGTGTGTTATTTTTATGCCCTCTTAATCTACGCAGGAGATGCGAGTTAGAAAAAATGGCAAAAGAAAATACGCTTCTTAGTTCACATTCAGGCGATAGAGAAAGGTTCATGTTAATACATGTATATATGAGCCCATTTTGCATTGACATCTATTTTACTGCATACAGATGGGTACAGGCATTCTTTAGTTATCAGAGTTAGTGAATAAAACATTTCTCTTTTAACTCCTCCATTAGCTCTTTCTACTGAGATTGTGGAGCATACTTCAGTATGCTTGTTGCATATGCTCAGTTGCACTCCCGTTTTAGTCAAAGGGAGTTAAGCTCCCCCTGAAATTATTGAGAGTAGCAGCAGCCAAACACATGCACAATATATGGATAAAATTATTGGGACACCTGACCATCACGCCAACAGGAACTTTTATGACATTATATTCCATGTCCCCTTCAGCATACCAAGACATTTTGGACAGTTTGGGGAATACCCTTTCCTGTTCCAGCATGGCTGTTCCCCAGGTCCATAACGCAAGGTCTATAAAAACATAGTTGGTGAGTTTGGTGTGGAAGAAGTTGACCGGCTGCATAGAGCCCTGAGCTCAACCCCATCAAGCACCTTTGAGATGAACTGGAATGGAGATTGCGAACCGGGCCTTCTCTTCCAACATCAGACTCTGAGCTCACAAATGCTCTACTGAATGAAGGGGGCAAACATTCTCAAAAAATCTTGTGGAAAGCCTTCCCAGAAGAGTGAAGCTGTTATAGCTGCAAAGGACTATCTATTTCTATGTATTTAATTATCTGAACACTGACGTTTTTAGTAGGATACATGCGATTGGCGGCTGTGGCAGTGACTTTAATTAGAATGCTAGTGAGCACTTTGAAGAAGCATGCATACAAATCCTTATTGGTTTTAATAGATTCAATAGGGGGACTAAAATGAGACAGGCAATTCGCTTTCTAGTTCTACCTCTTACAACTAAACAGTGTCTGTATTAAAATTATTGGAGTTCCTGCAAAATGGCCGTGGCATCTGAAGCGGATGTATAGGTGTATGAATGGTTTGCAGATGCTTATTTGATTCCATTGTTGGATCATTAAGGAAACGGCATGTAAAAGTTTGCAGCTGTTTAAAAGGAGACGTCTCTGCTTGTGGGTACAGTAGAAAGTAACGGAAAGGAAAGTAAAACGTGAATGAAGAAGGTGGTCTATTTGTTTTTAGGCTGGTTTTCTTTTTTTTGTCATTTGATACACTAATTCTTGTTATTAAAAAAGTGAAGGTCGGTGAATTAGTGGTTTGACTGACTGGAATTTCTGACTGTTTTTACAGCTGGAATTCAGATTGTAGTTATGTCTTCACGTTTTAATCTAGTGATATCCATTCTAAGTCAAGACTCCTTGTATAGAGCAGGGTACTAGGTTTAAGGTGGATTAAGGTGAATTATTTTGAAATTTGACCTGGCATATAACTAAACTCTGTTTTCGGTACTATAGTGGTTTAAAAAATAAAGTAAAAAGTAGCACCGGACATTGGTTTAAATTGGTATACATGATGTGTCTTGGGTATTTAAAACTAATAATAAAATGCAGATACAGTTGCTATAGAGTCAAGATGTGCAGCTTGATCGCACTTCTAATAAGCCATGTGCAATGACATGGCAATGAAGTTTTCAGCCTATTGGCGGCTCCAGGTGACTGTAGGCCAAGGCAAAGAAGGCCAAGGCATCTAAATTGGCCAATTAAAGATATTATTTATCAGGCTTTATTTTAATTATTACACTTTGTTAAATCAGGCCCCTCGTGTTCATATATTGAAAGACTTTGAGCCTGTGGATTTCATTGCAAATTTGACATTAAAAGTACATATTTTTTATTATATACCTTTTTATTTATAGAGTGCCAACAATTTACGCAGTGCTTCTTACAATACATATATTTAAGGGGTATTACAAGACTATAATAGAATAGAATTGAAATGCATTTCAAGCATTGACTAGATAAAGGCAATGTCATTACAAAATACTGTTAGTCCAATAAAAAAGGTATTACAAGATTCTGCAACATTGTGTTACTTTGCATATTAGAAAACTAATACAGGCTGAAACTGCTTGACTCTTACCGGGCAGTGAAAAGATTGTTTTACCCTTCATTGGCACTCTTGGCAATAAGAACTACGGAGCGCAGGCATATTTTGCCCCGTCTGATCTCTTGGCACGTTCCTTAAGTTCTGGAGCTCTGTTTGACAAGTAACCCAGCCAGTCTGAATGTCAGTCTTGGGAATCCCTTACTCTTCTCGCAGACACATTATTTTTAGAGCCGGTGCTTTTGCAGAATTAGTTGGAAAAATTGCTGCTTCGACGCATACTTCGCATAGCTGTGAAAGAAACCTGCCTGAAATTGTTAATCCTGTCTCTAGAAAAGGGATGCCAAGCATAACAGGGTGGTATTTTTACACACACGATGCTAACTGTCTGGGTTTGCAATATATATATATATATATATATATATATATAAATACGGCAGATCTAGTTCACACTTTTTTTTCCCTGGTGTTGAGACTCGGACCTTAATCAGGCCTTGGTCTTCAATTAGATCCAGGATCGCTTTATGCCTGTCCCATGCAATTCCATAATTTCTCTTACTGTATCGGCCTCTACCGCTTCTGCTTGGAGGCTGTTACATTTATCTGCCACCTTGTTGGTAAAATAAAACTTCCTTACATTGCTTCTGACCTCTAGTTTGAGACAGTGGCCACTCGTTTTTAGCTTGTGGTTCTGTGATAAGCACTGTGCTATTCCTGACATTAGTACATTAGCCCATTTCTCGGGATGCGGTGCCAGTTGCACAGCTGATGCGTCTGTCTTTATTGCCGAACGTGTTCACAAGTGGGATCATTTACACAAAAAGAAATGCCAGCAGGCAGCTGCCCGGTATTTTATTTTAATAGAAAAGGAACTTTTCATCGTTTCTTACATTTTCCCCAGGCAGTGTGGACCTTTAGAATAAATTTTTTTTTTTTATTGTTTCAGCTTCGAAGCTAAATAGAAAAATAATAAAAAAAAAAATATATATATAATGTAAAAATGTGGGGTCACTTAGAATTGTCCTTGTTTTTCAAAGAAAAGCTAATGTCCATTAAAGCAACGCAAAATGAATCGGAAATAGCACAGGCGTTGTTAATGCTATAAATGACTATTGTAGCTGGTAAGAATTATGTGTTACAACTAGAAATGTTCCTGTTTTTCATGAAAACAGCTAAGTGACCCCAAACCTTTCTACGGGTGTGTTTGCATATAGAAGAATTTATGTATATCTCTTTGTGGCTCTAGATTGTTGCAAAAGATCTAACATCAATGGAAGCTATTTGGCTATTGTATAAAACCTAAATTTAACTGCATGCACCTTCACTGCCTTGTGTTAAGGATGTCATTGTTTCTTTCCGTCGTAATAAGATTTTAGATTGAACGCCAATATCGAAATGTCTATGAAGCAATATCAAGGTTTTTAATTTAATTCCTACTTTTTTATTACTCGTATAATGTTCACATTTTTTGGTTTCATTCTAGTTTTTGCATAATATATTTTCAGGTAGAGTCACATTAACTATTTGTATGTCTCCTGGCCCTTTTGTTTTGATGGTCCTATGCATGGCATTAGGAGAGACATTGCGTTAACTTAAAGGGGCAGTTTACTGTCGCTGACATCCCCTCTAAAAAAATATTGCATATTAAAGTAATCTGTTTGTACAGCGATTCTTGAAGTAGCTTGTCAGTGGCAGGAAAGCGCACACACTGAAATTAATTGGAGCGCTTTTTGCGTTTGCGTCTGAACAGACCCCCGTCCGCAGCATTCGCCAACCCAGTGCATTAAGTAGGTGCCGGGAGATGCGTTTACCTAAACTATAATACTCTGTATGACTATGATACATTAACCTTTGTAACAGATTGTGAGTGGCCAGAATAAAAACGTAACATGTGTTGTTCGGTCTTATAGAAAGGGTTAAAATGAAGGCTCACTTATTCAGGTTGGTCCAAATGAGACATAAGCACCCTCGTTATATTGCATATCCTCCCAAAAAAGGAAAATTCAACTTCCTTAACTGAGAGCTTCTGCTGTTTTCCCTGCGCCTTTTTTTTATTTTTTATTAAACTTTTATAAGCATTTCACAGGCTTCATCAGAACAACGAACTTTGAATATTTTCATGCGTTAATAGGCAAAGCATTTTTGATATTTCATGAGAACCGCATAACAAAAAAGTAGTAAAGGAATCAAGCATAGTTTTTTTACATTTTTTTCTTCTAGAAATTCTTGGAAATGTGTGCTTAATAAGCAGGTATGAAATGCTTACATTTTCGCAAGAGAATGCCAAAAATGGGAGGAATGATGGCCTTCAAGGAGCGCGTTCCACATGCATGACTGCTTCTTAATGTGTCTGCCCCACATGTTCTTAATCTAGTTTTTTTGTTTCTTAATCATATTTTTTCTTTCATATAAACTTATGTGCAATATCCGAGTAAAGGATGAAAAGTCCACCAGTAATCCAAAACGATCCTTCTATAGGATTACTCTACATCCCAAAACTGGTGGACTTTTCATTTATACCCCTCAAGCACTTTGGGTGCACGGACTAAATGTGAGTGCATACTTTACTGGTGACATTAATCCTTTACTCGGATATTGCACTATTTTAAGTTTATTTTTTAGAGCCAACGAAGATTATTTAAGATATTATTGCATTCAACCTAGATGGGTCCGAATCATCTATTTCACTTGTGAGTGCAACACTTTATCCACACAAAAAATTGGTTTTACATTCTACACTATATTGGTTTTGGTTTTTTCCCTTCTATGTATCTGCGCCCCATAATTTTTTTTTTTTTTGGTTTATCTTATTTGTTCCTCTGGGACCATAAAATCACCTGTGCATTTGTAGCATTTGCCATGAGTGAGTGAACGTTCTAAATTGTAGATGTTAAGACCTCCAACTCTCATCTTGAATGGACCCTGGAAAGTCCTGCTTTTAATGTCATCTTCACAGGTGTGTGCGGTGGTTGTGACCTGGGCCTTAAAGTATGCGTATACAACTGCATTTCATAGTGGTCCTTTACTGTTACTTTGCGTTACATTATATTTACGCAGGTGTATTTGTCGTTCTTGTGTTAATAGGAAATGGCAGTGCGTGCTCTAAAGCAGACTGGGAGCAGGAGCATCGAAGCTGCCCTGGAGTATATTAGTAAAATGGGATATCTGGACCCAAGGAATGAGCAGATCGTTCGTGTGATAAAGCAGACCTCGCCAGGTAACCATACAACATGGTAGAGATTTTTCATTTGAGTGCTTTTGATATAAGCTTTATCTTTAGTGAGCCTCTGTGTATAGTTTAGAATTAATCCTTTTATTGTACTCAGTCCAGCGTTTGTGCAGTGCGTTACAATAAATCACCAGATCTGGCAATTCATTTTTATGCATTTAAGAATAAAGATTTTGTGTCCTAGAATATCTTGGTTTGTTTTTTTTTACAATATATACAATATTTGTTTCTTAACAAGGGAAGGGCCCAGCTCCAAATAATGTTCCCCACCGATCAAACTTTGAAAGTTCAAGTGAGACGTACCCACCATACCACGCAGTTAACAGTTCGAACTATGAGGGGCCTGGTTTTCCAGTGGAAGCTGCCAATGCACTCGGTGATGTTCCTCGTCCGTACATGGACTACTTGCTTTCTGCTCCCCCACCTGCGGCAGTGAATGGCCCAGCACAGAGGCCTTCCCCTGGAAGTGGGCACAATACACCTGGAAACCACCAGCAGAAGGTGTATAGTACAAATATGGAGCCTGCTACCATCAATTATGCTATTGGAAATCACAACAGTACAGGCCTTGGCATGCAGGCTGCTCACTCTTCAAATAGCCCGCATTATGGACGACAGAATATCATGGTGCAAGGAGACCCCATGGGCTATGGTATACAAAGAACCCCTTCATTTCAAAACAAGATACAGCAGGATGGAGGCTATGTAAATATACCAAGTAAAGGGCAGATGCCCCAGGGCAGCCCAAGCCATGCATATCAGCAGCCATCTGCAGGACTATACATGCCTCACTCCCACCACAAGCAACCAAGTCCATCCTCTCATCAGATGCATGTTATGTCCAGGGGGCCCCCATTTACCAGCGATTTTCCTGACACTCCACCAAACCTGATGACTCCATCAAGAAACAGTTTGAATATGGATTTGTATGATATTAGCAATGTGTGTCAGTGGCAGAATTCCCAGTCACGACGTGATTCCCTTCAAGGTCCGGGAATGGACTCTTCAGTCCGGCAGCATGTACCGTTCAGACCAGACTCCCAAGCGCCAAGCCGTACAAACTCATTTAATAACCATCAGCAGCAAAAGCAGGTGCAGATGCGGCAGTCTGCTCCTAATAAACCAGACGCTTCTGTGGGAGCACCGAATACCATCACCGCAGTTACATCAACCCACATACTTCAGCCGGTAAAGAGTATGAGAGTTATGAGGCCTGAACCCCAAACGGCAGTAGGTCCTTCTCACCCAGCATGGTTAGCTGCTCAAGCGCAGGTGGCTGAAAGTTTGGAGATGATGGAGCCGCACCCTTTATCAGTTGGTGGTCCCAGTTCCTACGGGATTGGTGTGGATTATGGAAACCAGGATCTGAGATACCCTCCACCTCCGTATCCAAAGCACCTATTGCTGCAGAACAATTCAGAACAAGTTGAATTGAACTCTTTGTGTAAGGGAGTTGACCAGAGTCTTCGTCTTGCTGACAATGTGGCTTGTGCTCAAGGGGAGGATGCAAATGGAGAGGCTAAACATGAAAAAGTGAGCAAGAACCCCAAAGCTGTTAAGTCTGGGAAAGATAAAAAGCAGATTCAAACTTCGCCGGTGCCAGTGCGCAAGAATAGCAAAGATGAGGAAAAGAGGGAGTCCAGAATTAAGACCTACTCCCCCTTTGCTTTTAAGTTCTACATGGAGCAGCACGTAGAAAATGTCCTGAAGACATACCAGCAGAAAGTAAACCGGAGGCTCCAGTTGGAACAAGAAATGGCTGAGGTAATGGTCAACTTTTTCTTATTCATGGGCTATAGCTGTATTGCTTGCATGGGTTTGTATTTGTATTCGAAATGTAAACAATGGCCTTAAAAATATCAGTGTTATTTCATATCTACCGTATGTGCTTTTGCAAATTGATTTAATAGTTCTGGAGCAGGATCCTCTCCTGTGTTTCTGTATTTCCATCATTATAAAGAGTTGAATGTGGGTTCACCTAATTCCTGGCAGAATACCTGTCATATACCTGCGGTGTTAGATCTGCCTACCAGGTATAGCAAGAACGCCATCTTGGAGGAAGAAGCACACGTAGGGGTTAACTGCTAAATTACAGCAACAGGGTTCACCAGAACAGCTAATTACATATAAAAAAACATGTTTCAGATGGAAACGGACTGTCCCCTATGTTGTTTCCATTGGTGCCACGGTACTGTAACTGGACCCTATTAAGTGTAAAGAAATATCTTTTACTTGTAGTCCACAACTTGGTGAAAAGGAGCCCTGTAATGAGGTGCTTTAATGTTGTCAGATGCATAACATTTCTGTCTGGTCTCAAGTAGATCAGAAAAAGGGCTAAAAGAAATAATACATTTGCTATATTTGGGTGCAATTTGTGGCACCAGTTATTTGTAGTTTGTCTAATTATGACCATAGAGAAGACAGCTGCAGGGAAGGAATAAACTATTCAGAATGTGAGGGTCTACCCATACTGTCTCTGTCAGTTCTGTTTGTGGATATGACATGTAAACCACAAGATGCTCGATATAGTATCTTACAGAATGAGTCGCATGAAGCATTTAACCAAATCATTTAGCATGGTTAACCAAAGACTAGAATGCCAAGAGCTTTCTTGTTCCATAATACACACACACACACACACACACACACACACACACGCTTTAAAGTATATCTGTCTCCTTCACAGCTTCTAGTATAACCAAATTAATTTTAAAAACTACCTATAACTTAAAGCATTATTTTACTTTTATGGAAGGTGCAATCTCTGGCAAGAAAACGCATATTACCCGAAGTTCTCTTCCTTTCCCCTCATCCTATTCTCATAGTCACCTGGCAAAGAATTTGACAAACACATTAAATGCAGTAGCAAACAAATTTAACATAATAATGAGGAGGAATAATCTTCAGAAACAGGAAATGAACACCAAGGCTCCCGTGGTATACATAAAAAGCATGTTTCTTGCATATTATGGTGCGACTTGTGCAAATGGGCCATTTGTTCTCTGGAAAATTTCCTGCCCCCATGTGCATGCAGGGAAATTGCAGCCAGAGAGCACTTCTGCCACTGATTTGTTGCTTCAAATTAAGAATCGCTGGACCACGGAGGAGATTTTTTTGTAATGTTGACTGAATGATATAAAGCAACTTGCAGACTACTTTCATATGCCATCATTTTTCACGGGGACACCCTAGGAGGCACCCTTTATTGAAGCCTTCACTTCTGCATGATAAGGCGGTAACACCGCTGAGAATTGTGTTGGCGTTTGGCAATGCAGCTGCCATTTTAAACATTATTTGATTTGAGATGGCTTGGTACCAGACTACACAAAAGAGAAACCCAAGGATCTACATATATTGTTCTGAGAGAAAAGAAAAAAACCTCACTCCAGAACCATTCTACCAAAGTGCATCCTTGATCTAGATAAGTTAACCAAGTACCAAGAAATCTCCCTGGCCCTGTACATTTCCACTACGCTCACTAGAACATCGTTAGCATTCTTTTTTAAAAAGGCATTATGTAATGATGGTGATTCATTCCTCATTGTGTTTTGGGTTTTTTTTGCTAGCCTTTGTCAAAGGGGTCAGGATTAGGTTAGGATTCCTCAGATTGATGGTAGTAAGTGGATATGAAAATAACATTTATACTAGTGATTTTATACAAGTGTTTTTATTTATTATATGTGTATTTTTATAGGCTGGCCTCTGTGAAGCTGTCCGGGAACAAATGCGGAAAATTCTTTATACAAAAGAGTCCAACTATAATCGTCTCAAACGGGCCAAAATGGACAAGTCAATGTTTGCGAAGATCAAGACTTTAGGAATAGGTGCTTTTGGTGAAGTGTGTCTGGCAAGCAAACTGGACACAAAAGCCTTGTATGCGATGAAAACCTTAAGGAAGAAGGACGTGCTGAACCGAAATCAAGTGGCCCACGTCAAAGCAGAAAGGGACATACTGGCCGAGGCCGACAACGAGTGGGTGGTGAAGCTGTATTATTCATTTCAGGACAAAGACAACTTGTACTTTGTAATGGATTACATCCCAGGTGGGGACATGATGAGCCTCCTCATACGGTTGCAGGTGTTTCCAGAGCACCTGGCCATGTTCTATATTGCTGAATTGACCCTTGCCATTGAAAGTGTCCACAAGATGGGATTCATTCACAGGGACATCAAGCCTGACAACATTCTTATAGATCTGGATGGCCATATCAAACTAACAGATTTTGGCCTTTGTACCGGATTTAGATGGACACACAACTCCAAGTATTACCAGAAAGGTAAGCTTGTGAAGGCTGTTATTTAGTTACATTGTGTTTAAAGGATTAAGCAGACTCATAACTGCAATCTGCAGATGGTCTAATTGTAGTGAAAATAGCCCATTCTGCCTGCAAATGGATAAACAATGAAATATTTGTCTTTGTCTTGTATTTTTATATTTGTCTTTTCATGTCATGAGAATCGGTGTATCAGAACTTAGTTCAACGAGAGGCCAACATATATTGTGTTGCCACTCAGGTGATGTTGGCCGTGTTGGGCACACGGAATCATGAGAGCGTCCACAATTACAAGTGTTTGCGTGTTGGTGCCAACGGTTGAATTAATCTTAATACTTAACTTGACTTCAGACTGCCTTTTCTGGAACAAGGATTTATATTTCTCTCTCCTGTAAACCAAATAGGCCTTTGTAAATTAATCTATAATGATCTATTTGGACAACAGTGAATTCCATGGTTCTCTTTCTTAAATGTAGCACAGTGTGCATGTAATGTTTGTCACACAGTACTGCCTCCATGAGGGAGGTCAAGGTTTAGCGCAACTGTAGTCTATTCAATTAGGGAAGTGTTCACAAGAAGATTTGTAGGATATATATTTTTCTATCTTTCCCGAACATCCTCTAAGGGGGTCCAATAGACCAAATGTGGCCCCTGAGCAGTCTTTAAATTTTAAACACTTCAACTATTTTTTGCAGAAAAAATGAATTGGTTGCCAGCGACTGGGTTCTTGACTTTTTCTGTCTTTTTTGATGACTGTTTAGGGAACCACATCCGACAAGACAGCATGGAGCCCAGTGAAAATTGGGATGATGTGTCTAACTGCAGATGCGGAGACAGACTGAAGACTTTGGAACACAGGGCCAAACGACAGCACCAGAGGTGTTTGGCTCATTCCTTGGTGGGGACTCCTAATTATATTGCGCCTGAAGTCCTCCTGCGGAAAGGTGTGTATGTGTTGAGTATGGCAAGCCTGCTGGGTACTTTGTTGCATTTGGAAAACTAGTGTCCTCTTTTCTTAACATACAGAGAACAAAATGCACTTTGACTGTTCCTTTATTTTTAATGTTTTGTTCATAGCTCTCAGTGATCTGAGTAAAGTGTAAGATGCAATGAACTGAAGACCTAATGTCATTCCCTGTCCAGGTGCTTATGGAATTTTAGTCTTTTCTTGGGCTAATAAAGATTTGCTCAACAAGGAGAGGTCATTAATATGTTTTTTCCTTCTTCAGGGTACACTCAGCTCTGTGACTGGTGGAGTGTTGGTGTTATTCTCTTTGAGATGCTGGTTGGACAGCCTCCATTTCATGCGGCAAACCCGACTGAAACTCAGCTGAAGGTAGGTGTTTCTAAATGCAGTGGACATAAAACACCCCAAATATGAAATAGGTGGACAGCTTTTTATTTTTTTTATTATGTTATTTATATAGCACTAACAATTCACACAGCACATCTTACAGACCATACATCCAATGGTTATGACAAAACTAGAATTGACAGACTAAAATAAACTGATAAATTGGGTAAATATAGAAATGTTTGCAAGCTTATTACCCAGAGTAATCCCTGCCCTTGCATGCTTAACCCCATTCAGTCCCTTAAGAATGTACATGTATGTTCTAAAAAGCTGTGCTTATAAGCCCTTTAGGACGTACATGTATGTCCTAGACTTTCTTACATAGCCTTATTTGACAACCTAGGCCTAGCATTGCTGGCCTCCTGCTGACCGATCGTTTGAAATGGTTACCGATGCTTGCGCTGGTAAGCCATTACCTAAATAATGCCCGATCATATGATCAGGCATTCCCTTCCGGAAGACATCACTGATGACTTCAACCATAAGGTTAGACAAGGGTAGTATATCCTCTGCAGGGTCTGTCTAGATCCTGCTGGGATATCTGGTCGCTCTCCCTACTGATCGATCACACGCATTGCAATAATTTAAAAACCTTATATCCCATTGCTCTAGCTCTACGTGTGAAATGTATAACCCACAACCCCTGTTCACTACCCCAAAACCATTGTCATAACTATTAAAAATGCGACCCTATGGGGTACTATGAAAGGGATGGATGTGGCTCTCCAGAACATAGAAAAATATTGATATGGGTATGTCTGTAATCAAGTGATGTTGTCAAAGTGAATTTGGTCATTGTTCAACAGGGGCACCTAAAGTGTATGTTTGGTATTTTTTTTTTGTTTTTTTACATACTAGCACAATTATTATTTGTTTGCATGTTTCTATGGTTTCAAATGAAAGCCCTATTTTGTTCTGAAAAAAAGGTTATGTAATTTTTGGGCTTGATCAAACACAGAAAAGGGGAATCTTAATTAAACCCACATATGGTAAAAATGGCAAAATAGCTCGGGGTACTAAAATCCCCTGGCACTGAAGGGGTTAAGAAGAAGGTTGTTTTCAGTTAAATAGGCTTTGAACTGTGTTTTGTTTTTCTTCTTCAGGTAATAAACTGGGAAAATACTCTTCACATTCCCTCCCAAGTCAAATTGAGCCCAGAGGCAGCTGATCTCATCACTAAATTGTGTTGTTCAGCAGAAAATAGACTTGGAAGAAATGGAGCTGACGAAATTAAGGCTCACCCCTTTTTCAGCTCCGCTGATTTCTCTGCCGATATTCGTCGTCAGCCGGCACCTTATGTCCCAAAGATTACACACCCAACCGATACTTCTAATTTTGACCCGGTGGAGGAGGAGAGCCCTTGCAACGACAGTGAAGACAGTACCATGGCATGGGACCCAAACATGTGCCCTAGTAACAAACACACTGAACATGCCTTCTATGAGTTCACGTTTCGGCGGTTCTTCGATGACAACGGCTACCCGTTCCGTTATCCGAAGCCTTCGAAGATAGAAACGCCTCCGAATGAAGAGGCACAAGAGGAAGATGAAGCTGCCGCCAGTGAAACAGAAAGCTGTCAGCCTGTATATGTATGAGGTGGTTTCTTGAAGACGAAACATACGTGATTCATCTTTCTATACCAGGGCATACTTGGATCGCTAAGTGAAGGAAATGTTACAGTACAAGTTTATGATGCCAGATTGCCACAGCTTGTATGAAGCCGTTTTTGGGAAATACAAGAATACGAAGCTCATCTGCCGCACATACTTTGAGGGAGCAAGACTGCGTAATCGGACAGCCGTGGCACAATAAAAACCATTACTCCTGTTTAATGCAGCCGAATGTGAGCGTTTCTGGCTTGTACATGTGGACTTAACTCTTACCAAGATTGTCTCGAAACAGAAGTGCTGTATGATCTAGTGGTAACCGTTTCTTTAATGGGTTTTTTTCAAGTAAGGCTTCTGGTGATCACCAAAGCATAAGAGTCTGTCATTAAGAGCGAGGGCTCCGTGGAATCTGTTCCTAAAGTGTTCTAAAAAGGTGGAGACGCAAGGAATACTTAAATTGCAGCAAGGCAAAGACTGTCGCTGAACTGGACTTTGGAGACTTGCATCACAGAATGATAATACTGTATCGTACAGCTAATATAATGACATTTAGTTTGTCTTCTCTGTAAATCAGCACCAGTCTGTGCGTTTCTGGGTTTAAAAAATATTTTAATCCCTCAATCGACTTGCTGGTTCTGTATCTAGAGAGGGTTTCTTGGAGTTGTGGGACCTGCCGTTAGGATTACGGAATTTAACAGGTCTTTGCAAGTACTTATCGAGCCCACCTAGGCAAGACAGAACTGCAATGCGATGCATGAATCGGACAGATGACCCCCCCCCGTGGCTGTTCATGCATCCTACTCCGGATGCAGAATTTTGACATTTGAAAAAAGGCTCCTGTTTTTAAACCTAAATCTTAATCATCGGGAGATCCACTTGCAAAAGTGTATTTAATAATAGAAACCACACATCTGCTGCTGTTAGTACTGGTTTCTAAAATATCGTTTTCCTATTAACCAAAAGTTCATAATATACTTAACAATTTTGTATATAATCTATTTTTGATATCCTCAGCAATCATCTGTTTAGAGAGAGCACTTATATTTTGTAATGCTTGTTTTTATTACCTTCCTGACAGTAATGTTACATTAACAAACCATGCTGCTGTTACCTGCTCTGGTTATCTATTAAGTGTAGCACTTAAATTCACACTTATTTTACAAGGATACAAGGGGAATTTATGGGGCGCATCAATACTTTAAATTGGGTAAGCGTGGAATGGAAGTGATCTGATATTGCATGTGCCATTGTTTTTTTTTTTGAAAGGTTTGCATCTTTTCAGTTTGGATCTTCTCAGTATTTAAAGACGTACTCAAAGTAGACCATCCTTCAACTTAAAATTAGATATATTTTTTTGCGGTTTTGTTAGTACTTTACAGACGGCTGGTCTAGGGCACTGCGGCCACTGGTTGAGTGGTTTTAATGATTTGTTTGAATCTGGATGGTTAATTTCCTCTAAATTAAGTTTCTCCTTGTTCCAGAACAGCTGTGGAAACATATTTTGGTTCTGGATGCGATAAATCTACATGTTGCTGAACTTTAAATTTGATTCTAAAGGGTGGGCTGATAAAGTTTGTCTCCTAATATAAAAAGCCAGCATTCATCCACATCCAGTAGCTGATGAAGAATGAGATGGCTTGGATTTGTAAAGGAATTTAAGAGTTATAGTTATAAAATCCATATCCCCCTCCATACAAGCAGACATGCATAAGGAAATGCTGTTGGATTTCAACAAATAGTACAATCTGGGTGAACAAAGAAAAAAAAAAAAAGTGTAAATTGTAATTTATAATAGATATCTATATATAAATATATATTGACTAAAAAAGAATTGCACCTAAAACACAACTGACAATAGGCCTTTAACCCATGAACATGTGATATATTTTTTGTGCAATATGGTATTAGAAAAAATAGTCTGCATTTTCATTCTTTAAGGTTGTTGCCGTTTTATATTCACACAATTTATTTTTAAGCTTATTTTTTGTCCTTTTTTTTTAATTTTCAAAGTTGTGATCTTTAAACTGCATTTTGCGCTCGTTCCGTTCAAAGGCTGCTTTAATTTACTTAGTGGAATGTCATGGAAAGTGTGTGTAAGTGTCTTGTGCGAGTAAAGTATTGCGTGGTTCTGAATTTTTGCATTTACGTTGCAGTTTTGAATTCATGGGCCGGCCCCATGAAAAAAAAAATTTAAATTGAAAAGAACAAATTAGCAATACATTTTATGGTATGTTGATTTGGATATTATTTCTTAACTAGAAGGGATAAAGAAAGCAGTGTTTTAGGCCTTTGATGAGTGGAAACAAATAAAACTTTACACAATATTCTCATTGCATTTACCTGCCTTTGCCAGAGCTGCGAGAGCGTGAGTGTGTGTTTTTCCCTTTCCTCTTAACGAACGTTAACCAGTCTTAATTGTTTCTATTGTGATTAAATTGGCAGTTTCAGCTGTTCATTTCTAGGTATATTGTCTCAAATAATGGTAAGGAAACAGAACTCGGCTTTTCGTATTAACTAACCACTGCTGAGACATCCCAGAAGAAGTCCTCATACCAATATCCAGGAGACCCCCCCGTGTGTGCTTTTGACTCTATCTTGGGACAGCATCCAGGATTTCTTAGTCTTTTTCCTCCTTTTATGTAATGGGCACATCTTTACATCTGTTAGCTCCCACACACATTGCAACTACCCTTAATTATCCATTTCATGTTGCTGGGTTAACTCACCTCTTTACTTTGACAATATATGCAATATAAGTAAAATAATTATTCACATAAAATTTACATCATCTACTGTTGATCCCTTTAACATAAATATAATTAAAATATTTTTTAGAGATATCTCTGGATCCACAGACTCCTAATCATTATCCTGTTTAAAAGGCTTTGGGGGAAGAGGTTCTACCACCACCTTTGTAAATGTAAACCATGTTGATCGCTAATAAAATGCCATTAAACGGCACGTGTCTGTATATACTAAGGAACGATAAGGTGTACATTGTCGCCTTCAGCTTGCTCTTAGGAAGTTGGCTAAATGTGACAGATGCACAGCTGATGAGACTGGGGTCGCTGATGGCAAAACAGTAAAATGTCATGGAAACGGTATACTAAAGTAAGTTACTGAGTTGCGATCCTTTTATAATGGAACATATTCCGAAATAAAAAGGTTATTGCTGCTTGGAGGCTACTATAAATGCAACTTGACAGACATGATACCGCCGTTAGCACCTGTGGCTATAGGAGGTCTAGCGTGTGATTAGTGGGTGTTCCGTGCTTTAATTTCTGTTTCATCTGCTATGGGTCTAGAACATTTAACCCCGAGTCTAGAACCCCCTGTACTCCCTAGAACCATATGGTAAACATGAGGGTCTCTGTAGGGTAATAAGTCTCAGTGCAAGTGACGACCTTATCTGGGGTTTATTATTTGATTTTAGTCTGGCAAAGCACTGAGAAACAATCTAGGTTATCATTCTATGGTGGAAATGTGTGTGTGTATGTGTGTGTGTGTGTGTATATATATATAATATATAATTAATGTTTTTTTCTGTCTACTCGTATTAAGTGACGGTCAAGGCCTCAATAAAACAGTTCAAATTAATCCCCTTGATATCGTTGTTACTCCCAGTTAAATAAGGACCGAACACACACCTGGTTTTATTAAACTAAACCACATTCCTTTTAAAACCAGAGTGAGATATATATATATATATATATATATATATATATATATATATATATATATATATATATCTAACAAATAGATATATTCCTACCATGTAGAAAGCAGCCGGAAGCTCAAGGTTTTCATCTTAAATTGAAAATTGCATAAAGTGAGTCTTTAAATAGAGGATTTCAGAATATTTTTGTTGTTTTGTACACAGTACTTTAGAACTTTCTAACATATATTTATTTAGTCACTGATAGATAAGAAAACCCTTTCCGTGAGCCAGGGGCTATTTGAAAGGCTGAGTGACGTGTGTTTTCATGTCAAGTTGCCCAACATGAGATGGCAAATGATAGAACTCCTTGGGTATGGCTGGGGTTTACGTGTGTTTTGTCTATTAATATCTGTAAATTACTAATCTATGTGTAACTCAAATCTATTATCTTTGTGTAACTGTTTACGGTTGGGGTGAGAGTTGTGCTCTGGCTTATGATGTGCTTGTGCTGTGACCTTGTAAGATTCAGTATTACTGCTTTTTATAATAATGCCGTTTTGTGTCATTTACAGCTAATGGACAACCTTTTATTGTGGTAGTTTCTTTCTCAGGAACTCAGTTTAACTTATTTATTGTTATATCATCGCCTCTGAAAGCTTTTACTGGCACACTTTATTATTAAAGACAAAATCTAAATAAAACTGTATCTTGGTATTCTCTTCGATCAGAGCTGTGCTTGTAAGAATCGTGCAGCGCTTTAAAACAAAGGTGCCACAGTGCTAAACCTGAATCTATTATCCAAAGAAGACATGGCTTTTTAATATTTGGGCTTTTTCTTTAGGCATGAGCAATTAATATGGCTTGATGTAATCTTATGATGACATGTATGAGACCCACACAAAGGCAGTTCTTAAAGGGCTTAGTTCTGTATAATGCGGTTATGTCAGATATTTTATCTCATTAACATCCCTATCAGTTAGCTATGCAGTACACAGGGCCAACTCAGCTCCATTTAGATATTTGGCCCCTTCATAATGCATTGTGACATCAGACAGTGGAAATTTTCAACTCTACTGCTAATTCTGACCTGTCAATGTTCTAAAGTATAGCTAGCTGATCAATATTATAACCAATAATGATGACTGTGTCCTTTTAAGGTGTAGTTACAGTTATGACACATACACTCCCCTTGGTTATTTTCACTGACCCGTAGGTTCTAGTTACTATAATGTAAAATCTGCAGCATGTAGCTGATCCCATGCAAAAATTTTATTTTTCACACAGCCCTGCTGAGTGCCCACAAGTTCTCATCTACAAGTAACAAGATGAGCCAAATGCACATGGATAAATAGCCACTGTAAAATGACACTAGATTTAATTAAATCAAGACTCGAAATCGAAGACCACAAACGTTTGATGGAGTATATCCCTTTATCAGTGGAGATGGCGGTGACTGTGGATTTTTAATTGACTACTTGGGGTACTTCCTTTCGTTGTTTTCTATTGTTCTCCACAGATGGATACCAGGGAGATCAACCTCGGTTGTAACTTGAGCCAAGTTACCATTTTTCACCTATCTCCTATAAGTATTTATGATGACTTTTAGCATAACAATATTGAATCACAGGAGTAGCTGCTACAACTCAGATCCAAGGCTTAACCTTAGTGCACCATGGGGGTCAATGTAATGGTGGTCTGTTCTGCTCCTTTTTACCTAATCTCCTTGCAGTGTCTCTGCCTGTATCACCTCAATGCTCATGGCTCTGCCAGTGCATTGCAAGTCAATCAGTAGGGAAAAGGGTAGCCTCATATGGGCTTCTGAGATTGTTTGGGATGTGGACAGCTGCCACTTTTGATTATGTGGTAGCCCTAGATATGATTTACCTGTCCCGGAGAGCAGTCACAACCACCACTGCGAGTGATTTTTGCCACTCGCAAGATGGTGGCGCGTCCAGACCCTCCTGAGAACTCTGGCTCCACTTGCCAGTTGAATACAAGACAATGGAGCCCAGAACCTCCTAGTTCCAAAAATTGTTTAAATAAAAAAAAAACCCATTATATATATATATATATATTTTATGAGCAAGTCCTAAAATTAGCGCTTTATTTTCTCACATGGAAAGAGTTAAAATACTGGCATGTTAAATGCCCATGCGGTGTCTACTTTTAGACTTTTTTAGAATGATTTGATGGAGTAAATTGAATTGGCCGGGTTCAACAATGTCCCAATCAACACACAGAGAAGAATGACCACATGTCTAATTTCCAATTAGAAAAATGCACACGTCCCAAAGGTGGCTTTTTAGCCCCTAAAAACCAGACAGACCCATGCATGTACCACTGTACTCGGGAGATGTTGCTGAACACGTATTGGGGTGTGTGACAGTTCCATATACCAGGATGTGTAAAATCATACCTAAAGTACAACTGGTGGTAGAATTAGTGCATGGAAAGAGTTAAAATACCAGCATTTGAAATACCCTGGGGTGTCTAGTTTTCAAAAATATATGATTTGATGGGGTAATTTGCATTGGCCGGCTTCAGAGATACCAGAAATGGCACATGGGGGAAGAATTACCAGATTTGGAAAAAATGGTTTTGAAATAGAAAAACGCTACCTGTATTTATTGCCCCATAACGTGCAGAAAAAAGCAAAAAAATATAAAAACGTTGAGTATTTCTAAACTCAAGACAAACAGTAGAATCTACTTAGAAGGTTTTTTCAGTACCTTTTATAGACGAGTAAAATATTTTTCAAGTATAAGTCAGAAAAAGTCCCTTTTTCTAAATGTTTTCACTGTATTTAATACTTTTTTTTTTTTTTTTTTTTTATAGTAAATGATATGATACAATCAAAATAATGACATCTAAAGAAAGCCCTTGTCCTGAAAAAAAACAATATATAACTTGTGTGGGTTCAGTAAACAGGGAAAAAAGATTACAGCTAAACACGAGCAGCGCAGGAATGGTAGATCAGCCATTGTCACTAAGGGGTTAAACTAAATATCCCCAGAACAATTTCATTGCTTGTCAAACAAAAAGCACAACCTATATTTTTTTTTAAATATAGTATATCTCGTTTGAGCTGGGCCCTCCTCATCTATTGTTATGTTATATGCTACTTGTAATGTCCTGTCTACCCATTGTACAGCGCTACTGAATTTGTTGGCGCTATATAAAACAATAAATACCGTATCTGCTCGATTATAAGACAACCCCCAAAATCTGAATATTAACTTAGGAAAAAAAGAAAAAGCCTGAATATAAGACGACCCTAAAGGAAAAAAGTTTTACCAGTAAATGTTAATTCATGTAAACTATTTTTTTAAATAAAAGCTATGATTGAGAAAAATATTTTTTTTGTTTTTATTTCCTTGTATTTTCCAACCTGTCCCCCAGTTACGCACATCTGCCCCCAGGCTTGCCACACCAATATGGCACTGTGGCCCATGATATGCCTTTTAACCCTCTATATGCCACTGTGCCCCATGGTATGCCTTTTGACCCCCTATGTGCCACTCTGCCTCCAGAAATGCCTTATACCCCTATATCCCATTCTGGCATTTAGGGGGTTAAAATGCATATTATGGGGCAGAGTGGCATATAGGGAGGTATACGGCATTCCAGGAGGCAGAGTGGCATTAAGGGAGTTAAAAGGCATTGTATAGAGCACTCTGCCTCCAGAAATACCTTATACCCCTATATGCCACTCTGGCATTTAGGGGGTTAAAAGGCATATTATGGGGCAGAGTGGCATATAGGGAGGTATAAGGCATTTCAGGAGGCAGAGTGCTCTATTAAATGCCCCCTTAACGCCACTCTGCCTCGTGAAATGCCTTATACCTCCCTATATGCCACTCTGCCCCATAATATGCCTTTTAACCCCCTAAGTGCCAGAGTGGCATATAGGGGTATAAGGCATTCCAGAAATGCCCTATGCCCCCATTTAACACACACACACACACACTTACCGGTGCTTCCAATTTCCTGCTGTATTCCTGGGGCAGCGGGTTGACGTCTCCTTCCGCTGCAGCCGGAAGGAGGTGGAGTTGGCAGCGGGGGTTCGTCTGCGTCCGTCGCGCATACCTTCCCCGGCTGTCGGAGATCAGAGTTCCCCGCACCGGTACGGCACCAACGGACGTTGTCTATGCGGATCGCGTAGATGTCAACCCACTGCTCCGGCAATACAGCAGGAAGCACCGGTAAATGTGTGGGGGGAGGGTGTTAAATGGGGGGAGACAGGAGGATCCAGGCAGGTCCGGCCCGACAATGGAGCCAAGTGGGGCAACCGCTCCAGGCGGCACTTTTGAAGGGGCGGCACTTTGCCGCCCCAAGCCCTTTTTTTTTTTTTTTAAAAGCGAAAGAGAGAAAGGGGCTTTCGCTTACCAAGCTGTCAGTACCCGCTCGGCGCCCCTCTCTCTCTCCTCTGCGGCGAGTCTCCCTGTTCGGTCTCGGTGCCGGCTTGTAATGCTGAGTGCCGGAAGATTTCCGGCGCTCAGCATTACAAGCCGGCACCGAGACCGAACAGGGAGACTCGCCGTAGGACTGCTGAAAGGTAAGTACAAGGGGGGGGGAGAGGAAGGGTAGATAATGGGGGGGGGCATTTTAAAATTCGCCCCAGGCGGCATTTTGCCTTGGGTCGGCCCTGGATCCAGGTCCCCTGCAGCGGTGCGGGGGATCTGGATCTTAGTCTCATAATCAGACTTCTATTTGAGGTCTGATTAGAAGACGACCCCGATTAGAAGACGAGGGGTATTTTTCAGAGCATTTGCTCTGGAAAAAACCTCGTCTTATAATCGAGCAAACACGGTAATAATTATTATGCTAATAGCAGTGATAAGGTTTTCCAGTTGGTAAGAATTAGGAAATTGCAATTTGATACAATTGAGTAATGCATAAGTTGCATGCAGAGGCTGCCACCTACTGTCGAGATGATAGTAACACAACTTTAATCATTTGTTTCCATCTTAGTTTTAGTAGTATATGGGGCAGAAATATAGAGCTATTATAATGATCTTTTATATAGCGCCAATAATATATGCAACGCTTCATATACAATACATATATTCAAGGGATATGGCAAGACTAGAATTGACAGACTAAGACAACCGATATATTAGGTAGAGAGAGCCCTGCTTGCAAGCTTACAATCTAGAACCAGTACTTAAAAGCACGTAGGTCCTTCTTGTGGGCTCTGGTCATAGATTTTATTTGTTCACTATTCCAAAGAGATGGCTGCAGCAATGCAGGCATATGACTTTTGGTCCACCCACTGTGGTCAGAGCTGAACTAAGGATATATGGTATGGGACAGACCCAAAAGCTTGCATATTTATCAGAAATTTTAATGTATCTATCCTATGCAGAGAACTAAAGAACAAAATCTCTCCTCAAACATTGCATTACAAATAGCATACACTTAAATGTTCATTGTCACAATGCTGCATTACCCGACCTAAAGGATTATAAATTGTGATCAAACCCATTGTTTAGGAAGTAGTCCTCTAAAAACACCCCCTAATGTGAGCATTTGACAAAGAAGCTTTACATCGCACATCTGCCACCTCTAGGAACGTATATAAGAAACAAGTGAGCCAGATTAGCCCTTCCAGGTGAATGTTCATATAGCACTAGGAAGTGCAGTCACATAGCAAGCACAATAGTCTACAGAAATCTTAACTGGGGTATAATAGATACGTATATATTGGGGAACAAGAACTCCGCCCTATACAATTTACACTTCATGGTTATACACAGAAATATGGTTTGATGTTAAAAGCAGTCTAAATGAAAGTTGCTCTTTAATTAATCTTTTAATAAAAGCGCATGTGCATTTAATAAACATACATTAATCACAATATCCCAATATGATCTATATAAAATAGAAGATCTGAGCCTAGATATGCAAACAGGAATGGAATAAATCTTGTACTAGCAAATTCAGACTGAGCAGGTGAAAGGGTTCATAAACTGAAAATGACTTCAGCCAACCAAGATTGGAGGGTGTTACGATAACTGAACTGGTGGAGCAAGTTCATAGCCCCAGCCCTGGTAATAAGTGTGTGTATGTGTGTGTGCGAGCATTGCAATTAAGTTTGAAAATGAAAAACATGGCCATTTTAACTATAATACACAATTAGCTAATGAGACGCCGTTGAGAGTACAAGTAAGGGCAAGTATTTGACTCCTTTGCAAAACATGACTTAGTACTTGGTGGCAAAACCCTTGTTGGCAATCACAGAGGTCAGACGTTTCTTGTAGTTGGCCACCAGGTTTGCACACATCTCAGGAGGGATTTTGTCCCAGTCCTCTTTTGCAGATCCTCTCCAAGTCGTTAAGGTTTTGAGGCTGACGTTTGGCAACTCGAGCCTTCAGCTCCCTCCACAGATTTTCTATGGGATTAATGTCTGGAGACTGACTAGGCCACTCCAGGACCTTAATGTGCTTCTTCTTGAGCCACTCCTTTGTTGCCTTGGCCATGTGTTTTGGGTCATTGTCATGCTGCAATACCCATCCACGACCCATTTTCAATGCCCTGGCTGAGGAAAGGAGGTTATCACCCAAGATTTGATGGTACATGGCCCCATCCATTGTCCCTTTGATGTGGTGAAGTTGTCCTGTCCACTTACCAGAAAGCATAATGTTTCCACCTCCATGTTTGATGGTGGGGATGATATTCTTGGGGTCATAGGCAGCATTCCTCCTCCTTCTCCAAACACAGCGAGTTGAGGCCAAATAGCACAATTTTGGTCTCATCTGATCACAACAGTGTTACCAATTGTTTTCTTGGGGACTATGGTACCAGCTGCCTTGATATCATTGACAAGATCCTCCCATGTAGTTCTGGGCTGATTCCTCACCGTTCTCGTGAACGAGGTGAGAGCTTGCATGGAGCCCCAGACGGAGGGAGATTGACAGTTATTTTGTGTTTCTTCCATATGCGAATAATCGCACCAACTGTTGTAACCTTCTCACCAAGCTGCTTAGCGATGGTCTTGTAGCCCATTCCAGCCTTGCGTAGGTCTACAATCTTGTCCCTGGCATCCTTGGACAGCTCTTTGTTCTTGACCATGGTGGAGAGTTTGGAATCTGATAGATTTCTTCTGTGGACAGGTGTCTTTTATACAGGTAACAAGCTGATATTAGGAGCACTCCTTTTAAGAGAGTGCTCCTAATCTCAGCTCGTTACCTGTTGCTGATTGATAGAGGATCAAATACTTTATTTCACAGAGTAAAATGCTAATCAATTTATAACTTATTTGAATTGTTTTTTGATGTTATTCTGTCTCTCGCTGTTCAAATAAACCTACCATTAAAATTACAGACTGGGGGGGCGTGTCTGGCCGCCGAGGAAGATGGCCGCATGAACTAGTTGCTCCGCCGCTGCTTGCTCGTTCTCCTAAAATTTCTGCCGCTACACTAGCATGGGACGCAATAAGAAGACGGTCTCTGACCCCTCTCCCGCCGTAGATCGTCACCGGTCCTCCTCGGCTTCTCTCCGCGAGTATTTTCACACCCCTGCTGACTTGGCCTCACAGGCCTCTGGGGACCACGAGGCGGCATCTCCAGCCAGCTCTTCCTCCGCGGAGGAATCAGCCTCCATCGTGCATCCGCCTTCATCGTCTCATCCCCCAGAGGTTGTGCAGCTGTTCTCCTCAGCACCATGGAAGGCTGACTTCTCTCTTCTTATCGCTGAACTTAAGCAGGTGGTCCGCGACGAAGTCTCGGCCCTGCGCACGGATCTATCCGCTTTGGAACAGAGGGTCCTGGCCTTGGAAGATTCGGCGACTCAGCAGAAACTTACCATTGCCTCATCTCAACGCCTTGGTGACTGCCACGAGACTTACCTCAGGGAGCTGCATCGGCGGGTCGAAGACATCGACAATCGTAGCCGGAGACAGAACGTCCGGGTCCGAGGGGTCCCAGAATCAGATGCGCTGGAGGACGTCTTCGGCCTACTTAGGGAGATCTTCAATGGCCTCCTAGACCGTCCGTTGGACACTCCTGTGCCTGCAGATAGGGCTCATCGCGCCCTGCGCCCACGTGGAGATCCTGGGTCCCCTCCTAGGGACATAATTTGCCATCTGACTGATTTTCGCCTCAAGGAAACCATCATGGCCCGAGCCAGGGAGGTTGGTGAGTGGTCCTTTCATGGACACCCAATTTCCTTTTACAGGACCTTTCCGACCTGACGCTTCAGGCGAGGCGGGCTCTGCGTCCCTTGTTATCGGAGCTACGGCGGCTCCGCATACCATACCGCTGGGGCTACCCGTTTGCCTTAGTAATCCGGCATGCCAACCGGTCCCTGACTATCCGCTACCACCATGATATTCCGGAGGTGCTACGCTTCTTAGCCTTGCCGGACCTCCAGATCCCTGGCTGGGTGGATATGTCTGCGGCTCCTGGCAGATTCGTCGGTCCCCCACCCGGGCCTCCCAGACTTCGGTGCCCTGATACGCGACGCAGCTCTCCGCTTGACCCTCCTGCTTTACTGGCCTCTCGCCGTGTGGGCCCGATAGAGGAGTAAAGGACTTTGCACCACACACAATGCCTACCTGTCGTGGCAACCCTGTTTATTTACTGTTCCCCCCCCCGTTTATTTGTTTATAGGAGGTTTTGTGCCCCATCCTTTGTGTGGGTTTGGGTTCCTTTGGGGTGTTTTTTTTTTTCCTCTCTCCCCCCCTCTCCCTCTGCTTTCTACAGCTGAGGGTCGCCATGTTTCCGGCGCTGTCCGGTGTGCCCTGCTCTGCCCATGCAGATGTGTCGCCTCCGTTTGTTGCTTCTAAATATGTATAGAGGTATGATTTTCTGTTCACTCTGACGTTATATCCACACACACCCCATTGCTGTTTTGGGTGTCGGGGTTCACACACACACACACACCGTCCCCTTACAGCCCAGGCGGCGCTCACGCTTCACCATGTTTGGCCTGTTATCACACAGTGTCACCTTCTGTGTGTTTATTGCCTTCTGGCCCCTTTATAGACAGGGCCTATATCCTGTGTATATTCCTGCGGGCCTTGCCCTTATCATCTCACATTTGTCTGCCTGCCTATCCATGTCTCTGTGGGCGGGTGTGGATCGCTCTGCTTGAGCGGATGTGTTTTTTCTCTCCATATACGTATATATACTTCTGCCTGGTCCATTTCATGCGCCCTGGATGTCATTCGTCCTGCAGCCCGGGCAGCGCCTGCACCACTCCACGTTTGGACTGTTTTTATGTTGTGCCTCCTCATGCGTGCTGGTTGCCCTCTGGCCCCTTCGTGGGCAGAACATATCTCCTGAGCCTGTAGTTCCACGCACTACATTACACTTGTATGCCTACCTATACATATCTACTCCCCCCCCCTTTTTTTTTTTTTTTCTTTTCCCTCCGCCTCTATATATATTCCATTATCAAAATGTAGCGGCTGGAGGATGCACTGTTCCCGGCTTCGGTGCATGCGTCCTGTTTGTTTTCTGACCTCCCTGTTCTTTACACTCTCACACATTTGGAGCCTCTGCTCCGCGCCTTCATCTGGACGCAGTGCTTGCACCTCACCTTCCACCTACGCCTGTGGGCAATGCACATACTGCATCACATTGACGTACCTCCATTCGTGTTGCTGTATTGTGATATATACGCGTGTACGTTACTGTATCTGTATATATGCGTGCATATCTCTGTGTTAATATCTGTTTATTTAATTTTATTTTCTTATTATTTTTATGGCCACGACACTTGGCCTTTCCTCTCCACACTGACAACTTCTGAGGTTTCTCTGATGTCCCCTCTCAATTGTTGTGTCTTGATTTGCATAGCGGTCTGTTTATCATCGCTCTTGTTGCTCTTTCTCGTAAAAGGTTGCGGGCGGCGGCCCGCGCATGGTTCACTCATTTTTGTGTTTCTTTTTCTGTTCAGTTTGGCGGTTCCACCTTTCCTTACGGATTAGACATCTCCCCTGCACAGAGACGCCCTGTTGCTGTCAGGTTTATACTACCCGTCGTGCGCCGTTGGTGTTTTTCTTGTCCTGACCCTTACCCTTCCCGGTCCTCCCCCTCTCCTGTTTTCTCTCCCATTTTCTCTCCCTTCCTCCCTCCTCCTGCTTTCTCCTCTCGCTTCTTTCCCCCCATCTCTTCTCTTTTTGACCCCCCTCCTCCCCCCCCCTCTTTTTTTGTGTGTGCTTGTTTGTTTGTTCAATGTCGACTCTACCTACCCGTGGGCTTAACCTGCTCTCACTCAATGTCAAGGGCCTCAACACTTCTGAGAAACGCTCCTCCCTCTTCCGAGACCTTCGCAGAGGTCGGGTAGACATCGCTTTTATTCAGGAGACTCACTTCCTGGGGTCCCGGGCTCCTAGGCTCTCCTGCCAATCCTACCCCACCGTTTTTTTCAGTAACAACCCCTTGGCAAAATCTAAGGGAGTGGCGATTCTTTTCTCTGCCCAGTTGCCCTTCCGCGCCTCTGGCGTCGTAGCGGACCCCGAGGGGAGATTTTTATTGGTTAAGGGCATGATCGCGGATCAAATGTACACGCTGGTGAATGTCTACCTCCCTAACCGAGGCCAACACCTTGCCCTTCGTTCTGTACTGCAGAAGCTTAATGGCTTTCAGGAAGGGATCCTGGTCCTAGGGGGTGACTTTAATGTAGCACTGTACCCGGCTCTAGACACCTCTTCGGGGACAACGTGGACCCCCCGCCACGTCCTCCGTAGGATCCAATCACTCCTTACGACTCACAGGCTGGTTGACTGTTGGAGGGCCCTCCATCCTGATACAAGGGACTACACCTTCTTTTCCACGCCGCACAACTCGTATTCCCGCATCGATTTTTTCTTTCTTTCTTGCCACTTCGCAAAACCTCCTCCGCCGCCCTTCCATTGGGACGACGACCTGGTCGGACCATGCCCCCTTGTCCCTCTCTCTGGCCTCCCCCGTCCCACTGGGGGCTCCTGGTGTCTCAACGAATCTGTCTTATCGGACGTGCTGGCTCGCTCTGAGTCACTCGAGGTCCTCCGCCATTATTTTCAGGATAACCTCCTCCAGGGTACCCCTGAGTTAACGGTCTGGGAGGCACATAAATGCATAATTAGGGGGCACTTTATCAAGGAGTGCTCTAAGCGTAAGCGCGCGGAGCAGAAGCGGATAGACCAGCTCTACGCCCAGATAGCCTTGGCAGAACAGGCGCATAAAACCTCTGTGTCCGGAAGCGACCTGCAGCTCATCTTGTCTCTCCGGGGCGAATTGGCCTCGATCCTCAATCGTCGACTGCACACTTCTTTTTTGAAAACCAAGGCGATTTATTACCAGCATGGCAACAAGCCAGGTAAATATTTAGCTCGGGCTTTACGGGCCGTACGGAAACCGACCTACGTGCCCAAGGTACGCTCCTCGAGTGGTCTCCTTCACTCACACCCTTCCGATATCTCTACAACCTTCGTGCAGCCCCCCTTGGCCCCGCACCTCCCAGTCAGTCCCTAGCAATCAGGTCGTATCTTGATAGGACCGTTAGACGGAAGATCCCTTATACGCCCTCTGTTGGATTAGCTCCACAGAGATGTGTTCTCTTTGCGTTCGGCTGTGATGGCCGGGAGGGGTAGTTTTTGTTGTGGTGTTTGTGTGGGTTTTTTTGTTTTTTTCTCTCCTTCTCCTCTTCTTCCCCCTCTCTTTTTTGTGTCTCTTTTCTCTCTTTCACTCTCCTTCTTTTCCTCTCCCTTCTCTCCTCCCTGTATTCCCCCCCCTCTATCCCCCGCCTCGGTGATTCCCCTTACGTTTTGGGGCTGCTGAAAAGGGAGCTCCTCTGGCTACCACGTATGCAACAACACGGCGCCCTTTGTACTAATTTGCGCACCCTTATCCTATGGGTTATCGTGTGTACCTCTATATCTCTCGTCATATGGCTCTCCCGTGCACAAGTGCGCTGTTGTTATATGATCTGCCCATTTTACGATGTACTGTCAGCTATGTCTTAATGCCTCTCGATGGGTTGCATTCTCTACGCACATTCTGTGTTATCATACTGCATCCTGCCTCTTGTATTGGGATATGTCACTGTAGGTCTCTTATTGCGACCATTGTTATTTGTTTTACCCCGCATTTTCTCCCTTTTTTCCTTCTATATCCCCCCTTTTACTGCAAAAATTACAAAATAAAGAAATTTTGATTTACCCTAAAATTACAGACTGATGATGTCAGTGAACCAAGGGTCGCACTGATATCCTTTTCAGATCATTTCTATTATATTTTATTTATATAGCGCCAACAATTTCCACAGTGCTTCTAACAATATATTAGCTGAACCCTTATGTATGAGTTAAGTTATTAAGACATTTCATGTTCAGATGGTACGTACAATGCGTAGATCAAAATGTGATGTCCAGTTGCCCAGGGCTCAATGAGGCCCCTGCGCTCTCAGTTGTTCTGTTCCTGGGTGTCTAGCTGGGTCATGTTATGGGCCCCAGCAGTAGAGAAGTAGCCTGTGTGCGAGCTGCTTGTAGAAAGGACTCCATACAAGGTAAGAGGGAGGGAAAGCTATGAGAGCAGGATAGCAAAGAGGGTTGTGAAAGAGGTAGACCTAAGGGAGAATAAGGGCTGTGACATAAATGTATGTGTAAGCATATGGTGTTAAACAGTGTGTGTATGTTACCGTATGGTGTATGTGTTTAAGAGTGTGTATGTAAGTCTACGGTGTTAGCATGCGTGTGCATGTCTATGTGATCCCAACAGAGGGGAAGAGTATGAATGTGTAAGCGTATGGTGTTGATTCAGCATAGAGTGAGTGGGTGTTAGAACAACTAGCAGGCTGCCTATGATACAAGTGGCTTTGATCTGAGGAGGGGAACCACAAGTAGCTGGGTAAAGGTATGTAGGACAAACGAATAATACTGTATTAATATGTATTAATACAGGCATATAAAAAAGGATAGGAAATGACACATCAGTTATATGATGTTGGTGCCAACCTTAGGCCCCAATGCCTTGTATATATGTATGTTCCATTTATGAAGAAACTCAGTTAAGCCTCCTGATATCAGTCAGGCTTAACCTGACCTCTCACCCTGTCTTCTGACTAGCCTCACAAACTGCCTTTCTGAAATTGGATCCTGGCTGGCATCCCACTACCTAACGCTCGACATTTCCAAGACTCAGCTTCTGGTTATTCCCTCATTGACTCCAATGCCTACTTTCTGATATCTTCATCATTATATTGAATTCCACATTCTTCCCACTGATATGGTTCCTGGTGGATATTTTTATATGACCTTATACCGCATCCACAGCTGCCGAACAGTGCGAGGGTGAGTTAGAAGGAGGTAGGGCGATGCACACTGCAAATGGTGGTGGCGGACACTACAAATGGTGGTGGCCATCACAGGTTGGTGTATGGACACATTACCGACTCTAGCAGACCATCTGATCTGTCTTGACTATCTTTACTCCACTCTCTCCTTCATCCCTCAGGTGAGATTACTCACCAGATCCTGTCTCTTTCACCACTGAAATATCTCAAACATCTTTGCTTAAACAAGACACACCACTACTCCACCACTACTCCATCACTCTAGTCCATTCTCAACAGCCTTGGCGTCTCCGGGATTGTCCTCAAGCTGTACCTCTTCTCCGGAATTCATTACCTCATTCTGTCATCATACGGTGACCACATAACCCAAATCATAAAGTAATTCATCCTACATATTAACACATTACGCCCCAGAAACCATGGCCGACACGGTCACGCTACGCCAAAGGTGCGTTTAATGAGCACAGCAGCTATGCGGAGTGTTTATTATAGAAATACTCTGAGGGGGGCAAGGTGGCTTCAACTTTTCAAAATCAAATATTATTTTTTAAGAAAAAGTGATATGGCTGTGCCTTTAATCACTGCCACCCTCCACCTCTCCCAATTACTTCTCCTCTCTCTTCCATTTCACTCCGCTCCCACAATCCACCCCTGTAATTACCCCTGCCTACCCCTCCAGACTCCATTAACATTTTACTGCCTTTACTGTCTCCCGAGCCGCTCGTGCCCGCGTTCCCTCAGCCCTGCTCTCCTCTCACACAGCGCCCTCCCCCAGAGCCGCCATTGGCTCTGCTCCCCGCTTTACCCCAGAATGCACCGCGTGGCGCGTCATTGAACAGAGCCCATGATGGCGGCGCTGGCTGCGAGTGAAGTGATCGCCCAGCTGGAGAGCGCTGCCAAAGTTTTAATGGTAAGAATCCACCTGACCGGGCAAGGCACCGGAGGCGGCAGGTTGTCTGCCCCCGTGGGATAGTCCGATCTATCCTGGAAGGGCTTAAGTCTAACCGGTACGCAGGAGCAAGCAGCCATACTTCCCCGGGACAGGGGGCTAATAGTGTTATTTCTTCCCGGCTGTCCCCGGGCTTCTCTTTTACACAGCGTACCCTGTAGGGCGGGTGTGATGAACTGTACGGTATGTCACAGGGTGCCAGATCCGATCTCCTCTGACGGTCAGCAGATCGTTCTATTCTACTGATAGGGTCCACATGGCTGCTTCCTCATCCAGTACTTTATCGGGGGTGATGCTGTGTGCATGACACGAATTGCTGTCCCCATTGGTTGCGGATGGGTGTTTAGTGTGTTTGTGGCATGCTGGCCAATTTGATGCACTCTCTCAATCTATATAGGTATGTTTGAGCGGCTATAGGGTCCGGTGTGCCCGGGAGAAAAGCTTCCCAGGTTGGGATGTCCCGGCTGAGTCTGTGGAGCCGGGTGGCCATTGCCAGTTTAACATCTAGATGTGTGGGGTATGGGTCTGTGAGGAACCCCCGGCAGGTAATGATAGAAGCGTCCCGTACGAACAGGTCTTGGTCCGTCTATATTGTGCTTCTTACCCTGAATAATGAACGCGGAAAGCTCTGTGTACGCTGTATGAGCGAGTCCACAAGGGCTGCCCGGATCGAATGTATCAGGAGTATTCTGAAGGAAAGGAGTTGTTGCCTTTAGTGGTAATTTTGCTTGACTGTCTCCTCGCTCTGTAGAGGTTAGGCAGTGACGCCGTTCCTTCACCAGGTGAATAAATTCCACTTCCGACAGGATTTTATGACCTAAAACAAGAACAGCCAGTCTGCTTCTCGGCGACGGCGAGAGATATTCAGATGTTTCTGTATGAATTAGTTGCATATAATACACGCCGCGGGAATCTTAAGACATCAACGCTTTCTTTATTTTTGTCAAACGTCGGTATGAAGATGTATTTTTAATGCTTCACTTTCTTATTGCGTTCAGACATCCCTTATTACTCTTCTTAATCCGTTCCCATGAACCCTTTCTGTAAATCAATCTCTGCTTATATATACGTGTGTGTGTATTATATATTATTTATATATATATATATATATATATATATACACACACATATATACACACACACACACACACACACACACACACACACGTGCTCAGTACGGGATAAAGTTCTCTCTCGTAGAGTTGTCTGAGTGGATTGAAAAGTTTGTAAATGGTCGTATTGGTGTGACAGATGCCGAGCGCTCCGGAAATGTAAACATGATATCCAACTAACCAGACATATATCATTATATATATATATAATATGTGTCTGGTGAGTTGGATATCATGTTTACATTTGTCTACTTGCACTCTGTAAGGCATCACATTCACTTATTCCTGTCTGTTTAATAACAGCATAATTACAGTCAAATGCGATATTTGCAGTCTAAACTATGAGGGGGCCAAAGGGTCATAAGGCGGCACGTAAGCACAAACAAGAGCAAGCGTTGTTTGTACGCATCCTAAATTGCTAAAAATCTATTTAATACGAGACCAAACTAACTACTCAACTCCAAAGCCTTATTCCCTAAAAACATTGTGTGTGTGTGTGTGTGTGTATGTGTGTGTGTGTATATATATATATATATCTCTGTCCCTTTTTTTTTTTTGTCTGGGGCTAAATCGCTTACGAATACATTCATAAATAGCAGTGCTAAAATAGATTCACAGACTAGACTATGCTCACAGGGCTGTCAACAGAACCATAACTAGGGAACTTGGCATCCTGGGCAAGCAACATGAAACGTGCTATTGACATCAGAGCGTGTCACGCCCCTTTGCTGATGTCATTTACCACCAGAGATGCATAAAGTATGTCTTTCACCTTGTGCCCCTTTTTTCTCTGGAAGTCATGACCCTGCATCAAGGAAATGCTGATAGTTTCTCTCCAGATTCAGATTCTCCCTAGTCATGTGATGATCATTAAGAAGCTGGTACTGGAATATGCTGATTTGGATAATTCTGGGATTTATTCACTAAAGCCCAACTAAGGATGCAGTAAAATGAAAATTCTGTGCCGAAACCGAAAGACCCCCACCTTTTTAAAAACAAAAAAACCCCCAAAATAAACAAAAAAAACACACACTTACTAAAAGTAACACCAAATTTGGACAAAAAATTTCAATAAATAAAAAAAATAAATATATATATATATATATATATATATGAATCACAGTCCTATTATACCCAGATTGGCTGATTTAGCGTGAAAGGAGTGTGATTGCTGTCAAGAATTTTATATATATAAACAGAGACTCAGTGTAGGGTAAAACCAAACGAAGACTGATTTATTTTGGACACAGAGCTTGATATACCCAGCAAAACACACATTAACATAAAACAAGATATTGGGACACAAACCGCCCCCTTAATCTGCCTCCCAGAGACAACAGGGGCAGTAACGAGATTAACCATACAATAGGTGGGGGAGAGACTGATTTATACAACATTAAACTGAAAGAATGGTGGTCACTCCCTGGTGGCAGATCCTAGCTGTCTGCTGGAGATAATCCCTCAGCCAGTGATGAGATGATACTGCTGGGGGTAGCCACAGAAGCCTTTACAAACCCAGGGCCCATAGTCAATAGGGAGGAGGCTGGCAGTCATGCTTCTCCAGTGGTCCCAGTGATGGAGGCTTCCGTCACAATTCTTCCCCCTCCGAATTGGACTGACACAGGATGAGACCCCAAACGGGTTGACTCTGTAGTCAGTCATATCCCAGGTACCGCTGGGGAGTGATGCTGCCTGCATCCCCTCCCTGGTGCTCCTGCTTCCATTGAGGAGGGAGGTCAGGTTGATCCAGTCCCGGAATTAGGTTCTGCCGCTGGGGAGATGGACAGGCTGTTCCACCTCCCTGCTTCTGCTGGGGAGGCGGGTCGGCTGCTGTATCTCCCTGAATTCCTGCAGCTTTGGTAGGTGCTGGGCAGAGGCCAGCGATGCTCTGTCCGGCTGCCAGCGCTTCAGCTGGGGTCAGGGAATCTTGCGGGTCGGCCTGCCACTGGGGAGGGAGGACCGGTTCCTCCGCTCCCGGACATGTGAGCTGCCGCTGGGGGGATGGGCCGGCTGCCGCATCTCCCTGGATCCCTGTAGCCATTGAAGGTGTGGGGCAGAAGCCAGCAGCGCTCTGCCCTTTTGCCAGCTCTTCAGCTGGGTGGGTGCAAGTGGAGACCGCAGTCCCATACACTACACCCAGAAAACTTTCTTCCATTCCCTGGGAAGTAAAGCCAATTGCAAGCCCTCCCGGACCAACATCCTCAGATGTAAAATCAATTAGATCCACAATCTCTGGATCCGGTTGTGGCGTAAAGTCACATAGCTCTGGTATCGGATCTGGATTAGCTGCCCAGTATCCCTGTGACTCAGGGGTGGAGACCGCGGTCCCATCCACCCCACCTGGGTCAACATCCTCAGATGACCACTCCATAACATTCACAAAATCACTGGGGCATTCTGTTGAACACGGTCGAACAGTTTTTTAAATGCCTTCTCCAGTTCCCACTCCTGTGTAATTAAAAAGTCTAAATCACCTTTAAGTACTAGTGCATCTGGGAGGTCCCACTCCCTGAAATCCCAGATGTCCTCAATCCGCCACTCCGCTGTACTGCCGAAGTCCGGATCCAATTGAAGACTATCCCATAATAATCCCAGGCCACCAAAGTCATAGCCCTCTGGAATTCTGATACCACATCCATGTCCTCGTCAAGGCGACCGAAGTCTGCCGTCCTGTCGGTCAATCCCGGTAGAAAGGAAGTGTCCCTCAGACTAAGAAGCAATCCCGCCGCTTGCCACCAATGTCACATAGCTGGCTAGTCCGACCGACTACGTCCGGTGTCTTGTGCTCCCTTAGCCTGGGACAACACACTTTCCCTGGTTCCCCAGTCACTAGCTGAGACTCGGTGTAGGGTAAAACCAAACGAAGACTGATTTATTTTGGACACACAGAGCTTGATATACCCAGCAAAACACACATTAACATAAAACAAGATATTGGGACACAAACCACCCCTTAATCTGCCTCCCAGAGACAGGGGCAGTAACGAGATTAACCATACAATAGGTGGGGGAGACTGATTTATACCACATTAAACTGAAAGAATTGTGGTCGCTCCCTGGTGGCAGATCCTAGCTGTCTGCTGGAGATAATCCCCTCAGCCAGTGATGAGATGATACTGCTGGGGGTAGCCACAGAAGCCTTTACAAACCCAGGGCCCATAGTCGATAGGGAGGAGGCTGGCAGTCATGCTTCTCCAGTGGTCCCAGTGATGGAGGCTTCCGTCACAATGCCTTTCCAACTTTGTTAAATACCCATTAGAAGGCACCAGTACATTTCTCTGCTGCCACACGGGAGGTTAGCCTGTACACCGCTACATAAGGAATGCCCATTCGCATTGCTGACGTCCACCAGAAGGTCACCAGAGGAGAGGATAAACCCAGATCGCTACCTCTACTTGCCAATCGCATGCATTGCAATCGTCAATGCAAATCTATGGAGCCTTGCTTGGTTTCTCCTAATATATATATATATATATATATATATATATATATATATATATGAATGAAAATATACACAAACAATAGTGAGCTCAGTGATGTCATTGTGACAGTAATCTTTACCATATTCCGCTAACAGTACAAAAAAGGCCTTATGTCCCATTACTCTAGCTCTACATTTAAAAAAGTATAACCCCCATTCACTACCCCCAAACACTTTAAGCCAAAAGTAATAAAAGTAATAAAAAGAATGTTATAGAAACGATGGATGTGGCCCTCTAGAGGGAAAAAAAATGTGGGCTATGTCTGTAATTGGGATGTTGCTGAACATAAATTAGGTCTCTGTTCTTCACAGACACCTACTGTGTAAAAGAAATTCTAAAAATTTAGAATTTTACAGGCTTTTCTTTTTAACGTACCAGCACTCAAATGAAAGCCCTATTTTTTTCTGATAAGAGGGTGTATAATTTGTTTGGGTAGATCAAACACCAACAAGGGCAATCTTAATGAAGCTTGCATATTAATATCCTCGTAACTGAAGGCGTTAAAGTTTGAGATTTTTGCAAATAACAGCGACAGGAGTTCAATTTTAATTTAAAGAAAAAAAAAAAAAGTTCAGCTTTTAAAGTTACCAACGGTTTTGTGCTTGCGTTACCAGCCTGCGCTGGCCTCCTATTCCTTATAAACAAGAAGTTTATCTCTGCCGGGTCCACACGGTGCCCACACCTCATACAGGTTACCAGGCTCACAAACCTACAACTGTAACTAACTCGTCCCTGTCTGCAGGGAGTGCAGCTCTCTAAGGTTGGCCTTTCTTAACGCAGGGCTTGACAAATTTTTTGTGAATCTAGGCGCCAGCTAAAAAAGTTAGGAGCCAGGATTTTTTTTTAACTAACAGTTGGTTAGGAGTGATCTGATCATCAGCCCACTTACTAAACTCACAGCATTTGACCTGGAAGCACCCTGGACTTTCAGGTCAGTGCTGTTTTTTTGTTTATTATTTTTTAATAATGTTTAAATGTTAACCCCTGCAATGGCACAAATGTGTTATACACAATTGTGGAATTGAAGGGGTTAACGCTGCACTGTCGCTCTCATGGAGCCATCAGGCAGCAGGGGGTATTGGGGCTGGTCTCCACACTCATGTGGAGACCAAAGAACCCTCTCCCCTGTCCCTGAAGCTGCGTGTGGCAGCTGAAAACGCTACTGCAGGTTTTCCTGCAATCGTGGTTTCAGCCTACAGGATCACTCCGTGGGAGGGATCTCAGGCTCGGGGGGTGGGCTCTGAGTGGCTGTGCTGTCTGCCCAGACTCCTTTTTTTGTGGATGTAAGAGGCTGACAAACTCCTAGGCGCCAGGACAAAATTCTGAGTTGCCTGGGATTTGTCGAGCCCTGTCTTAACGTGTAGAACTTTCAGGTTGTTGAAAACTCCAACTCTCCTATAAATGTTCACTTTAGTCAATAAAACCCCTTTGCGTGTGAAGTTGTCCCTTAACCCTTTCCACTGGCTGCTTTATTCCTTTCCTTATGGTGATATGTTTAATTACCGTTTCAGTGCGGCAGTCCACTGGGCCACAGATTAATCCAGTCCAATTTTGACGGCATTGCATTAATTGCCATATAATTACCCCCATAAATACAACTTGTCTCATTAGCAAGAGCATATCTAATATGTCAAGCATAACGTCCCTATTCTGCGTCCCTGTAGTAGCTGTACCTATACCTACCCTATAGAAGGTGTGGAGCGGTGCAATAAACCACGCGCTGGGAGAACCCAGGGAAAGTCCCGCGTGTGATGCTTGGAGTGCTTCTGCTTTTTCTATGGAGTTGCATATTTGCTTTGTATTTTGTTATCTTAGCCCAATATATCAGATACCCCCGACTCTTTGGGTTTCATTCATTAAAACGGTGTGGCTTCAGACCCCAAATTCACTGTCTATTATAAAGGACCATCCCTGGTGAATTTCTCTGCCGTAATGGCTTATCTGACTTTGCACAATGCAACCAGCAAGGTGTCTTATTTAGATATGATTTATACAGGGCTGTCCAAGCTTTGATCAGAAACTTACTGAGGTTAGACCTTCATAATATAAAATAAAGTTGGCAGGATGAAATTCAGTGAAGAAACCTCTGTTTTCACATTGCCTTGTGGTAAACCATAGAATGACTCTGTCTTAATCAAAGAGAAGAACCACCATTTTATTCCATGGAAGCCTATGGAGGAAAGCATTCTATTGGGTATATGGGACGTAATTATCATTGCCATAAAGTATCCGCTCACTGTTGTGAGTAGTAATGGTCCAGAACTCCATGGCTGCCTGCATATAAAGTGGGATCCAATACTCAATTCGGCTGCAACACATTCTAATTACATAAAACACAGGAACTTATTACTATGCCTGCTAAATAGTAGTTTGTTTTTTATTGTTATTCTACAGTGTACCTTTAACCTAAACATGAGGTATTTCCATAGAATATGTAAAGAAAGTTTACTTGTTGGCTTTTTTTTGTTTGTGATGGCTAGTAAATGTATGGCTCGAGCTCTATTTTGTTTTGAGCAAACGATGATCAGACATTTCATATTTATTTTTTCACCCCTTGAATATGTGTATCATTTTGTTCTTACCCTGCCCTAAATAAAAACAAGGCAAATGACAAAAAGGTAGACAAAAAAATAAAACAATCCAGAGTACTGACTGATAGAGAGGAGATGATCTCATTCAAAGACCCGTTCAGATCATAAAATACCTATATCAGAGATTGGGATACCACGGCAACCAACGACTTGGAGGTTGAATGATTCCTTATACAATAAATACAAACATTCTAAAGACTTTTTGAATCTTTTTTTTTTTTTTTTTTTAATCCTTTTTTTTTTTTTTTTTTTACAAGAATTATCCAACACAGAGATTTGATGTGCTTATAAATCTGTAATCAGAGGACACTTTATTAAATTAGCAAGAAAAAGAGGCACCAAACCAGTAGGTTTATATATCTCCCTTTGTTATTTCTGTTAATAAAAGGAATTCATGTTTAGATAATACTGATAATATAACAAGCGTTAAGGACCAAATCAATCAGAGGCTGATCGAGAACACAAAACATAACGTCCAAAAATGAGAAATTAAATGCTACTACAGTAAAATCTTAACTAATAAATGAAACAGCAGAACGATCAATAAGGTTATAAAACGGTGGAGGGGGATAAAATCGATATAACCCCTTAACAGTATAGAAAGAAATATAATCCAATATTTGGATAAAACTAATAAACCTAAAATCATAGAACTTTACATAACGAATTACACCAGAGGAGATGAATCGAGCCGTTGATAAGCTAGAAATATATAAGATGTCAGGACTAGATCAATTTGGTAATTTTTTTTATTATGGAAATCATTTAACACATGTTTACTTCTATACCGTGTAAAAACTTTTAATGAAATAGCCAACACTTGCACATATTCTGCCAATGCTGAAGCAAGACAAATTCCCAACAAATACGCCTAATCGTTGCCCAGTTTCATTAATAAGTGAACATCGTCCTGCAACAACACAAGAAGACTTCTTTACATGGCCGAGAAAAAATATACCCCTACTCGCTGTCACTAAATGCAGAGAAGGCATTTAATAGGGTGCATTGGCAATATGTGAGTAATGCCCTTCTTTCCTTTGGCATAGAGGGGCTGATGTATAGAGCCAAACTAGGCCTACAGCTTGAACGGTAGGTCCTGATATTTGCGCCAATTGGTATCGTCTCTCGAACGGTACCAGACAAGGCTGCCCTCTATCTCCCCTTCGATATATTTTGTCCTTTGAACCCCTAGCAATTAACATAAGAAACAAGACGTCGACCTAAAATGTCCATTTCAAAAAGTAACTTTTAACTACTTGGGTATATAGATTATGGGTTAGGTTAGTAGGATAATGGAGAACTTTCTGAGACTGTTAAGATGAATGAATATCTAAAAGAATAGAGAATCAAGGAGTTCTTATGGTGGGGGAGTATTGGTATGGTCCAATCTAGTTTTGTTAGTTTTATATGGAAGGGGTAAGAAACCAAACGAAGTTCAAAGATCTTGGCCAAAAATGTTATCAAAGGCAGTTGGCCTATTCACCAATATACTACAAGGTAAGTGCTATAGCCCATATGTGTCAACTAGTTGGGGAGGAATAAAAACCAATCTGAGGCTAGTGACGTTGGAGCGATCGTTCTACGCGTGGATTGAAAGTGTTTTGCGCTATTACAGAGAAATTACAAATTCTGGGAGGATGGAAAAAAATGAATAAACTTTAAATGGCAAAATAACGTGGTTGAGATCTGCCAGTTCAAGGTGTTAGAGCAGAGTATTGATGACGTCTCTTTAAATCTCGTTATGGAGGGCGAAAGGATCTCACTCGAATTTACCTTGCCAAATAAAGTGTATAGTTACCCGTGTATTAAGACTTTTATTAAATATTTATGTAAAGGAGACAAAGAAAGAATGAAGATACTTGAAGGCTTTTTTGTAAACAAAAAAAGGGAATAAGGTAATATTATATAAATGTCTAGAACTGTAAATAGGAATATACCCTTTCCCGCACTAAATAAATGGGGAATAAGACCTCAATTCTTCTAGGAAAAAAGAGCTTTTACTTAAAGGTCAATGAGCAGGTAAAGCACATCTGTCCCTCTGCTCCTAAATTATTACATGATCAAAGTTATAAACCCATGACATATTTTCTGTCTAAACTAAGCAATATATATCATCATCAAATTATCTCTGTATTAAGTTGCTGATTGCTGTTGACTGGTAGATGCAACCTTGAGGAAAGGCAGAGAACTTTGAGACCGGGTATTGATTAGTTAATACTCATTTTGCCAGCCTGTGCCATAGAGCTTATTATTAAACTAATTATAACTAAATTGGGGTTAAAACAGCGAGGGAGTTTAAAGATACATGGGACAGGCTTGAAAGCTATCATGACTCTAGGACGCAAGGGCTGATTAAGGTCTGGGTCTTTACATCGGGTAAAGTTAGTTTAGATCGTTGGTGATCTGAATGTATACAGGAAAAATGAGTTTAGAACGTTATTGATCTGAATGTATAGTCAAATAGGTTAATAAAATGCATTTTCTTCTTCATGCGATCGGCACGTGCCAAAAAACCTCTCCCTCTTCCAGTGATTAAAAACTGGTCTTTGACGTGCTAAGAGCTGCATCGTATCCTGAAGACTATTAACCGAAGCGCATGTTTCATAATGCAGCCAAACTCTTGAACTGAGATGCAGCGGTTGCTAAAATAATTTGAAAAAATTGTATCTTGGTCTGTACACATATCTGGAACCATTTTATAATACATTGTAATGTGTGCCCTTATTGTATTAACCCTTTTGTCAGTTTAAAAATAATGCTAGTGATAACTGTAGTGATCAGAATGATAGTTTATTGTCCCTGACAGCCCCTCCAAAGAATACATATTAATGTACTCTGAGTACAGGGGGGGGCAGTTGCCTGATATAGTAGCTGCCACCTTCCTCTTCTGTGTTCAGAGAAATCTTGCCACTGATTGCTTGAAGCAGACAATCGGTGCTATCAGTGAAATTGGAGAGACCGCCTTCTGTGAAGAGACTGGGTCTGACTGGAAGAAAGTATGTAATATGCGGGGTGATTTGCCAAAAACATCACCTGTGCAGCATTTAGCTGAGGGTGGGGGCATTCTGCAGAACCCCCCCCCCAGTGCATTTGCAAGTGGGACACCATGAAAAGTTTGTGATGGCTGGAGTATCCCTTTAACTTAGACATCCTTCGACCGGCCAGCATCTTCCTGTGTGAAGGTCATTAACCTTTCTAATTCTAGATTCCTACCCCGTTTGCTCTCATGGTTGAAGTGGTTGTTTCATGCTGTATAAAATATAATATGCTGGCAAAGCAGACATAATTTTGAGAGCATCCATCTGGTATCCATATTTACTTGTTTAAAGTACTAATGAAACAGTCTCCTGTTTCTACCTGGTGGCCAGTAACTCTCACGCGTACACGTTTTGGAACTCGTCCTTTCTTCTTGCCCAATGAAGACAGATGACTGGTGCCATGTCCGCACAAGCCGCCTCGTCCGTGTATATGTAAACTTGCTGGCTCAACTATTTGTTGAGGACATTCTTGCCCGCTGGTGTGTGACATAAGCGATCTCCTAGATATTTGCTCCATGCTACAAGCAGTCCGTACTATTCTAGCTGCTATTCTAGCTTTTTTTTTTTCTTCTGTGAACACGCTTTACTAGAACTTTAAAAATACCGATTTTAATTTATATAAACAGTTTAAACTTTTTGGGGCTTATCTTTTTGCAGTCTGTTGTATTTTATGTATTAAACGCGTGGCATTTTTCTTGAGGGGAAAACGATAAAGTACTTGGATGTGCTCCTAATGAAAAGAAATTAAAGATAACTTAGAAAGTATGGGCGAGCTGGACTTGTTTATGCTCCGAGGAATGCTCTTAAGATGTCCAGGGCTTAGCATGCAATCCTCTGGGTTGTTCGAGTTGATATTCCTCGAGAGAAAAGACTCATTCCTGTTGTAAAGTCAAATCTTTTGGTTAAAATGAATCCCTTTGAGAAATGGCTTTTTTGATGGAGAACCTGGTTGGGCTTTTATTTCATTAGTGAGAGACTGTATAGCTTGGTAAACATGGATTTGTTTTGGGCTGCTGTTAAAAGAAAGCTTACAACAATACTTGTGTATGACTGTATTCACCTATTGTCGCGTTGAGCAGCGTTACCAACCGTGATCCTGCAGATGGCTCGTCTTCCATCGACGCCATACGGAGAAGAAATGCGATGTGAAAATTTGTGCTGGTGGTCTTAAGCGTTTAAATAAAGGCCACATCTCTCGCTTAAGGTTCAAACAGAAATGTTGAAACAGAGCACTGTCCTCTAACTTTAGTTGATAGTTAACATTGAACACCCCCGCCTTTATTTTTTTTAACCACATTAAGGACAATGAATATAGTAACGTTAGTAAGGGATAGGCAAGGTGCCCATACAAGGACACCAGTGTCCGTGGCAAGGTTTGTGAAGTTCTGTAGAACATCATTAAATTGTCTACCAGAGACCCCAGTAAATGTCCACCATGAGCAATGTTGGTGTCTATCCCTGGCATTAGTCTGAGGGAAGATGGAGTCTTTAGTTGATGATGCCTTTTTAAGTAGGTAAAACGTTTGAGACATAAGCCTTCAGCACCCAGTGGTGGTGGTGGTGGTGGTGATCTAGGAGTGTTAACCATGCGCTGGTGCATAGTGATGGAGCTGCTTGTTCTAGCTGCTCTAGTGACAAGGACATTTACTCTGGATCTTTGGATTGCTGATCCTTTGCTGACTGCCCCTTTCAGTAATTTGGTAAATGAAACTACAGACATAGGAGAGAGATCTTATCATTCAGATTTTGGTATTAAAGCTTTGTTGTGGATAGGGCTGTGATGCGTCCATCATCCTTACATGTACTTCTTTTATTTTCAGGCCCCGCCATCCATGGTAAATAATGAACAGCGTCAGCATGCAGAGCACATCTTCCTGTCCTTCAGAAAATCCAAGTCTCCGTTTGCAGTCTGCAAGCATATATTGGGTAAATCATATACGTGTGTGTACTTTTTGGAAGACATGCTTCTTTAGCGCCAGTGTCAGGATTGGTGGTACACATGGTTTGCGTCCTCCGGATTTTATATGGCATAGTGAGGTGCTTGTATCTCTTTAACCGCTACATGCGAACTAGGGCCACAAACCTGTGAGCTTGGTTTCGATTTTTTGGGGCAGGTATCTTAATATAAATATATACTTATGGCGAGAACAATAGGACTGGTTTGTGATTTAGTCTCGGTCCTTGTATGCTTCCCTTGCTCTCTAGAGTCATTTTACGTGAAAAGCATACACAGCCCAACCTACTGGGCTATGAAATGTAGTGTTCCAGGGTCCTAAGTGATGGAAACCGTTTGTCTCACTGGTCCCTACACGAATAAACCTTGTGCAGTTAAAGGGGCACCTCTAATAGGGCTTACGCTTAAATATTGCTCGGGGGGGCTTCAGCACGAATCATGAAGGTTCATGTTTTCCCCCTAGAATAGAATGAATGTTAGTTTTAATTCATCCACTAGGGGGTGGTAGTTCCATTCTGCTTGGCGTTATCTTGGGACTTGATCTGTCTGTTGGCCTACAACAATTTAGCGTTTCTAATTGTTAATTTTTTTTATTTGTCGCAATCAACTAAAGTACACAAAGTGCATATTGCATTTTATCATGAAGTTATTAGGTTGTTCAATTTATGGTTCTCTTCTAAGAACGGTCACTGTTTGTGACAATGCACTTTGGTTACACGAGATAAAACTGATTGGGACGAAGGCAAGGTTAGACATCAGATGAAAGTGAAGGGCTCTTCTTGAAAGTTATGTGCCATCTAGAATGTAAGCAATTCAGATAACATTTTATGCTTTACTCAATGCCATAAGAAACAAGTATAATTCTGGAATTATATATATTGGCCGGTTACATTTATTTCACTTGGCAATATGTGGTCACTTTTTTTATTTTTTTTTCGAAAATGACTTACCTGATGTTTTTCTTTGGTTTTCACAGAAACTAGCAAAGTGGATTACGTCCTTTTTCAAGCTGCCACAGCGATAATGGAAGCCGTTGTACGAGAATGGGTTCTCTTGGAAAAAAGTAGCATTGAGTCACTCCGAACATTCCTTTTAACTTATGTCTTACAGAGGCCGAAGTGAGTACTATGTGGATGGTGAGAGTACATTTTACCTGCAGTGGGCCAGTTCCGAAATGCACGCGTGCATGAGCCACACGTTTTTCATTGAGAAAATATGCGGCATGGCGGACAGTGGTACAGCATGGCCCCTATTGCTATATAGCAAGCCAGACAATGGAACCGCATGACTCCTGTAATTCCATAGTGATCCAGGTGGTACAGCATGACTCTTATTAATATATGCTGAGCCAGAAACTGATGGTGGCACAGGTTCACTCTCATCATCATATAGCCTGACTTTGGCTGCTTATCCCAGTGTCTTATTTCTTTGTCTGCTTCTCAGAGAAGCAGCAGAGCTGGCAGGAACGCTGGAGAAGTCAGCAGGGAAGATAGGGAGACTTTACTCATCGTACTGTGCTCCCAGCCCGATTTGCCCCTGCTATTCAGAGCACCTAGAAACTGCCCTGGTTGGAGCTGTCTTTACCGCCGCAGATCTCATGCACCTGGATGTACGGATCATACGGGATTATAGTATGCTGTACGATGGCGTCTCTCCGTGTATGGGATTCACTGGTAGCTGTCATTGTTGCCTTTTTTTGTTAGATAATGCTCCGGTAGAGCCCCAGCTCAGATTTACAGCTCTGTAGGTGTCCCTGTCAGATTTGTTTTTCAGATGATTCATAAATGCTTGTTCACAGGTCTTCTCTGGTCTTATCTAACATATCGTTTGAATTTAATTTGCAGCCTTCAAAAGTACGTGCGAGAACAAATTCTTTTGGCAGTAGCGGTCATAGTGAAACGAGGCTCTTTAGATAAATCCATTGACTGCAAAAGCATCTTCCATGAAGTCAGCCATCTAATAAGCAGTTGTAACCCCGTAGTAGTAAGTATTTATCCTTTCTCTGCTGTTGGCATTGCATTCATTAAACACCCAGATGGTGGGAAGTGTACAAAAAAATCCATATGGGAATATAAAACATCAGATGTGATCTGCCCGCTTTATCATTTATCGAGTGTTGGCTTTCACTGTGCAAACTCTGAAGTATGTGTTTACAACGTTATAACTAAATTAATGTTCAACCATTATCAAGAGCCCTTAAGACAAGATAATATAAAATATTGGAAGTATATGTCTTGGGCATGACAACAGACTTATGGTACATATACAAGGACATGGTACATATACAAGCAAACATATAGATTAAGAGGCACAACCTCACATTTTCATAAAGACATACCCACAGAAATATATACTCACCGGCTCCATTGTTAACCTACCCCGGGTTGCCTTGCAGGATTTTGTGTCGGGGGGGTGGGGGTTCTCAAGTTCTTGTAGCATTCAGTTGTCTTTACTTTAGGTAGAGCTTGTTGGAGTTGAATACTGTTGGCTTCTTATCTTTGAATTCACAAGTTTGTGGTTATACTTTGCCTGGGATGTTTAGGGGTTTGGTGGAAGTGGAGTAAAGCACTATTGAGCTTGCCTTGCAAAGGCCATAGTTGATTATAATGAGTCTTTGCAAGCCACTTCACTAACCCATCAGTGCCACTGCCTCAACCCTTCCTGCAAGAGAAGCTCAGGTGCACTTCATAATGCAAAAGGAAGGTGCGTAAACTCATTCAAATAGGATTTCATGAATTGTTTGCCCCTATGTTGTAAATAAACCGCTTGTAGACATTTTCTTCCAACGGTTTCTGGTGCAAGTCTCTACTCCAACAATACTTTTAACATAAAGTGCTAGCAGGTATAAAAGGGACAATCTTACAACATGCAGATTTTGGAGATATTGAACTTAGCTAATTTTGAGGTTTGTCCCATTTCATTGCCCCCCCCCCCAACCATATCTCCTCAAAGCAGCATGTGTACTGCTAGCTGAGCTTCTCTTTACAGTAATGGTGGCCACTTTTATGTTTCATGTGATGGCTGATCCTACCCCAACAGACTCCAATGTACCTTTCCCTGAAACTGGGGCTGAAGTGTCCCCAATTCCAACTGACATTATTAGGACCTTGGCCACGGTAACCGGTGACAGCTTGGTCCTAAAACACTTTCTAAAAAAAAGTTGTGGTTCTTCTTTCCATCTCTTGTGAATTGTTTCCGAAATCCACCCAGCTTTCCATGGTGGCTTCAATGGATTCCCCAGGTTGGGCTGCATCGTCCACAATTTTCTGTTCGCATGCTGCCGTCTCTGTGCCAGCGTTGTGGTGCCCAGGTCGTGACTCACTGTGTTGTGATTCTTTAATAGACCCCACTGGTACATTTGTGGTGGTTTGATCTGGGTGTGAAGGGGATACGACCGGCATAAGATATTCCATTCGCTTCCTGCTGGCTTAGTCTGGCAGCAGGCTAGTGCCTCTCGTGTAGATTATCACTTGCATGAGATTTAATTTGTGCCGTACAGCGCCTGCTGTTAGGGTACAGATACCGAATGCTGAAGACTTTGTAATCCATCTGATTGTTTCAGCCTAGATCAGCCTTGATGTGTTCTACAGCTCTTCTGGGTAAAATACATGAGTTTTTGGTTTTGAGATAAGAAAAAAAAATACTGCATTTAGACGAATTGTACTTCTGCTTAGACAGGAACTCTTATCATTCTGTACTGCTCTATTGTGGGGATAGTCTTATGGGGAGAATGGTAGAAAGTGCACGTGGCATGTGACAATTGGTACATCATAAAGAAAGGTGAACAAATAAGGGAGAAAAGTTTTAGAAAAGAGACAAGGAAATAAAGGTATTTTAGATATAGTTGTGTTAAAAACCTTAAATAGCTGAGAATTTGCCAGGTTAAGGCTACCTGGAGCCCTTGCTGTTTGGGGAAAGTGGCGAAGCAAGGGACGGGGCTCACCTATAAGGGTAGCTTACATTTGTATGGAGGGGGAGAGAATAGGGCGGCGGGGGGGGGTGTCAGCCCCCCCCCCCGAGACTCCGTGCCAAACCCAGAGAGTTCCCAGGTATCTACACGGAAAATCTGTAAATAAAACTGTCCTGTTACCAATTATTTAACATTCTACATGGAGCAGGTAATATTAGTGAGGTTGGAAATACCCCCCCTGTGATCCATTTACCCTAAAGGAGCTGCACTGCTTTCCGGAGTATCGGTTCTTCACCAATCCTGGTGGGGACCTCTAGAGATGTGTATATCAAACACTTAAATGGGCTTTCTATTTCAGATTATTATAATAGAAGTTTCACTATATATCCTTTCATGTTTAGTTTCTTGTTGTTTTAAATAAGGTATAGTGCGTATGTTTGAGTTCCCACACTTCTGAAGCTTTGCCTGCTCCTCGGCTCTCATTGTAGGCTCAGTCATATGACCCACAGCATGCAATCCAAATTCTTTCCGGTTGAGATGGGAATACTATACAAACAGCCCCGCGACAGGTTGAGAAACCTTAGTCCTTTCACTGGTAGAGGCCAGAGGATACGATGTGATGAAATGTCTTGTGCCTGAGCAGCTGGGAACATCTGTACAAATGTCCCGCTCGTTGCCGCTGCCTTTTTATTGATGTGCTCCAGCTTGGAGGGTTGTTTTATGTTCTGTATTGTATAAAACAATTGTATTTGATTTTCAGCTTTTCAGGATAAAATATGGACAGATAATATATAGATATATATTATGGGTGGCTATTGGGCAACCCTTATGATTCTGAATGGCAGCCGCACTTGGCTGGTAGTCACCGGCTCATTTCTTGACCTCTGCTCCCTGTTTTCTAGGCATCTGTGCTACAGGCAAGTCAAATTATGTACTCCCCTAGACTCTGGCTATTACAGAAAACCTGGCAGGCTTTTTTGCCGTAAGATACCCTTTCTCGGTTAGGCAGGCTCCACCTTTTTTTAATATATTTTTAGGGTGCTTTGTCACACAGTTCCGTGTTGCCTCCTTGCCCTCTTGTCGTCATCCTTTTTTTTCCCCTCTTTATCTCTCTCCCTGCTTCGTCTCTTCCCTCCCGGTATTCTTATATTCATTAACAGTCGGAGGCCGATATATTGATATATTATGTATTATTAATATATTAGATATAAAATAAATTTTGGCAGATAGTAAATTGACCAAATTATGACAGAAGACTCTGCCATAACATTGAATCCGTAACCCACGGTTATTTTTTTTTCTAAAAATCTGCTTTATTTAACAAAAACAAGATGCTGAATATTAGACATGGTAAACAGCTGCCGTTGTAACATACTTTTAACTCTTTCAGGGCACTGTATAGGTGGCAGTGGTCGATAGACTTTGAGTGACAGATCTACCTTCTGCTTGGCTTTCACTGATGATCCATAAAAGAGCAGCTGAAAGCCTTTGTCTGCGGTAACCTTTCGTGGAGTTTATTTTGGGGTATAATACGCTTGGATCTGTGCCAGGCTATTATTGGTGACGGTTTGATCTTAGAACAAGAGGAGGCAGGTCGTGTGGAATGTGTAGCTTTTGTATTTGAGCTGCTGTGAATTACGTGACAGCGTGACAAGCTGTCAGGAGGACCACTTGGAGGATTAGCAGGAGAACGGGGACGGCTCTTCTTTACTTGTGCTTTTTGGAAGCGCTCCACCTGGTTAGGTATTTGCTTTTAATATACTGATAAGGATCTAAAGTCCAGCGTTATGTTTTCACTGGTTTGAGGGGCGTAATCCTGGCGTTCTGGACGAGAGAACAGGTGCAGCGCTTTCTACATCCAAAGCCATCAGACTGTCCCAGCTTGTGGAAATATACCAGAGCCTTTTCTAGAATAAAGATATGAAGTGGCCAGAATATAGTTATTTTTTTAACTCCACGCAAAGAGTTTGGGACTTCTCCGTAACATATCTATCCTAAAGCCTTCCATCGGCCTCTTTCCCAGTGGGAGTTTGGTGGATGGACGCACGTCCAGATACGCGACTCCTATTTCCGTGTCGAGATCATTGGGTATTTTTGCCCTTATCTGCCAAACAGCTTAGTGGAAGTCGGGGTCAGATGAAAGCAGTTTTCACACTTCTAGATAACCTTCTTCTTTTTGTCCTCTACGTCCTGTCTCCTTATTCACCAAACGCAGAACTCGATCTGAATTATAGCTACTAAAAAAAATACTTAAATCAAGTGCTCACTCCCTACCCGTGCTCTTAAAGCATATAGTATACCATAGTGTACCCCCGGGCCTTGTCGTAGTACGTACTGCCGCTTTATTGCGGACAGGGAGATAATTTATCTTGCCGATGGCCGTCTCTACAGTAAATGATTCCGTTACCCACTATAACTCGCGCTCACAGACCGGCTCCGCGGGGCCGACTCGCCACATACTCGCACGTACAGACTCTCAGCTGTTACTTGTTGCCGTCGCATGTGCGGCTTGTTTTAAATGAACTCCTGTCTTTTTAACTGGCTTTTTGTGTTGTGACATATATATAGATATTGTGATGGATGAAAGACGGCTTTGTGACTGCTGTGTTTCTGCAGGTGGTATTGTGGGTTGGGTTTAGCATTTGATTTATTACAAGTTAGGAATGAGCTTTTTCTGCATTGTGGGGGAGACTTTCAATTTCACAAAAAGTACCCGTTAGAGCATTAAATGGCAAATTATCATCAAAAAATATTTTGAACTAGTGTGTTGTGTGATACCCTTTGTGTGTGTATATATGAATATATATGATATATAAATATTGTGTACACATATACACACAAACGTGTATGTATGCATATATAATATATATATATTATGTGTGTATATATATACAATATATATTATATATAATATGCATATATAATGTATATATAATATATATTATGTATGCATATATGCGTGTGTGTGTGTATATATATATATATATATATATATATATATATATATATATATATATATATATATATATATATATATATATATGAGAGAGAGATATATACAGTAAATGAAAATTGTGTTATTGTGCTACTGCGTGTGAGGCTTTCAGGTTACAGCCTGCGTGTTTAGAATTGTACCAAAACTTACAGTATATTTTCAAATAAATTCAAATACAAGTTATGAAAAATACAATAAATATCCAAAATCCTAAAAGTAACATTTCACCAAAAAAAACAGCCTCTCGGTCAATTCCATTATAAAGAGAATCGGCATTCACTAACCGTGGGAGTGTTTCAATGTTTTAGACTTAATAATTTTCTCTTGCGATTCATCCAAGCGCACTGAGATAAACTGCAACAGAAAATTGATCTCAAGTCTAAAGCACGTTATCTAAATACTACCAATGCATACTTGGCTCTAGTTATAAGCCACGTTGTTTTTTTGATCGATTTGCATTTAGCGGCAGGCTGTTATCTTTAAAGGGTTAATGCTACGTTGGCATCAGCTCGGCGTAGACTTTCGGAAAGGACCATCTTCCCGTCCTTCGTTCTTCTCCGCACCCACCGCGGCTGGGCTTGTGTTTACAGTTTGTATTAACCTCCCAGGAGGTTCACATTGCTGCCATTGCTTAGGAATCTTATTGTCGCTTTACTTAAGTAGAGCCTTTGGCGAAAGTCGCTGCTCCGTAGTCACCGGCACGCTTCTACTCTTCGGGTTTGAGCTGTCTGGGTATTGCGCAACAAGGGGTTTAAGTTTGGCGCGTGCGAGCTAAGATAACAAGCGGCTCTAAGGTCAAGGTATTGACACGAGAGGCATTTAGGAACAAAGACACGGCAGTTGGTGGCTATACGGCCCGACTGTCAGCTGTCGGGTGAGCCGGCATAAATAGTATCTCATCTTTAATCTTTTGGGTGCTGCGAGGCACTGTACTTATGTTCAGCCGCTCAGCTATTGCCTGCGTCTGACACGTGTCCGCAATCTTTTTATCCTTGGATTTACATTGTTTTGGTTTCTAGTCAATCAATTTCAGTCTATGATATTATTGACCCTCCGAAAGTAAATATGAATGTAAAGACCCTCTGAAAGTAAATGATTGAAGACTTTTTGTTTTGAATGATATAGAATAAAAGTTATTTTTATATATATATATATATATATATATTAGTTTTTTTTCTTTTTATTGCCGGCGGCAGCTTGGGTGGCTCTGAGTTGATGTCCCGGCAGGCTGCTGTGGCTGATCGTCCAGCTGTTTTGGAGGTTATATTGATTTTGCACATCCATCCACGTTTTAACCCTTGGGACCTATTCGATTAGACATTGTGCATATATTCACATATTTTTGGTAGGGTTGATTCTTGATTGCTAAATGTGTAGACGATATAAATGTCCAAGTTTAGAACGAAATAAAATACCTTCGAGCCAGGCGATGACGGGATTTTTGAGCAGTTTGATACGATGGGCAGCTTTTTGTGTGCTATCAGCCGGTATGGGATTTTGGAAATGAGAAAAAAAGTGTGGAATTAACTGTAGGAGTTGATTATTCCAAATTTGTTGCAAATTCGTGGCCTGCACTCACTCAGATGTGATCCCCGGCGGGGGGAGGAAAAATATACATATTATGGCATTTTATAAATGTAATGTTAAGTTTTTTGGACAGTGACGCCGTTTTTGTTTCTTGCTTCTCTGGTCTCTGGGCCCTTTTTGGTTTTATTGCTGAACTTGGTGACAATAACCGTTCGTCTGTCCGGACGTTCTGGTGCCTGCGCACAATCTGCTAGTACTTAATGACTGGCGGAGAATCGCATCTGTGTTTCACACCGAAATGCTCAAATTTTTGTTATTATGGACACAATGAAGCAAACCTGGCTTAATTCCAAGTGCCTGCCTTTTTGAAAAGGTAACAGGTTTGAGAAACCTCTGCTGTTTGGCTGGAAAAGCTCTTCTAGGCAGGAGAGAAGCATGCGCGAAGAGGGGAACGTACTGCTGCCGGGGCACAGGCTGCACGTGTCAACGAGCCTTCCGTGACATCTTATCGGAAAATTTATGGGTAGTCCACTTCAGATATTTTCCTTTGCGTGAACTGCCCATGATGTGTCCTGGCTGTGTGGATGGGAACTCCCATTAATCTCAGCCAGGAGAGCAGACTATTGTGAGAGATTCCCCTATTAATACCTTCTTTCATTTACTTTAATCACAGTGTAGCGTTATTAAATACTCGGCATGTGTTTATAACAAACTATTTAGGTGTCCCCTGGCTATAGTGCTGGAAAGCCCATAAATCCCGCTATATTTATAAAGACGTTTAGTGTATAGAGCTGAATCTGGAGCGATCTCTGCGAATGTTTGGTCTGTTTAGCCCCCACAATACCCTCTGTTTTAACGTTATTGGTGAATCCCATCTTGTATCTGAGTTTTTCTGATTTTTCTGAGAAATCTCTACAGAAAAAGTCAAAAAGTGACATTTGGACTAAATAGGTAGTGGAAGCAGATACCCCTAACCTGACCGGATGGTGCCCTACAATATACCCCGAATCCCTCGTGCAGACACTGCGTTAACTATGGTTATGTTTCAATGAGCCGCAACTCATAAGTTCACGTTCTTGTTGGCAGCACCAGCTTTCCCTTTAAAAAACACCGTGGGGTATTTAACAGCATGGTTAGTCTGGTAGGGCGTGTGGGGGGGGCTCTTCATACACCCCATTTTTGTTAATGTTTTTTGTCTTTTCTTTCTGCAGCAAACGTTGGCCTGTTCAATCTTAACCGCACTTCTCATAGAATTCTCCAGCTCAAGCAAAACCAGTAACATCGGCCTGAGCATGGAGTTCCACGGCAGCTGTAAACGGATATTTCAGGTGAGTGACTGAGCGTCGGGATCGTCCCCACTCGGCAGGCGTGTGAATGAATAATAATAATCTAAGCATCGGTTTCGGAGGAAATCGGGCCACTTACTGGAGTTTAAGAAAGAATGAGTTCTCAAACCCTGTCTGTCTGCACGGTCTCTCGCTGTTTCTTTTACCCGACACTCGATCCTTGTGTTATTTCCATTGGTGGCCCTACTCTGCTACCCGGAGAGGCGGCTTATACATTCTGTATAACAATGCCTTCCCTAAAATAACTCTGGAGACGAGCCAACGCTATCTGTTTAGAGGTTTTAAGCAGGCGTTCTGCTTGTCCTTAGTGTATTGTTCAGCTCAGGTCGGGCGCAGTTCTGTTTTTACCTATCTTTGTAGAAGTTAATGTTTAGGTAAGTTGTGTAGGGGGTGCTGCATTACTTTTTTATAATTTGAATGCCAAATGGTCCCCAAAAAACCCCAAATAACCAAAAATCCTGCAGTGAACGCACCATGCTTTAACATTATAATTCATTTATATATTGTTATCACCCTCCCCTTTCCCTTTGTCTCTTCTGTATTTCTCCCCATGTCTATTTGTTATATTCTGATTTTGTTTTTTTTTATTAAAATCTCAATAAAACCCCAAATTGTAAAAAAATTTTGGTCACGTTTTGTCCTCCAGGATGCAAGTATTTAATAAACTAGTAATTTAATAAAATGAGTAATAAACCAGATCATGCAGTGTATTTGCTAGTGAATTGTAGGGTTTTATCATTCATATGCCGTTTGAAGAGCCTGTTTTTGCGGGGGAGATTGCTGAATCTGAGTTTTGTAATGCCTGGTGATAAGAATTTTTACAAACTCAATATTATGTGAATGAGCCTTTAAAAATAGGTGTTCCATTAATTATTTTATTAACACATGTATGCTGTATTCATCAAAAAGACTAAATTGAAAATATATATATTTTATATGTAGTTTTTCCCCCCCGCAAACTATCTATACAGTTTTATATGATGGTATTGTTTCAGTGGAGTGCTATGCAATATGTAAAGCCAGTCATTACTTTGTTCATAATGAATATTCATTGCCCAGTTCAAGGAATTGGTAAATAATTCTGTATATTTACAGACCACGGGCAGTCTTTTTTTTCAAATCGCTAAATATTTAGAGGAAGATGTATTGGTAGAAACGTGGTCGGATAACATGAAGTCTGGAGCCTTCTTGAACCAGATCGTCTTTCCATTCTCTTACAGTCCGTAGCCATATTGTATTATATTGTATTGTCTTTCAGGAAGAAGACCTCCGGCGAATCTTCATGCTGACGATAGAGGTGCTCCAAGAGTTTAGCCGAAGGGAAAACCTTAATGCACAAATGTCTTCGGTGTTCCAGCGTTACCTTGCACTTTCTAATCAAGTTCTAAGTTGGAATTTCCTGCCTCCAAATTATATCCTTTTTGCCTTATTAATATGTTTAATTTTACTTATTTTTAATCTATCAGTGGCCTGATTTTCCGACATAAAAAAAAAAAGTTGACATGCTTTGGTCTTGCTTTGGTGCCTTGATCATCTTATTTTTGGCTTGCTTCGTATTATTGGCTATCCCAAAAATCTTTGTGATCCCCTTTAGCTTTGTTTATTGCATTACCAACGTGCTGACAGTTAATCATAATTGGCAGCGCACAGATGTGTAATTTCAATGGACGGAATACAATACGGGGCAGTATTATCTGAATATAGCTTTGTAACCTTTTGTTTGGATAGAACATGCGTGTCCTGCTCTGATGTCACATGTTTATAAGAGATGTGACTTCCATACCTCCGGTATAAGTATTCCAGGGTATTATATTACCTTTGTCTCTCCAAAGCCCTTATGATATTATTGTGTTTCAACATCCTTTAGAGGCGTTTGGCAGCCTTCATTGTGCGCCGGGAATGTAGCAGGCAGCACAACTCTTCCTTTTAAAGCGAACTACGGCTCGGCTATATTAGCGCTGCAATGTTCGGGGGTGCTGCTCGTCATTAACAAGCGCCGCTCTGCTCCGGTGCTTTACTGGAAGGTCGTTGGGGACAAAGGAAGATTCGATTGATTCTTCCTTTAAATAAGATTACAATGAGTTCTGAAATGACTACACGTGTTATCTATTCAGCACTGGTCATTTAAATGCTATACGATTAAAAAGTTATTTAAAAAAAAAAAGTTATTCAACTGAGCAGAAGTAAGATCGGTAGAAAGGTATCCGGGTCCCAGACTCAAAGTGAATTTACTAGGGGAGTTTGTAGGAAGTTTATTTCAGGGAGTGACAATTTTTTCAATTTAGTCAGTTCCTTAAAATCACAGTGAGTTATCTCTATTAAAAATATTGGCCGTATGTCATAAATGGTGAGAATGTCTAAATTATACAGATATATATGTGAAGTATATGTATATATATCTCGAATGTATATGTAAGGTCACACCTTAAATGTAGCTGTAATGTGGGGGTACATTTAACACTAAAACCAATTTTTGAATTTTCTAAAAAGCTCAATAGTTGTTGTTTTAACGTACTGTGAAGGAACAAGTCCCAGGAGGGAGTTTTTGTAAGTTCATGGAGATGATGGGGATTTCGTGGATATTCTAGAGAAAGAAAGTAATGGGAGTGTCTTTAGGTCATCCGTGGGGAGGAGGAACCCTTTAAAGGATCTGTAGAATGGAGAAACGGTAATGGGATGGAGAATTTTAAATGGGAGAGCTCATTAATGGATCCGTATGATGGCTTAGGAGATGTTGTATGGTAAGTATACTGTTTGCCTGGCAGGATCTTGTACTGTGCTGTAGTAGTAAACAGCAGGAGACCACTCAACAGATCACTTAGCTAATGAGTATGGAGATAGTGAGTGTGAAGGACCGTGTAAATACAGAGGAGTGTAGCTTGTAACGCCATGAGTTACCTTTTAGTCATGGTGCATCGGGATGTTTTAAGACAAGCAGCTGGGAGCACGAGATGCATGTTCGTGGGAAAGATTTAGAGCAGAAGTCTTCAGTTTGGTGAATCCTTCGGTAAAACTCACTCTGCTTGAGCGTCTCCAGCCGTCCTTTACCGGAACCTCTCGTTCAGCTGGTGTTCTGGCAGCGTGTTCCTCGGCCAGGTTCATATTCAATGTTGCCTTCTGGAAGTTTGTGTCTGTAAGATGTTGTTTTGGGATAGTTTCTGGAATGAAAATTACACAAATCCAGATGTACTGAAACGTTCTTACCGATAACCTAGAAGCTCATTCCATTTAAAACTCATTAAACATGGAATAAAGTCAAGGGGGGATTATGAATTGAAAAATAAAATTGTATGTGTGTAATTGCTTTACACAACCTGGCCCATAATTTTGGCCCTTTATAAAATATTTAAAATGTTATACAGGTTTTGCTGCTGCCACCCAGTCTTAACATGACTCTATTCTGGTGTAATCTACTCTTAAATTTGTTTTATGCAGCCATAATAAATTTATATCCTGTTCAGTTTTTGGCACTTGGCAATATTTATTTAAAAGAATATGAAAGTTTGTTCTCCAAAAAAAAAAATACAGCTTTCATTAAAACTGAGGAGCTGTACATTTGCTAGACTGGGTTGCGCGGGATCACAAAATAAGGTGTCTTCTTCCCCCGAATCTTCTGCACCACGTTCTGCGAGCCAGCAGTTAACTTCATGGCCTCTTCAGTTTTGAGTGAGATTTATTAACATTTAATCAACAAGCGACTCCGAGCCATCGGGAAGCCCGTAATTAGCAGACAATCATGAGGTTGTAAGTGTACAAAGTGAAGGGTTTCAGAAGCCCAGACATTCCAGTTTTAGATCCATTTGTGTGCTCTGGCTGTCATCTCCTCATTACCAGCACGTCTATAAATACAACGCTATTACTTCCTATTGTATCTTCTCTCGTAGCCTTCCGGTGGTTTAAAACGTTAAGAAACGCACTGAATGTACATCTTAAAAGCCCGTGTATCCCGCTTCAGAGAAGATAGGGTTTTTTGGGGGCCAGATAAACGTAAAACCGAAAAGTAGTATTTGCGTAAAGTATAGCAGCTGTCATGTGCGGTTAGTTTCCCCTCTTCATCCTGTCACATTAGTCCTCTGGTTATCAAAGTGATGGTATCACTATGGCATGCCTCGTAATAATGAACAAACTGTTATCTAGCATTCCGAAAGCCTTCTTTTTTTCCGTCGTTAATACCTTTTATTCCTTGGCCTCATGCATGAATTATGCCGTGTATGTGGAGGGGCTTAAAGCGTGTTTCGATGGCATTCTTTGGTGGTGGATGCTTCCAATGCAGGGGCTGGATTTTTTTTTTTTTCATTCTTTAAAGACTAGTAGGAATGTTATTGTTGACCTTGACACCAGATAACTGGGCAGACATTATATAGCTATGTTTGAGTCCTCCCAAAATGTGATGCTAAAGCCAACCGAGTCCTGGCGTGAAACCCTCCTAGACAGGAGAGTCATGGAGCTTTTCTTCACAGTAAGTCATTTATTCTCTACTACTTTTTCTTCCTTCTGCGAAAGGCATTTGATCGTATGTAAGAAGCGACCGGGGAACTGTTCAACGTGATCACCAATTGATTATATGGAGAGTCTGTGATCTACGGATCTAGCGTTGCTTGTAAGCCTTTCTTTGCTGGTGCCTTCAAGTTATGTACATTTTAAATGGCTTATTTCTATTAACATATATACATTTATTTTATATATATATATATATTATAGACAGGAGCTTCATCTTTTTTCTCCTTTTCTGTATGTTTTTGTAATGTGTTTCTGATTTGAGGCTTTTGTTTTTCTTCAAATATTTCTCAGTATATTCTATTTAAAGTAGTAGCTTTCAGTATGTTTGCCCAATGTTATCACATTCATTAAACAGTTTTTTTTTTTTGTTATATCTAAAAATGTGAATCTTATTTCAAATCCCTTTTTTTATATTTGCCTTTTCTCTGCAATACCATTTATTGCCCTTCAACATGCAAGTTTTTGTTTGGTTTTTTTTGTTTCGATCTGTTCTGAAAATAGACCAAGTAAAAAGAGAAAAAAATGAATTTTCCTATTTGTTCCACCAAGGATGTTTTTTAGGAGTAATTTAGAGCCAAACAATACAAAAAATATATAAATAAAATGTTCTTCAGAAATTATAATAGCTGCTAATTTAGAAAAAAAATGTAAAAGTATGAAATGTAAATTAAATATAATGTATCAAACACATAATTAAATATATTAAATACCCATAATTCAAGAGGTTTAAAGCAAGCCGCTAAATGTTCTTTCTCGCTTGGCACCTTCTGTGTTTCTGCGAAGTATTACATTAATAAATTTTTCTTGGTGTTAAATATAACTGAGAAACTTTGTATAAAAAAACGTTGTGAACAATCCAACTGTATAGTTGCTCAAAAGATTTATTTAAGTCATTGAGTGTTGCTATACAGTATTGTTATATACGTTAGTGGACTAGCATTTTTGTCTAAAAAAAATTTTCATTTGTACATTTTTGTACGTATATTTAAAATCTAATCCTAATCTACCGCATGATCTGTCTGTGGCAGGTGTACTGGTTTGGCTTCTCAATGCGTCAGTCCCCCAGGCAATCTTGCACTACTGACCTATAAATTGCATGTTAAGGCTTTTTTATATTACCTACCTAGAGCAGGAATAGGTAACGTTATGGGTCCTGCGTGCAGGGAATATTTTTTTAATACTGATTCAGGCTTTTCCTTGTTGATAAGGTGCACCATTGTGTGTTGGCACTGTATCGTATAGCCATTTCCAAAGCTTTTTAGCTGACGTCACCCTTTGCCCATACATACGTTACATTATCGTCTATGTAAACTTTGTGCATGCAAATGTGATCTCCAAAATCCAAGAGCAACATTAGCTGGTTAACCAAATAGGGAAATGTGGCTATTTTGTGTTATTCTATATTTTGAATAAGAATAATAAATATTGTATTAGTAGTTATTATGAATGAGAATAATAGAATTATTATGAATGAGAATAATTATCATCCAGTCTTTTTGCAGAATTCTGAATTTTTTGTCTGTGTTTTACTTTGCACAGAAGGAAGTATAGTTGGCTGTTCTGGTTAGCCTTGCTTTAAGTGTGGTCTTTAAAAAGCGATTGTCCTTCCATAAGCGGTAGATTTGTTGTAAGTGGCGTTGGCTTTATCTGTGGACACTCTACAAGCTGTATTGTTGGTCTTTACTGGTCTTGTTATCCCAGTAAGAAAACATTCTTTAAATGGAAAAATATGCCAGTTGCTTGTTAGTGGCTGAGTGCTTTTATATTTAGCATATCTGACCAGAGCTCCTGAAAATAAATCTCTTTAAACATTTCTCCACTTAAAATTAAATTAAAAAAATTGGTATAACTGGTTTACCCCCAAAAAAATAGAAAAATAGAAAAAAATATAAGAATGGAATTTTGAGTGGCCATATCCCCCCCCCCCCCAATTATATTTTTACATATCAATATCAGCATTGTATAGTCGGCAGCTGCCAGAAATTCCAGTTTGCTTTTATTTTGGACTTTTTTTCTGGTGTATTCAGAGCAATTTTAGATCTGCATCTCCTGGTACACAATTAAAAAAATTTCTACATTTTCCGGACCCAAATATATTTTAAGGGGCAGATTTAAAAACTAGCATGTGCTATCAAAACCCCCAATATATGAGTTGATGAGCCCACAAACGGCTACTATCCTATCCTTTGTAACCGTTATATATTTCCCACCCGTGTGTTGCTTTGTTTTTGAAGTGATAAAATGTCAATGTATTTTTATTTAAACATAATATATGTTAGGATGTTTGTACATTGCTTAGAACAGGACACCGTTTAATAAATTTTTGTAAACGCTTGTAATATACACCGTAGTAGGGCTGCAACTAACGATTATTTTAATAATCGATTAGTTGGCCGATTATTTTTTCGATTAATCGGATTAAAAAATGCAATTTTTTTTTTAATTTAAAATAATGTAATAAAAAACGTACAATTTACACTTTCATCTCTTTATTGCAATGGCCTCTCGCTATTCACCTTCTTATTTTACTGACATAATAATAAAAGCTACAAGAACCCAAACACAGTGTTTCTCAAACTAGGTTTTAATACAAAGTTATTAGTAAATATTAATTCATATGTTAACTATTTTTCATATTTAATAAAAACTGAGAAAAAAAGCCTTGTTTATATTTTTATGCACATCTGACCCCCAGCTTGCCACTCTGCCCCCATATATGCCTTATACCTCTTATACGCCAGAGATTCCACTGTGCCCCCGATATGCCACTGTGCCCCCGATATGCCTTATATTCCTTATATGCCAGTGATATGCAACTGAGCCCCCTGATATACCTTTTATCCCCAGATATGTCTTATGCACCCCTGATATGCCTAATATCGATATGCCTTATACCCCCTATATGCCTTATAACTTCCAATATGCCACTCGCCCCCATTTATGCCTTATACCTCCCTATATGCCACTGTGCATCCTGATATGCCACTCCGCTCCCCATAAATGCCCTGCACCACCCTGAATTTCATTATACTCCCTGATTCACCACTCTGCCTCCCCCAGATATGCCTCCCTGAAATTCATTACACCCCCATACACCACTCTGCTACCCTGAAATTCATTATACCCCCATACACCACTATAACTCACCCATACACCACTCTGCCTCCTCCCCCCTCCCATACACCACTCTGCCTCCTCCCCCCTCCCATACACCACTCTGCCTCCTCCCCCCTCCCGTACACCACTCTGCCTCCTCCACCCTCCTGTACACCACGCTGCCTCCTCCCCCCTCCCGTACACCACGCTGCCTCCTCCCCCCTCCCGTACACCACGCTGCCTCCTCCCCCCTCACGTACACCATGCTGGCTCCTCCCCCTCCCATACTCCACGCTGGCTCCTCCCCCTCCCATACTCCACGCTGGCTCCTCCCTCTCCCATACGCCACGCTGGCTCCTCCCCCCTTCCATACTCCACTCGGCCTCCTGTCAGCAACGGAGGTTCACAAGACACCAGGGAGCCGGGTAGAGAGGCAGAGTGGCGTATGGGAGGGGGGAGGAGCCAGAGTGGTGTATGGGAGGGTGGCTCCCATACACCCCTCTGACTCCTCCCCCCTCTCATACACCACTCTGCCTCTCCCCCGACTCCCTGGTGTTTTGTGAACCTCCGTTGCTGACAGGCACTTTCATAGAAGCCTCAGTGTAAGTGAAGGACAGTAACGGAGGCTGTCTGTGCGATGCAGACCCCCACCCGCTGACAGAGAGGATGATCCTCTGCAGGAGACCTCGATTCTCTGTCAGCCGGTGGGGGTCTGCACGATGCGCACAGACAGCCTCCGTTACTGTCCTTCACTTACGCTGAGGCTTCTATGAAGCTGCAGTGAAAGTGCCTGTCAGCAACGGAGGTTCACAAAACACCAGGGACTCGGGAGAGAGGCAGAGCAGTGTATGGGAGGGGGAGGAGTCAGAGGGGTGTATGGGAGGGGGGAGAGAGAGACGCAAGTGAGAGACCTAGTGTAGAGAGTAGTGTCCCTTCCAATGATGGAGAGTAATATGTAGAACGTATGGAACCCCGTTCTCTGTAGCTGAGCTAATTGTTCAGTGCAGTGAAAGCTTCTTCTTCCAGTTTACTCCAGCAGAGGCTCCCGAAACCTTTTTATGTTTCTTGTTGGTGTGCGTTTTATGAATAGAAATTATCTAAAAACTCATCTTAACCCTTAGACGTATTAACTCCTTGAGCCTTGGTTTTAGTGCAACTGTTTTGGTGTTTGATGACTTCAGTGGCCTGGCACGGGCTAACAATCCGCATCAGACACACTTTCTCATGGATGTAACCCAGGCAGACCTAAGACTGGGAACAAGTACAGTACATTCCATCATGTGGTAGACACTCTTAGATCTTCAGCCTTGTCTTCTCATGCCAGACTCCCATGGCCCAAAAGGGGTTAATATGTCTACATCTGTGGTTCCCACATCTGTTCTGATCAGAGCAATGGATGCAAAAGCCTATAATGCGCAATCGTTAACTCTGCAAGTATGATGAACGGAGTACCGATGTTACTGTAGACCTCTTATGACAAATGGCGGTGTTTGTACGGAGTACGGGGCAACGCAGGTTCACTCCCTTTGATTGTTTGTGAATACAGCCCATGGTCCCTGATGAAGATGGTGCTGCCAGGATCCTTGGCTTTCCTTAAGATGTCAAACATGCCAAATACAAAGGATGTGGAGTCCAGGAAAGCTGCGTGTTCCTCACGGATTCTGCGCTGTTTAGGAGAGCGTGCGCGGCGGCCAAGATGTGAATTTACCGCCTATTTTCTTTTTGATTTAGGTGCAAAACCTGCCAGAAGAGCGGTAAGAAGCACACACTGAACAGCTGTGGAGTAGACATTTAAACAGCTGCTGCTGCCGGCTGTGAGCCAACTCCAAATACCCTCCGGCCCTGCGAGTTAACCCTTCACAGCCCCTTCAGTTTTTAATTCCTTGAGAATTTTTGTTTCCATGGCACGCTAATCCAACTCGCTATATAAACACCTCATAACAAGTGCACCATATTTTATGTCTAATCAATGGTGACCCTTTCCGTGTCTCCTCCGAGGCAGCAGTTGCAGGAGCGGCATGTGTCCTTTTTATTCGTGGAGTGCGCATAATCCATCGGCTTGTGATATCGGACAACTTTGATCTTTGTTTCGAGAATGCACCGTGTTATTTCCACTTCGTTAATGTATTGCCCATGCCTTGCCCACTAGTGCTATTGCAACTCTAAAAATAAAATAACCTTCTACAAAATATATATATAATAGACATTATGGTGAAGTTTACCATTATCCATGGCATCTGGTTGGAAATAATCTCAAAGATGAATAGTAGCACTTTGAGGAGGAACTATTGAGGAGGAAGGCTATAGCAGAATATTATTGGGGAAAATGGAAGCTTCTGCTGATTGGTCCAAATGTAGCACTTTGTAGCATAATTTAATTTCCTAAAGATAAATTGATAAAAAAAAAAATAAAAAAAGTTTAACGTTTCATATACTCAGCTGGCTAAATAAATCTTGCTGCAATGCAGTTGCGTTCAGACACTTTGACAGTGATTGAAATATAGTTGGGTGAAAAGGGTTTTTTGTTTTGTTTTTTATTTTCCTCCAAAAAATTTCTTCTAGATTTGAAATCTAGATAGAAACTGAAATCAGGATTATTTTTATTTCTGGTGTGAAGGGTCGATTATTTTTTTTTAATTTATTTTTTTTTAATCATTTATTTTAATGAAATTGTTTTCAATTTAAGAAACCTTTATAGTTGAAATAGAGCTGAGTTATGTATTTTTTTTTAATTTATTTTATAAATATTTTGTTTAACCATTTCAGTTACTAAACATTGGCATTTAAGCAAATACAAGAATATTTATGCTACATAATGTTTCATTCAATTTAAGTAGCTCTCCAAATAAGAGTAATTAACCTATTAAACTAAAATCAGTTCTGATATAGCCTTTTACTTATCTGACAGGTTATTATAAATATGAAATCTTCATCTGGTTACAAATATTAAAGATTGGAACTACCAGACAGAATAAGTCTTTATATTTAAAAATCATGATTTGAATCCAGTCTTACTGATTTGAATCAGATTCTCCCAGCTGGTGTGTATTTTTTGTGAAATGAAACTGCTTTATTAGAGAACGCAGCCGGCTTTTTCTAGATGTATAGTTTCCTTTTTTGTGGTGTTTTGTGGCTTTGGCACCCGTTTTATTTGTGTGTGGGATCGGGGGTGACGTTGTCTGACCCCGGTGGCATTCCGGCTCTCATTATGCACATTGTGTGAACAGATCACGTTTCCAGAGTATTTTGATTAGGTGACAATGTCTGTGGCTTAGTCCTCATCGGTAAAGCTTTAGTATCTCCAACAGGGATTTACTAAGTGATGAAAATTGTGTTGTGAAATCACCCACGTTATGCCGTAATTTATCTCCTAAACGGCCATGCGTGACAAATGTCAATATTAGATACACTTATGGATAAAAACAAAAATAACACATTGTTACAGAACTAAGAAACAGTCAAATCCGTGACAGTTGTTGCTTTTCTTGCTGCGCGGGGCTTAGGGGGTAACGATGTTAAAGTATAATAGAATAATCTGCAGCGGAGTCCCGTGTGTAATCTTATTTTCCCCTGTTTTAGCACACTTGGAGTTGGGGTGTATTTTATATGTAAAACACGAGCTTTAAGTTGAGTATGTTATGTATAATATTTTTCTGCTGGATATAGAAATTTCGTATTCTGACATACTATATAGTGTATGCTAAGGCACCAAATTAGTAGTATTTGCTATCGTTCTCACTCTGCATTTTTAGTCCACATTTTTTACATGTGTATACATGGAGACTCGGCATTCCATACCGAATGGCCACGCGTGTGAAGGATGACTACTGAGATAGAAAATGGAGTGTCACTTGTATTGGTGTAGTGAGAGAGACTACTATACACCATATTATATTATTACTATATATTACTATAATATTATGATTATGAATGTGGTTATTAAGAACATTATGGATATTACTATTCTTATATCATATATGTTATGCCAGAACCACCATTGAGTTGTGGGCCATAACTAGTCCACGTTCTCTGGATTTCCCAGCACGGACAGCTCAATTAAAATGGTTGGAACCGATTTAAATCGCTTGTTCAAAGCAAAGATTAACCTAAATCAGTGGCGTCGCTACAGGGGGGGCAAGGGGGGGGCAATTGGCCCTTCTAGGTTAATCCTTGCCCCCCTCTTGCCCCCCTGCCGAATTTGGAATAAAGTCGCAATGCGACTTTAAATCCCGTCTTTTTTTTTTTTTTAATGCGGAGGAGAGAGAGGGTGCGGCCCGCGTAAGATCGGCAGCCAGGGCAACCGATGTTACTAGGGCTGCACCTCGAGCCCTGCTACTTACCTGTGGGAGGGTCTTCTGTACTGCATAGAGGAAGCGGAACCTAGCAGAGTTCACGTGACATCACATGACTCTGCTCCAGTCCTACTTCCTCTGTGCAGTACCAGAGAACGCAGAGGGAGGCCATGCCCTCTGCTGAAGTCTGTGAGCGGCATCGAGGAGCTGCAGTGCAGGTAAGGGAGTGGGGATGGTGTTTGAATGAGTATGCGTGATTGAGGGAATTAATCTGTGAATGAATGAGTATAGGAATGAATGAGTGTGTGTGTGATAGCATGGATGTGTAAGTGCTGAAACCTAGGCATGATGGGACTTTGATTGCTCTTAGGAATCACACTCCTATCATGCCAAGTCAGCCAGTACATGCTGAAACCTAGCTAGCTGCCCCCCTTGTGTATTGATGCTGCCAGCAGTATAGGGTCTACACATCACTTACAGCCACCCTTTACCAGCATGTACTGGCTGACCTGGCATGATAGGAGTGTGATTGCTAACAGCAAGCACAGTCCCATCATGCCTAGGTACCAGCATTTACTGGTTGCCTGGGTATGACAGGAGTATGATTGCTGTGTGGGCAGTGTGGACGCCAGGGCTGGCTTTGGGGTGTGCAACCTGTGATCTATGCCTGTAATTTAGGGGGTTTTAAATATACCTTTTTAATGACGTGTTTTTATGTGAATTCCAATTGATCTATACCTGCTGTAGATCCATCTCTATATATTTCCATACATTATTTATGTATACCTGCAAATACAGTGTTTGTATGTCTTATTCAGTTGATTAATACCTGCAATGCTGTTTCCATGTATTTATTTGATCTATACCTGCAATGCTACGTTTCATATACTATTGTATACCTGCAAATACAGGATTTGTATGTCTGATTCTGTTTATTTGATATATACCTTCAGTGCTGAGATCACAAGTGAATTTCAGTTGATCTATACATGCAAAGCTTGGTTTGTGTGTTAATGTGTTGATCTATACCTGCTATCGGCAACTGGGGCTAATATTAATATATATGGGCAGCAGGGGCATCAATACACAAGGGGCAAAAACACTAAGGGGGGTATAAACGACAATGCAGCGTGAAAAATCCATCCTGATGTAGATGTCTGTGACGTAGATTGTGTCCTGCTGTTTGTGTGTTTTTGGTTATCAGTGTAGCAGAGCCTGTCCTCGGGTGTGTATTTGTGGGTGTCCTGGTGTGTGTGTGTTTGGGTGTTGGTGTGGCAGAGCCTGTCCTGGTGTGTGTGTGTGTGTGTGTGTTCGGTTGTCAGCGTGGCAGAGCCTGTCCTAGGGTGTGTGTTTGGGTGTCAGTGTGGCAGAGCCTGTCCTGGTGTGTGTGCGTGTGTTTGAATGTGGGTGTGGCAGAGCCTGTCCTGGTGTGTGTGTGTGTGTTTGGTTGTCGGTGTGGCAGAGCCTGTCCTGGTGTGTGTGTTTGGTCATCTGTTTCCTGGCACTTAACTTACAGTAGGAATTATTTAATTTATATTTATCCAGAGATAAAATGCACTCCTGAAGTTGTAGTGACTTCAGGGGACAAAATGTTCAAGGCCCTGAAATCATTTAGTGGAAAAGTTATTTATTGTGTTATAATATTTATTTCAAGGATTAGTCCCACTCAATTGTGGCTTCAGGCTTCCCATGTTGAATGATCAAGTATTATTTTAGCCCAATAACAAAAGTATAATTCCATAGCACATTACTTTTGGAAATTATGAATGCCCCCCAGTTTGACTGTGGTATCTTGTGTGCCCCCCCTATATATTGTTTCTAGAGTCGCCACTGACCTAAATCCTGGTCTGTTTCGGCTCTTTAGTGCTGGTGCAAAACCCATTTGTTGCGTGCGTGTTTTACTCGCTTCCCAACTTTATATACTGCTTTTCAAAAGCCTGCTTTACATATTTAGTGCCGTATGTGTGTGTGTATGTATATATATATATGTATATATGTGTACGTTGTACAGTTGGTGGGCCTTTCCTGTTAAGATTTGCCCCAGGTATATGGTGCACTTATAAAGGAAGAGGGGGGGTAGTATAGGGCTGTGTGAGACTGTGTGGCCCGGTTGACGTGTATGGCTTGGGTGCGGGCTATCGAGCCCCCTGTTCCCGTGGTGTTTACCTCCACCAAAGCCCCGCATCCGTACGTTCTTGATTAAAATTGTCGGCTAAGTTTAGCCAGACGCAGTAGCCCAGGCATAGCTGGCATAATCCAGATGACTGTCATGGTTGCTGTTTTTAGAAGGAGCGCAGCGTCTGAGGCTGGCATCTGTTATAGTTCGGCCTTCTTTATGAAGGTAGATCCCAGAATCCTTAAATCATGTGTCCAGTGCTGGATGCAAAACATTACAGCTGGAGAAGCCGGTGCGGCGGAGAGACCGGCTGATGCTGCCCCGTTATCGTCCAACGTGTAAGACGCGTCGCTGTGTTCTGCGCGTGTTTGTTCTGCGCCGCAGCTAGTAAATATGATGTGTTTATTGCAGGTACATCGCAAAATCAGAGAGGATTCGGACATGGCTCAGGACTCCCTCCAATGCTTGGCCCAGCTCGCGTCTCTCCACGGACCCATCTTCCCCGACGAGGGATCGCAGGTGGACTATCTGGCACATTTCATTGAAGGATTACTTAATATGATTAATGGGTACGTAGCTCTGGTCTTTATTATTAGCCTGGTATATACATCCCTTTTAAATTTACTTATTTATATAATTAACGTAATTTTCCCTAATTCTGTTCCTATACCTATGGATAATAATGTACTGTTTCTAATTATCGAAAGCTCCCTTTCTAATAAATCGTTTAGATTAGGGTAAAGAAATTAATGGGGGTATATTTCAAATTCTATTAAACTAGGTTTCTATATGGACCTCTCTGCCAGTAAAATATAATTCGCCTCCACGTGGTTCCTTTTTCTGTCCGGTGTCTTGCTATATGTAGTACATACACTATCATTCAAAAGTTTGGGGTCATTTTGTTTTTGAAAGAAAAGCAACTTTTGTTCATTAAAATAACAGAAAATCTTTTGCGCAGGGCCCTCCTGAACTGTTTCTATGTCATCTTGGTGTGTTACTAATTATGTCCTGACTACGCTTTGTACAGCACTGTGGATTCTGATGGTGCTACATGAAACAATAAATAAGCGTACTGAGGACCTTTATCACTCCTGTGTTCCAATGGCACGTTGTGTTCGCTAATCCAAGTTTGTTTAAAAGGCTAATTGATCGTTAGAAAACCCCCTTTGCAATTGTTACAGAAATCTCTCTCTCTCTCTCTCTCTCTCTCTCTCTCTCTCTCTATATCTATATATATATATATATATATATATATATATATATATATATATATATACACACACACACACACACACAGATTGTAGGTCTACACCTATGCGCCTGTTTTGCTGAAGGTCTGTATAAAATGAATTTAATGTAGTTATATACTCCGTGTGTTTTGGAGTCGATGTAATTCTTATCACTGTCTTATTTTATTGTTTAGGGTAGAAATTGAGGATTCCGAAGCAGTGGGCGTTTCCAATATAATCAGCAATTTGATTACCGTTTTTCCGCGCAGTATTTTGACTGCCATTCCCAGCGATCTCTTCTCGTCGTTTGTGAACTGCCTCACGCATCTCACGTGTTCCTTTGGACGAAGCGCCGCTCTGGAGGAGGTGGTAAGGATCGATAACCTGTGCTTCTGACCCCTTTATGAGTTGCTTGCTGCTTTTAGAATGACCTGGTGTGCGGAGTAGTGACTGACTTCCATCGGTGGCCTTTCCACACCTTTTATCTTTACATCCGAAGCTCATCATTGTATTATCAGGGCAGTGTAGGGATTTTTATTTTGTGCATAAAGTTATAAAATATGCGGATTTTCATTTGGGTTGAGTCTGCATAGCGTCTGAACGTAGGTCAGTTTAAAGGGTTTTGCTTCGGTACGGATCGCCGTGTTGCAGGGTAGGTGGATATCAAGACGATATTGGATATGACGGAGAAATCTTTTTTATTTTTTTTATTTTATTTAAGCGGCTCTTAATCAAAAATAGATCTTATGTTCTGTATTGTTCTTGCATACTTGCCGTCACCCTGTGATACTTAAAATGTATTGGTGTAGGTTGCCCAGCCAAAAAAAACACAAAATGAAAACACTTAAGAAGTATGATTTGTGAGTTATGCTTCATAATGTGAGCGCTAGATCAGGTAGAAACACACAAGATATAATGATCTCCATTAATATGGATGCAGCTGAAAAATAGAAGTTTACTACCCGCAGGTTATGCTTCTCTGCCCGTCGTTTGTAGACACCTGTACATCAGCAGTGTGGTAAAACCCTATGTTACCCTGTACTGTAAACCTTCCGCTCTGTGGGTGACCTCGTTTTACTGATGTATAGAATACTCGCGGGGCTAGAAATCTGAAAGCTGCTATAAAAAGAATTTAAGAAATAAGCTGCCTATTAAGCGTCTGTAGCCTTGACAGTCCTGTCCAGCTGCTGGTTCTCGACGCACTTCTGCTATATGATCTGTTGACCGAATCACTCCAGCTTTGAACTAGGGAGTCTAGACCGTGGAGATTATACGGCAAGCACATAGGATTTAAGGGCTATGAGACAACACCCTTATGTTTATATACACACAGCGATATGTGAGGTTGCTGCGGCTTCCTCAAAGTTCATCCTAGGTCCCTTTAGCCTATGCGCCCCACCAATCAAGGCGACGACAACTTAACGTATTTCGAAAGACCAGAGAGGATCGTATGGAACTGCTTAGTGAAGAAAGGAACTAAATCTACTGCTCTGATGTGCTTGTGTTTACCGTGCTTTATTTTTAGTGACTATTTTTGTTAAATCATCTTATCGTCGTTTTATATAATATGATTCATGATATTCCTTGAAGAAAAGAAAAAAAACTAGGCAGTTGCTGGTAGTCGTAGGGATATTACAAGATCCAAGCGCTTTGAGTGCCAGCAGACTGGAATACAGTATGGGAGTGAAACGGCCTGGCTGGGTACCATGACATGCCTGGTTCTGCGGAAGACGTCTGATTCCTATTGGAACGCATGGCGGTTCCTGGAGCGTATAGATCAGTGGTGGCCATCTCTTGTTGGCGGAATATCCCACCGTTCTTGCCGTTCTCTGTGTAGGATGTACAGTAAAAAGGCTTTATGGGTTTGCTGCTGTATGCTGCAGCTTCCCCCCAGCACTGCAAGTTTCAGTCTCTCGAGCATTTATATTTTTAGCTTGTAATCTTTAGCTTAAGCCACTGTCCTCCGCATGACTCTATTAAATGTTTTGACCCTAGAATAATTTAGTGGACTACTGCTGCCAGATATCTACAATTTTGAAGTTTAAAAATGCACTGTACGCCTCAATATAATCATAGTGTATATATATATCTTCACTAAGAAGGTTGTAGGTAAATTACATGACCTTCTAGCAAAGGACCAGGCAATGTGGGAAGTGTTAAGATTGGGCATACTAGATGGGTCACAACGTTCCTATCAGCAGTCATTCTATGCTTAAAGATGTAACTTGGTTTTAGATCAGCAAGTGTGTGCAACACATCGTTACCCATGTTTTGGAAAGGGTTAAGGTGTCAAATTAGGATGAGTTTCACTAATAAAACATGAGTAGGGGCTTTCTTGTCAAAAGAGCACACTCCCTGGTTATCAAGCAAGGCTCGATCCCTATCCGTTTGTTGGACGTAGATCTCAAGTACTTAATTGGCTGTCGTTATGTAGGATAATTCATTCATTCGCTTTGGCCGGGCGAAAAATAAGATTCCTATTACAGCATACGGAATAAACCATGCAAAGACTTTTGTTTTGTCCGCCAACTCACCGTTTTCTCAGTTCTATTAAACTTTGGTTGAGCACCTCTGACGTTTTGTCTTCTGTTCCTGCAGCTTGACAAAGATGACATGGTGTACATGGAAGCCTACGATAAGCTGCTTGAATCCTGGCTCACCTTGGTACAAGACGATAAACATTTCCACAAGGGCTTTTTCACCCAACATGCTGTCCAGGTCTTTAACTCTTATATCCAGTGCCACCTGGCAGCTCCTGAGGGCACAAGGAACTTGGTAAGTTTGTTAATGTTCCTAGAACCTAGTAATATTTATGTTCTTCTGGACTATTTTCATTTTATGTTCATCTGGTATGCCATCCAGGTATGTACGTAAGGAACTTCACCAAATAAAGATTGGCATGAGAGGCTCTTTTTTTTTCCAGCTCTGTACCTTGCTTGGTTGAAGAGGACAATACTTCTAGGCTGTCTAAAATGTCAGGGCTGTAGGTATCCTGAGGAAATCCCACTTTGGGGTATCTTTTGCAATAAGCCAATGACTTATAGTTAAATTCTTAAATAATTTAGCTGTTCTATCCTCGTTCAGACTTTCAGCGATTCACACTATAAAAGAGGCAAGCCTTCCATCTCCTGATTTCAACATCAATTACTTAAAACAAATTACAAAGGGAAAAATGGTGAAAATGAGCAGCCAGTAATGGCGCTGTCGGTTACGTCCAACGAATCTCTCATCTAATTTTTATCTGAAATACAAAGTTTTCTGTTTTGGGCTTTTTTATCCCTGAAAAACATACCCACGAAAAGTAAAATCAGATGTTACCGTCATTAACTCTCAATGTTATTGTACACAAGGCATAGCTTGCTCAAGCCTATCTCATCTGAATAAGATATTTAACTCAAAGTAACAAATTAAAGCACAGCTGACATTCCAGCTCTCTACTTGTTTGGATTCAAAGCGGTGGTCAGAGCTTTAAGGATAGATGTGAAGCTGTAGGCAGCGCCAGCTGCAGCTTTGAAGTCGCCAAAAGAGAAGTGTTTGGTGGTTTAGATTAAGGAGAGCTCGGAATCTGGAAAGTGTGTTTTAGCAAGCCGCGTTA